>OW388289.1:73706592-74914592 GCA_936450465.1 Gibbula magus | reverse complement strand
TACCTGTACAAAGTTTCAGCAAAATATATTGAATAGTTTTGAAGTTAGAGGCCGGAATATAGTTTTCCCTCTTCTTGGTTCTAAGTCCAGACTGTTTGCATTCGTAAAAAAAAAATATTCTCAAATTTCTATATAGCAAAAGGCACATCTAGACTACTTGGTTGATACCTGTACGAAGTTTCAGCAAAATATATTGAATAGTTTTGAAGTTTGAAGCCGGAATATAGTTTTCCCTCTTCTTGGTTCTAAGTCCAGACTGTTTGCATTCGTAAAAAATTTTTTAAAAAATCTCAAATTTCTATATAGCAAAAGGCACATCTAGACTACATGGTTGATACCTGTACAAAGTTTCAGCAAAAAATATGGAATAGTTTTGAAGTTTTAGGCCGGAATGGAAAAGCCCGGACGCACAGACGGACAGACGGACGGAGCTCATTTCTATATCCCCCGCCAACTTCGTTGTGGCGGGGGAGGATAACAACTATTTACAATACATTATGTCTGGTATTTTTTGGGTCAATAAATTGATTTATGACATTGATTTAATGAGTTGACCTCGTTTTGACCTTCAAATCATAGGTTTTACTCATTTGAGGCTCTGGAACAACATACTCAGTCAACAAAAGCAGCATTTTAAGCTTCTAGGCTTATAATATAGCAAATTATAATTATACCCCGCTACGAAGTAAGTGGGGTATATAGCGGTCATTCTGTCCGTCCTTCTGGTCAATTTTCACAAAAACGTCAACCAAACTGTGTACAGTTGTTAACCATGTTCTTCCCATCGCGCACAGACAATTTTCAGTTTTCTGAGATTTAATTTTTGTGTCGTTTCCATCGTCACTTTTTGGACTGTTTTCTCGGAAATTATTACACTTAGGTGAATGAAATTTTGGTTGTGAGTACCAGAACCATACTCTTTATCGAGTTCTGAATTATTATTTTTTACGGAGTTATGGCCCTTACATCCGAAATTGAACTTAGTACCAAAAGAGCTGTGATACTCCAATTGGGACAAGTTTTCTAGGCAACTATGACATCTAGCTGAATTAAATTTAACATGTAGGTAGTCCAGATGATACTCTTCTTCGAGTTCAAAGTCCAATTCCAAAATATTATTTTTTACGGAGTTATGGCCTTAGAATCTGTAATTGAACTTGGTCCAAATTACCACTGTGATACCCTAATGGGAACAATTAAGTTACCTGAAAAATATTATTTCAGGGTAAATGAAATTTTGTAATAACAAAGCCAGTTCCAACAAATATTTTGGACAATATTATGATGCTTGAATCTGTTTTTTTTAGGTACCCTTGACATTTATAATGCTCAATGGGCGGATGGCGGGGGTATGTGAGCCATGCACACTTTTTTCTTGTTGCAATACAAGTTAATTTAAGTGTTTTAATATCCGGAAAGTAGGTATTATCACAGAATAAGTAGAATCAAATCCGAATGGTGAATTTATAAAATCTGTCGTCAAGACAACGTCTCCAATTTAAGTGAAACTCTCATAATTTAACAGAATGGTAATACATCAGAACAACATTATCATTTAAACACCACATCTTAGAACATGATATATGTTAAATCAATCAGACGTGGTTCAAGGTTAGTAGAGTCAAGGTTAAATTCACAGTTATTTGTGCAATGATGTTCTTATGTTTCTGTCCAAGCATGTTAATGAACTTCTGTTTACTGGATTTATTTGAGAAGAAATGTTCTTGCAGTACTTTTAGTGAAACTGACTTCGGGACCAACCCAGGAATTATATCTACGCAAGTGCTATCACGTCACTTCCGAAGTTTACAGACAAAATAATGACATGTTCTCCAAAGATATCTTCAGCCCGACAACTGACCTGTGATTTGACATTACTTGTTCGTGTTCTTTTCTTTATTATTGAGAAGTAAAATGTCTGTTTCTTTAATTTTCAGTGTTCCATTTAGAAATACATGCCGTTAAGATTGTAAAGAAATGTAAGTAAACATATTAATCACTCGACCAGACATAATACTGAACATGATAGAGCCACAGCTTGCCGGTAACACGAAATGACCTGAAGCTAGAAGACTCCTTACCTTATGGATAAGAACTACCTCCTCGGCCATCAGGGCAAAGAAGCTAAACGACCATAAATAAGGGTCGCCAACTAACGGAACAAACATGATAAACAACGAATAAAGTATTATATGAAGTTTATTTACAATGAGGCACTTCGAGAAGGAAAAACCCTAGCGTGGCGGAGGTCAAAGTGGTCAGCAAACACATTAACGGACTTCTAATAATAGCCATCCATGATGTCCGCTACCTTATTGTCTTGCTGTCGTCACCGAGAGGCGGGGAATGGTTGGCTCGGCCAGCGGCTCGTAGAAGTCTGACTTAAAGTGATTCAACACCACCGCCAGATCCCACTCGAGGAGCCTGGATTTTTGGTGCCCATCAACCTGACGTTAAGTCTTAATGGTCTTCTTGAGCATCGATATGTCTCGCTCTTACGAAGGACGGACATGATCGCCGCCAAATAGGAGGTGATAAAAGAGACCTTAAGCCCTCTTCGAGTACGAAGAATGAACAAGGTACGCTGCGACCTGGGAAACGGTTGCTGTTTTGATGTTTAATCCCTTCTCCTCGCAAAAGGATGCGAAAGCTCCCCAATGGAAATCGTACAGCTTCGGAGTTGATTCCCTCTGTGTGTTTAGGACCGTCTTGGCAACTGCTTTGGAGTAATCAGCCTTCTTCAGTCCCCTTTTGAGACAATCCAAACGTTTAGATGAAGACCGTGTACATGACCGCTTGGCCTGCATGTTAGTGGAAGAGGGACTTGGTCCCACGGTCTTGCTGGCCACTCTGGGGCTATGAAGAGTAGGCGATATAATAACATCTGAGATACAGGGATACGAAAGTTTGTTCATACTAGGTCTCTTTGTGACCATACAAACGCCCCAAAGCGTATGCCTTTAGTACAACAATCACGAAAGACATAGCTTATTCCTTCCTTCCTCCCTAGAGGTTTCTTGTTATGGAGTATGATATATCAAGCTTCTTTGCTCTTGAGAGACCTATCCATTGAGTGAACTACTTACCGCTAATGGAGACACAACAATGGAGGTCACACCTAAATAATATACTTTTTACTTCCTCCTTAGAATGCAGTTATTGTTATTATAATTAAATTTTGACATACCTTGACTAATGTGGATTACAAATTGTAAATTTGATGATCGGCCAATGCCTTAATATCTGATGTTAGTATTTACCTAAAATATAATGAATAAGGTAATACCTGATGATGTCTCCAGTTGTCACGATAAACACTCAACGGTAAAAACAAATAGACATGAAATAGCATATTGTATGTGATTAATTCACTTTCATGTGTATGATCAAATGACAAATATTTTTAAAGTCTGGAAAGAAGAGCTCCCACTCTATATTCAAATTAAACTATCTATATCAATGTTTAAATGTCTTTTTAAAGTCTCTTAAAATCCCTTTTTCGTATTAGTAATGCTGACTTTATTGTTACATTAAACAATTTTCTAATGAAAACAATATATAGAAGCCATGAATTGCATATAACTTGAAACGTAGAATACGAGTGTTCTTGCACAACACACAGCTCTCCAGCTGGCTTCCAAAATCTGTCTTCGCACTGTCAGCAAAACATTCATGGACATTAATGGCGCAAGCAGACTTTTCGAAGGAAGATTTAATATATTTGAGGCGTGTATAGATGCTTAAAACTCAGATGATGCGCATATTAAATAATAAGTGGATACAGTCGATCGATTTGTGTTGACACGACTGAAATTCTAACTATATATCGCAAATATGACAGTGTTAAATTCACACACCTACAGAATGGATAACAGAGATCTCACCTTGAAACACTTCAAGACTAGTATTAAACAGAGGGAGAAATCTATTTGTAATTGATCATGATTTGTAATGGAAGGACAAGACACTTCGGTATTCACCGTGCTAATACATGTAGTTTCGCCTGGATCAGACAATTCTGAAGGATTAAATGAACAAATATCTTCGTCCAGGAAACACCGAGTTCATACGTACGGAAGCGTATTAGTGTCACGATGAAAACAAATTGTGATACTATCTCCTACGTAGGAGTTAGTATCTCCTACGTAGGACATAGTATCTCCTACGTAGGACTTAGTATCTCCTGTGTAGGAGATGGTATCTCCTACGTAGGAGTTAGTATCTCTTACGTAGGACTTAGTATCTCCTACGTAGGAGATAACTTCTATAATGCCTTGGACCACTTTATCACATCTAGCGTTTTTCACAATTGTATTAAACACATGTATACGCCTATAGTGTTTGTAAACTCTCGTGTATATGAAGAATGAAGAACAATTTTATGGATACCCAACTATGTAGGCGACGTTTCGACATAGAATTAAGAAGTTGGGTATCCATCAAATTGTTCTGCATTCTTCATCACCCCACTTTCTAGAATGCCCATAAACAATAATGTGTATATCATATGATGTATAAGTATATGATAGTATATATGACCGTTAAAAGCTTGAAAGACACTGTAGCTGTATTTTGTTTTTCTCAAATTTGCCATATACTTTACAGTTTAAACAATATATTGTTATGTTAGAGGGTAAGACATCGCGTTACACGATCCGATAAGCCTGCATCCATAGAAAAAGGTTATCCCTATTGAAATAAAATGGTGCGACGTATAAAGCGACAGTGGTGTGGAACTCTTCAGTGTGAGAGGTAGATTTGTAGGTCATTTGAGGGTTCAGACAACAAGACAATTGACTATTCTATCATGGTCCCATATTCAAAACTCTACTTTGAGTGTTTAGGTATCGCTACAGCCGATGGCCACTCGAAGGGAAATGGACTCGCATCAAAAAGCCAGTTTTGGCTTGTTTTGTGACATCCTACAGTAATGACGCGTCAACAAATTTAAATCAAAGAAGGTTATTTATGTCGAGGATATCTTTAAGTAATTAAATTTCTACTTTTTCAATGTTTTAAACTTAAATACCAAATATTGTGGGCCAAAAACATCTTTAAAAAGCGATTTTAGCACCCCATGTGTATTTGAACAGATGTAAAAATAAAAGAAGCATACTCTGATGTATGAAATTGTGAATACTTCTATACAAAACATGTGGCTACCAAATACATTCAAAATCTACTTTCTCCGCCATCAATATTTCATTTTATACTGTTTTCAAAATATTGGGACGTTTCTTTTGCACGTAAGTTTATGTGCTTACTCCTTTTTCAGGTCTGAAATATATGCTTATTCGATTTCAAAGCAAACTTTTTGTAAAACAAACTGAGACCAAGTACACAAGACAAATAAACATATCAAATAGGTAAGAATGTGCCTCATTTAAGCAAAAAATATAACTTTTGTCATATGTTCAATCCTATGCCAGGACCCCTTTCAATGCCTAACAAAGTTTTTTATGTTGTCAGTTGTCTCCAAACCCTAACCCTTTAAAGGCGTTGGAGCACGCCATTCCTAATGAATTGAAATAAAGTGTTCTCACAAAAAGGTTAATAAGTAATAAGGTAAGAATGTGCCTCATTTAAGCAAAAAAAATAACTTTTGTCATATGTTCAATCCTATTGCAGGACCCCTTTCAATGCCTAACAAAGTATTTTATGTTGTCAGTTGTCTCCAAACCCTAACCCTTTAAAGGCGTTGGAGCACGCCATTCCTAATGAATTGAAATAAAGTGTTCTCACAAAAAGGTTAATAAGTGTTACCAATGGCTAAATAACACTCCTGAATCAATCAAAAGAGTTCTAAAACGAATAATGGTTTGGTTAAGCCACTCGAGTCCATTTCCCTTCGAGTGGCCATTTTAAAGTGTTCACATGAAAATGGCCGCTCGAATGTGGTACAAGTGTTCTGACTGACGTAACGAGAACTAATCATCCAATAATATAGTTTTTAATATAACACTATGACGGAATGGTCAACAATCTGTCTGAACTCTCAAAATCGCATGACACCTACAAATCTATCTCTCACACTGAAGAGTTCCATAAAATGCTCCCTTTATACGTCGCCCCATTTTCTACCAATACGGATAACCGTTTTCTATACATGCGGCCTGTCGGGTCGTGTAATAGGGTGTTGTACCCTCTAACGTAACACAATATTGTATAATCTTTAATAGTAAATTGCAAATCTGAGAAAACAATAATGTGCACATAATTATAATTATTTGAAACTAACTGTAACAGTATATTCGCAAACTATCACTAACGAAATGGACACTAAGGGAGCAGTAACCGAAAGACAATATTCCCTCCATAACATTTCAAGTGAACAAAACTTTATTTTGAAAATCAAGACGGAACTTCGAAATGACATGATTTAATCAGACTAACATAAGTATGTTTATTATGAAAAAGACAAACGCAAGATGCTTAGGTGTCTCCACAACTCGTGGATAAGTATAAAACGAAGTGATCAGTGCTTTATCATGCTATCTCCTATGTAGGAAATACTATCTTCTACGTAGGAGATACTAAGTCCTACGTAGGAGATAACCCTACTGTGTCCTACGTAGGAGATACTAACTCCTACGTAGGAGCTACTAAGTCCTACGTAGGAGATACTATCACCTACGTAGGAGATACTTAGTCCTACGTAGGAGATACTAAGTCCTACGTAGGAGATACTAAGTCCTACGTAGGATATACTAAGTCCTACGTAGGAGATACTAAGTGACCGTGTTGATAATGTCTTAGAAACTACAGACATTTTAAGAAAATAGGGAATTTTCATACACCCTGAAAAATCAGTGTTTTATCCAAAACAAAGCATTGAATTTTTAGGTTTTGAAATAGATTCTGCTAACATGACTGTAAGGTTAACCAAAGTGAAAGCAGAGCGTGTCAAGGTGACATGTACCAAACTGTTGTTGAGAGCTATTATAACTATCAGAGAACTTGCAAGAGTTATTGACTATCTCACTAGTAGCTTTCCTGGGGTTATGTATGACCCACTATTTTACGACAGGTACGGCGGGTAATTTGAGTACAGAATTCTCTGATGAAGTTTCCCATGGGTGATATAGTGGAGAGAAACGGAGCATATATAAAACCCTGGGTAACCGATGATGCAATTTTGAATATTGCCTGATATGCTGGTAAGTTAATCTAAACATGCAAACCCAACTGAAAACGAAACCGGATTATATGCGAATAATGAATGATAAGCAACGTGAAATTAACCTTCTGCCATTTGACATTAAGATTCGTCAATATGGTTTACGCCATGTATGGTCGACTCTTAATATCAGGTCATTGACTATATGACCTAGATATCACAGGGGCGGATACAGGTTTTTTGAAAGGGGGGGGTGCACTATCCAGAGCTCGAAAATGCCTTCAGTGGGGGGGGGGGGGGGGGGATGCTTAGTGATAACAATTATCGTGAATATACGGTGTAAGTGTGCCATCTCTGTTGCAAAAAGGGGGGGGGGGGGGTGCACCACTGTTTTCAGTTTGGTTTCAATGGTCATTTTGGAAAATGTCAAATAAATAATTCTGCGAATGCAAACAGTCTTGACTTAGAACCAAGAAGAGGGAAAACTATATTCCGGCCTCAAACTTCAAAACTATTCAATATACCAAACACAAATATACACAATATTTTAAACTTAAATAAGATCAATTAAGTCATAATATTCAATCTCCTGTCCCTTCTTGGCATTCTGAAAGTTTGATCATGTTCTGATAAATAAAACAAAATATTTGTATAATATTGTAATATTCATAATTATTGACCTTTATAGATTTAGTAAAAATTATGATAATTTAGTATACAAATTAAGTAATAACTTAAAATTGTTAAACATGTCTATCCATTCTTTGCACTACAACGATTACATTATAATGAATATTTAAAGTTGATCTGTATGGTTACACGGTTTGCATGATCAAACAATGAACATTGAATTGTTGTAAAAATGTATCTGTTTATTATCAAGAACTGTTTTCTTACTTGCCAACATTGACTTCAATCTGAAAATATCAAATATGAAAATGATCAAGGTCAATTAATCTTGGCATGGGCAAAAACATTTAGTTCTAGGACACACTGGAAATCGTAAAACTTAGTTCAATCAGACTATCAACGTGTTCAGGTTAGAACTATCACTTATGAGTTATGAGTTATAACAATTTTCAAGAAAGTAAATGCATTATATATTCAAAATGCATAAATATATTAAAATTCTTACATGGCGGGGGATATGGCCGACTCTGCTTGTTAATTCATTAAAACTAGTTTGCCCAGTAGTAAGAATAATTGCTTAAAAGCAACACATTGTGTAGAAAATCGCTGAGCTATGCAACGCGAAAATATTCAATTTGCCACAGATGTATTTTGATAATGACACAAATGATTACTATATCAATGTCAAATATTGTTTAAAAAGTATTGTAAAAAAGTAAGACACCTCAGAATCAGTTGTTCATTCGATACCACTGATACTACTTTCTCACCTACACATCACTAATTAGTAACTTAAGTCAAAGTTTGAAACGAGAGATTACATTTCTTACATAGATTAATAATTATATAGGTTAAGTACAAGGCGTGGGTGTTTTTAGACGAGAGTGACTGTAAAATAAGTAAGACAGAGATGACCATATCTCCCGCAAAGAGGGAAAAGATTAAAGTATATTGAACAATGATTACGGAGCTTTATTCTTTAATAAATCCTAAACCACTCATTAATAATAAATGCATGCATACTTCCCAAGATTTATTAATCTCTGCCGAACCGTTTACAAGACTTGTTTTAGAAGTGAAATTGTAAAAAGCCTTTTGAATTCTGTTCCAGAATCAAGATAGAAGTCCAAAAAAGGGTGAACAAACAAAAACATATATACGTACACATGCATGGTGATTGTTCCACACATATGTTTTAGTTCTGTTCGGAAACAATATGTTAAGTTTTGTTTTCATGGAAACAGCTAGAACTAAAATTCCTTAGTAGTTTAAAAAACAAAAAGGCACACCTACACAAGATGACTGTTTCACAAACACAGTTACATTAAGCTAAGTCTTACAGTGTTTGTTTTTTTAAATTTTGGTCCGGAAACGAAATTTTAAAGTACGGTTCCATGGAAAAGGCTAAAATTAAAATTCCAAAGAAGTCGAAAACAACTAAAAGGCACAACTTCACATGATGACTGTTTCACAAACACAGTTACATTAAGCTAAGTCTTACAGTGTTTGTTTTTTTAAATTTTGGTCCGGAAACGAAATTTTAAAGTATGTTTCCATGGAAAAGGCTAAAAGAAAAGTTCAAAGAAGTCGAAAATCCCAAAAGGCACATCTTCACATACAAAGTTTCATTGAGCTAGGCCTCACAGTTATTTAGTTTAGGCCCGGAAACGAATCCCGGACGGACGGAAATCATTGAACTATCCCCCGTCATTTTCGATGTGGCGGGGGATAAAACAAATATTTTCCAACCGGAGTCCATTTGAAAGTGGATTACATAGGACAAGCAACGTTTCTGTATGAATTTTCGAAGTATATGCTTTATTCTACCTGTTGAAAGAGTAAGGATATACTCCGAAACGTGTACCTTCATCTTACAGGTGTTTAATCGTGTTTATCGTATAAATGATGTAATATGCGCGTGATCTTACCAAGTCTCTTCTAGTCATTCAAAATTGGTTTTCTACACGGGACATAGGATTTTAACCATAATTGTTGTAGATGTCTGGATATTGTCATGTGACTGATCCGCAAAACAATTTAACCCTTTTCTGCAAAATCCCCTTCAGAATGTTAAGAGTTGAGAATCTGTTCTCATACACTGATTTCATACCAATCTGTCTCTCTACAGTTGTGCGTCTTGGTCTACCAGATCTGCCTGCATCAAAATCATCTGTTGCATGAATTTTACAAATGAATTTATCATTCCGTGATTTACGACCCTGCCATTGTATATTTCGATCATTAGTTCTGAACTTCTATCCATTTCATTCAGGTGTTCCTGGTGGTTACAATCCATTTTTTTTTACTAAAAGTAAAATGTCGTCGCTTTAATATATTCACTGCCTCATGTCTTGAAATAACCAGTTGTCTGGGGCAATTCTGCCAATGTAAGCAGATAAATTATCCAATTACAAACTAAATTTTTATAGATAACGGAGATCAGGTTATGAAACATCAGAACATGTGTAAATATTGATATCTTTACATTGGATTAAATTATGTGTACATTTCATTCAAGAACAATCTATGTACGGAAGAAAGGTGCTATTATACCCCGGCATGTAGTGCGGGGGAATATAGTTGTTGGCTCCGCCTGTGTGTCCTCGTGTCTGTCCATCCGTGATCACATCGTTTCCGGAGCAGTACTCGAAAACTACTTGACCAATCTTCACCAAATGTGGTATACAGCCTCCCAATATCATCTAGATGTGCCTTTTGGCGATTTAAGCTTTTAATTTATTATTTTTTCGACGGTAACAATTTGGACTTTGTCTATTTGAAGGGTCAGGTTTTTTTCCGGAGTAAATCTCTAAAACTGCTAGGCCAATTTTCACCAAATTTGGTATACTGCCTCCCAATATCATGTAAATGTGCCTTTTAGGGGTTTTAACTTGTTTTAAAATATATTTTTTGATTATTGGAAGGGTAGAGGTTCTTTCCGGAGTGGATTATTGAAACTGATTGACCAATCCGCGCACAATTTTGTTCACCCCCCTAGTATATAATATGAGGACATAGTCGTCTGTGTGTCCTTCCGTCCATCTGTCTGTGATCTGATCATTTCCAGGGCAGAACTGGCTTAAAGAGCCATCAAGGATGTTAGTGTTTCAAATTTTTGGAAAATATACTTATAACGTCATTCGCCAGACAAATCTTTTATCTACAACATGGCATATGTTAAATAATTTTCATATCACGACAATGTAATGAAATTTGGTTTCAAAGAGAAGTACAACTTCGACTAGCGCGCGCTAAGGGTATCTGACGTCATATAAACAGAATCTCCTTTTTTGCGTAATACGTACTACACAAACAGTTAGCGCTTCCGAAGCGTGAAGGCTCGTCTCTAGCGCAAGTCGCCATAACAACCCATGTGCTGCACGTGTCTCTCTTGCAAGTTACCCTTGTCAAACATTACTGAATGTGACGATTGCTTTACAAACAATGTTTCTAAATGTCCTGAGAATATACAAATTATTGCCTGTTCAATGTACTTTGTTATTGAGATAAGACCAGCAAATTATGACAAATTATTTACTCTCATTAATTATAAAATTCCAAAAAATACCTAGTTGGGTAAAACAATTAACAAACAATCTGTAGCAAATACATAATTAAATGAAATGGTAAATAAATAACCGCCTAAAAAATTATATATTTCGATTTCTTTCATTGCTCAGTCATAATTTTTTTTATTCTTTCGTGTCTTTGTTTACTCTGTGTGAGCTAGACCATAATGCTTTGCGCTTGAAAATAATAGACTGGATCTGCATTTAGACTGGAAAACACCTTTACTGATTAATGCAATTTCTCCGCTTATTTTAAGTTGGAAAAAATTGGGAAAAAATAAGTTTATTTATTTCACGGAGATACATTTTTGGAAAATTTTCGATATGTTCATCAACATCCTTGATGGCTCTTTAAACTTTCAATGTGGAACTATCTTTGTTTGCATATGCGCCTTTGATGTCTTAAAGTTCTGGGAGTTTTACAACAAATTACAGTCTACATTCGAACATAGTTCCATGTTATGTGATTAGAAGTTTATGTATCAACAAGGGATGAAGATGTTTCAATCAAAGAGGATGGTAGCTTTTCTCTCCTCACATTGACAGGTTGAACTCGACTTGGCACTCCCAACAACCTACTTCCTCGTGGTGAACAGTAAGACCAGTGATGAGGTAATCAGTATTTACACTTCCAGTCATTGGTGTGTGTATGCTTGCCTCTCAAATACCTTCCTCTCATCTGCTTGCACATCACATCAATGTTAAGCACTTGAGCAGGCTAATGTTTGTTGTACTTGTAGTAGTAGTAGTAGTAGTAGTAGTAGTAGTAGTAGCAGTAGTGCATCATCTCTGCTCCTCACATCCCTCATAGCTCTACCTCCACCTTTGTGTGGCTCAGTGCTTCCTGGTCATGGCTAAAGGGGTATTAACTAATGAATGTACTCGTCAGATATGTTGGTAGCGTTTTATTAGTCTGTTATTAAACCCTGTTACAGTTTCATACAAACAGCATGATGGTGACTGTTTAATGGTTTAGCGACAGACTGTGGTATTAAGAATTTTCAGTTTTTCCATTTCATTATTTGTTTTAGGACCGCTGTTGCATAGGCTACAAAAAACAACAATGACACTTTTTTAAATTTCAGATTTGTTGTTATATGGCATCATTTATATATCGTTGTTTTTTTTACCGGTAGATGATCATCACAATTGACTCAAACAAAAATGAGGACACCAAATCAATCACAATCCTATGACAAATTGCCCACTTAACCACTTTGAATGAAACAGACACCAACATTTCCGCAGCACTTTTTCAGTTTGGCCAAGGACAGTTCTCTTCAATGCATAATCTAATGCAAGGTCAGTCAAATCTTTCTTCATCGTGAAATGCTCTCCAAGATACACTCGCAGAAGTCGAAGAAGACTAGTAGAGAGATCCAAAGCAAGAGTTGGCGTTCTTGAGAGAAAGATAATAACACTGGCGCCCACTCAAGAGTACCTGAGGAAGCTGTTGGCCTCGAGACCAGCACTGACCCATTTCTGATGAATTTGACGATGGATTGGGTGATCATCCATCACCTATCAAAGAAAAATCCTCCACATCTCAGAGCTTAATTGATGGACTGGATGATCTTCTTATTTCGTCACAGTCAAACCCTACCCCAGAGCAAGACCCAAGCATTCTGTCTAAACCAACTGCAACCAAAGAGAGCAACTGAAAAATCTGATTTTCTTTTTATGATGTTAGACCATTTCATCAGACCATGACAATCATCATCGTTGAAATGATTTGCTATTTCAAAATTACTTTATTGTATAGTGTGTAGTATAGAGAACGATGTCATAGACAATAGTGCTTTTCCTTTGATCTCATATGTTATCTTGCTGTCAGTTCATAAGAGGTGGACAGACATATTATGATTAATGGCTTTATATGTTTTTTGTCCCTCTACATTTCATATATAACGTTTGTGTAGAATGATCTAACAGGCCATTAGCTTACATTGTGCAGATGTAATGTTCATTATTTAATTTGTTTTCCTTTTTTTCTTAAATTGCTTAATTCTAGTCATGCCCTATTATCAAATGTTTATTGTACTTGTTTACCAAATTTCAAAGATAACAATTACAACGCCCTAAGTTTGTACCAAGTTGAATTTATGAAACATTTCATCAATTCTTTAACCTTAACTCGATAGATGATGGCTGTATTTGACGTTTGTGACTGTTAGTCAAGGTATAACAGTAACTCGAACAACCAATAACCGGCGATTTGACAATACTAGATGACAATTATATTTGTTTGCTGTAATCACAAGCGCATCTTATCAATTTCCACTTTGTTACTCAAGAGTCAATCTGTAAAGATGTATGTAAAATGTACATGTAATAATTAACTTTTTTCCAGGGTGCCTACCAAAGACAGATTAAAGAAGGAAAGAGAGAAATTGAGGAAGCATGCAGAGGCCAAAGACATCAAAGAAAATCCAAATTCAATATCCCATGTTGGTAACCAATCCTGTGACCAAGGTGAGGTTCCTGCAGTTGATCAACATTCACAACATCCCAATTCAGCACCACTGCCATCAACTATATCTAGCACTTCCTCAACCTGGCTTGAGTTGGTAAGTCTTCTGTACTTGGGTTATGTTTCAACATGATTTGTATTGTCAATTATCCATGTTGCAGACATGTTCAATAAATTTTGATTAAGCTACACCAATAATGGTTGCTAAGTACAAGTGGAAAAGTCAGCACAATAGATTCACATGTAGTCACAAATCAAACAGAACATTTTCAACGTTGTAATCTGTATACAAGCTGTAGTCAACTATTTGTTACCTTCATTTAACACTGTAATATTACTTACTAAACACATGATTTGTCTTTTCCATAATTCTGGGGTACATGATGAATCTTTTCAGAACGTCAGTCCAAATGATGGATGTCCTGGATGACATGGTACCAATACGGACAATGGATTATGTGACACAGCTGTTTAATTCTCAATTGGAATTATCAAGGCAATACACAACATCTTGCTTATACTCACTGACTTTAGTGCAAAGACAGCTTCCTTCTGGCAAGGTTGGATGGAATGTGAACCATATACAGATACATTACTGTAATGCACACTACCTGGTATCTGGCCAACTTCATGGACAGCTCTATATCTTTGAAGGTCTCTATAATGCAGATAGAGCTTCATCGCTGTTACCACAACTTCAAATGTTGTATGAACAGGCAAATCATATACAGAGAACCTCATTCCCAGGGAAATATTAACCTTTGTGCAATGTTTGCAACTGCAAATGCATACATTCTGTTCAGTGGTAACATTTCAACATCAAATACACGTTATGATACTGTGGTCATGTCTTATTAATGGTAAGATCACCTTGTTTTCTCGGGTAAACTCTAATAATTTGTCAATTAACTGACAGGATCAGACAAACAGTAATAATATAATGACATCTTTGAAACTTACTTCAGATGTCAAAAAACAGTTCCAGATGCAGTGGATTGAAAAGCAAACATCTGCACAAACCAATCAGAACAAGCAAAAAAGTGAGCGTGGCTCACTAATACCCCCGACTGTTTAAGTTTGACATTTTTATTTTACTTAAAGAGAGAGGTGTCTGCACACTTAAGGATTGATAAGCTTTGAAATGTAATTGCTAAGATTAAACTGTTTGTGAAAATGGTAGGACAAGTCTCGATCTTCATGTGAAAAAAAGGTGGTTTAAATCAAAATAGGAATAAAAGTAACTTGAAAAGGTATTGGTAATATAATACACTACTGCTATTACCACTGATTTCAACTTTATTTTGGAAATAAATACATCATAATGATTCATTCGAGTGACTTTAAACAACAGGTACATGGAAGCACACCCCTGAAGGCACAGTGAGAGATATACAGCAGTTTATGGCTGAAAGGAAAGAAAATTTAACTTTTCCCAAAATATAACCAGTGGAAATATAAAATAGTAAAATCAACGAGAACACAGAAGTAGCTTTTGATGAAAGTTACATGAAAAAGAAAATGATGAAGTCAACAAATCACAACACAGAAGTAGCTTCATTCATTCTAGCTATGATAAAGTAAAAGAATAAAAAAAATTCACCAAATCGTGTTACATTTTGCAATGCACCTCTCCTAGTGGTGAAGGAGACATGTGCCAAATTTGAAAAGGATGAGATGAATAGTTTTTCTGTAATCGATCGGACAAAAAATGCTCAGAATTTGACTAAGTTAAAAAATACAAAAATTCGCCAAAAATTCAAAAATTCACCAATTTGGTTTAAACTTCGCATTGCACCTTTCCTAGTGGTGAAGAAGACATGTACCAAATTTGAAAAGGATGAGATGAATAGTTTTTTTGTAATCGATCGGACAAAAATTGTCTTCAGACGGAAGGACGGACGGACGGAAGGACAGACAGACGGAAGGACGGACGAACGGACGGACGGACTCGTTGGTATAACTATATACCCCCAACCGTTGGTCGGGGGTATAATAAAAGGAGAAAGCATATTCAGTGTATGCAAAAGATCAGAAGTAATCTGTCCTAAAGAGAGTCGGGGAAGGCAAAAGACAGAGTATGTAAACAAAGAGAAGGAACGGATGCAGCTTAAAGACAGACAGAGGCATTGAAAGACAGGGAGAAAAGAAAAACAAAACGAAGTGATGCAGTTTACAGACAGGTAGAGGCATTACTGAAAGAACAGTATTGTAAGAAAAGAAAACGAACTGATGTAGCTTCCAGACAGGAAAAGGCGTTGAAAGGAAAGGAGCGTAAGAAAAGAAAACGAACTGATTCAGCTTACAGACCTAAAGAGGCATTGAAAGAAAAAGGAGTGTAAGAAAAGAAAACGAACTGATGTAGCTTCCAGACAGGAAAAGGCGTTGAAAGGAAAGGATCGTAAGAAAAGAAAAAGAACTGATTCAGCTAACAGACCTAAAGAGCGTTGAAAGAAAAAGGAGTGTAAGAAAAGAAAACGAACTGATGTAGCTTCCAGACAGGAAAATGCGTTGAAAGAAAAGGAGCGTAAGAAAAGAAAACGAACTGATTCAGCTTAGAGACCTGAAGAGGCGTTGAAAGAAAAAGGAGTGTAAGAAAATAAAACGAACTGATGTAGCTTCCAGACAGGAAAAGGTGTTGAAAGAAAAGGAGCGTTAGAAAAGAAAACGAACTGATTCAGCTTACAGACCTGAAGAGGCGTTGAAAGAAAGGGAGTGTATGAAAAGAAAACGAACTGATGCAGCTTACAGACCGGAAAATTAATCGCTTCATAAATTGATCATGTCTTTTCAGATTCAGGACATGACATCTTCATCTATTTTTCCCAAGTGGGATATGTGTCTAGTGCTTCAATCCTTACTTAAAGCTTAGTTAAGTTAGTTAAAGCTTTAGTGCAGTACCACCCATGGTTCGCTAGTTCCAACCGTTGCTCGCAGGTTTCACCGCAATGCATAGCCATATGTCCATGTGTCCTGCCTGTTTTTTACCAGACTGACACGAATCACTAACACTACTCTCGCCACTTACACTTGGAATTGCCTCGGGCTCATCGCTTACATTTCGCTTTGAAGGCTTTTCAGTTGCACTACTTGAGAGATTTGTAGTTTTGCCACAAAAAAAATACGAAAGTGTCGTCTGCTGTTTAGACATATTGAACACGCGACAATTCGAGATATAATTCTAGAACGAGACTAACTATTTATAACAACCAATCAGCGCTTACCTCAGTACCAAATGCGTCGTAGGAGATGGTATTTATAGGCTGGGGTTTTCGTTTGCAGTTTACACCAATTTCATTTTGATAGTATATAGTGGGTTCATAACAAAAGATACAAAAAACACAATGGCAGAAATCAAACCATTTTATTTCAAAAGCTTGTTCAGGTTTGCCGGACATAAAGACTGATAGTCTTTGATTGTTCCAGTCGTGTACCAAATAAACCGATCGGACAACGGTTACGTTGATTTTAGTGTTATCTTTTAAACATTAATATTTATGTCAATTAATCTCAAGATTTGCTGGAAAAAATAACTGTTTGACAGAAATACAATTCAACAACAAAATTAACTTTAAAAAATCATATGTATCCGGGCTTACTTGAATAATAATTTGAAAAAACCTTCGAGAAACTGTAAATATTCAGTTGGAAGGGAGATAACTCTTTCTCAATATGCACGACCGTTTCCCCTTAAATTAGATTATAGAGCAAAATAATTAAATACATCTCTTTACCATAAAGCAAATACTATATTTTACAATTATAATACACTGATTATATTATGATATTTTCAAACAGTTATTTAAGTTTCTAAAGTGCATAATCTGAAGTGCGAGATGAGATCAACTCTGCTGGAAGCACTTGTAAAATCTTTATCTGAATCTGACAACTGCGGATGCTCAGAAACAATGGTAAGGAACCTCCTTAAAGGTACATCCATTGTGTTGTTGGGGGTCAAATATGCCAAACGTTATAAATGGCCTTATTTTATCGAGAAGTACCAACTGTTACCGAAAACTACCATTTTGATGATAATCGACTTAGTGTATTGACGATATGAAGGTAAAAGTATCGATTTCTGATCGAAAACCGGACAATGCACCGCGTGTGGCGCGCGCCAATGAGTCAAACGTAATTTTGGAATCTTATTTAAACCAGACAAATTAACAGATTTGGGTTGATAATGTTCAATAGGTCATATAACTACTGTGCATGTTAATAGGACGTGCACTTTCGATTTCTGCACATGCATAATGATGTTACTCGATTTTAATTGGAAACTAGTAATTATGATATGTTTGGCGATTGGGGATGAATATGCAAGCCGAGTGAATTTGTGTGTATTGTAAACAGAACATATGGTGGGTTGGAACGTATTAAAGCCAAATAAAATTTTATGAAACACAATGGATGCACCTTTAACTAACTGTTACTATGTCCTACGTGGGAGATATCATCATGACACTAATACTCTACCGTGCCATAGCCATGTAAAAATGGCAATGTAACAAATTGTTGTTCAGGAGCTGATTCTTCAGAAAAGAATGTACATTTTTACAATAAAAAGGATCAGAAAAGTAAAACTCACTGAACATAATTTACACACACTTACAAATTAAGAAGCAACATTCAAAATTGTGAGATGCTGTTGAAATTTGCAGCATGAATCATTCATAGCATACTACATCCTTTATGTAGTGGTTATTATATTGAAATAGATTTTAATGAAATTTTGATGGCACAGAATTGTTACCCATACTAACTAATGTTAAATGTTTATTTATCTTATATTAGGTGGATTGTAACTGTACTCCTTAATGTCCTCTACATTGTTTGTTCACAATAAATATATTGTTATCCAGAAATGCTGATTTCATTTATAAACTCTTCAAAAAAGGAAATTGACACTGACTTTCAAAGCTCAATATAAAGACCACAGATGCAAGTTAAACATTGAAATCCAAACTAAAACGCTGTTTGAAGATCTCTTTTCAGTAAATTTTATTCAGAATAACCATGTTCATGAAATGCACAGGTGCACAAGTGTTGCAACATTGCAGGGGTGCACAAATGTCAGTATCGGGTATGGCCACCATTTGCATTGATTATTGCTTGGCACCGACGACCCATGGATGCAATCAAGTTGTCAATCACAGCCTGTGGAATGTTCTGCCATTCATGCTGTAGTCCCGGACGTCTTTGGGGTGGTGGATTCCTTCTGCGCACACGTCGTTCCAGTTCGTCCCAGAGATGTTCAATTGGTGACAAATCTGGTGACCTGGCTGACCATGGCAATGTCTGGACATTGTAACACTGTAGAAAGTCCTGACAAACACGTGCAACATGTGGTCGAGGATTGTCCTGCTGAAAGAGACCACCATGGACGTTGACGTGAGGAACAACGTACGGCTGTAGGATCAAGTCCCTATACCGTTCTCCCGTGAGGGTACCAACATCATGCACAAGAGTGTCCTAACACCGTGGTGAGTCCCGGCCCACACCATGACAGTCCCACTTCCAAATGGGACAACCTCCTGAACACAGTTGGCAGCGTAACGTTCTCCACGACGTCGGTATACACGTGCTCGTCTATCACTACGTCGAAGCAGAAAACGGGACTCATCAGTGAAGAGAACGGTTCTCCACCTTGCACGTGCCCACCTCATCCTTTGTTGACACCACTGGAGACGTTCCGCTAGATGGTGTTGCGTTAAAACGGGACGTCGAACCGGTCGTCTTGGAAAAAGTCGAGCCTCTCTCAGCCTGTTGCGTAGCGTTTGGTCGGAAATTCGACGTAGGCCTGGTATCTGCGTTGTTGTTGGCGTTGCTGTCCTGGTGCGTTCCCGAAGGTGAAGAAGTCGGATGTACCGATCTTGGGCCCGAGTAGTCACCCTTGGTCTCCCCGACCTTGGCCTATCATCAACGCTGTTTCGGGTGTTGAAACGGGTCTACAATGAAGAGATGGTCTGTCTGGACACGCCAAAGTGTGTTGCAACATCTTGCTGCGTCGCTCCTGTTTGCAGTCTGCCAATAGCGTTTTTGCGTTGCGCTCTGTTCAGTCTTGGCATTCTTCTGGTCGCTGTACCGATGTTGTGTAGTCTGAATGAAAAGCAGCTGATATGGCTTTTTATACCCCTATAGCAGACGTGTCTGCACGTAAACCTTCATGATCCCATGATGCACGTGCTTTGGTAGAAAATGCATTTGGTCGAATCGCTCAATTTCATCCCTGAACACAACGTAAATATTTTGGGGCATTGTTTTTGGTAAATTTACACTCTTGAGCAAACCTTTCTTTTAATTACAGGTATTTGTCATTAAAAAAATTGACCCGTTTCGAAAAAAAACATTTCGCATGAATGTCAAGTTTCTATTTTTGAAGAGTTTATTTAACTTCTAAAATGGTCTTAAATTCCATCATTAGGCCTAGTACCACATGCTACAAATTGTCAAAAACAAAGAAGCACGTGTTTTTTTAGTTCAATCTTTTGACTTCGTGCGAGTGGCTATCCACTACTTAAAAACTTTCTTTCAAGGATTTGACGTGACTTGACGAGTATGAGTTTCCACTGAAATTAGCTAGAGATTTGTGTAAGTTTATTAAATTTCACTTTAAAATTTCACTCACTTTCTTGGATAATAAAATACCAAGATTTCTGTGAAGCAACTATCCAAAACGTTTTAAATGTACAGTCAGGCCTCGATAATCCGAACGCTTCCGTTTTTCATCAAAAACGTTCGGATAGTAAAATGTTCGGACTACTGAAATGAATCAAACAAGATGGGAGTTGATTACCTTTGAATCTACAGACAGACGAGAACTTATTTAAAATATTAAATGACTTTGACACGCTGGATATTTATAACTATCACACAAAATGAATAAAAATAAAATTTGGTTTTTAAAATGCTAGATGATGTTTCTATTGTATAAAACTACTCATTTCTCTGACATATTGTCTTCTGTTTATGTAAAGTTTTACTGGTAAAAATACAGGAGCTGCTAAATTAATTACATCTGTAAATATGGATGAAATTGAATCCTTGTCAGATGACACTGCAAACTGATTTAATAGTCTAGACGTATACATAATAAATGCATCATAAATACACTGTGAGAATGGTTCTAATTAGACAGCCAATTATATATTGAGGTTTTTGATGATTAAATGCCAATAATGAAGTTGAAAATGAAATCAAACCTTTTTCCAAACTGATGTTATAGTTCAGGTGTACTGACCATGGCAGAAGAGAACCGTATTTCCTCGAATAAATGAGGCCGCCGCCGAGGACGAACACAATAATACGTGTGCTTGACATGGCCAAACTGAAGCATTTGAGTAGAGATTTAAGAATACGAGCATTTGCAACATTGTCATTGCTGATTTTAGCGAATGGCGTTGAAATTTTCAGATTTCTGAAAAAGTATATTTGTTAAGTTTCCACAAAAATCGTTACTTTTTTTTGCATGCGATGGTAAATATTTAAAGTGTAAAAGGCTACGATTAGTCTGAAACTGGCTCCCGTTAGGTACTCCAAACCACCCTGAACACGTCAATATGCACCCTCTTACAGCTATAATCTCCTATACATGTTTAGCCTCATCCGGATATTGAAAATAGCCTTGGCTTTGCCGCAGCTATTTTCAATATCCTCCTTTGGCATTTCAAGCATTGTTGGTGATTATGAAATATTTCTCTCGGCTTCGCCTCGCTCCGTCAAATTGTTTAATAGATAATGTTTGAAGGGCCCAAATCGGTCTGTTCGTCCGATTACATTGTACATGTATATTCTACCTGTCTTTGCTATGAAACTGAGGACTATATTGACGTGTGGTAAACTCAGAAGTCAAAACTTCAGAAATAGAGATTATTACCATAGGAAGTGTGTCATATGACTTTTACGAAACGAGTGTGATTTTTTGTATTGCCCGAGCGAGAGCGATGTTTATACACAAATTTGCACGAGTTTCGTAAAAGCCATATGACACACTTTCGAGTGTAATAATGTCTTTATTACCCATTTTATTCCATTTTATTCCATTTTCTTCGCGTAAAATTAGACAGGAAACGACCAATTTCTCTTGCGACGGCAAGCTCGGTTATTTTCAACCATATGGGTAATAAAGCCATTTATTTCATAGTGATATTAATCAAACAGTTGGAAGCGTGAAAAAGGGGAATGTTATCCCCTTTGGATGCCTTTTGAGCAACTTTTTCATCTCGGGTAACCGTTGCCACTCCAGTAGTGGCGGAAGTAGAAGGATGATTGTCACCTTTCAGAATAGTTGTTGAGCGTCAGACGTTCGGACACCCGAAGAAGAAAAATGTTTTACATAAAATAAAAAATCTGAGATGTCTATGTGTGAAAATAACAGGTCAATAACTTCCTACAATAGTTTTGAAAGAAATGTCACATACATTCATGTTATTTCAGCCTGGCAACTACGATTATACACTTCCAACTACTTTCCCTACGGAATTGTATGGATTTTGTACCTGTACTGGACAACCTGACATGTCATCAAGCTATATGTTCTTTCACCGAGAATCTCTAAACATTCTTTAAGTAGATAAGTTCACCCTCAAGACTCCAGTGGCCAGTTCTTTCCATTATTTGTTGTTCCGATACCCCTTTAGCATACAGGGATGTAGCGGCCGTCACTCTGAGGGAATGGTTGGTCTTATGTCCGGTAACGCCTGCCTTCTGACACACGGTACAACCTGTAAATTATGGCGAGAAAAAGTTAACTGAAAGAAATACTATAAACGAATCTTTAAAAACTTGCCCATTATCAAAGACTATACAATTTTGTACAGTTTAAGCTTACCACCTTTTAAGTGTTTACTTCTTAAACTAGTAACATGTGACGTGACGTGACGTGACGTGACGGTCATCAATGCCGTTCTATTTTATTAAACATTTTTAGTAAGTGCTAATGCCAAAGCCAATCAGAGTAAATTAAGGTTTTAAAGGCAGTATCAGATTTTTGGGGAAATTTAGACTTCTGTACATTCATTAAATCAACAGGGTAACCCAAATCATGTTTGAAAGCCTGAGTTAGATTCTTTAAAAGACCAATAACGTTTAAGTATTGACAAAACTCCAATCATAATGTTAGAAATGATAAATTAACATAATAACACTTACTTATAACCTTACTTAAAACATACCTTTTGAAGACTGTTGTGTCCTATTGGCTGACGACAGTACCAGTTGCCCTCAGTAGGGTGCTGCAGGGGTGTTAGGTAGCTTCATCTCTACCATCTGCTGGTGAAATGGACATATCCTTTTCGAAGACATGGTCGTGACAACGGCTTTTGTTGTTACTTTCGTAGTGATCTACGACTTAAGAATTTAAATTCCCATATTTTTAATCCCCCCCCCCCCCCCCCCCCCCCCCGGCGTGTTTTGATTTGTCTTCTTTGTAACGCAAGAAACGTTTCCCTCCAGCTTGCATGACACTGATTTGTCAAGGTTTATAGAGAAGGTTACGGTGCTCATGGCAACTGCAGAATGCAAAATGTTTACCATTCAGATAGACAAGAGTCCTCAACAACACTTTGGGATTATGACTGCCAAGTAGTCCCGTTTTCCACATGCATTCCTCTTCATCGTCTAGGGGGATACAACTCACCACTTTCCTTACGGACTTCACAACAAATCTACTAAGCCAATAATCAACTTCATCGTCGGACATATTCTCAAGAGAACTTGAAAGCTTCTTGTTTCCATCGATGTTTTGGATTTTTTTCGCCACACAGCCCACTTGTTGAAAGTGTTGACCTGTTGACAGACCGCGCATTCCGCTTTTGAGTGTTTTCAGGTAGTGCAGATTTTGATATGTCATTTAAATCTTCCTGCGTAGATAAATAAGAAAACCGTTTGTCACTTATATTTGAACTTATCTCCTCGTCTTCCTCCAAAACTTGCGTCAAATACTCAATTTTCTGACTTACAGCTATCAATTCTCCGTCTGACTCGTTATCCATGTTGACGGCTCATCGCACGAGATTTTCGGGCTTATGTAAAGGAGTTAGGGTTGTGTTCGAGTACTTTTCTTTCTTACCGGGAACGTGCACATGCGCTCGTGACATGTTTCATAACCCGACCATGGGTGGTTATGGCGCATTCCATGTGTATTGAGGGGTTATTTACTCTTGACAATTATCAAACACAGTTGATAAAACAGAATTTTCAATGATTCCATATTCTATATGTTTTATTGAGTGGAAAATGGATATCAAGGAACATTTTTTAAATATAAAGTGTCAATATTGATTCCGCGGAGTGTAAGTCAAATAATGACCTCGCCCCTCGTGGTCATGGCAAATGAAATCTCTCGGCTGCGCCTCGAGAGTTCATTTGCCATAACCACTCGGGACTCGGTCATTATTTACTACGTAAAAATATTGTAATTTGGGATGTCATATACACAAAGAAAAACGTTAAGCACCCCCTGATATTTGTGATGATATATTTTCGAGAATATTTTAAATAGTTAAAGAAGGTTCATTCATGAGAAGAGTGTTTGTGCGATACGTTCCAACCAGTGATGAATGACAGTCGCGCTTACACGATCGGGGCTTGCCCGTGCAACATGCTACGTTCGACGATCACAAAAAGCAGTATGGCCTAACTGCATTTGGTGGTATGTAAAGTTGCTTTCCATAGCCATTCAAGCATGTCTATTGAACATAGCACGAAGACAATTGTCAATGGATCTCAGAAATCAAATTATTGGTATGCACTCTGCAGGAATGTCCTTTAAGGCGATAGGACTACCATTACAGTGTTGTTAGTCGTTTAGTCCGGAAGCATGCACACACAGGAAGTGCAATGACCATCCAAGGTCTGGTAGACCTAACTAGTACTGTCTCTACACCTCGAGAGGACCGGCACCTTATTCGACATGTACGCCGAGAACACTTCCTGACAAGTCCTCAACTGAAACGTCTGTGGTTACCAAATCGAAACATCAGCACCAGATCTAAAACAGTCAGAAATCGCCTCAAATCGACATGACTAAAGGCAAGAAGGGTAATTAAACGTCCCTTGTTGAGAGACAATCATAAACGTGCACGTTTGGCATGGTGTGTGGACAGACCACACTGGAATCTAAAGACCTGGCGGAAAATCCATTGATCTGACGAGAGTCGATTCTTGCTCCATGTTATTGATGGGCGTGCACGTGTTTGGAGACATGGACGACAATGCCCAGCCTCACCGATCACTTGCCTTTGTCGATTACATGCGAGCCAACGCAGTGACAACTTTACCCTGGCCAGCAGTAAGCCCAGATCTGAAACCTCTGGAGCAAGTGTGGTATTGTCTAGGACAGCGACTCCAGGTTAGGAACCCTCCAGAAAGAGTTTACATGAGTTTGAGGCAGCTCTGCACGCTGAGTGGATGTTATTGACACAATAATAGATCCGACGTCTGACTGGAGGCATGCGACGTAGGGTGCAGTATGTGATTCGGGTACTTGGCGGTCCTACCAGATGCTGATCATTCTTATTGAACATATACACTAGGGTCAACAAAGAACATTTAGAAGTGACAATACAAATGCGAATGTGTTTTGTTTCACTTGCAGATCTATACTTTTGTGGACATTGTTTCATGGTAAAAACAGTACCTATGTAAACATGACGCCATCGCTATTAAATAATGATAACAGCTACATATTGTTGAGTTTCTGTCTTGCCAGATGGCTGTTCTATCTGAAGAAAAAAATAATCTCACTAATTTATGGTCATAGCAGAGCTTACTTGTTTCTGACATTCAGCTATATGAAAATATCAGGGGGTGCTTAACTTTTTTCTTTGTGTATATCAATACAAAAAAACTAGACTGATCATTTTGCATTTTTGTTGACTGTTCCAAAACATAATCTAATATTATAAATAAAATTGTAAGTAGTTACGTATTTGGCAGCTCTTTGGAATGACCTCTAATGGGCCAAAGTAATTTAGACATGTCAGATTGAGATTGTGTGAGAGGCAATGCCATGATCATGTACTCACTTACTCCAAAGGATTCAGATGTAAAAACTTGATTCTCAGCCGAGAACTCTGGAAAAGGACAACGAGAAACATATTTGTAATCCGGAGAAAACCTTAATCATTGAATTATCAATAGCGTGTAGCTCGGAAACTCTGGCAGTCGAGGTGAAGGCCAGCGAAAAGACTGTCTCGTGTAAGAGAGCTACATGATATTGGCATCCTGCGTCCTGCTGAGCAAGGACTGCAGCACGATACACAAATCCCATTTCGGGAAAACAGAAGTAAAATAAATCTGGAAAGATCTCAACAACTCATGGAGAGACGCATCAGATTCAATGGCCATGCTACGAATGTCACAAAAAGAATGTCACAGCCAAATGGAAGCCTTCAATCGTTCCATGTTTAAGCTTCTTTTCATTTATTAGATTTAGCAGAAAATCCGCGACCACAGGCACATACATCCCTGAATTTACGAGCTGTCGCTGGAGCTTCAACTGGCAGAAGATTCTCCACTATGTGTCGTGGGGCCTGTAGGTGGCCTGATAGATTGTGTAATAACGTCTGTACTTGGCTCCGAGAAATCTTGAAATCTGTTTCCTTGAGTGAACTCTTGACAGTCTCCAAATGTGTAGATTGACGGCTGACGGGTTCTTTTGCGTCACCGATTACATGGGTTGTGTCAGAGGAAGATTTAAAGGAAAATCTGTTAGAAAATCCATCAACACTGGACTACAACTACCTGGTCGACCATGCTGGAGATAATGTTCTGAAACCAAACATTTCTTGCAAAGAAATCGTCCAGGTATTAATGAATTGCTAGGCCTCTGGGGTAAGTTTATCACAGGTCATCTCCATAAACAGCCATGAGGCTAACCGACACAGGGGGGTGCGTGTTTGTCCAAAATGTCTTGTTCAGAATATTTAGGTTGAAAATCGTGCGCACCTCGATCCCCGTTGTCCCTTTTGGGCACTAGAAACCCTGACGAGTGAAAACCTGTGATTTTTCTAGGGAGGACAACTCCACAACAAAGAGATGATGAAATCGTCACATGTAAGCGTTGCCCTTGAATATAGTAACGTATTTAGAGGTGGGTGCTTGTGAAAATGTAGATTATACCTAACGGAGTGAATACATGAGTCATTGGTGATCTATTTCAAGTTTCTGGCGAGTTGTTGCAGGTGAATAACATCAAAGTCCAAATCGAAATCCTTGGGAATTTTCGTTTCGTGAGGATAGAGTGGTTGAATGTTGACGATACATAATCACTGTCAAAACGAGGCTGCTGAACCCCTATAACTATGGGCATCGAAAGTCAAATCTTGAGTCCCTGGTCGGGAAACGCTGATTCCGATCCTGAAATCGAGAGGTAGCATTTAAAGTAGCTACAGAACTGTAACTATATAACCTGTTCCCCCAGTATCATCGTGTTTATAGATACAGAGTCTACCATTGATAAACCTAACCGATTTCTAAGTCGAATCGATACCTTTGCCTTCAGGAGTTGCATACAACGGTTTGTGTTTGTATTGTACGACACATCAATAAAAACATATTGTTTATTTATTTTGTTACATGTATATGCTTGTATATATTTTGACGATAATTATTAGTTTTACCGTCTGTTCACTTTGACAATCAATGCAAATCAGCGTTCCGGTGTCGTCATCTTGAGTCTATTTTTAGATATGCAAATTATGTAGACATCCCGTAATGGTCACGTGATGTTAAAAATAGAAGACTGGGCGACGACACGCGAGGCGATTGCGCAATGCTGAAGTAAAAGCATGATTTGAATTAATAAGTGACACGACTGCGGAACAACGGAGTAAAAGCGGGATACGATGACTTTCCTCATCAATTTTGATGACACAGCGCTAGCGTTGATTGCAGAAATAAACAAATTACCTAGCATTCAGTTAGTCAATATTGTATTTGTTTTATTTAAGTTATAAATGGAATGGTATTATGGTAATGTATCAGGGTATCAGAGACAGTTTGTTCTCAGATAGACTTAATTTAATTTTGAAACGTTTGATATAGGCTACATATAATGGGTTATTTTATATTTTGAATTCATTAAACATTTTTTTTCATTATCAAGGGATGATAAGATTTGTCAACATGTTTAATAAAGTAACACAAATTAATTGAAACAGGAAATATCTCCTGTCCGAAGGTAGGATTGTCTAGGTCTATAGGTCTGACAAAAACCAACAGTATGCCGGTAAACTAAGTTTACGGTAAAATATGTATGTGTATTGTTTGTCAACACTTTATTCTTGAAGTAAAAAAGAGGTATAATATTCACTGACATGATGCAGATATTAGAATTAAATATGGACATATCATTCCGTACAGGAGATTATTCCCTTTGCGTCACAACTCTCAATTGCGCAGTTTGTAGTAATAACTACACAGCAGTCAAATCAAATATTTTCATTAGTTCTATTCTTCCGGAGATTTATACAAATATAGTTCTCCACATTCCAATATATTTGTAGGTGTATGAACGATGTTGATTTTTACTTTGCATATTTTTATTAATTCCAGTAATTTTTATCATTTTTGACTGAAACATGAAAATGATGATTTCGCCAACAGTAGGCCTTTATTTGTCTCTTACTTTGGTCATGGATTTGCAATGTTGGCTTTTTTCACTAAGACTATTGCCTTGTGTGTGGGTTGTTTTAAAATCCGTGACTCACTTGGATATATATATATATATATATATATATATATATATATAGCGCCTTTCAAATATAATAAAGGCCTCTGTCGAATTTTGTCATTATTCGCCGATGCTAATAAACGAGTCAACATAAGTACAACAATGACTAAACTGATAAAACATTGATGGGAAATATTTTCTACGTGTACATTTTTAAACGAACGGTACACTTTTTTAAAAATACAAAAACTAAAGATGATTATTTTCAATATCCATATATTGCGTCTGATAAATCAATCGCAATATCATACGGCACGTAAGACGGTAGCCCAGTTTACGTTGCTATGGTCTCGAAAACGTGTCCATCTTCCATGACGTGATTCTCGCTAAATACAGAAACAAAATAGCGGCAAAATGTTCAAGGTTGTACACCGTTTATTATCATGATTAACATTAAAGTGATTGCTTGTGTACGACGAGATAAGTGTTGATTACAACAGTAACAGATTTGACTGTTTGGTCAAGCCATTTTACTTTTATAGCCCAATTTAGGTTCGTACAGGCTAGTTGTTACCAAAAAGGCGACGTCAGACTGTCAAAGAGCCTATTTTAGCGAAGCAACTGCAGCTAGATTTAGAGATGTGTTATTCCTTCTGGTTGTCCATTTAAGACGGAGCTTGACTCGAAAGGCACGTTCTTAACTCCTCCAAGAAGCTAGAATCGTTCCAAGGAGGACACACGGTTGATGAGATGCGTTTGCGGTGTACATTGTATCTACAAAAGAATGGGCCATCAAAGCATCCGCTTGTATCCCGGAACATTCGAATCGGTTGGGAGTAAAAACAGCTTCAGCCGCGAACCAGTTAACATGTGAGAGGATTTCTACGGAGCTTATAGCAGTTGTGTCTAATTCTGTTAGATCCTTGCGATGTACCAATATTCTATATGTTTAGGGGTCGATTTAAACGGGGACGTTGAATGCAAAAAGTCAAAGGAATTCACAAACGTTTACACAAAGCAAATGCGGTTGTCCAAAGACACGATTCAAACTCACTTGAAGTCTTTAGAATAACAAAGACGTAGATAGAAGTATAGGAACACTGTAGAATCACCTTACCAGTCAGAATACAAAAGCACAAGTCATGCACTCTTCACAGACCAGCCAGAGGAAGGGGCCAAATTAGGGTAAATGTATATTCGCATTTACATGTATCTCTAAAAAACTTATTAAGTAACCTGTAAAGTAACTTTAAAGGCAGAAAAAGCAAGGCAAAACTCATTCCAGAGGGAAAGTTTACGCCAATAATTACAGTTTTTATTTTCTTTTGTGAAATATGCATCAGGTAGTTTTAGTCAGAACCTTCCATCACTGTAAATGGACTGTTTGAACCAGAACTTACTTTATTGTTCAATATTTTATTGTGCAGTTTATTTATTTATGGTACAGTTACGCGGTGAGCTCGAGGTGACAATTGGTATTTGAACAGATTATCTATGCTATTTGTCACCTACACAGGATAACTGAAAAGTCCACATGAATAACAAGATACATTGTGTGAAATTACATATATTTTACAACAATAAGGAAAGTCAATCACTAACAATGCATACAATATAAATCATATCAATACGTTTAATGCTAGCTCAACACCACGTCCTATCATTGTCGTGTGAATGTATTGCAACGTTTGAAACTGCAAGGATGTTTGGCCCTGATAGAACATGAATTAGGTGAAAGAAGACTGTAAAATATCATTATATAACCGTACATGTAGATGTTTCGTGTAATGTACGCGACAGTTCACGCATAGTCAAGAATTATCTCCCTTTAATGATTCGCGGTACGCATCTATCGGAGACGGTCCAATCGGTCATTACTTCACCAGCCCTGGTACCTACTTCAATATAAACACCTCAGGAATCGAAGTGTACATGGAACACGTGTCTTTAAATTTAAAGACAATATGGTCATGTTGATGTATTTCACTTGGTGATATTCGTTTGCACTACTACCCTTAGAAATTCCCTAATCCGAATTTCGACCCCTGATTTATATTCTATATATGAATATATAAAGTACCACAAGGAAATAGATGGAATGACATAAAAACATCAATACACCAAACATAGGCTTCACTAGAACCTATATTGAGCATTGTGTGGGTCATCCTGTGTTTAGAAATTGTGTAACGGATATTAACATTAAGGTGAGGTGAGTTGGGGTTTAACGTCGCTTTCACTTATAACTCGGTATCGAGTATCATTGCAGGGAAAAAGTCTTCAACACCGTTATGCGTTGCGGTGAAACCTGCGAGTATCGGTTGAGAACTAACGAACCATGATGGTATTGCGTTGAAATTCAGTGTAACATTGCACTCCACTCAGATCCAGATATCCACTGGCTGAAAGTTGACGACAGAATCAAGTTTAAAGTTTTGTGTCTGACATTCCGTGCTCTCCACTGCGATGCTCCAACATACATCTCTGATCTTATTCAGGAATACAAGCCAGAGAGAACTCTACGTTCTAGTGATCAGTGCCTTTTGAAGCTTCCTTCAACTCGCACATCTTTTGGCGAGAGAAGTTTCGAGATCTCTGCCCCACAGTTATGGAACTCTCTCCCAATTGAAATGAGAAGTGTCCAGGATCTTGAAACATTCAAATCCCTACTCAAGACCCACTTGTTCAAGATCGCCTACTGTTAGACCCACTTATTCCCAGGACAGTTCATTGCCCTTGAGCGCTTTTGAGCAGTTGTTCTTCTTGAAACAAGCGTTATATAAATTCATATATATTATTATTATTATTATTATTATTATTATTATTATTACATTGTATCTACAAAATAATGGGCCATCAAAGCATCCGCTTGTATCCCGGAACATTCGAAACGGTTGGGAGTAAAAACAGCTTCAGCCGCGAACCAGTTAACATGTGAGAGGATTTCTACGGAGCTTATAGCAGTTGTGTCTAATTCTGTTAGATCCTTGCGATGTACCAATATTCTATATGTTTAGGGGTCGATTTAAACGGGGACGTTGAATGCAAAAAGTCACAGGAATTCACAAACGTTTACACAAAGCAAATGCGGTTGTCCAAAGACACGATTCAAACTCACTTGAAGTCTTTAGAATAACAAAGACGTAGATAGAAGTATAGGAACACTGTAGAATCACCTTACCAGTCAGAATACAAAAGCACAAGTCATGCACTCTTCACAGACCAGCCAGAGGAAGGGGACAAATTAGGGTAAATGTATATTCGCATTTACATGTATCTCTAAAAAAAACTTATTAAGTAACCTGTAAAGTAACTTTAAAGGCAGAAAAAGCAAGGCAAAACTCATTCCAGAGGGAAAGTTTACGCCAATAATTACAGTTTTTATTTTCTTCTGTGAAATATGCATCAGATAGTTTTAGTCAGTACCTTCCATCACTGTAAATGGACTGTTTGAACCAGAACTTACTTTATTGTTCAATATTTTATTAGTCCCCCATGGTGCAGATACGCGGTGAGCTCGAGGTGACAATTGGTATTTGAACAGATTATCTATGCTATTTGTCACCTACACAGGCTAACTGAAAAGTCCACATGAATAACAAGATACATTGTGTGAAATTACATATATTTTACAACAATAAGGAAAGTCAATCATTAACAATGCATACAATATAAATCATATCAATACGTTTAATGCTAGCTCAACACCACGTCCTATCATTGTCGTGTGAATGTATTGCGACGTTTGAAACTGCAAGGATGTTTGGCCCTGATAGAACATGAATTAGGTGAGAGAAGACTGTAAAATATCATTATATAACCGTACATGTAGATGTTTCGTGTAATATTCGCGACAGTTCACGCATAGTCAAGAATTATCTCCCTTTAATGATACGCTGTACGCATCTATCGGAGACGGTCCAATCGGTCATTACTTCACCAGCCCTGGTACCTACTTCAATATAAACACCTCAGGAATCGAAGTGTACATGGAACACGTGTCTTTAAATTTAAAGACAATATGGTCATGTTGATGTATTTCACTAGATGATATTCGTTTGCGCTACTACCCTTAGAAATTCCCTAATCTGAATTTCGACCCCTGATTTATATTGTATATATGAATATATAAAGTAACACAAGGAAATAGATGGAATAATATAAAAACATCAAAACACCAAACAAAGGCTTCACTAGAACCTATACTGAGAATTGTGTTTGTCATCCTGTGTTTAGAAATTGTGTAACGGATATTAAAACATTAAGGTGAGATGAGTTGGGTTTAACGTCGCTTTCACTTATATCACGGCATCTAATATCATTGCAGGGAGACAGTCTGCAACACCGTGATGCATTGCGGTGAAACCTGCGAGTATCGGTTGGAACTAACGAACCATGATGGTATTGCGTTGAAATTCAGTGTAACATTGCACCCAAACCTTACCGCTGGTAACTGCAGTTACTGTTCTCAGTATAGTAGGGGTGGCATTGCAAGAAGATTTAAGAATAATTCCGCGAGAGCGACGTCATTGTTCCATCCACTCTGTGTCGCCACAGCCTAATGGTTAATTTAAACGATCACGATAAAAAAAACATGTTCAATAGCATCATGACATGTCCCCCCGATCATTTTTCGCAATCTTAGATTAAAATTAGATCTTAACGGCTTCGGTGGGCTATGTAGGTTGTACCATGGTCTGTTTTTACTGAGATTGCATATATGCACTGCCAGTTGTTGTCACTGAATCGTGACTATAATATAAACTAGGACTATAAAGAAAAAGAAAAAGCGTATAACAAAACGGAGGAAGCAAATCGTGCTGTGTAATGTTTAATAAGACTAAAATAGAGGAAAGAATCGGACACCTTGAAATATTACACTGCAAAAATGAACACCCACTGATCAAATAGTCTAGACTAAATAATATATCGTAATAATGCGTCAGCCGCTATAGAATCTACCACAGTGAGGTAATTTAAAACATTAATTATATATCACAGTTTTATGGTTATTTCTTTTCTTTGTTGAGAACAACACCTGCCGAGTCAGCAATAGTGTAGAAAGTGTATTATGCTGATATTTCTTGAATTTTTTATTATCAAACAAATGCCAGCAATAAAGTTTCAAGTGATATGAATTGCTTTCCAAACTTTCTCGCTAGTTGGGATTAAGAGCAACATGTATGTATTAACGATGGCACAAGCGTATGCTGATTCTGGGGCTTATAGACAGACAGACAGACAGATATTTTATTAAAGTCTCGCCTCGCGATCGATAAAATACAGATACAATATGTACACAATGTACATAAAAGTATGCGAGCCACCCAAAAATGGGTTATGAGAGACTATATACAGTTAAATGACAATTAAAAGTAAACATAAAATTGCAATATAAATCGAATCACATAAACCAGGTAAGAAAATAGTGTACAAGTAAGTGTTATAAATAAGATACATCCTGAGTGTGCAGTACAATTAAAATGTAATATATAAAAGACAATAAATCCATAAAATATATACATATGTGTAAATGGTAAAATACTTAACTATGATATAAATAGGCAGTACGAGTAGTTAAAAAAGCTGTGCAGGTCTTGGCACTAATTAAAATCAATTCAGGTGAGGAGAGAATAAAACCCACTTTCTGTATATCGCTAAAATCAAAGAAGTAAGGACACTCTAGGGCACACTGTGCGTACAGGTCACGTCTTTCACCTTCATATAGTGGACAGTGTAGGAGGACATGTGTCTCGTCTTCAGTGGCGCCTCTACATACAGGGCATGTCCCTTCTTCTACCGGCGTGCTCGTGTACCGTCCAGTCTCAATTTTCAAGGGGGCTACTCCACATCTGAACCTTGACATGGCGCTTCTTTGGCTTCTATTAATGACACGTTTTACATAGGGTTCAGTTTCATAAGTGTTCTTAAAAGTACAATACGTGCGTAACTTGATCCCCTGTTTCCTTGTCCTCGATTGGTGTTGGTTATTTCCTGTTCCCATCTTGTTAAAAACTGGTTAAAAACGGCATCTTCTATCATACTAGAAACGTATCTCCCATGGTACTTGAGATTTAGGGATGTAGATTGTCCCATTCCCAGCTGGTTGAACTTGTTGATGATCCTATATACTTGATTTCGTTTACGTCTTTCAGGATTAATGTTTCGGAGTCGCACATAGAGGAGCTTATATACCTCAATGCCCATTTAACAGTCTTTGAATTCAGTTGTTTCTCCGGGAGAACTTCCCCATGAAAGGAACTAGGGTTTTACGATTCTCATTGAGAAGGCCTTATACTGGGAGGGCTGGGAGGACCTTGAACAGAATAATAACCTTCCAAGAGGGCTGTTTGAGAGGCATTCTAGAAGTTGGTGTAAGAAGTAGATTTTAGAAGTAGATCCTTATACCGTTATCAAGCATATGGGAGAGATGATAAAACAGATATTCCTCTGTTTTATCATCTCTTCCATATGTTTGATAACGGTATAAGGATCTATACCGAAACGTCGCCATTGTTAATAAAGAAGTTAATCATCCATGAAATATTCGCCTTCTCCTGCCAAGAGGGTTATTATCCAGTATAAGGTCCTCCAGGTACAATTATTTGCACCCAAGAAATTCTAAGTCCCATTTAGTAAGGTAATCAATCCACAAAATTGCCAAGTTTAAAATTTTCATAGCACACAATGCGGGATTCGAACCTGCATCCCTTCGCTTTGTAGCCCAAGGATTGGTGACTTAGAAAGGTTGATTGTTGGTCAGTATTCTGCTGTCGGAGAACTTCCATGATATTTTATGTGCGTTTTATTTTACTTGGACCATCTGAAGTGGTGCCCTCGGGTCTTCCCTATGACAAAGGTCTCTCTTTGCTAGAAAGCCATCGCATTCAGGTGTTATCTATTACTTGTAAACCTCTAGTGACGTCACTCTATTGTCTCACCAGGGTCTTCTTTTACCGACTTAACTTCCTAGTTTACCGAAGAAAATTCCCGGGCTAAATGTGGTTTGAATGGCTATTAAATTCATTGATTTTTTATAATACTTATGATTATATGACATATTTCTCCTAATGTATGCTATTTATGATACCGCAACATTCAAAACTCACAATATCTAGTGATCATGCCTGGTGTCTATCCTTCGCTTGCCAAATCAACAGTCATATTAACTGCGCTACGAAGGATCACGATATCAGAGATAATTGTTTGTATGTATAACTGTATATTATGTTATTTTTTGTTTTCTGCTCTTGTACCACCGTTGGAGGTTTGTGGGTAAATAAAGATTGATTGATTGTCAGTATGAAGCCCGTTATACATGAGACGGGTAGTGCGTGCAGCTCCCGTGACGGCATGCGTTGCAGGCGTGTAGAAGGGTCAGATCGCTGTCATCTCCTCGCAACAGATCTCAATACGACGATAGTATATACCATTGAGTCCCTGAGGATTTCAAAATATTAAATTACATCTTGAATATAGGTTCGGTTCATACATTAGAACAAAACCTCCCCTTTGACCCTCACCAATTTCCTTCTGCCGAAATGCTTTCTTTCTCAAACAAACCTATGGGTTTCACACTCGGGCAACTCGTATTTTCACTGACTGTGTAGAAGGCCGAGGAAGAAACCCATAGCTCTGTTCTGTACATCCTCGGTTACCCAGGATTTTACATATGCTCCGTTACTCTCCGCTATATCACCCCTGGAACAATCTATAGTGACATAACATTATATTCTACTGCGTGAAAGAACACTTTCGATCGCATGACGTCATCATAACAATTGGATGACGTCATAAGACGACCTTGGATAAAGCAAGGGGAGCATGGATGCTTCTCTCATTGTCATAACGTCATTTTCGAACGATACATAAATTGTTAATTATAATAAATAGAACAATTTACATTTCACGTCGAATACCATGCATATCTCATCTCGTGAAGTAGAAACAGTATATTTACACTCGTGGCTACGCCGCTCGTGAAAATATGCTTTTCTACTTCACTCGATGAGATAAACATGGTATTCGACGAGAAATGTCAAATATCCGTATAAAATTACGTCGCTTGTATTGGCAATGACCGAGGATTTTTATTTCACGGAAATGAACTTGAATTATTTAATAGTGATGTTCTAAAAACATAAATAGGGAAACCCCAATCACATCATGTTTTGCAACAATGTAGAGATCTACCCTGAACTATTAAATTAATATGAGTTTATTAGATATAATCGTTCAGTTTAAAACTGTACTGGATTGCATATCACATGATAGATAAATCAACTCTAGAATCTAGAATACCAATATATAAAGTACTTAAAACTTTTTAACGATAATATATACTATGATATATGTATATATCATATCATATAAATAAGTGTTGACGTATACAATACACGTATAAATGCGTTTAATACAATTGTAAAAAAACGTCAGATGTGATAAAGTGGTCCAGGCTTTATAGAATATTATCTTCTACGTAGGAGATACTAAGTCCTTTTTAGGTAAGTCCGGGATAAGCTGGTGAATTTTTGTCAGAGTTATGGCCCTTGAAAAATCGTGAAAGATATGCTGTCTTGTAACGTAAACGCAATCCACAGTTTAGGATCCATTCCATTGAAACTTTGAATATATGTTATCAATACATCAATACATCAGTGATACGCATTGTGATTGGATAAAACAACAATCCCTCAATTTCAGAAGTATATTCCATCTTATTAATTCAATATACTTTTATAGTTCGCAGCCAATTATCAGATGTTTCGCTATTTTCTTAGATAGTTTAATGCTTCTTAATTATTCTTCCTTCACTGACATATTGATGTGTTGATTCATTTTGGACCGAAACCTTGACTGTAATAATCATTATCATATAAATTGGAAACGTATGTTTACAAGCTTTATAATACTCCTTCATAAACTTACCATACATTTTAACTTTTATTTGGATGGTACATTATTTATCTACAGTGTATAGGACATGAGATGGAGGATGTTGTGTTTTCAGACATTGTTATATGTACGCGCGGTTATTTTGACATTCAGTGTGTTCTTGGAATCAAATAAGTGAAATTTTATAAATGATGTCAAATAATGAATTGAAAAAATAGGGACACTTTCCGACCGTTTAATTGCTAGTGAATCCAGTACATGTATAGTGACAATATAAAGGTTATAAAAGTGATTTCTGATTAAATACCGGTGAATGCACCCCGTTGGTGCGAGTCAATTTGGTGAAACTTATATTTTGGAAATTTATCTATTAAAACAACAAGACAAGGTTGTAGTGTTTTAAAGGTCATCTAACTACCGTGCATGTGAATGGGACGTGTAGTTTCAGTTCCTCCACATGCACGAGACCGCTGGTAGACTTCATTGGAAGCAAGTATTTATCACATATTGGAAATCGAGGGTGATTATGTAAGTCAAGTGAAATTATTTTAACTAAAACCAGTATATATAGTATATTGGGACGTATGGAAGACAAATAAAATAATTTGAAAAACACTAAATGTTCCTTTCCAAAGAACACATGCACAAACCGTCTTGAAAGCGTCAGGTCCTGTAAGGGGAGCGTGCTTCAATCAAGTGTCGTTACATAAACCGGCGTACATCTATTATGAATACCTTATAGAAATACATAAGTTAAAGAGGCAGTAGCACGTTTTTTGCAAAAACATATTTTTCCAAATTATCTTATCAAATGATAGTTTGTGCCAATTAAATTTACTTTAGAGGGTAAAACATCCTATTACACAAACCAATTATCCGTAGTAGTAACAAAGGTGTTGCGTATAAAGCAAAAATTGCATGGCGGCCATTATATTGTGAACACATTTTATTATTTCGAATGACAAATACGATCCCCATTGGCTTTACTGAGCCATGTGCACTCATGTTTAACTATATTTTCCGAAGAGAGATGGGTGTTTTACGATTGGTGAAATTATCTTTCAAATACATTTCATCGACTGTCCCTTTAAAGTATGCGATTATTTTGCTGACATTATGAATTATAAACTTATCTCGTTCGTTAAGGGAGACGTTTCTTGTGTCTCTTAAATCTTTAATGTAACTGTCAAAAATGCCTGGACCATCAATCTTTTAAGTATCAAACGCTTACGTAAGCACAATATAAGTAAAATTGATCAGAATTGTATATGCTACAAAGACTTGAGTCGTTTTTATCACAAAGGATTCTTTGATTTGCGACTTATTCTTTATATTTATCTTGGTAACTGGATATGACAACATGATTTCAAATGTCGTTAAGAGTTTTCTATTGTAACCCAATGAAAGGTTGGGTTTGGACGTTTGGCGATGGTGTATGGAGTGTGGGCGGGAACTGTTATCAAGTTGCAGGGATGTTTGTATGACCATCGTATATAAGGTTTGTAAGGTATGACTTACCTGTCATGCTGGAGCATTCTGCTAGCGGCATCGTTTGTCCCTGCCGAAAAGATGTTTGGGAACAATGAGGTAAGATAGAACTTCGTTGTGCGATGCTGGTGATTATAATTCCGTTAAAACTTCTGCGTGTGATAGTGACTAAAAGTCAAATTGAACAACGTTTACTATATTTATTCAAGTGTGTAATGGTTACGGTGATTAAGATATTACTTCAGTGTGTAATTTTGGCATGTATGGTAATAGAGCCGAGTCATGATTCTGACAAGTAAGATAAAACGATGTGAATTTACACCTAGTGTAGGAGTTGATATAGGATAAAACCTGATTCTGTATTTGATGAAATTAAAATTTTAGTTCTTTGATTGAAGTTAGTTGGGTATTTTATGGATAAGTAATGTGAATATCACATATTATTTTGAAGTTTGAAACTATATGAACATATATTATTCATATAACAGAGTGACCTTTCTGCTGTTGTGCATATAATGAACTTAAAATGTGTTTTAAATTTGTAATTGATAGATAGTTGTAGATGCTAATTAAATAATGTTCCACGGTCACGTAGCCTTTTCATTCTCACCTATCAAATACATAGAGGATACTAAACGACATTCTATTTAATACCATTTTTATTAAACGAGTTAATGATTACACTGCAGTATCGTACACGGGCAAGTAATACATTTTACATATTAAAGAACAAGTAAGTTACAGAGGTGTTGTAATATGAGGCTACTGGTGATGTAGCTCAATTGGAAGAGTTTGTCATTATCTATACAGCTACAAGGTCGGGCTGCTATTTCCGGTCGCGGCCAACTTAAAGACGTTTAATACGATTAACAAACTGTTGGAGGCTAAATTATAGAAAGACAATTTCTGATGTAGTAAAAATTCATTAAAATAGCAGCATCAATGCCACGAGATTTTCCAATGACGAAAAGCTTTTGCTTCCAGAAACAGGTTCAGGGAAACATCTTTATCCAATTTGTAGATCAAACTGCACGGATCAAGCCAATTAACTTTCATTTAGTGATTTGAAATAATCTGTGCCAATGAACAATTGTCCGTTACATGAATTTTGTAATCACCAATTTTCTGTGACGCATTAGAAAATTTCATACGTTGACATACAGACGTTTTTGTACTTATAATACTGAATGCTTTATGATAAAAGAGGATGAACCCTAATCGGAGCAACATGCATTGTTTCTACAATTCTATATGCACCCGTTACTTACAATATGCCGATAAAGTATGAAAAACTATTAACTTTGTGACAATTACTGGCTTCACGACATTATCAGTGGTTATTTGGTATCATATATATTTAATTGTCACTTATGAATATATGTGTTAACTAACTGTTACTTCAATTCTGAAGAACATGTTCGAGGTCTTGGAAAAGTGCACCTCCCTGACAAGTTGATTTATGTTCCGACGGCTCATTGTAAAATTGTGCAAACTAGAAGATAGGGAATATAGTGATAATAGTATACTTTCAATGAATGATTAGGTTCCTACTTATAAGACTTAACAAATATACTAAAAGGGTCTACAACCTTACCATATCCGAGGTAGAATGGTTTCTCCATATTATCAACCGTTTTCAAGTGTAAAACAGGCTTTTTAATTGTTATCGCGTTATATTGAGGATCCCTGGTAAATAGAGTCGTTCATAAAATCCTTATTTGAAGCGGAAATCATCCTGTTAACAGCCGCGCTGTATGAATTGTTTTTGTACCGTCGAATCTTATCTGCCTCCTTGGCGCAGTAGACTAAAGCGCTAGCTCACCTACTACAGGTGATAGTGGATGCGGGTTCGAGACGCACTTTCTTCAAAACACTTGCTGTTCATATTCTGTCGTAAATTTAAGAAAAAAATCGAAATTAGTCTTTTACTTTTGAAACCGTCATCTTAGCAAATATATGAGGGTTTACAATCATTTTAATTCCTTCTAACAGGGTTTACAACTGTCAATGTAAACCCTCCTCGGGGGACTTACAATTTTTATACGGTTTAGAAAGGTCGTTTCAAGTATCACGTTATATGGCTAGTGGGTTGATAAGATTGCATAAACGATGGATAAGTTAATCCCTGTTATTGTCCAACCATTGTTTCGGCCAACCCCATTTAGGATCGCCAATTGTATATGTTGTAAAGAGGTGGTGTTGAACCGTTTGGTTGCAATGTTGCAATGAGTACGATTTCTTAATCATAGGGCAAGGGAAATGTTACCATACAAAATAAAAGATAGTTCAATCCACAAGCGAAAAAAAGGTACAAGCTGAAATTATAGAGTGGCGCCATGTCTCCAAAAGTCAATTCAACTTAATTTGAAATTTCAAGATATTATCTGTTCATATTTCTGAGAAACACGTTTTAAATCGTTATTTTTCAATCTCTTTAAGGTACATCCATTGTGTTGTTTGGGGTCACATATGCTAAACGTTATGAATTGTGTTATGTTATCGAGAACTACTGATAGTTGCCGAAAATTTCATTTTCAACTTAGTCGACTCAGCATACGAATGATATAAAGGTAAAAGTATCGATTTCTGATCGAAAACCGGACAAGTAACTGCGTTGTGTACAGACTCCTTGGCCAATGGGGATTCTAAATTGTAGATTTCGTGACCCTGCGACCCCAAATAAAGGTCACAGAGACCATGACCTTAAAACCTTTTTTCATCTTCTTCTCAAGAACTACTGACCCTAGAGACTTGAAATTTCATGTACAGACTCCTTGGCCCAATGGGATTCAAATTGTAGATTTCGTGATCCTGTGACCCCAAATATAGGTCACAGAAGTCATGACCTGAAAAGCTATTTTCATTTTGAGATTTTATGGCTCTTCAAAGGGGGGTAATAAATAACAGTGATGAATTAAATCTTCACGTGTGTCTTTATTTGTAGGGGATTTTATCTCTGGCCTCAAAGATAGGTAAGAGGGGTAAGGACCTTTAAACCTATTTCATCTTCTCCATTTAAAGTGCTTCCTCCGACCTAGAAGTTGACATTTTGAATTAGTTTATGTAGCCTATATAAAGCCTGATGAGCTACAGAGCCAGTGGCTCTTTTTTCACAATTTTAGTATAATGTATCTGTCTTGCAACAGCAACTGTTGCTGTCCGCGTGTACGTCACTGTTTACGAAATTGTATATGTCAGGGAGCGGTATTGGTATATGAGCAAATTTTTGCTTGGTTGCCAATCCCGTTTTTCATGAAAATAAAACTGGTGTCAGTTGCAATTGCTGGCTATTTTTAAGTATTGCAGTATTTCGTTAGCTTTACTGTACTAGCGAAGCAGCGCTCATTATGCTGTTCAGATGAAGCAAGACAAGTTACACTTTGCGGAAGAAGTTGTATGCAGTAAGGTATTGCTGCAATAATGCGTAATACTATTAATACACTGTAATATACCACCTTCACGTATATGTCTCGCTATTTACAATAGGCGATCGAAGGTTTAAAACGCTACCCAAATGAATACGTCTATTGCGTAATATGTTTGCAAAGAATTCAGAATAGTTAATCGATGTAATAGTTAGACCATGAGGGTCTGTTGTCTAATCGTTGAAATGGTTAGTTAGACCGCGAGCGCGTAGACAAAAAGGCCCGAAAGATCTAACTTACTTAGACCATTGCCAAATACTAATACGTTGTAAAGATTTATCTAATCAACTAAATTAATATTTTATCTCGCGAACTATATTGTTTTGGACAACGCACGCATATGAAGCCCATGCCATACACGAAATTGGCATCAAAACAATACCGCAATAACAGCTATATGAACTATATAAGAGATATGAACTTGAATGAAACCATGAACCTGACCGATCGTCATTTCTTTGCGAGTGTCGTTTTACGGTATCATATATCTTTATTGTTTCCAATATAGAAGAATCCTCCTACTCGAACTGTTAACAAAGATATAATGGAGTTAAACTGCGTCAGTCTAACATGAAAGTGACAGATAATGACGCTAATGAGGTGGTAAATTTTACATTATTGTTACGAGCTTTGTTCTCAGGTGAACACGAAGATGGAACTGCAGTATCAGAGCTACACACATAAGTTTACTGGGTCAGTGAAGACGAAATGTAGCAGTGAGAGGTACACTGAACCAGTGGGGAAATACTGTTGTTTTCGTCACAGTATACGTCATAGTGATGTTCATAAATATTATGGAAGTATAGTCATGTAGAGTCATGATTGCACATATACATGAATAGTCTTACATTAAAGCTAAGAAGCATTGAAGTATATAACTTATTGTACATGCCTACATGGACATATTACTCTGTTCAAGCCATCCAATCAAGCCCGTATAAATGTGCTCCTATATTCGTTAATGACCCATTAATAACTACGTATCTAGTCTATAGTTCATATTCTTTAATAGTCTTCTATTTATGTACATATAAGTTTGTCTTGAAACAGTATCTCCTAACTCTAGAAGGAGTGGCTTCTCTATTTTAGCACCGTTTTATTACGCATCCTTGGCTTGAGTTTCATCCTAATGAAAGGCGTTTTACTTGGAGGCTAACAACACAACTGAAACAATCACGTTTATACTAATTTCAAACAATTTGACGTACTCTGTCTCGTACAGAAGGATTGGTATGTCTATTTTAGTGTTGGAAGAGGGTCGACTCTGGACGTCGAACTTTAAAACAAATTAGTAATATCGATAATACAGAAAAATCAGTGAGTATACGAGGATACTGAATGTAGATTTGTCAATGAAGCGGCAATTCGCTACTACGGACAGGTTATTTAACCCTACGATATTTCATTAAATTGATTTTTGTTGTTTTAGTTTTCTTTAAGAGCCATATATTTATAAATGTGACATTGTTATATTTGGTTTCACACTATCTGCAACAAGTGACAGTCGCCTAATGATAAGCTGATTGTACAGTGATGGCGATTGTTGTATGACTCCCGAAAAAAGTACAAGAATTTTGTACTCTGACTTGCAGATAGTATGATAGAAGAGTTTGAATGACACTTTGACATCGTTCATTTCCAAAAACATAAACTCGAATGCTTAACGAAATGTCTAGCCTTTTATTGACCAATTAATATGATAATGACCCACTAATCCAGTATTGGATTTGATCCGATAATGACCCACTAAACCCGTTCTGCCTCACTGATCCTGTATGATGAGTATCAGCAGTCCTCGATCACTATGGCTGAATGTTCCGCCTCTCTATACAGGCTGAATGTTCCCCTTCTCTATACAGGCTGAATGTTCCGCCTCTCTATACAGGCTGAATGTTCCGCCTCTCTATACAGGCTGAATGTTCCGCCGCTCTATACAGGCTGAATGTTCCGCCGCTCTATACAGGCTGAATGTTCCGCCTCTCTATACAGGCTGAATGTTCCGCCTATCTTTACAGGCTGAATGTTCCGCCTCTCTATACAGGCTGAATGTTCCGCCTCTCTATACAGGCTGAATGTTCCGCCTCTCTATACAGGCTGAATGTTCCGCCTCTCTATACAGGCTGAATGTTCCGCCTCTCTATACAGGCTGAATGTTCCGCCTCTCTATACAGGCTGAATGTTCCGCCGCTATATACAGGCTGAATGTTCCGCCTCTCTATACAGGCTGAATGTTCCGCCTCTCTATACAGGTTGAATGTTCCGCCTCTCTATACAGGCTGAATGTTCCGCCTCTCTATACAGGCTGAATGTTCCGCCCCTCTATACAGGCTGAATGTTCCGCCTCTCTATACAGGCTGAATGTTCCGCCTCTCTATACAGGCTGAATGTTCCGCCTCTCTTTACAGGCTGAATGTTCCGCCTCTCTATACAGGCTGAATGTTCCGCCTCTCTATACAGGCTGAATGTTCCGCCACTCTATACAGGCTGAATGTTCCGCCTCTCTATACAGGCTGAATGTTCCGCCTCTCTATACAGGCTGAATGTTCCGCCTCTCTTTACAGGCTGAATGTTCCGCCTCTCTTTACAGGCTGAATGTTCCGCCTCTCTATACAGGCTGAATGTTCCGCCTCTCTATACAGGCTGAATGTTCCGCCTCTCTATACAGGCTGAATGTTCCGCCTCTCTATACAGGCTGAATTTTCCGCCTCTCTATACAGGCTGAATGTTCCGCCTCTCTATACAGGCTGAATGTTCCGCCTCTCTATACAGGCTGAATGTTCCGCCTCTCTATACAGGCTGAATGTTCCGCCTCTCTATACAGGCTGAATGTTCCGCCTCTCTTTACAGGCTGAATGTTCCGCCTCTCTATACAGGCTGAATGTTCCGCCTCTCTATACAGGCTGAATGTTCCGCCTCTCTATACAGGCTGAATGTTCCGCCTCTCTATACAGGCTGAATGTTCCGCCTCTCTATACAGGCTGAATGTTCCGCCGCTCTATACAGGCTGAATGTTCCGCCTCTCTATACAGGCTGAATGTTCCGCCTCTCTATACAGGCTGAATGTTCCGCCGCTCTATACAGGCTGAATGTTCCGCCGCTCTATACAGGCTGAATGTTCCGCCTCTCTATATCTGTCATTAAAGGCGTTGTAGCACGTTTTTCGTACTGAAATAAAGTCACCTCTCTATACAGGCTGAATGTTCCGCCTCTCTATACAGGCTGAATGTTCCGCCTCTCTATACATGCTGAATGTTCCGCCTCTCTATACAGGCTGAATGTTCCGCCTCTCTATACAGGCTGAATGTTCCGCCTCTCTATACAGGCTGATTGTTCCGCCTCTCTTTACAGGCTGAATGTTCCGCCTCTCTATACAGGCTGAATGTTCCGCCTCTCTATACAGGCTGAATGTTCCGCCTCTCTATACAGGCTGAATGTTCCGCCGCTCTATACAGGCTGAATGTTCCGCCGCTCTATACAGGCTGAATGTTCCGCCTCTCTATACAGGCTGAATGTTCCGCCTCTCTATACAGGCTGAATGTTCCGCCGCTCTATACAGGCTGAATGTTCCGCCGCTCTATACAGGCTGAATGTTCCGCCTCTCTATACAGGCTGAATGTTCCGCCACTCTATACAGGCTGAATGTTCCGCCTCTCTATACAGGCTGAATGTTCCGCCCCTCTTTACAGGCTGAATGTTCCGCCTCTCTATACAGGCTGAATGTTCCGCCTCTCTATACAGGCTGAATGTTCCGCCTGTCTATACAGGCTGAATGTTCCGCCTCTCTATACAGGCTGAATGTTCCGCCTCTCTATACAGGCTGAATGTTCCGCCTCTCTATACAGGCTGAATGTTCCGCCGCTCTATACAGGCTGAATGTTCCGCCTCTCTATACAGGCTGAATGTTCCGCCACTCTATACACATGCATCACCTTGGAACATTTCACTAGGACAAATTGTTAGTGATATAGCCCATCTGTCATTAAAGGCGTTGTAGCACGTTTTTCGTACTGAAATAAAGTCACCTCACGAAAGCGTGAATAAGTGTTATCAAATTGTCAAATAATACTCCTGTATCAATAAAAATAGTTCTGTACATTATTTAGAGAACAATCTGATTCAGTCTTCAACTCAACAGGAAAAAAAATAAACCCTGATGAGCTACAGATCCCATGGCTCTATCTTTGCATTATAGTATTTTAGGAAGACAGTTGAGAGTTCCATAACATAATCTCATTTGGTGCCTCAAAGTTAACAGTTACAGTTTTAGCAACTCTTTGAAGTCAACTGGTCAATATTTTCAATACTACAGTTTTTATGTTCTTCTGTGAAATATTCAGTAAGATATCAACTGAGTCAAAATTACTTCATATATTTCCTCTTATACTCAATCAGTGTCATTCTCTTCCCACATTAGTCCCTTCATATTTTCGATCCTAACCTCTTTTATATTAGGCCATTTATCATACAATGGATGGTGTTCTCGGCAGGATAAAGGCAACGGATATTTTCGGTATCCGTTGGGGTCATATACGGATAAAGATGCAAATTACAGAGGTCAAGTGACGGAACTTCTTTTGAAAATGACGTCACAAGCATTAGCATTTCGAACGCCTGTAATAACCGTAACAGTTGTAGGCCTAATAGTATTAGGCCTACAACTGTTACGGTTATTAATTATAGTGTAATAGCTTCATGTAAATAAACATATTTCATTCTTCATTTCATATAGATCTACATTAATTTGAGAAATGACAAAACAAACATAGTGCAATGCATATTACGGAAACAATTATTATGATCAAGCAGTGCCAAAAAATGTTCATCGCGAGTCGAAAACTACAGACTACAGAGTAAACACTTTATAAATACTCACAGGTAACAAAGACAGTTTGAGTAACATGTGCATTTATCGAACGTCATGTTCTATAATGTGACTTTTGTAAAGGAGATTTTAGAATTCGCTGCCTAACATATAGTTTAGCTCTCCGTGTGATGTGTGCATCGCCATTTGCAACCGGGCGGAAGGGAAGCAACTCTCGCCGATTCAAGATGGACTCCCCTACACTCATGACTACACGAGAGGACGCGAGTTCGAATTCGCTGTCCTCACCTTAATTATTTTTCATTTGAAAAACGTATTTTAAAACGTATTAAAACATTGAAAATTAAGATCATGCCAAAAATAACAATTACTTTCACTGAAAGCATAATTTAGGAGGCGTTATTTTGTGTCATTTTACTGTGAGAATAGCACGCAGTTCATTTGCATATATCAATACGCGTATTTACAGTAAAGTTCAACTTTGAAATTAATGTTGTAATGCTGTTTTGCACAAAATGAATGAAGAATGACATTGTATGATAAAGAAGTTATCATGCTCGTGTGTTTTGGGATGGTAAATATCCTGCATTAGGAATACACACAATGTATTTAGCTCGCCAAGGCTCGCAAAATACAATGTTTATTCCTAATGCAGGATATTGACCATCCCAAAACACACTTTCATGATAACCTCTATATATCTCGGTTCCAGCAAAATGCCCCATCGGGGAAAAGTGGTACCTCATACTGTAACCCTGTTTCTTATCCAATGAAAACACAGTTTTCATAGGATTAGTCGACCGATTGACTTCAAATTCAAAGATCTAAGCATTTGACCCTAAAGGGTCTTGCTAATTAGCATATCTCCTTTAAATATGTCTGATGTTAATAATACACAATTTTTCGTTTTTCGTTTATGTTGTCTCTGATTTGGTCTTCATATTTATTTATCAGCATGTTTATGATCAACTGTTTTCACAAAATCAAATAGCGTATTTCGAGGAAACACATAAAATGTGTCTTTTTCCAAAAATAGCAGTAAGACGTGTGATTGACAAATGTCAAATGTCACAACGGCGTCGCTGATTGCACAACTTGATTCAAATGCAACCAATCAGGACACTTCCTTTCAAGACCAAAAAGTCCTTATAGTAGAACAGATGTTAGGATAGGAAATATGAAGGGAATAACCTTTTAACGATTCAATGCATCTGTGATGAAAGTGTTTTCATTTAGTCTATATAAAAATCTTTATTCGATTTTTTTTTAAAATCATAAACATGCATCACTGAAGTGACGATCCCAGGATACGTTTAAGAATTATTGTACTCATTGATACATGATGATTCATTGTCATTGTATGTGACGCAGTTTCATATACGTTACAATGAATGTCAATGTACATGATATTTGCGCTAACATAGTTACATGTAGGTGAACAAACTTTCGGTATGCAGCTGTAAATATACCTTTCGTTTTCAGATACTGGTGTGCGCAGCTGTTATTGTGATCGGTGCAGTTGCCATCCCCTTCAATATCACGGATGGACACAGCAATCAGAAGGAACACCCGTCGGTTAACTTAGGTGACTTATTCAACGAAGAAGACTTCCAGGTTGTGGCGAAGAAAAGTTCCCACCATGATGCTGCGTGGACCTGTGCTCAGGTCGGACGGTGGAAAAACCTTGGAGAGAACTTCTACCCCAGTAGAATACGGGAAATCGAATGTCTTTCCTCCACGTGCTGGTATGACCATTATAACTGCACCACAGTGAGTTATAGCGCTCTGATTCTTACAAGATGCGAGCAGGAGTACTGCAATGATCACCGTGTGCCTTCAGCTATTAGGTCGGACTGGAAGTTCACTAACACTATGGTTCAAGTCGGCTGCATGTGCACTAGATGAACACCCAAATCTTCATATAGATGGGCTCATATTTAAATACAATTTCCAGTATGCATATATAACATATATATTTTATCCTGCAATGGAGCTTAAATTATTTTTTGTTTAAGATGTATTTTCATATAAAGAAGACATATTTTACAGAGTGTCTGTAATTAGCCAGTTATTGGGCGAATTGATGAACGTTTGTTGGTATATGTGTGCGGAATGTATGTAGCTTTAGTTTTGTGAAAATGGATGCTTGAAGCATTACTCTATAACACATCTTAATCAAGTAACGGTGCTGATGCAAAATGAACATGTGGTTTAATGTTGTGCATTCTTCATGGTTTAATTTAACATCATAGGCATGTGAAAAATAAATGTGTATGTCCTGTGTATGCACTTATGTCCTGTTTCTGAATAGTTACCGCTAACTCAGAATCACATTTACCATGAAACAATTTTTCCATTGCGAAAAGAAACTAGTGATATTCCTTTATTTTATGAATGTATTTTATAATTATCCTTTATTGGTGTTTATTGCAAATATAAGTAACTGTTATGATGATGAATACGTTAGTTCATGTAATATAAATTTTTCGGACCAACTGTGTGAAAGTGTGAACTTCGTGACTGTAGTGCACATGACTGAGAATATTGAGTTAGGTGGGTTGTACTTAGTGATTATAGAGAAATATAATATAGGAAGCTATTGGCTTGATGGAGCAGCTCCCGAGGCAGCCAACGTACATAGCTATGTTATAAACGCATTTACCACACTCTTGTTTATTTTGGTATTTCAATTATTCAATCATGCCACGGGCGAAACATTATGACCAACAAGTCAGTAGCATTTACAAAGAAGCCTGGTTCAATCATCAATGACACGTGCACTCAAGACGAGCTTATGAACATTATTCATTAATGTTCTACTTTCGATATCTTTACGATATGTTACAAATTGTAGTCAGATTGTAAACATATGTTTTCCGTCTTTTCTTCTGGGATTAAACGTCGTATAATTTATAATTACTTATTAGTGTTATGTTTATCCAAAATATATTAGACGAGATGATCTCTCGACATGAGGTGGTTTCAGAGAAGTAGATCACCTTCATATCGGTACAAACGAAGGAAGTACACTCATGTGCTGAAGCAAAACTTATACTGTGTAATACAAATAATTACAGTGTGAGCTTCGGTTAACTTCAACTACTATACAGCTTGATATTAAGAGATTATATTTCTTTAATTTATAGACAATGTATATAACAACGTGGCGGTCATGTTGGGTAAATTTGGTTTTCGTATCTATTCTAATTTGATGTGCACACATTCTCTGAAGCATGGCGATTTCAAATGACGCCAGAAAGCCCATGTGCAGCTATTCTTGTTATGGGTAATAGCTGGAAATAAGAGCACATTAGATAATACTTCAACCCGTTTTGAAAACTATCTCAGTTTAGAGACAAGACATAAGATGAAGCTATTTGAACGTTAAATGGAATGCAAAACTATTATTGCTGTTGCTATTCCTGTGTTAAAGGTGAAATTCCATGTAGATATTGATATATCCAATAATATATAATTTCTTTGAAAGGTTTCGTTTCCATAAATATCATTTTTATTGGGTTCTGGTAAAACAAATGTTCCATTAGTAGTTGGTAAGATTGAGAAATAAATGTCAATACATTCTGCTTCGCTGTTACAATGTGATAATAAACCGATTTGCTGAAAGTCGTTTCCTTTGATTTGTTGTAAATGTATATTTATTAGGTCTTTGGAGGGCATTTAGAAGTGGTATACATAAGAACAGGACGATTTTTCTAGATAACAACTTCTTTAATGTGAAAATGCACAACGTTTCGGAGAACATACTCACTCCTTCATCAGGTGGAATGTAAGGAAATAACAAAACATGATACATTTATATAGCAACCAAAACAATGGTGAGGAAACTCAATCAGAGAGATTAACATGCATGAGAATGGTATACAATGGGGATTTGTAATACAAACATGAGAGGGGTAAAGCATGAGAATGGTATACATGAGATTTTGCAATACAAACACGAGGGGAGTAAGTACTTGAGTGGTGGATATACAATGGCCTGTAGGCTTTGTTGAAGATGTTTATTATTGAAGTGTGTTTATTTAGAATATAAGCTGCAATGAGTGCCATATAAAATAACACAGCTTAGAAACAGAATGATACAAAACCGATAGAAAGTTCCATACAAAGCCTATAGAAAGATCCCTCAAAAAAGCCCGAAACATACACAGCGAAAAGGAGTAACTATCTGTATGAAAAGTAGATTAAACGTGCAATCATTGATAAAGAGTAAAACGAACAACCTTATACATAGTGTAATTAATTATAATAGGGTATTTATATAGAGCATGATATAAAGCCTATATAAGATCACTAAAGAGCATATAGATAGTACCATACATATCCTATTGAAAGTACCATACACATCCTATTGAAAGTACCATACACATCCTACTGAAAGTACCATACACATCCTGTTGAAAGTGCCATACACAATCTATAGAGAAAACCATACACATCCTACTGAAAGTACCATACACAATCTATGAAGAAAACCATACACATCCCTTTGAAAGTACCATACACAAACTATAGAGAACACCATACACATCCTTTTGAAAGTACCATACATAATATATAGAGAGTACCATACACATCCTATTGAAAGTACCATACACAATCTATAGAGAAAACCATACACATCCTTTTGAAAGTACTATACACAATCTATAGAGAAAACCATACACATCCTATTGAAAGTACCATACACAATCTATAGAGAAAACCATACACATCCTTTTGAAAGTACCATACATACAATATAGAGAAAACCATACAGATCCTTTTGAAAGTACCATACACAATCTATAGAGAAAACCATACACATCCTTTTGAAAGTACCATACATACAATATAGAGAAAACCATACACATCCTATTGAAAGTACCATACACAATCTATAGAGAAAACCATACACATCCTTTTGAAAGTACCATACATACAATATAGAGAAAACCATACAGATCCTTTTGAAAGTACCATACACAATATATAGAGAAAACCATACACATCCTATTGAAAGTACCATACATACAATATAGAGAAAACCATACACATCCTATTGAAAGTACCATACACAATCTATAGAGAAAACCATACACATCCTTTTGAAAGTACCATACATACAATATAGAGAAAACCATACAGATCCTTTTGAAAGTACCATACACGATCTATAGAGAAAACCATACACATCCTATTGAAAGTACCATACACAATCTATAGAGAGTACCATACACATCCTATTGAAAGTACCATACATAATATATAGAGAGTACCATACACATCCTATTGAAAGTACTGTACACAATCTACAGAGAAAACCATACACATCCTATTGAAAGTACTGTACACAATATATAGAGAGTACCATACACATCCTATTGAAAGTACCATACACAATATATAGAGAAAACCATACACATCCTATTTAAAGTACCATACACAATCTATAGAGAAAACCATACACATCCTATTGAAAGTACCATACACAATCTATAGAGAGTACCATACACATCCTATTGAAGTACCATACACAATATAAAGAGAAACAATTGACGTCCTATTGACGGTACCATACACAATCTATAGAGAGTACGATACACATAATATTGAAAGTACCATACACAATATATAGAGAGTACCATACACATCCTATTGAAAGTACTGTACACAATCTACAGAGAAAACCATACACATCCTATTGAAAGTACTGTACACAATATATAGAGAGTACCATACACATCCTATTGAAAGTACCAAACACAATCTATAGAGAAAACCATACACATCCTATTAAAAGTACCATACACAATCTACAGAGAAAACCATACACATCCTATTGAAAGCACCATACACAATCTATAGAGAAAACCATACACATCATATTTGAAGTACCATATACAATCTATTGAAAGTACCATACACAATATATAGAGAGAACCATACACATCCTATTGAAAGTACCATACACAATCTATAGAGAAAACTATACACATCCTATTGAAAGCACCATACACATCCTATAGAGAAAACCATACACATCATATTTGAAGTACCATATACAATCTATTGAAAGTACCATACACAATCTATAGAGAAAACCATACACATCCTATTGAAAGTACCATACACAATCTATAGAGAAAACCATAAACATCATATTTGAAGTACCATATACAATCTATTGAAAGTACCATACACAATCTATAGAGAGTACCATACACATCCGTTTGAAAGTACCATACACAATCTATAGAGAAAACCATAAACATCATATTTGAAGTACCATATACAATCTATTGAAAGTACCATACACAATCTATAGAGAGTACCATACACATCCTATTGAAAGTACCATACACAATCTATAGAGTAACCATAAACATCATATTTGAAGTACCATATACAATCTATTGAAAGTACCATACATAATCTATAGAGAGTACCATACACATCCTATTGAAAGTACCATACACAAACTATAGAGAAAACCATACACATCCTATTGAAAGTACCATACACAATCTAAAGAGAAAACCATACACATCCTATTGAAAGTACAATACACAATCTAAAGAGAAAACCATACACATCCTATTGAAAGTACCATACACAATACATAGAGAAAATCATACACATCCTATTGAAAGTACCATACACAATCTATAGAGAAAACCATACACATCCTATTGAAAGTACCATACATAATCTATAGAGAAAACCATACACATCCTATTGAAAGTACCATACACAATCTATAGAGAAAACCATACACATCCTATTGAAAGTACCATACACAATACATAGAGAAAACCATACACATCCTATTGAAAGTACCATACACAATCTATAGAGAGTACCATACACATCCTATTGAAAGTACCATACACAATACATAGAGAAAACCATACACATCCTATTGAAAGTACCATACACAATATATAGAGAAAACCATACACATCCTATTGAAAGTACCATACACAATCTTTAGAGAAAACCATACACATCCTATTGAAAGTACCATACACAATACATTGAGAAAACCATACACATCCTATTGAAGTACCATACACAATATATAGAGAAAACCATACACATCCTATTGAAAGTACCATACACAATCTACAGAGAAAACCATACACATCCTATTGAAAGTACCACACACAATATATAGAGAAAACCATACACATCCTATTGAAAGTACCATACACAAACTATAGAGAACACCATACACGTCCTATTGACAGTACCATACACAATACATTGAGAAAACCATACACATCCTATTGAAAGTACCATACACAATACATAGAGAAAACCATACACATCCTATTGAAAGTACCATACACAATATATAGAGAAAACCATACACATCCTATTGAAAGTACCATACACAATCTACAGAGAAAACCATACACATCCTATTGAAAGTACCATACACAATATATAGAGAAAACCATACACATCCTATTGAAAGTACCATACACAATCTACAGAGAAAACCATACACATCCTATTGAAAGTACCATACACAATCTACAGAGAAAACCAAATACATCCTATTGAAAGTACTGTACACAATATATAGAGAAAACCATACAGATCCTATTGAAAGTACTATACACAATCTATCGAGAGCACAATACACATCCTATTGAAAGCACCATACACAATCTATAGAGAAAACCATACACATCATATTTGAAGTACCATATACAATCTATTGAAAGTACCATTCACAATCTATAGAGAAAACCATACACATCCTATTGAAGTACCATACACAATATATAGAGAGTATCATACACATCCTATTGAAAGAACCATACACAATCTATAGAGAAAACCATACACATCCTATTGAAAGTACTGTACACAATATATAGAGAAAACCATACAGATTCTATTGAAAGTACCATACACAATCTATCGAGAGTACCATACACATCCTATTGAAAGTACCATACACAAACTATAGAGAACACCATACACATCCTATTGAAAGTACCATACACAATCTATAGAGAAAACCATACACATCCTATTGAAAGTACCATACACAATCTACAGAGAAAACCAAATACATCCTATTGAAAGTACTGTACACAATATATAGAGAAAACCATACAGATCCTATTGAAAGTACTATACACAATCTATCGAGAGCACCATACACATCCTATTGAAAGTACCATACACAATCTATAGAGAACACCATACACATCCTATTGAAAGTACCATACACAATCTATAGAGAGTACCATACACATCCTATTGAAAGTACCATACACAATATATAGAGAGTACCATACACATCCTATTGAAAGTACCACACACAATCTACAGAGAAAACCAAATACATCCTATTGAAAGTACTGTACACAATATATAGAGAAAACCATACACATCCTATTGAAAGTACCATACACAATCTATAGAGAGTACCATACACATCCTATTGAAAGTACCATACACAATATATAGAGAGTACCATACACATCCTATTGAAAGTACCATACACAATCTACAGAGAAAACCAAATACATCCTATTGAAAGTACTGTACACAATATATAGAGAAAACCATACAGATCCTATTGAAAGTACTATACACAATCTATCGAGAGCACCATACACATCCTATTGAAAGTACCATACACAATCTACAGAGAAGACCATACACATCCTATTGAAAGCACCATACACAATCTATAGAGAAAACCATACACATCATATTTGAAGTACCATATACAATCTATTGAAAGTACCATTCACAATCTATAGAGAAAACCATACACATCCTATTGAAGTACCATACACAATATATAGAGAGTATCATACACATCCTATTGAAAGAACCATACACAATCTATAGAGAAAACCATACACATCCTATTGAAAGTACTGTACACAATATATAGAGAAAACCATACAGATCCTATTGAAAGTACCATACACAATCTATCGAGAGTACCATACACGTCCTATTGAAAGTACCATTCACAATCTATAGAGAAAACCATACACATCCTATTGAAAGTACCATATACAATCTATAGAGAAAACCATACACATCCTATTGAAAGTACCATGCACAATATATAAAACCATACACATCCTATTGAAAGTACCATACACAATCTATAGAGAAAACCATACACATCCTATTGAAAGTACCATACACAATCTATAGAGAAAACCATACACATCCTATTGAAAGTACCATACACAATCTCCAGAGAAAACCAAATACATCCTATTAAAAGTACTGTACAAAATATATAGAGAAATCCATACAGATCCTATTGGAAGTACCATACACAATCTACAGAGAAAACCAAATACATCCTATTGAAAGTAATGTACACAATATATATAGAAAACCATACACATCATATTGAAAGTACCATACACAATCTATCGAGAGTACCATACACATCCTATTGAAAGTACCATACACAACCTATTGAATGTAACATACATATCCTATTGAAAGTACCATACACAATTCACATACATTAAAGAATGAATCAATCGATTAAAATATAATGCCAGTGACTCTGTAGCTCATCAGAGTTTGAATAATACACTTGAAGTAAGTTCGAAAACCTATATTTTCTATAAGTGTTTGTCAGATTGTTAAGAAATTTTCAAGTTGTAATCCAGATTAGCAAAGGCGTCTGTAAGAAATATTTCAGCTTCCTTTTCTTGAAAAGAATAAATGTTTCAATGTTTCATGTGGCCAATGTCATCCTTATAGGGGACCACAAAGTCGCCAAATCTTTAACTTATAATCACCATCTACCAAGAAATCTCTTCACACAGATGTTCCATTCTATTATTTCACACTAACCTCTGTTGCATATCGATCACTTTCTCGGCTAGATATAAAGAGTTCTGATTGGCTGAATCAGAAGTTTGTTGAATATTTCGAAAGGAAAAGAGTATCTGCACCTTATTAACATATTGTCAACAAGACAACATTCGATGGCAGATGTTTGACTGGACAAAAATAAGGACTTTGCCAGTACTTACAGCAGATTATGCGAGGGTCGTAAAATATAGCCTATATGCAACCGAGGTTAGGATGGAGGAACTGATCTGATGAGTATCGTATATGGACAGAGAATGTCTACCTAGATGTATAGATGATTTCATAATTCTAGTGCAATTAGTTGTTGAGAAGAAGACACATATTACTTTTTATTACCTTATTAGGGGCAACAGAGTAATCCAATCTTCAATGTTTAATCCATATTGACCAAGGAGTTTGTTCACAAGACTTATATTCTTAAGACTTAAATTTCTAACGCTTTTCATTTTGAAGAATAAGATGAATATAGGGTTTAGATCAATTACACTTACCAATAACCATTGACCAGTGAGTCTGTACACACGATTTCAGCTCTCTAGAGAAAACGAAATGGAGAAACATGTCCATAGAAGCTTAGATTACTAATGTCTGCAAGATATGTTACTTGAATCTACGAATGTTATATTCGCCGAAATATACTGATGGAAACGAATAAGGGACCGTTTAATTACTGTTAACTTATGTCTGGCATGTTCCGTTTGTTCGAGGCTGCGTGGGGCCATTATAAACTGAAAATGTTGAAGTTTACTTCCACTGAAAAGGTACCGTGCACGTGACAATTGATTTCCATGAACTTCATGCATGGCAACGTCCATTTAACCTTCAAGGAGTCAACGAATGTCAGTGTATCTTTACCTTCAGAATCATGCCTAGAGCATTCCTTTCTGATAATGAGAAATGGCAGGCTATCGGGTGCATAAACAGCGGTCAATCAATATGCCAGACAGCCAGACATTTTAACAAGTCTAAAAGTGTGATTTCGCGACTGTGGAACCGGTACCGTCAGACAGGGAACGTAAAGATTAGACCCGGTCGTGGTCCAAAACGTAAGACAACGGCCCGAAACGACCGCCAGCTGGTGCTGCTGTCCTTACGTAACCGATTTAAACCAGCATCGAAAATAAACTCTGAGTTCTGGGCAGTAACGAGACTAAGAATTTGTGACCGTACTGTCAGAAACAGACTTAAAGTCACGTCGTCCTGTTGTTGGGGTTAGGCTGACTGCAGAACACAGACGTCTCAGAAGAGCATGGGCTACACAACATTGAGTTAGACAACTTCGACATTGGCGCAATACCATGTTCAGTGATGAGTCACGATTCAATTTGGACTTCGCAGATGGTCGGATCCGCGTTTGGCGACGCCTTCGTGAACGTCACCATCAGTGCACCATCAAAAACACGATTCCTACGGGGGCGGATCTGTGATGGTATGGGGCGGCGTAAGGACCATAGGACCAACCTTGTTCAACTTGATGGAAGGGTGACTGGTGTCCGTTACCGAGACGAAGTGTTGCAACCTGTTGTTCTGTCTTTCCGCCGTAGAGGGGTTGTAAACTTTGAGTTTCAACATGACAATGCTCGACCCCACACGGCTCACGTCAGCAGGGATTTTCTCACGCAAAACAACATCAGAGTGTTGCCATGGCCGTCCAAGAGCCCAGACATTAATCCCATTGAACACCTCTGGGACGTTCTTGGACGTCGGGGGAGGGATCGTGATGTTCTACCCCAGACACCCGATGCCATGTTCCAGGCTCTTCAAGAAGAGTGACGCGCAGTTCCTCGGGCTATCATCCGGAAGTTGATCCAAAGTGTTCCACGACGGTGTGAAGAAGTGATCAGGAAACAGGGAGGACACACCAGATACTGAAATTTCACCTGTGGTGTACATACTTAATGAAATATACTTGATCAAAAACCCATGACAATAAAACAAATTTCACCATCAATACATGCGTTCCTTTATTCATTTCCATCAGTATATTTGCATTTTGATCACCAAGGAAGCTGCACTCTGCCCAGCCAGCTGCAGATGTCTGATTCTGAGTAGACTCGAGTACTGCAGCAAACAGCCTCTATAGTGAGCTTCCCACACTGAGCCTGACACACTACAGAAGGTGAAGAAAACGGTTCACGGATTGTGACTCTCACATCGAAAGGATCACACATCACACCCAACCTTAGATGTGTCCACTGACTTCCAATCAGAGAAATAATTAATTCAGAGTTTTTTATTTAGAACTTTAACATATAAATATGTACATGAACATTCACCTGTACACATATCAGAGTTCATATCAGCCTACATACGTACGTCCAATCAAAAGAGATAATGAAATGACCATGGTAGTTGTCTCGCTTTCTGAAACCCACTTAACATGATGGTTTGCATTAACACAAGGAAATCCGCAGGCGCTATGGGATCATACTTGGGTCGCCACTGATAAAAACATTTAGTCATTTGCAAGTGAACACTTAGCGCTAACATACTGCGAGCTGGTGTGGTCGAGCGACTGATATGCGACCGCACCTCGACCAGTGAGACCTATGCGAGTGTATCACGACCGAATTTTCGATCATCGGTCGCATCGGACAAGTCGACGTCGGTCGCCGAAGTTTGGGTTAATTTAAGCTGATCGCCATGCATAGACATATATAAGCGTCCTTCCGAAAACATTCTGGCCTGATCTAAACACGTACAGGGAGATAACAGGAAACTACATAATCAATCACATAATGATTCATCTAGCTTTTTATAACGACACCTTTTATCGAATGCGTAAAACAAATATCTTATTGTTTTCGACACCGATTTATCATTGGCATAAGGATATTTTGAAATACATACATGTATCCATTTACATTTTTCGGTAGGTAGATTTTTCTTAAATTAAAATGGACAGATTTAAAACATTTAGTAATGGAAATGCTTAGTTATAATTTTCTCGTTCTATAAAGATATTTGACAAAGTATGTCAACAAGTGACACAGTGACACAGTGACACAGAGAATGTTCATAAAAATTTTGGAACATCGCAAAATCCTCTCCTATTGAAAGTTATGCACATAAGCTGCATACCGAAATACCGACAATAATCATCCATGACTAAAATAACCATTCTCAAACGAAACCTGATCGTCACGTCAAGTGGTGCATGTTTATGAAATTTGGCATAGTGATTTGGACAGAAGGGGTCAAATTGAAATTCAGATTTCATTAGATTTCGAATAAAAGTTTTCTTATCGACTTTATGAGAACAAGTTCATCACAAATACATTGAATGATTATAAAAGGAAATTGTGATGTGTGTTTGACCCCGTTGATCACTTACTGAATATTTAACAGAAGAAAATAAAAACGGTAGTTTTGAAAACATTGACCCCCTACTCACTTCAAAGAGCAGCCAAAATTGTAACTGTTTACTGTGGGACATCAAATCAGGTTTTGTAATGGGATATTCAGTTGTCCTTTTATAAAGCAAAATTTCAGAGTGATCGGTTTAGCTTTTGCGTTGATACGATGTTTCAAAGACAGATTATATGATATTTGCACTGAAAAACACAAGCAGGTGAACAAACTCTCGGTTTGCAGCTCGTATATACACCTTTTCGCAGATGTTTTATACTCTAAATAAGCGGAATAATATCCCTGATTAGTAGAGGTGGTTCATATAATTACAATAAATATGGTAAAGTGAATAATTTGCCTATTAACAAGACATTTAAAGCATGTTTTAACTAACGCCGAAATCAGCAATGCGTGACAAGAGCGGCTAGAATCACATTTAAATGTAGTTGCATGTATGTAGCCATAGTGGCTGTGTAACTGATAATCTCGCAGTTTCAAGATTTCTTGCTTATGTGGTCTACATCAGTAATTACGTGGTACCCTATAAAAGAAAATCAATGCAATGACATCATATGCAGTGTTATATTACATCCGTTTTTCATGAGATAACATTTAGTTCTCACATGCCATTATATAGATCAAATATTTTTCTAGCGAGTGATACCATTTACATGTGTTGAGAAAATAAGTTTGTATTTGAACCATAATGTGTGGCCCTTAACAACACTATGATGGTGAGGAACGTGTATAGCAGGTGTTGGGTTGTCCTTAATTCGATCATATTCCATTTCGTGTTATCATTTCACAAATTGGTTAAAAGTCACATTCAATCATCAATAGCCAACTCCAAATGCAATGCATAATTCTTGCCAGTCTCCATTACTGGCTGATTTAGGCCTTGCAGTATTTCCTTAAGAAATCTGTGTTTAGAAATCCAGGCCCACTATGCATTTCTGGTGCAGCGATTCACTATCTAGGCACAACAAAGCGAGGGAAATATCGCAAGGCTTAAATCAGCCAGTAATGCAGACTGGCAAGAGTTATGTCTTGCGTGTGGAAGTTGTCAATAGCGAGTATATCAACTTCTAACAAATATGTAATCACAACGTCATGCCGACGTAAACCAGCTTGAGCGATGTGAGGATACGGTCTTCTTGTGGCTGCGCCAACCTAATGCAGTCTCTCGTATGAGCTAACGTTAGCGGATATATACGTCTCAAAATACGGCCCAGGCCATGTTCAAGGGAGGTTTCAAAGTAATCGCCCAATGAGCGATTACTTTGAAACCTCTCTTGAACGCGATTGCTCAATATAGTGCTACGTAGCATGGCGAGCAAACTTCGAGGAATCGCACCGTGTCGTTCAGGAGAGAATGCGCTACATTGAGCGCTACATTGAGCGCTACATTGGGCGATCAATGAACGATTATAAGCGTTCGCTGTCATGGGACGGAGCCCTGATGTGTTCTATCGAACTCATGTCAAAAGAACTTTTACCACAGGAAAACGTCTTTGCTTTAAAGACGCTGTAGCACGTTTATTGCATATCATATTTTCTCAAATGTGTCATGTATTATTACAGTTTATACAAAATATTGTTACATTAGAGGGTAAAAAATCACATAACACGATCTGTTAATAATAATAACAACACTTTAATGTCCGCAATACAATGTACATTTGAAAAAAATGTACATTTTGCCGCCGGCAGCCACAGTGCAGCGCCAGTTCAAGCGTTGTTCTGTCCTTATAACGCTGAGTGTCAAACAAGGAAGCAACAAGGAACAACTCCAATCTTTTAACGTCTCTTGGTATGACGCGACGGGGAATCGAAACCTGGTCTACCAACTGAGCTACATCCCCGTATCCATAGAAAACGGTTATCCGTATTTGAAAAAAACATGGTGAAACGTATAAAGCGGCAATTTTGCGGAAGTCTTCAGTGTGGTAGGTTTGTATGTTTCATGCAATGTTATTTCAAAACATATACCTGTTAGGTTCTTCTTTTTAAATGTGTTTTATGGTTTCAATAACGGTATCATGTGATGATTTGAAATTAATTTTATTTAAGTAACAATATTATTTTATATATGTTTAATTTATAACATTTGAAATAGCAAGGATTATTGTTCACATTTGTGTAATTTTATCTAGAATATCACGATTTATATTTTACATTTATATCAATATTTTTCAGTATCTTATCACTGTCAGTATCAATACACCTAATATTATCATTCTTAACATATGGCATTTGCAAAATTAAGGCGTACTGTTGTATTTGATTTAGAGTGAATATCACGTTTAATATTTTCGTCAAGTAAAAACACAAATTTAATTCACTTAAAGGGCAATCGTCATAAAATCAGCTATACTATACCAAGAACTGTGACATTATGACCTACATCTACACTGTTTCATTCACTTCAACAGGCAAATTTGTTTTTCAAGGGTAACTCAGTTTCAGATTACTCCCCAAAAAACATACACGGTACATAAAATAGAGAAACACAATGCGAAAAACATTACAAAGATAACAAATTTTTTTTTCAAGTTTTCTAAACATTATTAAGTGAAAATATTTTCTCAAATGTATGTAACAGAAAGTTAAAGCTTAAAGGACTGTAGCCCACTTTTTGACAGTATCTTGGACAGTTCAGAACTTATTGTGCCTTGTGTAACCCTTTAAGAAAATGCTCTTACTAAAGACTAAACCTAGGTATAATCGTTGGTGCAGGCAGTGCTGGCGGCTGGTGCCTGACCATCAGGGTGTGAGTTCGAACTCCGCAAGGTATCCGTCCCTGAGGAGAACACTAATGTGTTAAATTGCATATAGTGTGATAATAAATATAACAATGTTATACAGTCTTAATCCATGGTCATGACGTCACTCTATTGAGTTATCAGTTGATTATTATTTAGGAATCTACTGGTCATTGACTGTCCCAGTCAGGACGGGTGTTAGGTTTAGACATTTTCAGTAATGGTACATCTTTCGAGACTGATGTATTTTGTCTTGGTGTTTAGGATAGGATCTTAAAATATCTAGACAACTATAGACAAATTATTTTTTGTAATGCATGAACCTGGAATCGAACATGCAACCCTTCGCTAGGTAGTCAGCGCTTCTAACCACTAAACGCTGTTAGAAACCTTATGATTGTTTGTCAGTAAGAATCCCGCGTTCAAGTCAAGACTTGTAATGCACAGAATGCATGAAAAGGCAGCTTTTTGGCTGTCAATCACATCGCTTCGGGTGGAAGTTTTGCGCTGCACGTGCGTGGAAGAATCCATTTCATGAGGGTCGCAGCTACGTGTGTACTTGTACCACATCCGATGAATGAGCACCGAAATTTGCAAAATAATTGATTTTGGTGTCCCATAATTGAAATTTATTGTTTCAAATATAAAATGATCACATATGCATGTTTAGTGACATCATACATGGATTAAGATGGAGAATGCATTCGGAGCAGTGGATTCGTTAAAGAAAATAAACTCGCCCCTTCGGGGCTCGTTGATTATGTTAACGAATCCACAGCTCCTCATGCATTCTCCATTACTAGATACTCTGTCATCCAACATTGGGGGCGAATAAGATTTGATACAAAGTACTTGACTTGTTTAAATCAACTGATGTAGTTATTCACAAATGGCAAAGTTGCTTCACTATGTACTAAGTAATGTACTTTTGATCGTCTCGGCTTAGCTTAATAATTTCAAAGCTCTGTGTTGGCCAATGTTAAATGTATAGTTCTTAGTTATCATAGGCCTGCAAGTATGACGTCGTTAAGAAAGAGACAAAACGGTTTGACTCGCCATTTTCTTTTTATGTAATATCAAATTATTATGATATTATTGTTAAAACTTGCAAGCACTTCCACCCAGTCAGTTATAAGCTCTAATCTAAATCTGTAGTGAGGAACCACGTTAACCTGTAGATAGTATTCACAGTAAGATACAGACAGCATTCTATTCTGAAGTAATTACCATTAAGAACGTGTGTAGTCTTTACTCGACACATGAGCATTTACAAAAGCCTGCTTAGAGGAGATAAGAAAGTCTAGAGTTATCAAAGTACTGCCAATTAAAATGGAATGATTCATGTCCCGTGGCTTTGCGGTGATCGAATTGGCAATACAAGCATTGACAAGCTTACTCTCGAGTAACATAAACCCTGACATTTTTATACCATGTTCCATTTTGGTAATAAGTATTGAGGAGGTAGATTTAAGTTGTAATTGCATCCTCCATCTCACCTTGTTGCACCAGTAGCAATTCTCATAATTTTCAAATTGAAGTATAAAATACAGACGTTGAGGTCTCGACACAACGTGTGTAATGTTTCATGACAGTTTTCAAAGTCATAGAGTATTGTTATTTGTGTTCTCTGTCAATGTGGCAACTATTTTAAATACAATTTGTGTTGTTCTGAATCAAGTTTTAAAGAATTTCGTAGATGTTTGTACATTGTATTACTTTCTTTTAAAGATGAGTACAGATGAATAAACATAGCTACGCCAGATTCATGAACAAGGACATTCCATAAAACATGTGGTATTTTATCTCACACATCAGCCAATGAGAGCTGAAGTGGGGAGTGTTGACTGATGCTACACAGATATGCTAGTAGCAAAAGACAGATTCGAACACATGAGAGTATGATGCTAGCACTGAACTATCTGCAGTTGTGCAATATACAGTTTATATTTCTTATATGAAAACTAAAGTAACATATAAGTTAACTTTTAAACGAAGTCTAGAAAGTATCAGCGAGCCTAAACGACTAAATACACTATATATATTACACGCACAAAAGAATAGAATATAAAAAAAAAAAATTCATCTATCATCTTTCATGATATACTGATTTAAATTTACGCATATGGTTAAATTGTACACCGGACAAAGTGAATTATGAGAAGAATATATTGGTGGTCGTCCCACGAATACAGGAGAAATGCTACAACATTTACAACGATGAACCCTCAAATTCCAGAGTGTTTCCATGATATTATTTGTAGATATGTAATATAGGAATTGGAGAGTTTTTTCATGATATTATAAGATTTGCAAACTCTCAATGTTTATCATTTTTGACATAAACAACATATTTGTTTTACCACAAATCCGTGTGCAAGTTTTGATAATAAATTCTACGAAGAATGTCAACAAATTTTATAAATTGTTGGCTTTTGGCCCCTTAACTTTCTCTTCACGATATCACATTCCATAGGAGAACGGTGGAGTGGAGTGGGCTAGTGTTGACATAATGCGGTGTAGCCCACCAGTAATTTATCAGCGACTCCAGCCCATGTGGAAAGCAAGCCGGTCGACTAGGCTATTCAGGGCAGGGGCTAACCGTTGGTAACAGGCTCCGGCAAATTTGGAAGGCGTCGGCACTCTCGTTCAGTCGTTCGCTCGCTCAACGAGGAACCGAGAGGGCGATCTAACTTTGCAAACTTTATTCGAAGACAACTTGACGGTGTGCATGCCACCAAGCTTCAGCTGATAACAAGAGGGCCTCAGTCGAGATAGAAGTTATTTATCTCGGGATACAGAAGGTCCGTCTTATCAGCCAAAAGGCGCTGAGCGCTGAATTGAACGTTCGTTTCAAAGGAACTTGTTACAACATTTTCAAAGTTTTGGCGTGAAATCACCAAGGTACTTGTGTATTTACCATAGAGAGGGCGAGGCACAGTGCATGTAGGGGGGTCCGAGTCTCTTGTCCACTGTGTCCGAGCTGACTGCCCGCAGGCGGGTGCTAGTTTGTGAGTGTATGTGAGGAGAGGTGTAACGATGTCCAAGTGTTGCCGATGGTCGGTCTGCTGTCTCCTGCTCCTGGCGCTACTGCAGGGTGTTCATGCACGGCGTCGGAAAGGACCAACTCGGCAAGATGGACCAACTGGGTAAGAACGTACATGCTAAATGCACTGGCCAGTGTGCCCGAAGTTAAGTTATGCTTAAAGCGTTGAAACCATCTTGGTAAGTTGTACTGAAATCCTGATATGTACATACTATTCTTACATAAACATCATGAGAAGCTGGTGAGTGGCGGTTATTTCAGCATGTTGATCTGATGTTATCAGCAGGTTATTTCAGCATGTTGATCTGATGTTATCAGCAGGTTATTTCAGCATGTTGATCTGATGTTATCAGCACACTGCTGAAGTTGAGTCTGCGTGCACTGTTACGACTGCAAGCAGGTTTCTGTGGAATGAACTCATTTGAGATACTAAGTTGAGAAGAAACGGAAGAAAAGAATCGAGACGTGAATATCATTGCATACAAGACATTATCGATATGTCCCTCTAACGTTGTCATCACTTAGACTGGGAGTCATCATGCTTTACTTAGTTTCTTGATTGAACATTCTTTTCTGTTTAAGTCACGAAGAGATTTATGGAGCATCTATTTGATGACAAGAAACGTTCAAAACGCATCTAAGCTAAAGAAAGCGATACACTCCAGTCGCATCTGCATGCTATCATACCAAGGCGGCCCAGATATAAATTAAACTCGCAGATATATACAACACCCTACGTAAAGAGACATTAGATATTTTGGGAAAGCATAAATCTATGGCGTTTCAGACCTGCAACCACATGAAAAACCTTCATAATTTCTACATGGAAAGCGAACAGCTGAAAGCTATCGAAATGAAGTCTAAGCGCACAGACACCTTTGTATCAAAAAGATACGGGAGATGAATGGGGCTTTGCTTAAAATAGGCCACATTTGCGTAGATTTCTCTACATCTCCATCAACGCTCCTGATAAAGAATATCGTACAGAGAAGTATACTGACAAATTACTAATTAACAGACCAGATGTACCAAAGTATATGATTAATACACAATGCTTTCTTTCATTCATTCATCCTTAGCATTATCAGTTATTAAGCTTTCGGTTAATGATGAAAGTTCGTACTCTAAGTTACAATTAAGTTTGCGTCCATTGTGTTTCATAAAAATATATTTCACTTTAATATGTGCCAACTGTCAACAAACGATATGTGCTGATAATATTTGAAACAATTTCACTCAACTTGCATATCTATCCCAGTCAGCAAATATAGCATATTTACTACTTTCCAATAATTCAAATCGAGCAACATAATTATACATGTGCAGAAACCGAAACTACACGCCCCATGTACATACACAGCAGTTATAAGAGATATTCAAAATCATCAACCAAAATTTGTCTTTTTGGCTGTTATAAATAAGTTTTGAAAATTACGTTTGACTATTTGACGCGCGCAACACGTTGTGCATTGTCCGATTTTCGATCAGAAATCGATACTTTTACCTTTATATCCCCGACATACTGAGTCGACTATCATCAAAACGGCAATTTTCGGCAAAAGTCACAATTTATAACGTTTGCCAATTGGGACCCCAAACAACACAAAGGATGTACCTTTAAACCAAGAGTGCTCTGATAGCTACCTGTGATTGTGTATTTAAATGTAGGAAGCTTGTCTAGCTTCAGCAAGTCTAAAAACTGAAAAACAAAATTAAAACCTTTTAAATGAAGATATTTGTACATGATTTAAAACTCATACATTAAATACGGACGCCTGTCTTCTTCTCAACAATTTCTATATTTAGCATCTCATGAAATAGCAACTTTAAGTTTATCGGGTTTTTTTTCGTTTATCAAAACATCATTTAAGTTCTAGAGACGTTCTGTAGTGGAAACAAAATATTCTTCGGACTGCCAACTCACTCTCTAGTTTATGACTGTGGATCTTAGACGACATTTAATCTACACTGGGAGTGGTTTACAATTACTCAGACTAATGTGAGAAGATGTGATATGCATGTAAGTGGATTTCTGTCTTTAAGCAGAATAGTCTTCGTCTTACGTCATTTAGCAAAAGTAATAAAATATGATAAGTTTAAACATTTATTTTCATATAGAGTTTCAACAATAGAAAAATGTATCAATTATCATGATAATTGGAGTCGTGAACGACTATGAAATTGTATCCTCGGTTAATTATTATGTTACCATCTAAAAGTAAACACTTAGGTAAGGATTGAAAGTTTATAACTACATAAGAACAGGTGTTTCTGAACTAAGAATTAGGTCGTAGAAACTAAAAGTTCTATGGGACTATTTTTCAAAAAGGGAATATTTCGGATTTATTTTCGTGTCGGATTATTTGCCTATTATGCGGATTTTAACAAGAGTCATCAGAAGATGACATATCCCACCGGTTCCACAAAATTTTTAAAACACATCTTTGATAGATACTTGTGTATCTACTACCGTACTTCAGTTAGTGGGTATTACAGATGCTGAGTTTCAGGTATGTTAAGGGTTTTAGACTTCTGCTCCAGAAGCAGTCAAAATCAACAACAACCAACATCCCTCTCATGTTTCTATGGAAACAGAAAAAGAGAAAAAGAAAAGAAAAAAACTGAAAATATCAAAAGGCACCACTTCAGTTAGTGGGTAATACACATGCAAAGTTTCAGGAAGATATGATGAGCGGTTTTGGAGCTGTGCTCCGGAAACGAACCTGTCTCTGAACTAAGTTCAAATTCAACAAGTTTCTATGGAAACGAAAAAAATCCAAAAAAATCAGAAATCTGAAAATATCAAAAGGCACCACTTCAGTTAGTGGGTAATACACATGCAAAGTTTCAGGAACATATGATGAACGGTTTTGGAGCTGTGCTCCGGAAACGAACCGGTCTCTGTCAAAGTCCAAATTCAACAAGTTTCTATGGAAAGGAAAACAAAATAAATGTCAGAAATCTGAAAATATCAAAAGGCACCACTTCAGTTAGTGGGTAATACACATGCAAAGTTTCAGGAAGATATGATGAGCGGTTTTGGAGCTGTGCACCGGAAACGAACCTGTCTCTGAACAAAGTCCAACTTCAACATGTTTCTATGGAAACGACCAAAAATAAAATTTTCAGAAATCTGAAAATATCAAAAGGCACCACTTCAGTTGGTGGGTAATACACATGGAAAGTTTCAGGAAGATATCATGAGCGGTTTTCGAGTTCTGCTCCGGAAACGAAATGATTACGGACGGACGGACAGACGGACGGATTACTATATCCCACGGTATTACATACCAGTGGGATAAAAATAGGATAAATAATTATTCAAATATTCAACATAAATGCATAATTTATATCCGTATGAATTATAAATAGCAAGGTAAACCATTGACTGAATGAGAATCAAATTAATTAAATTCCATGAATTATTGCCCTCTGCAACTCTGATCACAACTCCGTGTAACCGTATCTTACAGAAAGTTCAATTGTTAGAAAACAGTACACATAACTTAACTTGCATTAAAACAACAGATACTCTTATTGAAGTCGGTAAGGTTGACCATTTAAACATTCCAGAGGAAAGTTCTAGAAAAAAGGAAACATTATATGACATTATTGTATATTCAAAATATGTTAAGTCACATTTTACCCCATAAAGCACCAGTCTGTCCCTACACGTGTTCCACTTCTTCTAAAAATGCACTGGCACTAGAGAGCTGGAATCGTATGCCATGGTCAATGGGATTATGAATGGCAGTCTTTGTGAGAATGTGACCCGGTGAATCTTAATAGGGGCTAGAGAGATTATGTCTTGAATCGAATTTCTGACCTATTTTCTCTGAATAAAAACCCCACATGTATTTAAAATGTTTAACCGTCAGACTTTTCAGCCTTAAAGGGACTGTAGTACGTGTTTTGATGTAAACAAAGATATCTCACAAAAAGATAAAGAAATGTTACAAATTGCACAAAACATAACGTGGACTGTTTTATACGAATACGGATAATATCTCTCTCTCTCTCTCTCTCTCTCTCTCTCTCTCTCTCTCTCTCTCTCTCTCTCTCTCTCTCTCTCTCTCTCTCTCTCTCTCTCTCTCTCTCTCTCTCTCTCTCTCTCTCTCTCTCTCTCTCTCTCTCTCTCTCTCTCTCTCTCTTATCGTGCAGTATTGTATCAATCCATGCATTTAATGGCATCTGCGTAAAATTGTAGCAATATGCCTCCCACCTGGTACATTTCCACAAACATCCGTTATCGTTTGGAACCTGTATGTATAGTCCATGTTTGTGTGTGAGAACTAGCGTTTTGAGCGACTGTACTGAAAGTAAAGAACAGCAAAGGTCAGCTCAGGATAAGTTAACACTGGTGTACAGACCATTGCAGAATGAGTTACCTGAAAACCACAATATGACTGCAGTATAACTTGGGTAGATACCGATAAAGTTATATAATTTTGCAACCCTTTGAAGGTTACGCTCTGGTCCATCAAGTCTTGGTAACTTCAGATATACCGGTACACACAACCGCATAGGAAACGTCACCTAATTTTCAACAGAGTAAAACACGATTTCTTAAACTTATTGAAAGTTGTGTTTTTCAGAAATATGAACCTACGGTACTGTTATAAAAAATTAAAAGTCAGTTTAGTTGACTTCTAAAGACATGATGAAACACTGTTTCGGTCGTATTTATCTCTTGTGTATTGAAATTCTTGTATTTAGTATGGTGACATTTATTTTGCTTTTTTCGTTTTCTCTTTTTTTAATTTCACCGAATCGGGTTCAGAATACAGGGTATATAATAAAGAAGACTCATATTATTTCTGAAAAACAGAGTTCAACACTGTAGTACAAACCCACATAATTACTGAGTATTAATATAGCGTTTGTTCTTTCAAAATTGCGTTTCTTCAGTTTGCTGGTATAAGAGTTATTACCGGGGTTTTCTGAAAGCAAACCTAGGGCTCCGTTCCATAACAGCGAGCGCTTATAATCGCTCATTTATTGCTCAATGTAGCGCTCAAGTAGCGTTCAAGCAGCGCTCAAGTAGCGCTCATTCTCTCTTGAACGACACGTTGCAAATTCCTCGAAGTTTGCTCGCCTTGCTACGTAGCGCTACATTGAGCAATCACGTTCAAAAGAGGTTTAAAAGTAATCGCTCATTGAGCGATTGCTTTGAAACCCCTCTTGAACATGTCTCAGGTCTTCTATACGGAATATATTAGGGTTTGTGACGAGTGAACTTTGACATGAAATAGAAGCCCGGGCTTATATTCAGAAACATGGGCTTGTATTCGGAAATCTTTTTATAGTTACAATCATATGGGATAATAATCATGAGACAATAAATGAAGGCAATCTTTTTAAAATAACTTTCAGGAGTATTGTAATTACTTTAAGGAAACGGAACGCATGCAAACGCGTGTAACTCTTGAAAACAAAGCTGTACGGTAATGTTTAAAATCGCTGTTGCACGTTTTTCTTACTGAAATAAAGTGATCTCACGAAAATGTAAATAAGTGTTACCAATGGTTAAATAATACTACCGAATCAATAAAAAGAGTTCTAAAACGAATATACATTTTTCGGTTAAACCATGCGAGTCTATTTCCCTTCGAGTGGCCATTTTAAGATGTTCACATTAAAATGGCCATTTTAAGATTAAAATGGACGCTCGAAGGTAGTTCAAGTGATTTGACCGCTGTAGCGATACCGAAACACTCAAAGTATAGTTTTGAATATGGTACAATGATAGAATGGTCAATCGTATTACTGTCTGAACTGTCAAATTCGCATGAGACCTACAAATAGGCCTATACCTCTCCCATTGAATTTTGAAGAGTTCTTCACCATTGTCGCTTTATGCGTCGCGCCATTTTCTTTCATTACGGATAGTGACTCCAGAGGGAAGTGAAAGTATGAAGGACACACAACTTCTCCTGTCTCCAGCTTTCCCTTGATAGCTATTAAGTCATATAGCGTTAGTTTGTTTCTTGTAAATTATAATTAATGCAGTTTAAACAGAGTTTTAAAAAATGATAATTGGTATTGATTGATCAAAAAAACTTGTCACTACTATAGGTTTTACAATACATGTAAGATATTGGTCACAGGGGTTATGACCTAAAAAGCTATTTTCCTCTTCTTCTCAAGTAAAACAAGTTTTAGAAAGCTTTTGTACAGACTCCTTGGCCAATGGAGATTCTAAATTGTTGATCTGTGGCCCCAAATATGGGTCATAGGTGTCATGACCTAAACACCTATTTTCCTTTTCTGATACTAGTATGATAAGCTGCACAGCCAATGGTTCTATTTTTTGGTATACTACTAATTAAAGAGAGTGTTCCAAATACTTTTTCCTGGAAACTACGCAACGTTTAGCAGATGGAAAGGGAAGTGATATGTAGCTGAAAGAAGGAAACGTGTTACATGATATCAAGACACGTGTTGCTCATGCATATCTGCTATTATATAAAGGTGATCATATTGCTTTCTACATACGTAAGATATGCTCATAGCCATGTTAATATGTTCAAAATCCGGAAATAATCATAATTAGGGCACAAAACCAGCTTGAAATATGTTGGGTTATTTTATATTGTTCAATCTGATACTACTATAATTAAATGGATTATTACGTTTCTAATTACGATCGGATGTTTTTACTTATTTGTATTTGCAGTTAATGTTGATTTGAAGAGTAGTAGGCAGCTCCTAAAATAGTTTCATAAGAGGGCAAACACTTGACTTGGTTTATTTGATAGAATTCTAAGCAATTAATTCTTTTTCTCTGTAAAGGCGGGACTGTTTCTGTGTTGTTGGTTTCTGGCGCCAGATATACGTTGTACTGATAGTTATAACATGTATACAAACCCACCCTTCTAATCCGAAATTCGTTTTTCAAACTCAGTATATCACGGAGATATAAACATACTGTCAGCGTGACTATATTATCGCCTTACATTATTTCTTTTTTTTCAAGTATTATCCGATTTTCGTGGCCCTGTGTCAGGAAATATATTGGATGTTTCTCTTCCCAAACCAGTGATTACATCTGGTCATATTTGTTTTCTGTAAAGAGCGATTAGCAACAATTATTTCATTTATAGGCTCTCACGAACATTTTTAATTTCAAACATGAGATTGCTGAAGACATTGTTTCCTTTGCAGTTGGGAAAACAGTTCACATTACAAACTTTTCCCTTAGTTGTTATTTCCTGTCGTTGAAGAAAAGCTGTTTTAGATAACATGCCAAACACGTTTGTTTAGCAAATGCAGTTGTTTTTAAAAAAACGAAATAAAAATCCTGCGTTCTATTACGCAAAGCTGTCGTATTTTTACGCTAAACAAATGGATATTGTCGAGTTGAGTTATAATTGATTTGATACGCCACTGTTTGGAATGGGAAAGTGGAAAAGTTAATGGCAATCGCTCTGGTATTTCTTTATCTCCGAAGTGGCACGAATTAATGTATTTCCTTTGTCTAATTAGCATGTTTAGATTAGATAATTAGCAGTTCAAGTATATTGTCCAGAACGATCAATCACAGTAATGGTGTGCTTCTACTCGACAGAAACTTTTTTCTCTTTGAATTAGCGCGAACGCTTCACCAAGATTGACCATGAAATCAATGTTATTGTGGTGGCAGTTCCTTTTTTAAATAGATCTATGATTGTAATGATAACAAAACATACATTTAAAAAATGAAAAATATAACAGTGACCCTGTATCTCGTAAATTATCACGGTTTCACGCTTCCAATTGTAGAGTAAACCGTTTTTCCTCTAATAGGAATAAGGCATCTTCGACTCCAGTGCCATTTGGAGGCCCGGTCCTTATTAGAGGTAATGTGGTGTTTCAAATCCTCCAAGTAATAACAAATTCCTAAGGATGTTACTTTTATTTTGAAAACGAACGCATGTCTGTCGGTGGAGCGTATGTTTTTGTACCATGTAATAGGCATAGGTTATAATGCTACATTGTAGCTATGGAAACAAACAAAATAAAGTTGGATAAACGAGTTGTAAGTCAATGTAAGACGGGATATTGAATAGAAAGTACAGGAAGACACTTCGTTGTACGATATTGCCGATAGGGACATATTGTCCTATTGTAACAGGGGTTCTGTGGGACGAAATTACTTGAGCAACCCGCGAGGGAAGAAATTGGTATAATGCTTCAATTGAATAAAATTATTGTGGTTAAATAGGTTTTATCAAAATTCTTACATGGGTTCTGTAAGCAATAAGGCAAACTTCATATGTTTATATATATTTATGCTGACTTGCAATAAACTGTGATTGACAACTTTACTTTTACTCCTATATATATACTCGTAATGCAAATAAACATACAAGTACATGTCATGCAAACGGGAGAATTGTTTTAATCTTGTAGAAAACTTTGAAGGCGTGATATGTATATTTATAGAACATGCAATCGGCACGTGGCAATAATCTCCGTCGCTGTAGGAATGTAAATGGTGATTAATTGCAAAGAATTCAGAAGCCACTTGACTTTAAGGTCATTTAACACATTCAATTAGTATCAAGACATACGCACAGGCGTTAATTGGCTCTTTACATTTGGCAACTATTTAAAACATGTGGAGAAGTGCATGTTGTACCTTTGCCAGACTTCAAGTTTGCACATGTTAGTTTTAATACAGCGCGCACGTCGTGCATTGTCTTGGAGTAACTGTTCGTTTCTTCAAACTGGAATTGGTCGCTGACAATAGATCTTTATTTTACCACATTTTTAGACATCGCAATCTAATATAGTTTGTATGAATATAATTCACATGATTTGTATTTCTTTCAAGAAATTTCTCATTTAAAAAATAAGGACCATTTTACTTTCAAAATAAACAATTCAGTTCAGTTGTAGAAATTTTGATGGATGACTTAAAGGGGTTCAAAACAATTGCCCACGCACATCTCCAATTGTCAGATTTTCAATCTCAGGAGTTAATAGCTTAGGTCCATTTTTCATCAACAATGTGTTGTGAGAAACATTAAAATCAAATTATTTTTTAATACTAATAAAGAAAAGTAGTGGTATTATGGTTTTGTGAAATAGTTTAGGTTTTATGGTAAAAGAAAATTTGCTCTACAACCTTATATACATGAATTATGTCATAAAAATTTCAATTTTCCAGTGAAGAGTTATCTCCCTTTTCCATTACTTTTAATAAATATTCAACTTCAGCATCAAATTACTCAGAAAATAGGTCCGTGACATATATTTTTAGCTCATCAGGCCTGAAAGGCCCGATGGGCTTATGGCATGGCATGGTGTCCGGCGTCCGTCCATCCGTCCATCCATCCGTCCTTCCGTCCATCCGTCCATCCGTAAACTTTTCGCTATTTCGACTTCTTCTCCAGAACCAATGATTCCACAGAGCTGAAATTTTATGTGCAGACTCCTTGACCAATAGGGATTCTAAATTGTAGATTTCGTGACCCCATGACCCCATATAGGGTCACAGGGGTCACATCCTTAAAAACCTATTTTCATCTTCTTCTTCAGTTCCAAAAGGTCTAGAGAGCTGAAAAGTTGTGTGCAGACTCCTTGGCCAATGGGGATTCTAAATTGTAGATTATGTGACCCCGTGACCCCAAATGGGGTCACCGGGGTCACATCCTTAAAAACTTATTTTCATCTTCTTCTCCAGTTCCAAAAGGTCTAGAGAGCTGGAAAGTTGTGTGCAGACTCATTGGCCAATGGGGATTCTAAATTGTAGATTATGTGACCCCGTGACCCCAAATGGGGTCACCAGGGTCACATCCTTCAAAACTTATTTTCATCTTCTTCTCCAGTTCCAAAAGGGCTAGAGAGCTGAAAAGTTGTGTGCAGACTCCTTGGCCAATGGGGATTCTAAATTGTAGATTATGCGACCCCGTAACCCCAAATGGGGTGACAGTGGTCAAGATCTAAGAACCTGTCTTTTCCTTGTAAACAATAACTTAAATAACTTAAATATACAACTTTAGATAGTAAATCAATGAAATCCTGATGAGCTACAGAGCCCATGGCTCTATTTTTTAATTTCTATTATTTTTCAGCAGTAAGTTTCCCACAAGTTTTATCATGGTTGAATTATTTTTCATTTATTTTTGTTCTTGAACAGGACTTTTGAAGTTATTTCTGCAGAATCCATTGTTGACATTGTATATTATCATATAAGGTTAATGAAGAAAAAGCAACATACAAATTGTAGAAATCACTTTTCTATTCTAATAACATTCCATTTATGAAAGAAAACAACAATATAGCTCTGAATGATTATCATTTATTTTGAAAAAGTGACTTTAACAAAATAAAACAAGTTTGCCATTTTTTTAGACATTACCACAAGAAAACATCATTTTGCAGAAACAAAAGGTCCGTGACACGCACTTTTTCTTTTTGCATCTCGAATAATACATATTCAGCTTGCATCATGCCAATTTACAGCAATTTTTCATTTATTTTGATTATTGTTGAAAACCTCTTTAAGATGGATTGTTTATTGCCAGGCCTGCTTGATGCAGTAAATAAAACTGTACATGTATATTTGCATGACGCTTGTCTATGCATGTAGGTTATCGATCGCTTTGAGCAAAAATCAAGAACATTATAGAGCCCATGTCAGTCTTGGAAATCACATTTAAAAATGACTTCCAACATGATCTAACACTCTTACTTTTTGGATAACACTATCTTTAAAGGTGCATCGATTGTCTTTCATAAAAACTTATTTGACTTCAAAACATGCCAACATACGATATGTACTGATATCAGTACAAACAATTTCTGTCAACCTGCATATTGATCCCCAATTGTCAAATGTATAATAATTACTAGTTTCCAATTAAAATCGAGCAACATCATTATACTTGTGCAGAAACCGAAACTACACGTTCCATTTAAATGGACAGTAGTTATAAGACCAATTAAACATAATTAACTTAAAGTTTTATTTTAGTCTGTTGTAAATAAGTTTCCAAAATCACGTTTGACTATTTGACGCGCGCCACACGCGGAGCATTGTCGGGTTTTCGATCAGATATCACTACTTTTACCTCCTTATCGTCAATATACTCAGTCCAGTATCATCAAAATGGTATTTCGGTAGACACTAACAGTCGGTACTTCTCGATAACATTACACAATTTATAACGTTAAGCACATGTGACCCCAAACTACACAATGGGTGTACCTTTAATTGTACACATTCGTGTGCTCTTTCGGGCCGAGTACCTTGCGGGATTAGAACCTTCACCCTCAAAGTCAGCCAACTATCGCCAGCACTGACCGTATATGATACAGCAAATCCAGCTCATCACACGATAATTGTGCATGTCCATCGTTTGGCATTGGTGTAGGTTGTAATTGCGGACCCAACTTTTAGTTTTAATTTAAATTACAAGTACGTATACTGGCCAGTCGGGAACATATAGTGGTGTGGCGATCCACTTTAGCTAAAATTACAATTTGAAAAATGATTTCTTTGAGAGGAATGATAGAATAATATAGGCAATAAAGAAGTTGACTATCCAAAGAACTTGTTCTCATTGAAAAATAATGTTTGGTACATTAAATGGTAACAAATGTCTTTGCACACCGTTTCCGGAGACGACCATGCAATCAAAATGCATGCATGTGACTGATCATATTGGTAACATCCCCTCTTAAAAGATCTACCCAAACATGTAACTATCTCGCCTTCGTGATTGTTATTGTCTTGGTCCGTGTAAGACCATGAATGCTGATCAGATACGAGCTATCACGAATAGGTAAGATGTTGGTACAGTCGTGTTGGCGCATGGTGCCGTACTTCGAGAGTGTAGGTGCATATGAATCATGGGGAATCATCAAGAAACAAGTTAAATGTTTTCTTTTATTAATGCAGATAATGTGTTCCGAAATATAGCAATCGTAAATCACAAACATTCATACGGTAAGAGTGTCATTGTAAAGCGTCAGTGTCAGTCGTAGCAGCATCAATGACTGCCGATGTTATCCAAGAACTGAGTCGCAACACTGAGACTTGATTGTTTTAGCAAAGACATCCAATCAACGCAACAGGGCATACATCAGGGCCTAGTCCAAGAGAGGTTTCAAAGTAATCGCTCAATTAGGGTTGACTTTTAAACCTCTCTTGAACGCGATTGCTCTATGTAACGCTACGTAGCAAAGCGAGCGAACTTTGAGGTTTTGCACCGTGTCGTTCAGGAGAGATCAGCGCTACTTGAGCGCTACATTGAGCAATCAATGAGCGATAATAAGCGCTCGCTGTTATGGAACGGAACCCCGTTGTCGGATGAGAAATGGGTGGTTCATTGTCACAGTTCATGTGAGTACCAGCGGCTGACAAAGTCTGGGAAAAGATGCAAATGATGATGGAGAAATGTATTATCTCTGGCGAAACCTCCTGTGTGCTACCGCATGTCCTGCTAGGGAACTTGACAACGTGTGATGTGAAGAGACGGTACAACTCCCCTTAACGAGCAATCGAGTAAGTTGATAGACATACCGGAATATTGCTAAACATCTATCTCATTGAAACATATAAACTTTCGTAATCTTTTTCGACGCAAAACAAGCGGAAATCGCACAAATGTGTAAAGTTTTTTCCAGTCTAAATATAGATCAAGTCTTGTGGTTTACTCCCACCCCGTAAACAAACAGACAAAAGAGTTTATGAGTACTCAAAGAAATTGAAATATACAGTTTTTGGCGTTTGTTTATTTACCTTAGAAACCTTATTTATTTACAATTGCATGCTTTTCAGTTCAACAGATATTGAAATAAATGTTCTGCCAAACAAGATAGTTTGGTTGAATCGTTTAATCATTGAGAACGAAACATAATAGTTTGCTGGTATAATCAAATAAAAATATAATTTAACACGTAAAATGTCAATTATGTGTATCTTCACACGACATTTAGAAATATATTAATATAACAATCGTCATGTTCAATAATGTGCAATGGTGGTGAAAATAGTTGAGTTGAGTTTCACAAGGGTTGCGATGGCGACTTATTTCCATTGCTGCGGTATAGCACGTAGAATACAAAAAAGGAAGTATCTTTACATGACGCCAGATTCTATTGACGCGCGTTATTCTAATGATTACTTGTCTTTGAAACCAACTTTGTTAGGATTGTCGTGGTACTAATATTATTTATCATATGTCACGTTGTAAATAACATATTTCTCTAGCGATTGATATCATAAGTATGTTTTCAAAACAATAATGTTGTATTTGAAACACTAACATACTCGATGGCTCTTTAAACGAGACATTCGGCTGGTTAAAGCGTAAAGCGTTGATGTTACCGATAAAGAAAGTATATCAAAGAGAACAATAAACTGTTGTATACGTTAAATTATATCTAGGAGTTCGAAAAGTTCTTATTCTGCTGAAATGTATATTTATACGACACTGCAATTTATCGTTGAAAAATAAGCAGTTTGTCGATCTTCCTCTTTAAGATATGATCATAAAATGTCTCCTCCATTTGGAATAGAGAAGCGTGATGTCTTCATTGATATTCAACTTCTTATTCAAGTAATAATGGTGTGCTACAGATATTCATACTCTCTTCAAGCATTTGGATTGTTGTGGCATTTAACGGTGTTTTTTTACAAAATATATGCCAGTAACACAATTATTGAGCAGCTGAGCATTAACAGAAAATAAAAATAAGATGGTATAACTGCAGTCGGAAGATGGAACTTATCATTATCAACAAGAAGAATCTCGTCATGGAGACCAACTTCCAAACGGAAGGCATAACTTGCCAGTCTCCATTACTGGTCGATTTAGGCCTTGCGGTATTTCCTTAAGATCTCTGTGCTTGGAAATCCGGACCCTCTACTAAAACAGAAACAGAATATTCTTGGATTTAGTGTTTGAATTTGGTTTGCCCGTTGTTTTCAGAATGTAGCTTTGACTTCCCTTCAACAGGAACTATGTTGTACACTTTCTACATCTTCCCATAGGCCAGTCGTCATGTAGTTAAGTATGTGAACAAAGTTTTAACAGTATTCTATAGTGGCGTAATCACAAACTAACTAACATCTACATTTGAATTGAGTCTCTTTCATTAATGTGTTTATGGAACGGACCAACTCTAGGTCTATATTTTTATGATTCCCAAAATTTGTTCATTTTGTCCTCATCCCCACCCCCGTGCTCCTCAAATATTATAAGTAAAACCTTTACAACAAGTTTTACTCTGAAAAACGAAGGAAGCTGAAATTTTCAGAAAAAAATTACATGGAGACTTAAGTTTTTTCACTTGTTCACCCCAAATACCATTAATGCTAGAAAGCTCAAATTTTGAGAATATGATTTTTGAGGCTGTGTATATGTTTACAGGAGAAAAAAATTTTTCACATGGACACAGTTAATTATAAGTTATTGGCGAGTGTTAGATAAATAACGACCGTGCTGCTTCACGTCATGGCAAATAAACTATGTTCGGCTAGGCCTCGGGAGTTTATTTAACTATCCACTCGAAACCAGGTAATTCTTTAGCACTGAAGAAACACCCAAATAAAATTATCTTTTTTAAAGAAAGAAACACATGTTTCATGTTCTGACAAACACGTTCACTACTGTGCAATATTAAGTACACCGTCTTCGCGAACATTTCGCAAAATCGTGTGTACTTACTTTTGCATACAGCTGTAGTAGTGTATTTCATGGTTTGAACAGGCATGTGACTAATCTGTCGCTGAATCCTTTATATTAAATTTCAACTTCAGCAAATCTATCTCATATTGAAGCAAGTGTACCAAGATCAAAATAGTAAAAATAACATTTTCATATTACATTTTGACATTTTTGTTGAAATTGACATTTTGGAGATAACATTATATTCCGATGTCTGCCCGATTAATTAAATTTAAGTAATGGAAAATGCATGAGGAGCTGTGGATCCGTTAAAAATAATCAACGAGCCCCGAAGGGGCCAGTTGATTATTTTTAACGAATCCACTGCTCCGAATGTATTCTCCATCTTAATCCATGTATGACGTCACGAAACATGCATATGTGATCAGTTTACATTTGAAACAATAGATTTCAATTATGGGACACCAAAATCAATTATTTTGCAAATTTGGTGCTCATTCATCGGATGTGGTACCAGTAGCTGCGACCCTCATGAAATGGATTCTTCCACGCACGTGCAGCGCAAAACTTCCACGCGAAGCTATGTGATTGACAGATAAGTTCTGCCCTGTGGAGAGGGCTTCTATAAGTTTCACAACTTGTGCCAAATCCATTTCTTAAATAAATAAAATATGTTTTCAATCAATCAAAAATAAGTTCTGCCTTTTCATGCCTTCCGTGAATTGAATAGAACGCGGGATTCTTACTGACAAACAATCCTAAGATTTCTAACAGCGTCTTGTGGCCTAGTGGTTAGAAGCACTGACTACCAAGCGGAGGGTTGCATGTTCGATTCCAGGTTCAGTAATTACAAACATTAATTTGTCTGTAGTTGTTTAGATATTTTAAGATCCTATCCTATACACCAAGACAAAATACACCAGTTTCGAAAAATGTACCATTACTGAAAATGTCTGAACCTAACACCCCTCCTGACTGGGACAGTCAATGACCAGTAGATTCCTAAATAATAATCAACTGATAACACAATAGAGTGACGTCATGACCATTGATTAACAACAGAGAGGACACTGAAAATTGTTCATGCAGAAATCGACATGTGTGATAAGATACTTGTGATATATATAGTTATCTTTATTCGTAAGCTGACGTTTTTAATATCTTGGAATATCCGACGTGACGACACAAATATGTAGACTTTCTAAATCTGGTTACAAAACCGTATAAATTACGCAGTGGCATTAAACATGTATGTTTAGTTTATATTATACACTCACTCTCGGGGAGGAGAAACGCCTGCCAGATATATTATCAGGTTTCGAGAAATCTATAATGAACATGTCAACACCATTATTGCATTTTAAAGTTGCTCCATTTCTGCACAACATTTCCAAGTTCAGAAGTTCAGTTACAAACGAATGGTGAATGTTTGAACCAGAGAAAGGTAACTGTCCATTATTCCATCAGTGTTTAATCAGAGAAATGACATTTGACACATATTTATAAACAACCACGAGCAACAATGAAAGTCTGTACACGCACTGCACGTAGTGCGGAGGTGAAACAACCGAAAGTAGCGGTCTTCATATTGACTCGAATCAAACTTTTCAACGATTTCAGTGGACTGGTATATTAAATATTTTAAGCATAACTTTGAGACCACCATTAATCATATTTAGTCCATTTAGTAAACGTTGCATCTCAACAAATTATGTAGGCGTATTTCTGCCCGGCGTTGTATGTATATGTAGTTATACATTATTATAAATATTATAACGTTCTTCCTGTTACATGGCACAGATGTCGCGATTGTATTTTGCAGTTCAAATGTGATAAAATGTAACATTTGGACTACAATAAAAGACAATGTGAAGCTTCGTAAAGACACAGTCTAATTTCAACCAGAACCTACATTACTGGCTTTTCTTTCATTGTTTCCTATCAGAGAGGTGCTGAATGTTAACAGCATATCCACTCTCGTTGTTTGAGTGGATAACGTGCTGGAACAGGGATTGGTAACACAAACTTCTTGACTCTGCAACTGACTCGACCCTGAAACATACTAGATATTGACAGTTTTGCATATGGTGTAATCAAACAATAGACCACTTAACATAATAATTATAACCACAGTGACATATTGTTCCAAAACTGTTACGGGTCCGTTCCTATTGAACGACAGTAGTAGCAACATTTATAAACTTGTTTCAATTCAGTAAATAAGTTTAATCAATCTGAAGAACACGTTCAATATACGCCATGGATACAGAGAACAGGGGCGTATGCAGCTTTTTAGAAAGAGGAAATTCACATTCCCAGCACTCCAAAATGAGGGTATGAAAAGTATGGTATGTACACCTTTCTCTCTATACCGAATATCTTAGACCTGAAGGTAATCTTGTGTCCAACTGCCAGTCATAGTGGGTGTTGTTATTTTTCAACATACCTCCAAATTCATTTTTATTTGTGTAACAATATTCCTACATTCCAAACATTGTTGTTGCAGACAGAACACGTGTCCCGGCCCGTCCCGCTTCAAGAGACGATGCTGTTCGGGGTGGTCTCAACCCGATTCCAGTAATCGCTGTATTGTCCGTGAGTACACGTGGAACTAGCTCTACACCAATATTATCATGACACACATTGCCATGCTTTACATCCATTGTTAACAATTGGTTTTCATTTAAAACATCTTGAGATTTGGTACTGTCAACTTTGGGCTTATAAGAAGTTTGGAATCAGATACATGACGGTCCCTTGGGCACTTTCAAAGCAAAACAGTCAACATCCATTGTAAACTATTGGTTTCATTGAGAGCATCTCGGGGATTGGCATTCTCTTCCCACAGAGGTTACGGCCCAATTTAACACTTAGACTCTGAAATACATATTGAAAAGGAGCCTCTCTGAAAATCCCATTTCTTTCAGTCTCCTTTTCAATATTGAATAAAATTATAAAAACATCTTTTTACAAACCCTACGTGGTTAGGATCAGAAATGTGAAGGGAGTAATTTATGACGAAAGAGAATGGGAGATTGGTCTTATCTACATATTAAACTCACAAGCAAACGAAACGTCACCCTACTAATACAAGATATTTCAATCCCCAAGTGATACATACGACTGAAACAGAGTTACACCATGTATACCGAAGCCAATTAAATTCAGAATTCTGTTGAAATTTCTGATGAGCATGCATGTTAAGAAATCTTCATTGTTATACCCCCGCCTTACAGCGTAAGCGGGGGTATATAGCGTTCATTCTTTCCGTCCGTCTGTCCGTCTGTCCGTCTGTCCGTCTATGCATGCTAGCTTCACCAAACTTCATACAAATGTCAACCATGATCCCTAGTTGTGCCTTTTGAGGGTTAGAACTATTTCTGAATTTTGATTTTTGCGGTTTCCATGAGAAAGTGACTAAAAAGCGACTCTTTGAGGAAGTCATTTTGTGCAGAGCATATCTCCCAAACTATACGTGCTAGCTTCACCAAACTTCATACACATGTCAACCATGATCTCTAGTTGTGCCTTTTGAGGGTTAGAACTATTTCTGAATTTTGATTTTTGCGGTTTCCATGGAAACGTGACTTAAAACTGACTGTGAGGTAGTCATTTTGTGCAGAGTATATCTCCAAAACTATGCATGCTAGCTTCATCAAACTTGATATACATATCAAACATGATCCCTAGTTGTGCCTTTTGAGGGTTAGAACTATTTCTGAATTTTAATTTTTATGGTTGCCATGTAAATGTGACTAAAAAGTGACTATGAGGAAATCATTTTGTGCGGACCCTTTGTCCAACACTATTCATGCTAGCTTCATCAAATTTCATGCGCATGTCAACTATGATCCCTAGTTGTGCCTTTGAGAGTTAGAACTTAATTAATTTTCAAATTTATTATTGAACATAGACCTATAGATGTGTCTTTTGCTGATAACGAAATTTGTTGAAGTAAGGGAGAAGCGGGGGTATGTGAGTTATACTCGCTTCCTCACTTGTGGAATTTCGTCAACACCACGAGATAGGAGAGTCAAAAAGGTTTTAATAGCTTCCTTCAGTGGTGATGCGTCTATAAATTTAAGGTTATTTTATTGACAACATCTTTTATAAATTACATTTCTACATTTTATATTTCAAAATATTTAAATGCCAAAATTTCTGCCCAAATTCCATTTTGAAAAAGCGATTTCAGCCCTCAAGCGTTTTTGAATTGATAGAAATAAAAATATCATAATTATGTATGACATTTAGAGTACATTGCAAAACATGTGCCTATCGAAGACAATCAAAATGACTTCTCCGGCAGTATATATAGTATCTCGTGGTTTACTGTGTTGCAAATGTGGTGGCGTTTCTTTGTTCGCCAGTGTATAAAATGATTGCAAGAACATCAGAGCTCCATTCCATAACAGCGAGCGCTTATAATTGCTCATTGATCGCTCACTGTAGCGCTCAAGTAGCGTTCATACTCTCCTGAACGACACGGTGCAATTCCTCGATGTTTGCTCGCCTTGCTACGTATTGCTACATTGTGCAATCGCGTTCAACAAATTGAGTGATTACTTTGAAACCTCTCTTGAACATGGCCCAGATGATGAATGGTGATCAGAACACCAATAACTCCTAAAGACGTTTATATATAAACATCATCCTTTCTTAACACATTGTTTCTTTTAATACATCCTGAGATCTTTCAGAGAAAGGTTTGTTAACTGCAGTTACTTGTCATGCCCAGTTTATAATTTCAAAAGAAGTCAATCCATATCCATTGTTTTGATACTGTCTACTTAGAAAGGGTTTCTTAGCATAAATTAATTCAATATAAGAAGAGGATGGTAAAAAGTATGTAGCATGTATGTTGCACTTGTAGCAATTTTTTTACAATTCATTTTATTTTATACCGTTTCAGCAATTATAAATCTAATGAAAACAACATTATTACATGAAGTAAATACATTAAGAAAAAAATATTTTATATTCACCAATCTTTAGCTCATCAGGCCTGAAAGGCTCCGCCACTGAATATAGTGTAACAGTATATATGTTATCATTGAATTCTAATTTGTATAAATGTCGAATTACCCTTCCATCATTAAAGCAAATTTCGCAACACAGTAAATATATGTAGCAAAATGTTAAGAATGTTAAAACGGACAAAACGAGAGTTGGGACTCCAGAAATAAAGTTTTATGAATTCTTAATATCTCAGTCTAACATTTCCAATCATTATAAATTGTCAAGCTTTCACATTCCAGAGATAGAACAACTAAAATAACAGACAATATAATATTACACCATAGGATCATGTTTATATTGATACATAACCATAAGGGCACACTGACCGGACTGGGGCATTGCTTTATAATTCAAACATACATTCAATTATCTGATTACAATCATTTTTGGCAAACCAAACTACATTAAATTATAGTATTTTTTCGATATGCAACATTTTTTTTGAAAATTAACCACTTATTCCCAAATTTCACGTAGAAGATTCATAGGTGATTCGGAGTAATTCGGGATGAAAACGCGAAAATTGTAAACCACGAATTTCCAAAAGCTGTTGACGAAATTGTTACGGAATACACAATTTAACTATGAATACTTTACGAAGCAGCTTCGACACTGAGATATGTAGATGATATTTGTTGACAAACACAAAATGTTTCACGAATGCCACAAATTGGAGGAATTTTGCCAAATCATCTAGTAAATCATTAACAGATATCAATAATTAATTACGAATTGTCTACGGGTGTTCACGAATGTGTTTAATATCCCTTTCGTGGCATAAAACCGCAGAACAACGATTTTAGTTGCGTATATAAATTCGCTTGAACCATTCTGAGTCTCTGACATATCATCATATAATATATTCATGCATGCATCAAACATTTTTCGTTTTAGTCACACAAGCAAACATTCACAATATACACCACATAATTACACCAAATGGTCTTTCTATCAAAAGTATGCAGAACAAGCAAATTATACATTTTACAACGTTTTGGTAAAACCTGGGCCATGTTCAAGAGAGGTTTCAAAGTAATCGCTCAATTAGCGATTACTTTTAAACCTCTCTTGAACGCGATTGCTCAATGTAGCGCTACGTAGCAAAGCGAGCGAACTTTGAGGTTTTGCACCATGTCGTTCAGGAGAGAATGAGCGCTACTTGAGCGCTAGAGCGCTACATTGAGCAATCAATGAGCGATTATAAGCGCTCGCTGTTATGGAACGGGGCCCATATTTTCACATTTTGGTTTTGGTAATTGTGGATGTTTTTAAACAGTATAATTATTGCAACGTTAGTAACGTCTACATGTAAAGTTGTTGAACTTCGGGTAGTATTCCGTCATTAATTGCGGAAAATCTAGATCCAATTTGTTATTGCACACACAAGGCAGGTCATTCTGATTCCAATTTTTCTTATCAATTCATTAACCATTATTACAAAATTAGTCAAAATTCAGATAAAGAGAACTTCATTTTTATTTTACTTTCGATTTCAACAATGGAATTAACGTATTCAATGATGTGTAGCAATCAACATAATTCATATTCATAGAAGTAAATATATATCTCCAAGTAGGTAACATCTTGCTAATGAGTTTTTATATATCCGAGGTTTATTGGTTTACGATGAAATTTCTGCATTGGAAACTAAATTATTGTTTTCAGCAATCTGTGTATCTGGATGTGGGGCCGGTGGGCGATGTATGCGACCAAATGTCTGTCTCTGCGCTAACCGACAGATAGGGCGGTCTTGCTCTGGTGAGTACATGTATTTCTGCCTTCTATCATCAGTATCAATACCAAAATACCCTGGTCGTACTTTCCCTTTGAAAAATCAGCAATTGAACAAAGGAAGCATCTGCTTCCGGTGGGTTGATTAAAGGAAAACATTTCTTTGAGGTAATGTAAGCAGTTCTTGCCTGGATCTGAAAATAGCTTCTGTGCTTTAAAGTAAGGCTTGGGTATTGTTCTTCAATATGTGTTCGTCCTGTAAAATGTGCTGTTAATAATTAGACTATGTATGCATCTTGATTTATGTTTTACAAATAATTCGTATGAAATTATAGTTTTAATATTTTATGTCATGCTGTACATTGATGCAATGTTGATATTTTCAGTGTTTATGATGTTTGTTTTAATTCATTTTATTTATATTACTATATGATAAGAATAAAACAGCTTTCTTCATCTGTTGAACAATGTTGTTCTCTAGCTAGTTATAGGATTGTGTTGATGTTTTCATTTCTTACGAAGATTAAGAGGATAAATTACTTCTCTGTTCAGACTCTTGAGATTTATGTTTCAAAGTAACTGCTCTCTATACTGTTTTGAAATTCATATAATTATATCCATTGATTTTGAAATTAATTGTTTTATTCACAGCCTGCAATAAGCCTTGTGTGAACGGTGGACGATGTACTGGAAATGGTCGATGCTCCTGTCCGTATGGTTTCACTGGCGATCAGTGCCATCTCGGTGCGTTCCTCGCCTCTCATGTCTTTTTCTTGCAGTTTTACATTTTTACAGAGAAAGGATAACATAATTCAGATGATCAGCTTGAATTGGTCATTATGATATTTCAAAATCTTTGAATTTTCTGTCTTTGAAGGGCATTTGGAAATGAACTATATAATACATAGTGCATGTTAACAAATTGCTTTTCTTCTAAATTTCTAGTTTTTGGTTTTCATGGAAATTTTCTGAGGTGTCAGAAGAAGAATTGCTTGTTTTCAGAGCAGAACAGAACACTAAAGTTAACCATAGTGCTAACCTTAAAACTGTGAAACTACATGTACGAGGGACGTTCAATAATTATTTCCCTTGACCAACTTCTACTTTACTGAAAGAAACGAAACATGGTACAGTTATTAGTCTTTCTCTACATAGGCACCACACAGTGTTACACATTTCTCCCATTGCTTGATGAAGCCTTCTAGGCCTTTCTTGTAAAAGGCATCAGATCTTGTCAAAAGCCAGGACTTGACCTCATTAATGAGGGTTTCATCATCAGGGAAACAAGTGCCTTTCAAAAATGACCTCATGTTTGGGAAGAGGAAGAAATCAGATGGTGTAAGGTCAGGAGAATACGGTGGGTGCGTGCATGCGCTTCCGTCTGAGCTACACGTGAGTTGTGGACAGGAGCATTGTCCTGAAGCAGGTGGACACCTTTAGTGAGCATACCGCATCTCTTGGTTTTGATAGATTTCCGCAATGTTTGCAGCAAACTAGCATAGTATGCCCCAGTAATTGTGGTACCTATTTCACAAAAATCCATCGTGATTACATCATGCTGATCCCAAAATGCGGTGAGCATAACCTTGCCTGCCTGCCTTGACCGGTGCCTTTTTAGGGGGTGGTGACTGAAGATGCTTCCACTGCTTTGACTGGATTTTACTTTCAGGGTCATAGTGATGGACCCATGTTTCATCCTGTGTGATTAGTCTGTCGAAAAAGTTATCCTGGTTTTCTTGGCACATTGTTAAAAGAGCTTTTGAGCAGTCGAGTCAATCTTGTTTTTGGAAAAGTGTTAGCAGTCGGGGTAGCCACCGAGCTGACAACTTCCGCATGTGCAAATGGTCATGAATGGTTTTCTCCACAGACTTGACACTTATCTTGATATCTTGGGCAAGTTGACGGACAGTAATTTGGTAATCTTCCAAAATTGCAGCCTTCACTTGCCTGATAGAGTCATCATCAATGACTGACTGGGGTCAACCTGGAATTGAAGCTGATTCTACGGAGGTCCGATCACACTTGAACTGACAATGCCAGTGTTTGACAACATAATACGATGGGGACTTCTCTCCATAAGTTTCTTTCATCTCATCAAAAATCTCCTTTGGTGTACGACCCTACAAGAATAAAAACCTGTTAAACGCTCTGTACTCAACAGACTCCATTTTTACACCTTTCTCTACTCTTAAGGCCTGTGCTGACAGAAAGAATGAATATTTTAAAAGTATGAGACATTACTTGACCTATGGAGACATGCTACATTTCACATGTGAAATTTCTTCTTCTTCTGGTAAAGAGAAGTTGGTCAGGGGAAATCTCTATTGAATGCCCTTGTATGTGTGAGCATGTTACACATCTTCTAAGACCTTTATGCAAGGGGAGCCTGAACTTTGCTCATGTTTGACAACATCATTATTTATGGTTTAGACCTCACATTTGCCTTCAAGTATCTTAATTTTAATTAGATATAATTTTGAGCAACATACATGTATTATGAACATCACAAGTGTGGTTACATTGAATCTTGGTTCATCTAAAGACAGCAATTTTATATATCAACTAAAATATGATAGACATGCTTCGGCCTAATGACAGACTACTAACACCTACTCATATTTGTAAAGTCAAAGAAAATTTTTCTGTCATGATTGTGTTAAGCTAAGATGATGCTCTAACATCCAAACTTCTCCTCTGAAGATGTACGTGTGCAGATATTTCTGATCATTGAATGTTTGCCATTCATTCTACACACAGGACATTTATTCATTTCACTCACAGGACAAATATTGAAATCTGTTTCTTCTTTGAATGTGTCCCATGCAATTTATTCACAGACTACAGAACGGGCCCCTGTTTCACTCAGATTTCCAACAACATGTGTAGAGGGCAGCTGACTGGGGTTGTGTGTACGAAGACACTGTGTTGTTCCACTATCGGCAAGGCGTGGGGGAGACCGTGTGAGCAATGTCCTGTCTCTACCCACCCCTGCAGGAGAGGATACATCCCCAACCCAAAGGGTGACACTTGTATTGGTGAGTTCACTCTTTACAGTTAGATTTATAGTGATATAATTGATATGTACAGTGATTGATCCCCAAAGGGATGGGAGCTTTCAGAGGTTTCAAGATTTTGCTTGTTTTTTAACCACCAACCCTCTCCTTTTACAATATGTGATTCTACTCCTTTGAAAATTCCTTGATCTATCTATGATGTAGAATTTTATGTTTTTGTGACTGTTTATAACTTGTCATAGGCATTCAAACAACAACGGTGCTGATGACTAGGATTCCTTGACAACAGTTTTTTTTTCTTCTCTTGAACAAGGCTTTCAGTGACCCAGTTAATTACAAAGGTACCGTAATGGTCAGGGGTTCAAGACAGCTGTTCTTCAACTTTGTTAAGCATTGGAGTCGCACAGTGGTGATGTACATCGATGCATGGAATTTTGGAGGGGACAAAAATGCTTTTATGATTCTATGAGGCACTTTCTTAGATATTTTATTTTAAAATATTTTCAATATGTATTTTTATAAATAGTTCTGAATCTCTTTCACATATAAGGACAAGGACTCATGGAACATGTTGAATGATACATTGAAGGATTCTGAGAGACAGAAGAGTCACAAGCTGGTGTCATCAAGCATTTAAGTGGAATTTGACTTCTCAAAGAGTGGATGATACATTATCCACTTAACATGGAATTTGACTTCTCAAAGAATGGATGATACATTATCCACTTTACATGGAATTTGACTTCTCAAAGAGTGGATGATACATTATCCACTTAACATGGAATTTGACTTCTCAAAGAGTGGATGATACATTATCCACTTAACATGGAATTTGACTTCTCAAAGAGTGGATGATACATTATCCACTTAACATGGAATTTGACTTCTCAAAGAGTGGATGATACATTATCCACTTAACATGGAATTTGACTTCTCAAAGAATGGATGATACATTATCCACTTAACATGTAATTTGACTTCTCAAAGAGTGGATGATACATTATCCACTTAACATGGAATTTGACTTCTCAAAGAGTGGATGATACATTATCCACTTAACATGGAATTTGACTTCTCAAAGAGTGGATGATACATTATCCACTTTACATGGAATTTGATATGGTTTGACCTTCTAAATACATGTGACACTCTATAGTAAAACATTTTGCGAAAACATGTTTAAACATTTTCAGACTAATTTGACAATCATTTACCGTGTTTGTAGATGAAGAATTTGGCCAATAATAGAATAACCTTAGATGATAAATCATGTAAATCAAGATGAGCTACAGAGGCAATTGCTACACACACAAAATTTTTGCAGAAAGTGATGATTTGACAATTCACTTTTATGTACTAATGAGATGTGTTTCATGATTGATTTAAAGTTCCTTCAGAAGAAGTTTGCCCTTTACAAACTGTCTCACTTATGTTAGCTCTAAAGGAAGGATACCGGTAAACTAAAATGTTGGATGTGTAATCCAACACTTGCAATTGTTTTAAGTTGTTATATTACTTTTGTTCTCTTGATATCATTTTGTCTTCTTTCACAAGACATCCATTCAGACTTAAATGGACATTTTCCTAAGGTCTTTGTATCATATATCCACTGATGGACCACTAAGTAATACCATTAAAAAGTGTCATGATGCTTATGAGGAAATAGGTTTCAAGTGAAGGACAATTTCCTCCCATTATCCATTTTGATAAATAAATAATGATTTTAGCATCTCTTTAACATTATTCCATTATCTTTATTTCAAATCAAAATAAAGAATTTAAACCATCTTAATAGAAAGGCAAATTTCTTATTCAATATTTGACTAGACTAATGGTCGAGCATCAGATTTTGATATCTTGCAATTTTAAGAATTCTCATTTGGAATCCATTAAACTTTACCTGACTGAAGTAGGTCTTTGAAAGACAGAGCAGCAGTAGTCTGGCAGAGAGCATCCCCTCTTTTTAAAAAAAACTGAATTCTCCTGTATTTAAAATGTGATACCTGATGAACTACAAAGCCAATGGGTCTATTTAATAACACTTCAGAAAAAGGCAAGAATTATTTGTCTCTGAAGAGGACAACTGTTCTTTGTGACGTCACTTTCATAATCTTAATTATTAATCCATCAGACATATATGGAATTAAAAGGAAGCTCAAATTTTCAGAATAACATCTTTTTTAGATGGATACTAATGTTTGGTCATTTGATCATGATTTCATTCAAATATAATAATGCACCCAAAACTAAGTCTTGCACACCTTTAATGACTTTGACAAAATAGTCAGTGCAGTCATATTGGTCTTGCAAAATGCTTTTAGATTGGTAAAATTTCATGTCAGTTGCACCAGTAATAAGGAATATAGAGAAATTTGGGTTATAAGACATTATTCTCAAGATCACATCGAAACTTTGAATTTTTCGATTTCTGAACAAACATGTTAGCTTGTCAGCATGAAATCTCAAGAACTGTCACTGGACCCTTCTTATCTTACCACAATGTTCTTTTAGGGAAGATGCCAAGCCCAAGCCTGCCTTGACATTATTAGCTCATCAGGCCTGAAAGGCCCGATGGGCTTATGGCATGGCATGGTGTCCGGCATCAGTCCTCCGTCCATCCATCTGTCCGTCAATCCGTCTTTTTCTGAAACTGAAATTTTATGTACAGGCTCCTTGGCCTATGGGGATTCTATATTGTAGATTTGGTGACCCTGTGACCCCAAATAAGGGCCTAACGGGCCATGACCTTTAAAACCTAATTTCACCTTCTTCTCCAGAACGAAAAGACTAAGAAGGCTGTAATATTGTCTGCAGACTCTTTACCCACTGGGGATTCTAAATTTTAGATTTGTTGACCCTTGGGCCCCAAATAAGGGCCTAACAGGCCATGACCTAAAAACCTAATTTCATCTTCTTCAGAAAGAAAAGACGGCTGTATAAAGGGGCTGTAATAGTGTGTGCAGACTCTTGAGCAAATGGGAATTCTAAATTGTAGATTTGGTGAGCCTGGGGCTTCAAATAAGGATCTCACAGGCCATGACCTAAAACCCCTATATTCATCTTCTTCTCCAGAACAGAATAACCTACAAGGCTGCAATATTGTGTGCAGACTCTTTAGCCAATGGGGATTCTAAATTGTAGTTGTTTGTGACCCTGTGGCTCAAAATTAGGGACTCACAGGCTATGACCTAAAATCCTATTTTCATCTTCTTCTCTGGAACAAAAAGACCAAGAAGGCTGAAATGTTGTGCGCAGACAATTTGTTGACCCTGCGTCACCGAATAGGGCCTCACAGGCCATGGCCTAAAAACCTTCAGGAATCTTTTTACTTGGACAGCCACTTTCCTTAAAATGTAGTTTGAAGTCAAGTTTTCTTTATGCACTGACACTAAACAATTTTGCGGATCATGGAATTTTTCAAGGTCATTTGAAGGGATTGTACTTCTTCCGGAGAATAAACTGTTTCAGTCTTCAATAAGAAACAATATAAACCCTGTGAGCAACAGAGTCCATGGCTCTATTTTATGTAAGTTTGAAATGATAATTTGCAGCAGGGGAAAATGTCACCTTTGTGAAAAGTTATTGTTCTTATATTCATTGTATTATAGAATCTGAGACAATGCATAGAAATTGTTTTCCTTGAGTGTAATGTTCAGGACACTGGCGGTAGTTAAATGTGGAATACATGAGAAAAGTAAGATTTCTAGATAATAATTGTGAATAACATGAACATGAAATATATTTTCGATGTTTGATTTGACTAAGTGTTTATTCTGTTCAAGATGTGGATGAGTGTCAGGCAATCCCTGGTCTCTGTGTGGGCGGCAACTGCGTGAACACCCTGGGCTCGTATCGCTGTGAGTGTCGGGAGGGACAGACACAGAATCCCATCACTAAAGTTTGTGAAGGTAAATTTCTTTGTAACATCTTACTCTGTAATAGAACACACTTAATCAGTGAGATACTTTTTATCCCCCCGGCATATAATGCGGGGGATATAGTCGTTGGCTCCATATGTCCGTCCGTCTGTCCATCCATGATCACATCGTTTCCAGAGCACTACTTGGCCAATCCTCACCAAATTTGGCATACAGCTTCCCCATGTAGATGTGCATTTTGGGGGTTTCAACTTTTTGAAATTTAATTTTGTTTGTTTCCATGGTAACAATTTGGACTTTGTCTATTTGAAGGGTAGGGTTTGTTTGCTGAGCAAATGATTAAAACTACTTGACCAATCCTCAACAAATTTGGCATACAGCTTCCCAATATCTTGTAGATGTCTTTTGGGGGTTTCAACTTTTTGGAAATTTTATTTTTGTTGTTTCCATGGTAACAAATTGGACTTTTGTCTATTTGAAGGGTACGATTTGTTTCAGGAGCAAATCCCTAAGACTACTAGGCCAATCCTCAACAATTTTGGTATACTGCCTCCTCATATGTGGATGTGCCTTTGGGGGTTTCAACTTTTTGGACATTTTTTTTGTTTTGTTTCCATGTTAACAATTTGGGGTTTCCACCTTTTGAAAATTTTATTTTTCTCTGTTTCCATGGCAACAATTTTGACTATGTTTATTGGAAGGGTAGAGTTTCTTTCTGGAGTGGATTTTAAAAACTGATTGACCTATCCTCACCAAATTTTGTATACTACCTCCTCATATAATGTTGATGTGCGTTTTTGGGGTTTGAACTTTTTTAACTTTATTTTGTTCTGTTTCCATGGCAACATTTTGTTCATTTGTCTTTTAGAAAGGAAATAAGTTGAAGTGAATTAGGTGAAGGACGAGACATCGGTTTTTACAAGCAAAAACACCTTCTAGTTTTAATTATACACTGCTAAAACTGATTATTCAACTTATGTTGGGCCGGGGCTCTTGTTTTTTTATCTCTCCCAAACTGAAGTGAAAGGGCAGATTGAAATGAGTGCTGAAATTCCAATTGTCTCATGTCTGGCACTATCCACTATTCTGAATCATTGCTTGACATTGATTGAAGATATCTCAACGATAGGAATGATGTACATATATATATATATATATATAGCAAGTGGTTTTTGTTTTGAAATTGGCAACTTAATAATTGAACATTGAAAATATTGGGAGTATAGACTCTTTTTTTTAAAATAATTACAATGTATCTCTACATGATTAACAGAGGGGCCTATGTTTAAAAAGGTATTCTCAACTGTTACAAGCAATTGTCAATACCTAGTTCCATAGTTAATTTGCACAATTAATTGTCTTAGCAGGGCCACAATTCTTTGAATTCTAATTTTTTCATAGAAGATAACTGCCTATCAAATTTGGAAATTTAGTCAAAACTGATTTTAAAGTGAATCACTTTCATGTCTGAGTTTAATGTTGATACTCATATTTCAGACATTAATGAGTGTGAGACGATCCGTGGCATCTGTGATAATGGACAATGTACAAACACTGAGGGCAGCTACTTCTGTACATGTAACAGAGGATTTGAACCCACCAACAACCGATCCAGCTGCATTGGTGAGTCTTCTTTCATGTCATGATTCCTCTTCTGAAGTGTCAGGATTAACACAATTCAGTGCTGGTTGATTCAGTATAGTGATGATAAAAAGGTAATTGTAGTGATTTCTGATTGAAAACCGGACAAGGTATCGCAGCTGGCATGACATAATTTTGGAACATATCTACAACAGACAAAAAGACAAATTTGGGTTGGCAATGTTAAATAGGTCACATAGCTACTATACTTGTGAATGAGGAGTGTAGTTGTGGTTTCTGTATATCTAATAAGCCTAGGATGTTGCTCAATTGTCGTTTGAAACAAACTATTATCATATTTGGCGATTGGGGACAAATATGCAAGTTGAATGAAATTATTTATACTGAAATCAGCACATATGCAGGTACAGACCTAGATGGACCCTGATACTTGGCAAGGGGGTGCAAGGGCCTCACAAGGTTTCAGATCCAAATAAAATATCATTAAAACAATAGATGACCAATTCCATTGTTCATAAGGCAGTTACATTTTGGTTGAGTTTATTTTAGAAAAATGCTCAGTCATGGATTTATTGGCAGTACTTTTACAAAGAATATTTATATACATGTATGCCTTGTTCAGCTTTGCATGGAGTAGTTCCAATCCTGTTTTAGGGTTTGTCTACTTTATTAGGAGTAGAGAACTGCAATTAGTTTTGTTTTATGTAAGTTCAGATACATAATTGTTTTCCATTGGAAATATTTATTGGCATTATATAAGATATATATCTTGTGAAAAGTGCTGCCTGAAATTTCAGATAGGTTACATGACTTACCGGTAGCTGAATACCATGGTAATAAGTTAAAGACTTTAAATGTATTAATATATAACGTTTAAAGCCACATATAAGAAAGTACCTTGTACAAAAACAAACATTGTCATCTATCTGTTCAATATGAAAATGTGGATAATCATTTAACGAATAAAATGATACAGATATATCCAAAAACATGTAATCACTTGAGAATTTTATTCTATAAACTAATGTAAAATTGCACCTCCACTACATTTAGAATTAAGCTCCCCTGTCACGAGAACAAGTGCACTGCATGTAGATTTCTGGTGTTAGGATTTTAACTAATGATGACACACCTGTTTACCTCTTGCATCAAGCATCTTCCTCACTAGAAGAGCTCTTTGTTATCATGTTACGCATTACTTTTCAACGTTACTTTTTTAAAACTTGTTCTCATTAATTTTCCTTTGTCTTATTGCATGAAAGAAAGCAGTTATTACTATTTGTATACGGCTAACGCCTAGCTTACATATGCAGGTGTGCGTTCAACTAGACTAATTACTTTGCCTGTCAAATCTCTTTTAGAAGTAATTTTTGTCACTTGTCAAGAGCAAAATATTGTGTCTAACATTCTGAACTTAAGCTAGCAGCAAACAATGATGCAAAAACATTTTTAAATGTATTTGAGAAATTGAAGAAACAATAGATATTTGACATTTTTATAATGGTACCTATTGGTTTGGTTCTATGTTTGTTTTCAAGGTCATAACATTTTTTAGCTCATCTGGCCTGAAAGGCCCGATGGGCTTATGGCATGGGATGGCGTCCGTCCATCCGTCCGTCCGTCCGTCCGTCCGTCCGTCCGTAAACTTTTCGCTTTTTCGACTTCTTCTCCAGAACCAATGACTCCAGAGAGCTGAAATTTAATGTACAGACTCCTTGGCTGAAGGGGATACTAAATTGTAAATTTGGTGACCCTGTGACCCCAAATGTGGGTCACAGGGGTCATAACCTTAAAAGCTATTTTCATCTTCTTCTCCAGAACCAATGACTCCAGAGAGCTGAAATTTTATGTACAGACTCCTTGGCTGAAAGGGATTCTAAATTGTAGATTTGGTGACCCTGTGACCCCAAGTGTGGCTCACAGGGGTCATTACCTAAAAAAAACTATTTTCATCTTCTTCTCCAGTCCCAATGAACGTAGAGAGCTGAAATTTTATGTACATACTCCTTGACTGAAGGGGATTCTAAATTGTAAATTTGGTGACAGTGAGACCCTAAATATTGGGTCACAGAGGCAATGACCTAAAATGCTATTTTCATCTTCATCTCCAGTCCCAATGGCTCTAACAAGCTGAAATTTTATGTACAGACTCCTTGGCTGTAAGGGATTCTAAATTGTAAATTTGGTGAGTCTGTGACCCCAAATATGGGTCACAGGGATCATAACCTAAAAGCCTATTTCAGTTTACAGCATCTTTCTGAGATTATATGTGCACTTCAATCAGTAAGTAGGTAAGGGAGGTAATTTTAAAGAAAACAGCTGAGTTAAAGGCATTTCATCTTTCTGATGTGAGAGTTCTAACATGTGCTTTGAGAATATAATATGTCTGATGAAAAAGAGATATTGAGAATTAAAAACTTAGAATTGGAGGTCTAACAAAAATTATAAGTCATATTTTATCTTTGTCTCACATTTCACATATGAGTAATTATTTGTATTTTGCAAGTGAATTTGCTGATAAAGGTACACAAGTCTAAAAGTATTCTAAAGACTTAATACAGAATCTTTTATTAAATCTAATATAATGTTCTTTGTAATTTAAGAGTAAATAATGGAGTTTTTTAATATCTCAAGATATTGTGTAATTATTTGGAGAATTAATTAATTAATTAATGAGAATTTCCAGTACCAGTCAATTTGGTATACCTTATTTATATCATATTTTATACTTTATAACTGATTTAGTTTTCTATTAACTTTGCAGTTAATTTTATTCAATAGGAACAAGAAATGAGACAGATGTCTACATCATGGACATGTTTAATGTGAATCTATTTGAAATGAGAACTATTGAATACCCTTTGAAGGAATAACTTGAAGAGGAATTAAATTTTTTCATTTTACATGAGATATGTGAACTGAATATGACTAGTGATGACTGGTGATAACATAGGACTATAAAAGAAGTAGCTATATGAGATTGTGACATCACACCTATTTTCAGCATCTTCTCCAGTACAGAAACATAATTAATTGTAGGAAAAACTGCATCTAACATATAAATTTTACTGGCTGTGAGTCCAGTGTCTGCATGTTATGTAATTGCATTGTGTTGACCTCTTCCTGGCAAAGGATGATAACTGATAGTTACACAAAGGTTTCAGGTTACTTCAAACTTCTGTGCAGCACTGTGTTATCATAGACTGTGCGTGAGACTGCTTTAGTCTTCCACTGACTCTAAAAAAGAATTTATTCATAGAATATCACCATTTTATCAAATATTGAAAAGGAGCCTATAAGAAATGGTGAAAAAGAATTTACTAAAAAAAATCACCAATTTATTAAGTATTGAAATGGAGCCTATGAGAAATGGGATTTTCAAAAATTGAGGCTCCTATTCATTATGTAATAAATGTTGGTATTGCCATAATGCAATTAAGAATTAAAACAATATAATGCAAAGGTGTATGATATTCATAACGAATGTTGATTTATGTGTAACCAATTTTGATAATAATTAGCAGGGGTCATGACCTAAAAAGGTTTTTTTCATTTTCTTCTACAGCCCCAGGCCATTATTGCAATAGCTGACAGTGGTGAATTGTATGCAAAGAATTGTACCCGGTATATTCATTATTATATAATGTGTGTACGATCTTAAAAAATAGTATGATCTCTCCACCACATTATTATATGTTTGATACCAGCAATTTATTTCCAAGCTTTGTGTTGCTCTTTCAACACATATATATAGCAGATTGGCAAAGTTATGGTAACAAAATATTTTTAAACTGCTTTAATCGTTTCACTACCTAGATTCTTATTACTACATTCCATTATCTGACCATTGCTATAAAGTCCACTCCATAACATACCCCACTTATTATCTCCTGATGAGCTACAGAGGCCATGGCTCTATTTTTGTTGAATGCATTATGAAGAACCACCTTCCAAATGATAACAATTGTTATGACAGTCTATACTATTGTTATGTTAGTGACAGGGGGCATTACCATGTTACCATGGCAAACACTTGTATAATAATAATAGTGCATATTTATAAAGCTCACATATCCACGCTCGAAAGCATGCTCAAGTTATCCAATTGTGGCAGGGCATAGTCCCAGCTGAACTGTGTTGCATAAGATTGTTGGAACATATTCACATCTGAACATCTGAAACTCTGATTATTTTTTAAAGATTGTTCAGACCACCATCACAGTTCTCCCTTCTGAAACTGTTGTTATATTAGATTGAGACGTGTATGATCACAGCTGAACTTCTGAAACTGTGGTATATCAGAATGTTTGGTCCGTCATCAAATGTGATCATTCTGAAACTGTATTACATCAGATTGTTTAGGGCACCATCACAGTTCATCTTCTGAAACTAATTCTATTAGATGGGGACGTGCATGATCACAGCTGAACTTCTGAAACTGTGGTATATCAGAATGTTTGGTCCGTCATCAAAGGTGATCATTCTGAAACTGTATTACATCAGATTGTTTAGGGCACCATCACAGTTCATCTTCTGAAACTAATTCTATTAGATGGGGACGTGCATGATCACAGCTGAACTTCTGAAACTGTGGTATATCAGATTGTTTGATCCGTCATCAAAGGTGATCATTCTGAAACTGTATTACATCAGATTGTTTAGGGCACCATCACAGTTCATCTTCTGAAACTAATTTTATTAGATGGGGACGTGCATGATCACAGCTGAACTTCTGAAACTGTGGTATATCCGAGTAAGATGTATGAGAACCTGTGTTATTTAGAATGTGTGGCCTACCATCACAGCTGAATCTTTGAAGCTCGGAAACTGTATTATATCAGGTTGTTTGGGTACTGTTAGAGTTGACCCTTCTGAGACTCTGAAACTGTGTTATATCAGATTGGTGGGGCTAAAAGTCACTGTTGAACTTCTGAAACTGTGTTATATTAGATTGGTGGGGCTAAAAGTCACTGTTGAACTTCTGAAACTGTGTTATATTAGATTGAGACAGCGCATAATCTCAGCTAAATTTCAGAAGCTGTATTATATCAGATTGTCAGGAGCCTCATGACAACTTCTGAAACTCCATAAAAAGACACCTTTTGTGGCTGATTGGAGCAACATGACATGTGGAGTTTATCAGAGCCCAGGACCCTGTGTCATACTTGACAAGTGTACCAGTAGACCTTGTGTGGGTGGGGTTTCCTCACGCACCACACTATACCACTGGCTTCACTGCTTCTAAGATATAGAGGCATTCATCATTGTTCTGAACCATTGTAGCCTGTAGGTCTTGTCAGATGAAAGAAATTCTGAGAATTACTGAGTCAGCACTCCAGGGAATTGTTTATTAGAGGAAATATGTTGAATGTTTTGTTATCCCTCAGTTATTAATGATATAATTCACTGATTCACCCATCCACTGGATATACTTTTCATTTTAGTCCTTCAGTTGATTGTCATGTCAAGCTTATGCTAATCATCCATTTCAAATTAATTGATCCAATCATTTTGAATTTAGCAATTCACTTAAATTCATTTATCTAATTCTTCCATTTACTCTATAACTACACAGGTTGAATCCAATTTAAAATGGGTGGGGGTTGGACTTACTTACTTACTGCCCGTTATGCCAGTGGCATGTAGGGCAGCATGGGGGTTAGACACATTGCACAAAATATTCATAATCAACAAGGAATTTCAATTATTTCAAATTTAGTATTTGATATGTCAGTTATTCAATTACTCAATCGTTAAAAGTTATGGATTCTTAAATCTTGTATGTGACTCAAGATCTTATTTTCACATGTAGGGTATTAGTGTATCCTCATACCAGTGGGTAATCAATGTCACACATCCCTACCTCTCTCTGCTATCCACTCATTCAGCACGTCATACATGTCACTCATTTTTTCTCATTCTTATTTTCTTCAAAAGGCTCTTTTATGTTTTTATTCTAGGTTCCAGAGAGACTTATCTGTCATTCAAGCAACATACCTCCATGTAACCATGCTACAATTGAAATACCAACGCCATCTTTTTAGTTCATAATAATGAAATGAATGTCTTGACGATAATTCATAAACATGATGTGCATGATTTAATGTGGCATGCATATGAATCTCATCTTGACCCAAATATTTGTTTACAAAGAAAAGAAAACAATTAGACGTAAAACATTATTCATGCACTGCCACGGCAAACTGCATATCTCTGCATGTATCTAAATGCTCGGTGACGTGAACTAGATGGGGCATGTGTGCAGCGTTTTTATAGGATGTCTACAGCATTTCCTCCCTCTTGTCTGAATTAGCACTGACATAGATATGTGTGTTATGTGTGACAGGTAGGGTACAGTGATGGTCGCAATGTAGCATACCCAAACAACTGAGGCAGATTGCAATACTTTTTGCACTTAGCAATTGTATATTAAGTGATTGTGTCATTTTCGTACTAATTTGTTTCATTGGAAATGTTGCGAATGTCATCCGGTAAAATTTGGAAAAATTATATTTATAAGTATTTGAGTGATAATTGCCCTTTATTTCAAATCATGATATTTAGAAGTTGGTACCGGTTTGTATGCTGCTGATCATTAGATCATTTAATCTACAATATTATTAGCTTTCTCTTTCTGAAGAAGTCATAACAAGCTCATGTCTTCTATTTCATTGTTTATTGGCAGGAGAAATTCGATCTCCTTTATGTCACACAACATCACATTTGTGCTCAAATTTGTGATGTGATGCAGTGAGGCAGGTCAAAAGATAGTGGATGTTGCACTGTTGTTTGAAATTTGATATTCAGGGTTATTAAACATTGTGAAACATATTGCAAACGTTAGAGAAAAGATGGTTGTAGATGATGAAATATTTGCCTGTCATATAAAAATATTTGCCTTGCCAGCATAAGACAGTATTTTTCAACTGAAATACTTGATTTCTCGATGTAATGGATACTTTCTGAATTTAGATTCAAGAAAATATGCTGCATATGTGAAAGTCTCTCTCAATTATTTATGTTGAATATTAATATTCATAAAAATTTTCCTTTTAAAAATTATTGGAAGACCTTTTAACGTAAATAATTTGTTGAAATTCAATGTACAGATAAAGTTCTTTATTTGGTCCTGATCTTCCCTCATGTATTATAAAATTGTATTGAAAGACTTCTTCACTAAAAAAGCAATTGACATAAGAAGCTTATATTTTCAAAATATAATCATCCTTGTTAAATGGAGTTTTGTAATTTTGGGCTTGGATGTGACAGGGTGTCCAACTAACCTTCCTGTGACTTCTCTCCAGAAACTAGCACTGCAAGAAAGTATGAATTTTGATAATATCATCTTTGTTGGATAGAAATCAAGATTTGTAAATTTCATCGTACTGCTCTCATTTTTAATTAAGAACTTGAAGAACAATTAAATATGAAAAAAGTCAAATATACCAGTGGTATCAAATAATAAATGAATTAAATTCTCCGCTTTGAATTTCCATACAAGATTTACAATTTCATTAATAAGAATTTGCATTTGAATAATATAATCTTGGATTGTGTCCATCCATCAGTCTTCTTGCTTTTCGACTTCTTCTCTATAACCAGTGACTCAATCTAGAAAGCTGAAAATTCTTTGGCCAAAGGGTTTCTATATTTGGTTACCCGGTGACCCAAAATCTTGGTCACAGAGGTCACGACCTAAAAAACCTATTTTCATCTTCTTCAGTACGAAAAAACTCTCGAAAGCTGAAATCTTGTGTAAAGACTGCTTTACCAATGGGCCAATGCCAATTTTCACCTTCTTCTCTAATATTAAAAGCTCTAGAAGGCTGAAATGCTGTGTACAGAATCCTTAGCAAAAGGTTATTCTATATTGAAGATTTGATGGCCCTGTGGCCCCAAATATGTGTCACAGGGGTTGAATCTATTAACATCTTCTTCTCAAATTACTTAAAGTAGTTGAAATTTGTTATGCCTATAATAAATACTTCTGGAAAGTTTACTTATTTAGTTTATTGTTTGAATACTAATGAGCTGCAGAGCCAGTGGCTCTATGTTTAGGAATTACCCTAGGGGTTGTGGCTTTGGGTATAGTGTTTCAAGCTGCTATTATAATATACTTTTTAGCTCATCAGGCTTAAAGCATGACATGGCATGACATGGCATGGCATCGGCTTCCAATGACTTCCAACTTTCTAGAAAGCTGAAATCTTGTGTACAGATTTCTTAGGCAATGAAGATGATAACGTGTGCATTTGGTGACCCTTTTTTAGTTTTAGATGTGTTCCCTTGAGTTAGATTATCCAAGTCTCAAGTCTCTAATGGGGGAACGTATAGATTTCTAGTTTTTAAAATTTTTAAATTAAATAAAATTAAAAGGAAATCTTGGAATTTTTTCAGAATAGAACACAAGGAATTCATTCTTGCCAATATTTGCTGAACTTAATTTGTTTTGTTTCCTTTAGGAAAGTCTTGGCTTACTTTCACAAAACACTACAGAATATAAAGTCACTCACTCAGGTAACCTTTTGTTGAAGAATGGGAATTAAGGCTAACCTTATTAAATTTAGCTTTGTGAAAGGAGCACTAGGACAAGATAGCTTACACCGTTCCATTAACAAATGAGATAACCTTATCTAATACATGGAGTCTAAATCTTGTGTCAGGTTACCTGAAATTCCTCATTTGTCTTCTCTTTCACTGAATCTTTTTACTACCTTCGTCTTCATCCAGACAAACATTCTCTCAATCTGTCCCTCTCCCTTTACTCCCCCCTCCCAACTCTCATTCTGAATACATCTATGCCTAACTCCCCCACTATTCCCTTTCTCCTCTCTCAGAATGACATTCCAAGGTGGACAAGTATAATCTCATGTATCATTCTAAATAGGCAGTTTTAATGTTAAAGATGAAACTTAGACAAGTAGACATTAATTTATTACTTTGATTATGAAAGTCAGGATTTCTTTAACCATGTTCTTTGTTGGGAATTTATGTATTTCGTTGATTGCTTTTTAATAATGTTAATAATAGTAATCACTATGATTGAAACTTCAATACTAAAGGCCAATTCACAATATCGTGACAAAAGATGCCAACACGAAATGAAAAATTATGAATTCTCACAAATTTGGTTCTGATTTTGGTGAAAAAATAATCAGAATTTACAGTGGATATGATACAGTCAGAGGGTAATACAATGATTATTACGTAGCACAAGAGGACAATACGACTACTTACCATGTGATACCAGCATAAACCATCAGTTTGCATTATGACTCATTCTGATGGTATCGTAGTACGGTATGAATATATTCCATGCGTACATATATACAAAATATTATATGCCTAAACCGATGTATATATATGAGTCTATATGTATTACAGAGGATATATTTAGATGTATATATGTCTCCATAGTAAATATAAGGTATTGTATATTTCATACACATTATAAGTTATAGAGGTATTGTTATATATAATACAGAGGTTATATTATGTAATCTATATATTATCATATGCCTCACTTGATATATAAAGGTTTTGATATAGTTAAATAACCTTGTCACCTGTTAATATAGGTAATGTACTGGGTAACTCAGTACAACATCTCATAGTCATCATGTAGCCTTCATGCATTCTCGCAAGTATTACGAGGCCTGAACAGAAAAATATGTCTTGAAATATGAAGAAGTCACAATGTTTTTCATGCTTAGAATAAAACGGTTAACATTGTAGTAAATAGGTGAAAATAGCCATTTGTTGAATAAAGAAGTTGATCATCTATAGACACTACTACATGTACCTCAAATAGCCATAGACCCCTCTTCATCATGTTGAATCATACATAGAAGGTTTGGATTTTCAGCTTTGGAACTGTCTCCTTTTCTTGTGTATTTGAATCTGAACTCAATATTTTAAGCTCCAATTTATTTGTTTATTTTGTTATCACTTTATTTATCTTTGTATGAAACATACATTTCAACAAGATATACGTTGTATAGGTATATATATATAGGTATTCAGTTTTAGCTTTACATTTCAATTTGAAAATGACAGAATTAAATGTGTATGATCTGCAGGTGTGGAGCAGGGCTACTGTTTTACAAGCGTTATCAACTTGAACTGCCAGGGACGCATCTCCGAGAAGACCTCCTTCCAAGACTGCTGCTGTATGCTGGGCAAGGGCTGGGGAATCGGGGAACAATACTGTCAGCCCTGTCCTCTCCGCAACACAGGTAGGCAGTTGCTGACTTCAGTTTACTTTGATCTATTCATCAGTTATCATTGCATATGAGTTCACATCCAAGGTGAAAATAATTTGTTTGAATCCACTATTTTGACTTTTAAGTTGACTCAGTTATCATTTATTATTGAATTATTATTTATTATTTATTTACTGAAGTGATGCTAATAAATGATGCCAAGATGAACATCACTTGTAATAATGTCTTAACTTTATCAATCATTTCAGGTATTTTTTAAATGTGGGGTTCACCAAATATAGATGGTCATTGTGTGTTGATAAGCCTGGAATGTGTACTACCAAGGTAGTGGCAACAGTCCAAGGGTGGTAGACCTATGTATTAATATATCAATCTTAACTATTATTAACTTTACTTGAGCTTGATACAATAATTAAATTGACATGGGACATGTTTAATCTTCCAACCCTTTTGGTATTACTTCTTTAAGAGGCATTAAGAAGTTGGTAATTTGAAGAATTCACAAATTTAAAGATTTACATTTGCTTGATAACTGTTTTAGTATCTAGAAGAAGAAGTTGTAAATGCATAAATGTGTTAATTCTCCTTGTGGTATTGAATAGAGAAGTAGACATCTTGGGGGTGCAGCCTCAGCACTACACTACTACTGAAATCCAAATGTTTATCAGATAAAACAACATGTGTTTTCTGTTAAGAGGAAGGAAGGTTAACATAGGGGAACTGCAAGGCATTCGACTCAACTTCTGAGACCCCCTCTTTTCTTATTTGAGGCTCTGAGCCTTCCAAGCTATAGGTCTTTTCATAGAATGAAATGCAAATGTTTTTGACAATCAAAATTGATTTTACTTCAATCTTCATTTATCAAAATCTGTATATATTTATTATCATATTTGTTCTCAGTTTTAAAAACAAAATTTTTAATTCTTTTTATATTTGACTTTTATTGTTTATTGTAACCATATCCAAGTATATAATTTTGAATTAAAAGGGGCTGTTGCATGTTTTCTAAAGGAAATAAAGAGATCTAAATTATTAAAAGGTGTGCACATTAAATGGCCACTAGTCGTTTTATATGTCACACCGTTTCCTATGATTACAGGTAACCGGGTCATGTATAAATGTGCTGTGTTACCCTTTTAAGTAAAGACTTATCAAACTTTTATTTTAAATGGTAAATTTTAACATACAAAAAATGCAATTTATTTTAATAAAGTGCCTTTAAGATGTTTAAAGATTAAATATAGAATATGTTAAAAGATTTAAAGTCTTTATTCAACACTGAAGGCCTTGCTGTCCATGTTCCAAACAATGTTAATATAAAAAATTGTTTTAGCAAGTTAGAAGACCTATAGTGTGGAACTTATTTACCGTACTTAAAGCATGTACATTTACTTATCAATATTTTGTCAAATGTACTATCTTATACATTATTCATTCCAAAGGCAATCTTAGTCTGTATAAACCATTTCTCTTAATACACCTGACTAACTGATGTAAAATAAACATCAGAAATAAGAATTATGTCCAACATTAGGTTAAGTCAACCATGTCCCCATCGTATATGAATCACATTTCCTCATGGACTGCTGAAGTAGAGTGCAGGATATACAAGAGTGTAGACATAGATGCTGCTTCATCTGGTTATGATGATCTGGGCTTTATTTCCTTGGGAGCAGACTCTTAGCGCCAAATGGAGACACCTGTTGTCAACCCTAGTGCTCCATTGAATCAGTCTGTGCCATTTTCTGTAAGCGCTATCGGTGCAGTCTCAGATAGAATGTCTCCTGACATGTTTACATGGATAATTGGCAGTACTAGCAGTATTAATGTCAGGATCATGTTCCATTCACACACATGCTTGTCTTGTGTTCTGCTCTGTCAGGTCGTGCGGCAAAAACAGTGAAAATATGCATTGCATTTGAGCGCTAACTGTGTTCTTTGTGCACAAAAAGATTGAATGTACAAAAACAACATTAAAAAGTGAATGTTGTCCCGTGTTGAAGATCGCTAGTTCCAGCGAGATCTCACATGTGTTGCCTATGCTTCACCATTGAACAGTTAGTGATCTTGAACATGTGGCTAATTATTGAACACGTACCTTTAGCTTGTGCTTTAAAATTGGTTTGTTTTCCAGATGTTGCAGCAAAAATGTGATAAAAAATAGCTTTGACAAAAGTTTAATTCATGTATGCTTGGCTTAGCTTGGGATAGTATATGTCCTCAAGCTTGGGGGTCAAAAACATGTTGAAAATTGTCTCAAAATTATCCAAATTGAACTTGAAAAAAAACTGTAATGCACAGGCTCTTTGGCATATAAAGTCTTTTTTAAAAACACAATTCTTTTTATGTGCATGCTCTTATGCTGTGGCCTTTGAGATCAGGAAGCAAAGACATTGTGAACTTGAATGCTGAAATAATGTTTAAACAACTTGCTTTAATAATGAGTGGTTAGAGTTAATTTTAGTAATTTAATGTAAAGCATGCATAAACCTGTCTCTGAAAATGTTAAATTTTGGGCGCCTAATTTGTTTGGCATTTCTTGTTTTAATCTATTCCTAGAATAGGCTGTTCACTCTTGCATACACCCTTATTTTAATATACATTATATTTTGGGGTTATTTTATATTTTTAATAATCTTTTTTATGCTTCTTCATTTTATTCATCATCATCATATTTGTTTAATTAAACTTTAATATTATATTAACAATTGTTAATTTAATTGTGAATGTCAGCATTTGTTATTGAATGATACCTGCAGGCTTAGATATAATATTGTGGAGAGGAATATCTTAAAATATAATGTTTCAAATTGACAATTCCAAATAGCACATATTCAAGTAAGAATTAAATATTTTTCTTGTTTCTGTTTCTATGTATCTTGTTATCTTCTCCCTTGCCAAGCCACTTAACATTTTTCTCACTTTACTTTGGTCAGTAACTTTGTTTGATATTTGAAGTAAAGTATCTTGCAATTGTTATGAACTTCTTGAGCTTAACAATAGCTCAAAAGTGTTGGCGATTTTTTATATTATTTTGAGTAAATTCAATTTTCAGATTGTTGAAAAGATAAAGTTAAATTGCTTACCAAAATGTCAAGGTGGAAATAATTCTATTACGCAGTGCAATATTATACAAATATCTTTCTCGTTATATAATTATATTTTTCTTTGGATATACTAATAATAATAATGAGGATACTTATATCGCGCTGAACTCCACAACACAAAGGGTTACACACATTATTACCCTGGTATAAGGACCAACATCGTTCCTTTTTCATTCTCAACTCCCGTTGGAGTATGCAACCTGGGCTGCCAATTAAGGCGCTCGAAGGTTATCTGTCACATTGCCTGCACTTCCAAACCAGGTACTCAATGGTACTGCTGAGGCACATTTCGAATAAAGTCCCATGGTGACACCATGAGCCCCTCAACTCATGTTTCAGACTTCAAACTCTCAGTTTTTCATCCAGCGAGCCACGCCCGTTGTTGCTGAACTTAACTGATAGCAGTCGACTGAGCTATGCACAGGACCACGTGCCACCGCTTATATAATTGGAATAATTTTAGAATTAGAGATACATTGAAAATTTTGATTTAAAATGGTCAACCTATTCCATGAAGAAATTGACAAAATTGATTATTCATATGAATGTCTCAATGGAATGATGCAAACAATTATATTTTTGATTAAAATATTCATGATCATAAAAAAATTATTTTGAGATTTAATTTAAAACATTAGTTCAGTTTTATATCACAAAAGACTAATTTTCCAAATAAAGTTATTGCCAACAATGCTAGTCAAATAGTGACACTTCATATTATAACAACAATTTATTTTCCCAATACTGCAATATTAACACCTTAACTGTTTAATTAATTAATTATGGCCAGAGAATTGTGATTGGTTGACAGGAGTAACTTGTTGACAAGGGCAATAATATTGCCGCAATAATCAGGTCTATTAACTTTCCAACGGCGCAGAAACTCCTAGAAAAGTCAACATTTAACTTGAAAACAATAACATACATGTACATAATTCCAGAAAAAAGTAAAATGCCAAAAAAAAACATAAAACTTTTTTACTGCAACATTTTCATCTGAGCAAACATTTGCTTATATTGCAGTTTAGTTAATTCAAATGAACAGTAAACTAAATAATTGACCCCACAAATGGGATAATGGTTTGAATTGCAAATAAGACAATAAAAGTTATTAAAAGGGAGGAAAAGTAAATGTAAATGGTTAACCTTGTTTCTTAAAACTAGCAGAAAACAGTGTAGCAAACATCAACAAGTATGAGGAAATTGTACAAGCTCAATAGTGAACACATCATGATGTGGACGGATATGGTTTTATAATTCAAGCAAGTGCAAGTAGAGCTTGGTTTTGGTTTTATTAAAACCACATGATGCGAGCACTTGTTAACCCTGTGTGAAACCGTCTCATTGAAGAAAGGTTCAAGTGGTCTTGTCGTGGTACTTGCCCTTTAGCCTGAATGTCACCGGCACATGAATGGACCTGTAGATTAATTTTTCCGTTTTATAATATTGTGTTAATACTGTATATAACATCAAGTTGAATGTGACCTACTCAATGACTGACACACCCAAAAATAACTATTTTTGTCATAGTTGCATATTTTTTGTCATTGGTTTTCAATTCTTTTAGTCTTCAACCTTTGTATGTTGTGTACTCGAAATCATGTGTGAACAGAATTTAAACATAGTTTCTGACCATCATTGTGTCAATTTGAACAACAAAAATAAACAACTGATGGCTGATGAAGGGGTCCTAACACCAGAAACATGTAACTACTGCTGCCTCTCCTCCTCCTCCACCTCCACCTCCTCCTCCTCCTCCTTCTCCTCCACCTTCTCCTCCACCTCCTCCTCCACCTCCTCCTCCTCCTCCTCCACCTCCTCCTCCTCCTTCTTCTCCTCCACCTCCTCCTCCACCTCCTCCTTCTCCTCCTCCTCCACCTCCTTCTCCTCCTCCACCTCCTCCTCCTCCTCCTCCTCCACCTCCTCCTCCACCTCCTCCACCTCCTCCTCCTCCACCTCCACCTCCTCCTCCTGTGAATAACTTCATGTGTTTTGATGGCTCTCTCAACCTCTTTAAAAATAAACACTGTCAAGGTACCAAAGATGATTGGTTCTTCATACACTTAAATAAAACATTTAAAAAATTAATTTTGACTTTAGAAGAAAACTTTCATCACAAGTACATTGAATACGTGTAAAAGAAAATACATGACCTATGTTTGATGCTGTTGATCATTTATTGAATATTTTACAGAGAAAAATAAAAATAGAAGTTATAAAAATTCTGACTCCTCAGTTCAGTTCAGTGAACTTTGGCAAAGCTGTCTGGTTAACTGTGATATGAAATTACATTTTGTCGTGGTATTTTCAACCATCACTTTTTAAAAGAAAACACAAAAGTATCACTTTTGTTTTTGCCACACTATACTTATATGCTTCAAAGACACCACAAATTACATCATGATATTTGGAAAAGATTCACAAGTAGGTGAAAACATTTGGGATGCATCTGTAATTTATGTGTTTGAAAACTTAGATAGAACTGTGATTAGAAATTTAAGTTAAAAGTTTACAACAAATCTTGAAATTATTTAGACTATATATCATTATAAAAGTTAGGCTGATATACAGTTTGAATTGCATTGTTCTCTTGTTTATTGTGTCATTGATACTCATTTTATCTATGTATCATCATTTTCTCTTATATATCCAACATTTACCATGTAATGAAAACTCTTAAAACAATTTTGAAAACTTCTGTTCTATTAAAACTATTTGTCAACAGATCTTTCTCTTTTACAACATGAAAACGAGTTTAATGGTTCTTGCTACATGTACAATAAGGGAACGGTTTACAACAATCATATCAAGTGATGATTTCAATTTGTATCATATTGTCACCCACATCAGTTATCATATGACATGGTTTACACATATTTCACATATTCACCAAAACGTGACAAGACCAGCAAACAAGCAAACCTGAGCTTATTTGAATACCTCTCTCTACAAATATGCAATTAAATAGAAATTATTACCAAAGGAAGTGTGTCATATTAGTTTTACGATATGAGAGTGAATTTTGGTATTGCCTGAGCAAGAGCGAGCATTATACATATGGCACACCACGAGTGTAATAAATGTTTTATTACCCAATTTAGTTCATTTGTTTCACATAAAATTAGCAAGGAAACGGCCCACTTCTCTTGCAACGGCAAGCTACAGTGAAATCACGAACAATCGATTAATGAGGTCATAGACGGGGAAATACAAAAGTCGCGGGTGAATCGGTAGTTGCTAGGCAAATGTGATATGTGCACATGTGCTCATATTGAATATATTAACTCTGTTCTTTTCACCCATTGATCATTTTCTCCATGTGTTGAGCAAGCATTTACAGGATACCTTGCAGATTGTAACAATAGATAAAAATATTTCCTTATTATTGCATTATTGTAAGTGGGACAGGTGTAAAAAGTTGAGAGCATAGTCAATTGTCCATAATTGTATAAAGGGATGTCCTATGTTTTATTATATGGACATTCCTCATTCACTCCAAGTTAACAAAGTAGGTCAAGGAGTGAATATCAATCAGAGCACACTGTTATTACTAGCCCCAGGTAAAATATCAGGATTAATGATAGCCTGTCCTTGTTGGAGAGTTCATTTCAAGTATTTTCTTCAATTTAACTTTGTAGAAAATAAGTAAAACATTTATTTATGTAACAGTGTTATATTTGGGATCACACTTTTTGCAATAGTACAAATATTTGTACTTCTTTGGGCACAAGTCCCTTGCGAGATTCAAACCCACACCCTGAGAGTTAGGCACCAACTGCAAGCACTCACTTTACCAGTAGCTTATCATACCATTCGGCCACCTGACTTAAAAAAAAGAGGTCCAATAAACAGTAGTTAAGATATTTTTACATTTACATTCATGATTATTAATTACAGTATTAATGTGTAATACAAACCAACTGAATATTTTTTTTCTCGTTTATTTACCTGTATGGCCTATTTAACATGTTGGTTTAATATATGTTCAAATTTCTTAATTAACCTTTTTCAGATTCTTATGACCGATTGTGCAGACGAAATCAGCCAATCACAGGAACCTTCTGTTCACGCTTCCCAAAACTCTGCGCGAATGGACGTTGTGTCGACGTAGCTAGTTCTTTCCGATGTGACTGTAACGATGGCTTCAGAGATGTGAACAACAATTGTGTGGGCAAGTATAGCTTTTTTATTTTGCAAAACTAACATAATATTCATGCAACCGATATATGTTAACAAAACATATCTTCTCAAGAAATTCATTTCTTGATGCAGCATTAAAAGCTAAATTGATGTCAATTGATATCTGTTGCTTTTCAGTCAGCAGGTTCATAAGTCAGTATTTTGCCATTCTCACGTTTCTTTGTCAGCTTTTTGTCCCCTGCTGTAACGCGGAACGGGGAACTATGTATTTAACGGCGTCCGTCCGTACGTCACATTTCTTGTTAACGCGATATCTCATGAAGCGTTGCATCCAAAGTCTTCAAATTGTGGCAAGACGCAGACACCAGTCTATTTTGGTGACCTTGACCAATTTTCAAGGTCACCACGACACTTTGACTACTTGTCCAACTCTTGTTAACGCAATATCTCATGAACCAAAGCACCCAAAGTCTTCAAATTTGGTGTTAGTCTACATTGGGGGATGACACAGACATCAATCGATTTTGGTGACTTTGACCATATTTTCAAGGTGGCTATGACACATGACCAAATGATATGTCTTACTAAACTCAATGTTACTGGCGGGGGACATTGCCATGTTAGTGGCAAACACTTGTTCTGTATGTTTGAAGATTGATGAGATTCTTCATGTCAGAAGCATTGACTTGTGAGTCTCTATCACTGCCTAATTTAAGCCTTGATGCATTTCGTCACCTTTTCTGTGCCAGTGACTGCATCAGTTATCAGGCATCTTTTGCCATTTGTTAATTGTCAAAGATTTTGTTTAAGGATACTGTTTCATGCAGTGAACCAAACCCATACATACCATGAAATTTGTTTTCACTTTCATATAACTTACGAAATTCTCAGTACCAGGTTATTGAAGAAAGATTCATTTTCTTTATAATGTCACATAGCATCTGATCACTACAGGTTTTTTGTCAATCAAAATATTGTCATTTGTCCAAATGTACTGGATTTGGAGATCTTTAGTAGTTCTTTTGCTTTGTAAGCGAGCCCATACCTTGAAAACATCTTTCCAGAAAACATTGGTAATATGTGGTATATAATAGTTTCAAAGATAGGTTGATCCCATTTCTATTGAATCCAAAGCAATATTTGGTAGGAAAGCTGCTGTCAGATTCTTCAACTTAGTATTCTTAGTGTATAGTCTTTGAATTCATTATATTTTCTTAGATAGTATTGATTCTAATATCAAGGGGAACTTAAACCGCCTTGTTTGTTGTCTTGAAAATCAAGTTTATTTTATCTGGTTTTCCTTTTCATACAATTAAAAGGCATTTTAATCCTGTAATAAATAATGCAAATCATATGAGCTACAGAGCCTATGGCTGTATTTCCTTTTGCTGGAATAAAAAAAAATTAATATAAAAAAGTAAATAGTCTGGTGTTATGAAAGTTGTCAATCCTGTAGATGCTGTCAATCTGTATAACAAAAGCAATGCAAAATACAAATTGGCAATATGTTTAAGGTTGTAGATGTCCTACAATTTGTCAATGCTGTTAAAGTTGTCGATCCAAGTACAGCCATTACTATAGAACTTGTCTATCCAATCAAAGTTGTCAATACTATAGAAGTTGTCAATCAAATCAAAGTAGCCAATACTATAGAAGTCGTCAATAGTATCAAAATTGTCTATACTATAAAAGTTGTCAATCCTATCAAAGATGCCCATCCTATAGAAGTTGTCAATCCTATCAAAGTTGCTAATACTTTAGAAGTGCCAATCCTATCAAAGCTGCCAATAATATGGAAGTTGTCAATGCTACCAAAGCTGTCAATACAATAGAAGTTGTTAATCTCATCACAGTTTCCAATACTATAAACATAATTGTCAATCCTGTCTAAGTTGTACATGCTATAGAAGTTGTCAATCCTATCAAGGTTATCCATGCTATAATCCTATCAAAGCTGCCAATACTATCAAAATTGTCCATATAAAAGAAGTTGTCAATCTGTTGATGTTTATAAAATAAACTACATCAATTTACAATGTTAAATAAATTCAAAGTATACACAAAGAAAAAAGTTAAGCACCCCCTGATATTTGTGATGATATCATTTCGAGAATATTTTAAATAATTAAACAAGGTTAATTTATGAGAAGAGTAGTGTTTGTGCGATACGTTCCAACCAGTGAGTCGTGACAGTCACGCCTACACGTTCGGGGCATGCACATGCAACATGCTACGCTTGAGGATCACAAAAAGCAGTATGACCCAACTGCATTTGGTGGTATGTAAAGTTGCTTTCCACAGCCATTCAAGCAAATCTATTGAACATGGCACGAAGACGATTGTCAATGGATCTCAGAAATCAAATTATTGGTATGCACTCTGCAGGAAGTCCTTTAAGGCGATTGGACAAAATCTTGGCTACCATTACACTGTTGTTCAGAAGCCAGAAGTCCAGAAGCATGCGCAGACAAGAAGTGCAATGGACCGTCCAAGGTCTGGAAGACCTACAGTCACTACACCTCGAGAGGACTGGCACCTTCTTCGACATGTAAGCCGAGAACCCTTCCTGACAAGTCCTCAGCTGAAATGTCTGTGGTTACCAAATCGAAACATCAGACCCAGAACAGTCAGAAATCGCCTCAAATCGGCAGGACTAAAGGCAAGAAGGGTAATTAAAAGTCCCTTGTTGAGAGACCATCATAAAAGTGCACGGAATCTGAGGACCTGACGGAAAATCCATTGGTCCGACGAGAGACGATCCTTGCTCCATGTTACTGATTGGTGTACACATGTTTAGAGACAGAATACAACTTATACCCCCAGAACATCCAGCCAACTGTTGCGTATGGAGGTGGCTCTGTTATGGTATGGGGATGCCTGTCTCATGACTGCAAGCTGGATTTGGTCACCATCAGGTGCAACTTAACGGGAGCTCAATACATCCGGGACGTGCTGCAGCCGGTCGTTGTTCCTCATCTCGATAACCATGCACTTGCTGCACGACCACAGTACATGGGTGACAACGCCCGACCTCACTGATCACATGCCGTTGTCGATTACATGCGAGCCAACGCAGTGACAACTTTACCCTGGCCGGCAGTAAGCCCAGATCTGAACGCTCTGGAGCATGTGTGGGATATTCTAGGTCGGCGACTCCAGTCTCGGAACACTCCAGTACAGAATTCACATGAGTTGGAAGCAGCTCTGCACCCTGGGTGGATATTATTGACACAAAAACAGATCCGACGTCTGATTGGAGGCATGAGACGTAGGGTGCAGTGTGTCATCCGGGTACGTGGGGGTCCTACAAGATACTGATTATTCTTACTGAACATGTACACTATAGGGTCTACAAAGAACATTTAGAAGTGACAATACCAATGCGAATTACTAATGTGTTTTGTTTCACTTGCAGCTCCATACTCTTTTGGACATTGTTTCATGGTAAAAAAAAAGTACCTGTGTAAACATGATGTCATCGCTATTAAATAATGATAACAGCTACATATTGTTGCATTTCTGTCTTGCCAGATGGCTGTTCTATCTGAAAAAAAAAATCTCAGACTAATTTAGGGTCATAGCAGAGCTTACTTGTTTCTGACATTAAGCTATATGAAAGTATCAGGGGGTGATTAACTTTTTTCTTTGTGTATATAATCGAAAACAAGCTTTAAAAAAATGAAGTAATATGTTACTCATAGGTGAAAATCATTCTCCTTTTGCAATATGACTAATTAACCATAAATTTAATTCCAATAAAGCTAGAACAAACTCTTCAAACATATTTAAAATGTCATGCAATTTGAAAAGATAGGATGTGTTAAAGCTTCTTACAAAAAGGATAAGATGCTTTGTTTGACAATGAAAAGGGTTTTGTTACCAACAGAGAAAAATAAAGTATTTTAACATTTATCTAAATGAGGAACATGAACATATCTGAAAGTCAAACATCAGCTATTTTGGAATAACTAGTACAATGTTAATTCTTTACAATAGATTCATTATATAAAGCTAATTTTATGATCTTTCCTAAACATTCTAGAAACATGATATCATTACACCTCCGCTTATGACGTCTATTTGTCTCTCTATTTCGAAGTCCATTAGAGTATTATTGGACTTTCTTTGACAGAAATGTTTCTTTTGCATACATTCACTAGATGTTTTACTGAAATTTATCATCTATGACTTAATTTCAATAATTTATGCATAATAACTAATTGTTCTGTGTATTATGCATATCTCAGATAATAGTATTTGAATGATACTCAAAGAATGTATTCCTTATAAAATCGAATTGTGCCTTTTTTTAAAAAGTCTTCATAACTAATTTATTTTGAAGAGGCTGGATTGCTGATCTTCAATAGATTGTGTCAGACCCTTCATATATCTTGATTTATCAATATCTTGACTATTAATATTCATAGAATTTATTATTAGATAGTTTATATGAGGAAATTATCTGTTATTTTCTAATCTTTCTTATTTTGTTCATTGAAACTTTGTGCATCTCCATAATGTTAATGTGTATATGGCTTTACAATATTCCGTAGTTTGTATACCTATTGGTTTCTTTCGAGGACCTTGACGTTATTCCAGTTGATGTTGTGTTCTGGGATGTCTTTAGTGTGGCCGGTGATTGTGTAAATCAAAAAGATTGATAACTAGTATGATTACACATAACTTCTTTGATAGGCATTATAGGAGCTGGTGTGATGAATGAGACTATGGAGACTATGGATAGTCAATAAAGAAGTTGACCATCCATAGAACTTGTTCTCATTCATGATTACACATGCCCATTGGCAAGTGGCAAGTTATTGTGAATGCCTGAAGTGCCATATATGATAAATAGTGCAAGTTGAGGATAATTGAACTTGGCTGTAATGAGTAGAGTTGTAGTGCAGTTCATCACACCAGAAGACGAGGGCATTTCAGAGTTTTTGATTGGTGCGTCCTGCCATGGTAACACATATAAGGTAATGAAATGCAGTTAGACTTTAATTAGCCAGTGATGACTTATTGGGGAAGTTGTTGAAGGGCGTTCACCCTATAAACCTCCCCCAAACTTTTGGGACCTCTCGTTGGAGAGGCTGCCAATACCAATACCTACCGTGGCTAATTTAGCCTCTCATACCACGATACCTTGTCCTGGAGTTACTGCTTCCTTTCTTGTATCATCATGACAGAACTTCTGAATGACAAATGTATGCGTATCTATATTCGCATGTGTTTATATGTCAATGCTCCAATAATTGAATGGAAATGTACCGAAAAAATGGAAATGAAAAAAATCAAAAATCATGACAGAGCATACTTTAGTTGGCCTAGCACTCTACCATCAGGTACAAACTTGATTCTTATAGAACAGAAAGGGTCAATATTTTAAAGGTTCATTATATTTTCAGACATTGACGAGTGCGAACAGCAAGGTTTGTGTCGTAACGGAAGATGCAAGAACACTGAAGGCAGCTACACCTGTGAATGTAACAAAGGGTTTGTTATCTCCAGCAGTGGCAAATACTGCACAGGTAACTCATCAACAGCAATAAGGCCATTAGAATATGACCAGGTATTTCATTAACTCATCAACAGCTACGAAGGTAATAAGAACATAATCTTGTATGTCAGATTACTCATTAACAGCTATATTAGGAGTAGAAACATGATCCTCTATTCTAGGTCAATGGGGGGGCGGGATAGCGCAGTGGTTAGCGCGTTTGGCTTCGGATCAAGAGGTCCGGGGTTCGAATCCAGCCGTACGGCAACTTTGTCTGCAGTAGAGAACTGTTCTTCATGCAGTAAGGTTTGGGTGTAATGCTACACTGAATTTCAGCGTAGTACGACCCATGGTTCGCTAGTTCCAGCCGCTGCTCGCAGGTTTCAACGCAGTGCATAGCCACATGGCGTTGCGGGCTTTCTTCCTGCCATAATACTAGCAGCTGCGATATAGGTGAAATACTCTTGAAAGCGGCGTTAAACCCCAACTCACTCACTCACTCTAGGTCAATGTCTATTTGAAAATAGTATGAACATGACCAGGTGTGTCTTCATTAATATCAAATCATTTTGACACATCTTTATCTTACTGTATCACCAACAAGACCCAAAGATAAATTGTGACATTTCTTCACCTTTGATATTGATGATAAAATCTTTTAACATCAAATATAGATGTTGTGTTGTGTATTGAATACATAGAACAATAGCTGTGAGTAATTAATAAGGCTTGTATGAGGTATAGGCAGATTAATAACTATCAAGTATAATTAAACTGCTAATTAATTTTTTTTATTATATTGTACATTCCAGCAGTAAGGAGTGGGTTGTAAGAGGAGCACCGGTACATTATAAAGATATTTATTTCGAAATGAAAATTTCTCAAATTTATAGCAATACTGAAATAGTACCCAATAGTATAGAATTACTCATATACAGAAATATAGTCTCCTTACATCCATTGTGTTGTTTGGGGTCATATATGCTAAACATTATAAATTGTGTTATGTTATCGGGAAGTACTGACTGTTGCCGAAAATTGTCATTTTGATGACAAATCAAGAGTTATATAGGGCTTGAACCAGACAAATCAAGAGTTATATAGGGCTTGAACTAGACAAATCAAGAGTTATATAGGACCTGATTTAGACAAATCAAGAGTTATATAGGACATGAATTAGACAAATCAAGAGTTATATAGGACCTGAACTAAACAAATCAAGAGTTATATAGGACCTGAACTAAACAAATCAAGAGTTATATAGGACCTGAACTTAACAAATCAAGAGTTATATAGAACCTGAACCAGACAAATAAAGAGTTATATAGAACCTGAACCAGACAAATCAAGCGTTATATAGGACCTGAACTAAACAAATCAAGAGTTATATAGGGCTAGAACTAAACAAATCAAGAGTTATATAGGGCTTGAAGTAGACACATCAAGAGTTGTATAGGGCTAGAACTAGACAAATCAAGAGTTATATAGGACCTGAACTAGACAAATCAAGAGTTATATAGGACCTGAACTAAACAAATCAAGAGTTATATAGGGCTAGAACTAAACAAATCAAGAGTTATATAGGGCTTGAAGTAGACACATCAAGAGTTGTATAGGGCTACACTAGACAAATCAAGAGTTATATAAGACCTGAATTAGACAAATCAAGAGTTATATAGGACCTGAACTAAACAAATCAAGAGTTATATAGGACCTGAACTAAACAAATCAAGAGTTATATAGGGCTAGAACTAAACAAATCAAGAGTTATATAGGGCTTGAAGTAGACACATCAAGAGTTGTATAGGGCTAGAACTAGACAAATCAAGAGTTATATAGGACCTGAATTAGACAAATCAAGAGTTATATAGGACCTGAATTAGACAAATCAAGAGTTATATAGGACCTGAACTAAACAAATCAAGAGTTATATAGGGCTAGAACTAAACAAATCAAGAGTTATATAGGGCTTGAAGTAGACACATCAAGAGTTGTATAGGGCTAGAACTAGACAAATCAAGAGTTATATAGGACCTGAACTAGAAAAATCAAGAGTTATATAGGGCTTGAACCAGACAAATCAAGAGTTATATAGGGCTTGAACTAGACAAATCAAGAGTTATATAGGACCTGAATTAGACAAATCAAGAGTTATATAGGACCTGAATTAGACAAATCAAGAGTTATATAGGACCTGAACTAAACAAATCAAGAGTTGTATAGGGCTTGAAGTAGACAAATTAAGAGTTATATAGGACCTGAACTAGAAAAATCAAGGGTTATATAGGGCTTGAACTAGACAAATCAAGAGTTATATAGGACCTGAATTAGACCAATGAAGAGTTATATATGATCTGAACCAGACAAATCAAGAGTTGTATAGGGCTTGAAGTAGACAAATTAAGAGTTATATAGGACCTGAACTAGAAAAATCAAGGGTTATATAGGGCTTGAACTAGACAAATCAAGAGTTATATAGAGCTTGAAGTAGACAAATGAAGAGTTATATAGGGCTACAAGAGACAAATCATGAGTTATATAGGACTTGAACTAGACAAATCATGAGTTATATGCGACTTGGACCAGACAAATAAAAAATGGTATAGGACTTTAACCTTTATAGATGAATCAAGAAATTTTAATATTTGAATACAGATCAATTTATTCGATTAGTGCCATTTGCCACTCATTATTTCAGACATGAACGAATGTGCAGAGGAAGGCATGTGTCCGAATGGAGTGTGTTACAACATGGACGGGTCGTACAAGTGCCGATGTAATGTGGGATTCAAGCAGTCACCCAACCAAGAAGTCTGCTATGGTTTGAATCAATTAGTCTTTTATGCCTTTTGGGGATTTCAATTTTTTGAGAAATGTTGTTATTTTTGTTTCCATGGTAAAAATTTGGACTTTGTCTATTTGAAGGCTAGGGTTTGTTTCAGGAGCAGATCTCTAAAATGTGCCTTTTTGGGGGTTTGAACTTTAAAAATAAATATTCTATTTTCATGGCAACAATTTGGACTTTGTTTGTTGAAAGGGTAGAGTTTCTTTCCAGAACAGATTATTAAAACTGATTGACCAATCCTCACAAATTTGTATATAATTACCTCCTCATATCATGTAGATGTGCCTTTTTGGGGTTTTAACTTTTTAAACTTTATTTGTTTCTGTTTCCATGGCAAGGTTTTGTACATTTGTCTTTTTGAAAGGTAATAAGTTGAAGTGAATTTGGGGAAGGAGGACACATCTGTTTTTACGACCTTATTGTTTTAATTATACACTGCTAAAACTGATTGTTCAACTTATGTTGGGCCGAGGGCATAAGCCATCTCTCGTGATGGCTCTTGTTCTGAAAATGATTAGGATCAAGATGATGGGATGGAAAACATATTCAGTGTCGGATCAAGAGGTTTGGGGTTTGAATGAATCTGGGCTGGTCTACTTCACCTGCCGTAGAGAACTAATCAATATGCAGCTCCTTTATGAGGAGCACCTTTTATTGTAGTTTCAACATCAAACTATACAAAGCCGGATAAGCTTCAGAGCCTAAGTTATTGTAGCTCATCAGGCCTATAGGGTCAAGTGGGCTTGTGCCATGGGTTGTCATCCATCGTCGATCATCACATTTAACATTTTTTATTGACTTCTCCACCAGAACCACTCCACACTCAAAGCTGACATTTTTTGGCGAGGTACTTTGCACTTTTGGGATCAAAGTTTGTTCATTTGGACCTGACCTCCCCCTCAAATATGAACGTGGCAGGAATTTACTGTGAAATCTTTTGAACAACTTCTCTGAAACTATTTGGCCTAGGAAGTTGAAATTTTCAAAATAGCATCTTTGTTTCATGGCGAGTTAGCTGGAGACTGAAACCTGAACCCAAAAACCTTTAAAAAACTTCTTCTCTGTACAGACTACTTGGCCAATGGGGATTCGAAATTCGAAATTCAGTGACCCTTTGATCTCAACCGTGACCCACAAGGGTCATGACTCAAAAACCTGTTTTCATCTTCTCTTCTCCAGTACCAAAAACTCTAGAAAATTGAATGTTGTGTACAGACTCTTAGGCCAATGGGGATGCTAACTTGTAGATTTGTTAACCCTGTGCTCCCAAATATCATCCACAGGGGTCATGACCTAAACACCTGTTTCCATCTTCTTCTCCAGAACTAAAAGCCCCAGAAAGTTGAAATCTTGTGCACAGACTCCTTAGACAATGCTGATCTTAAATTGTAGATTTAGCCCATGGTTCTATTTTTATTCTGTTACATGCACATAATTATTCATATCGTAATAGAAATGTGTGGCTTTGATATGGTAAAGATACCTAAGCAAATAAACACTATAAATGATCAGAAAGATTCAACAATGATATATTATGCAGCTGATTTTACACAAATATAATCTGACTGCTGAAAGTCTTGTCCTGCAGATATCAACGAGTGCACAGAGAATGGCCGGCTGTGTATCAACGGGCGATGTGTGAATACTGATGGAAGCTATCGCTGTGAATGTAACAATGGCTACCAGCTCTCGCCAGATGGAGCTTTCTGTCTTGGTGAGTTGTATGTTTTATAATTTTTAAATCTAAACTTCAATTTCCCTCATTGTTTAATTACAAAATGGTCGTGCAGAGATTATTTTCTTTTTAAAATTTGTATTTCTTGACATGATTTATCCTTGATGTAATATTTTACACTCGATTTATAATGAAAAATTATTTTTCAAACACATAATGTTTGTTTAATAAAAAATGCAAAGGTAAAATGAATTAAAAAAAAGTTCATGGTTAAATTTAATCATAATTTAAAAGTGAAAACAGTGACTGGTTGCAGATTTTCATTTTTCGATGATTAAATTTCTTAGTACCTCAAATACTTTTCTCTATAACAGTCATGATTATTGCTTGACAAGCAAATTACATGTTAAGTGTGATTGCAATTACATTCATACAAACTAAAAATAAGTAATATTCATACAGATTTTAATCATTTATTTTCATTTTCTAAACACCAGAGATGAATTGAAAGAAAACATTACTGGCTAACATAACAGTTAATAGGGCTTCAACAGGTACATGAGTACTCAAGTACGAGTCGGGTTTAGATGGACTCAAGTTTAACTTACATACGGACATAACTCAAAGAGGAGGAGAGAGCCGCCATTCTCCTACTCCTCCTCCTCGTGTGGTTAACTTTGTGTTTTGGCGGCTTGATCTCTCCTCCTCTTTAATTTTACCCAACTCCTGTTGGTTCCGTCATAGTTTCCTTCACTGGATCCTCATGCTGTTAGCCCCAACACACATATAATTTTAGACAGGTCATCAAGCGCCTCACCAATGTTTTTATAGACATAAATTAACTCAATCCAAATATGGAATATGAAATGAGATACAGATCTAGACGGAATGTAAATCTATAAGCGGTCCATTTCTTAGAAGGGATGTGAATTTATCAACGAATTGTTGACATTTAAAGGTGAATCCATTGTGTTTCATAAAATTTGATTTGGCATTAATATGTTCCAACATACCCTATGTGTTGTTTACAGTAAAAATAAATTTACTCAGCTTGCATATTCATCCCCAATCTTCAAATATATCATAATTACTAGTTTCCAATTAAAATTGAGTGCCATCATTATGCATGTGTAGAAACCAAAACTGCATGTCACATTTACATGCACAGCAGTTATATGACCTATTAAACATTATCAACTCAAATATGGCATTTTGTTTGTTGTAAAAATTATCCCAAAAGTACGTTTGACTTATTGGTGCGCACCAATCGCGATGTAGTGTCCGGTTTTCTATCATATTGTCAAAATACTCAGTCCACTATCATCAAACGGTAGTTTTCAGTAACAGTCGGTATGTCTCTATAAAGTAACACCATTTATAACGTTTGGAATATGTGACCCCCAACAACACAATGTAATATTGTATCGTGAAACATGTAGTAGTTTGCAGTATATCAGGGTTCCACTGTATGCATAATCTAAAACCTCGAAGACTGACAAAATACCATTGTGACATGCTACTACTTAGTTGAAAGGTATTAATTTCGAGTACTTGAGTCTGAGTCGAGTCCAACACCTCGAGTACTCGATTCCATTTTTTTTTACCTTTGGAATCCCTAACAGTTAAATAGATAAATATTATAATTTTTTTCTTTTAATTATCTATGTGATATGAATAAATAGGTAATAATCAAATGGGATTAAGATTTTGTTAATTCCTCGGTTTAAAAACCCATTCTCTTCAGACCTGTATGACATCTGTGTTTCAGACTACAATGAGTGTCAGACGACTGGTATGTGTACAAATGGTAACTGTATCAACATGGACGGCAGCTACAAGTGTGTTTGTAACCCAGGCTATATACTCGGTCCGAGCGGCCAGGTCTGTATAGGTGAGGTAACCTTTAACTTTATTCAATACAAACACTTTTATTTCATGAATGAATGTGTTTCATGGATGTGATCCTTGCTCAAATATGCTTGGACGTAGCAGGTTGGCTACCTATTCCCTGTCTTAGACATTTGCTCTGCGACTAGGGTTATGACAAGAGTGTCATTCCCATTTAGGGGTACACCCACAGAAGGGGGAGGGAGGGATCATGTCTCTCTATATTACCTGCCTATATTTTCATCACCAAAAATGTTGCATTGGAAATGTTATTTTTTCGGAGAAGTAGACGTTTCTGACATTAAAATCCTGTCATAAGTTGAAGTGTTCAAGTTGCTTGTACTATCTGAATGAAACTGTTAGAGGCAGTGAGTTACATACTCAAAAATATATATCTCTGTCCCATATTTATCTATGATAAAATCAACGAAAAATTCTTTTTCTAATGAATTAATCTTTCCACCCCAGATGTGAACGAATGTTCATTTGGCCCAGACCAGTGTATCAACGGACAATGTATCAACAACCAGGGGAGCTTCAGGTGCGAATGTTTGGACGGATTTACCCTCGGAGTGGACAGGAGAACATGCAGAGGTACTTATAAAAAATAAATATTATAAGTTGTATGCTTTTCACGAGGGTAATACAGTCTCATGTACCATCTTTTTACCAGTATCACATGAGACCATATTACCCGAGGGAGAAGTATACAACCTATTCATCTTTCGGTCATGTCAGTACAATTAGTATTATTATTGTCCCCCGCCGCAACGCGGAACGGGGGACTATGTATTAGCGGCATACGTACGGACGGACATGACTTGTTTACGCGATATCTTATGAAGCGTTGCATTCAAAGTCTTCAAATTTGATGTCCGCCTACATTGTGGGAAGACGCAGACACCAGTTTTTAAATTTTGGTGACCTTGGCCTTATTTTCAAGGTCACCATGACACTTTGACCACTTTTTGACCTCTTGTTAAGGTGATATCTCATGAAACATTGCATCCAAAGTCTTCAAATTAGTTGTCAGCCTACATTGGGGAAAGACGCAGACACCAGTTGATTTTGGTGGCCTTGACCTTATTTTCAAGGTCACCGCGACACTTTGACCACTTTTCTAACTCTTGTTAACGCGATATATCTTGACCGGTTGGACTCAAAGTTTTCAAATTAGGTGTCAGCCTACATTGGGCGAAGACGCAGACACCAGTAGATTTTAGTGACCATGACCTTATTTTCAAGGTCACCACAACACTTTGACCACTTTTGGAACTCTTATTAACACGAAATATCATGAACCCAAGCACCCAAAGTCTTAAAATTTGCTCATGTCACTTTTTACCAGTAATGCAATATATAAAGTAGCTCCAATGATGTGTCTTACTTACTCAATGTCACCGGTGGGGGACATTGCCATGTTAGTGGCAAACACTTGTATTTATTGCGTTTTGACAGCCGATGACTGATCAGCTTGAATGACCTTGAACCTAAACGTAAATAAAATGGCGTCACTTGTCTCGAGTGAAATGTTAAAAGTCGTATAACGTATTACTACAAGCTTTTAAATGCCTTAAAACGAGTTTTTCTTTGTTTTATTGAGTGTGCAAGCAATGCAATATAAGATTTTTTCCAAACAAAGCAGCATTTATTGAAAAAATAAGTCTGTAATTAATAGATTCTTAAAAAGCTGTTTGAACTGTTCAAAACTCTGTACACCGCGTGTGTCATTTTATAACATCATCTGACCATAATGCGACACCTTCTCTCACAGCTAGGAGCAGTTACTATGGTAGCGGGGTACATGAAATTTGTACACCGTGAGACTGACAGGGTACATAGGAAAAATGTAACGACCGTTAGCCAATCAGAAACGAGTATTTTACTGTAAGGAAAGATAAATATCATATGTAATAGTTTATTTTAATGCATGCAAGTGTAGGAAATTCGGAATGAATATATATACATTTGTATATGTTCAGATATTTTCTTTCTGTTGCCCATTGCATGTCCTCAAATAGTCACAGTCAGGCATGTAAGTAAAGTATTACTATTTGTTCAGTATATTGTACATTAAACTTATCTAAATAATTTGATATCCTGATTTTAACAAGTCTGTAATTTTATCATTTTGTTATTGTAGATAAAACTCATTTGTTTATTGAGATTGCACTGGTTTAAGGGTTAAAATTGGTTTTATTGTCTTTTTATTTTTGGAAAGATGAAGGCCTAGATGTTTAAAGTTATATTAGGTTACGTATCACATTTCTGAAATGAAAATGGAAATAGACAAGTAATTAGGTGTCAGATTATTAATGATGGTCAGAATGAAAATAAGTATGTTCTATTTGAATTCCAAGACTTTTACACCAGCATCGAGAAACGTGCTAGTCAATCACGTACTGAGGACAGTTGTAGACTATCATTGAACAATGCACTCGCTTCCCTGGACAAGTAACATAATATCCATATTTTCATATGCCAATGATGATAATTGGTTGTAAATGTTTTGAGGAACTATAGTTGTCATATAAATAAACTGAATATAGGTGTCATTTTAAAAATTAAGGGTTCATTTATTGTTATCATACCAAAAACATAACCCTGTGACAGATGCTATATAGTTGACTGGAAAATCTCAGTACTTGTATTGTTTAATTAAAATGATTCAATGCCATTCGATCCCCATTGATTACAGAAACTTATGAAGCTGGATTCATTCAACAAAAATTTTAATAATCATTTATTCACATTTCCCCAGGGGTTTGTTTAGATGTTGATCTCTTTGTGAGAATGTGGCATCTTGGTCTAAAATATTTTAATTTAATTTTCTTTACACAAATTTCATCTTCATAATAATGTTGCATCTAATTTTCAGAACAGGAAAGGTATTTAAATTCTGATATAAAATCTTCAAAAATCATCTTTTGAAGCTAAAAGTACAAGAATATTAACTTTTGTTCGCCTTAGAACAATGTTACATTTTGTTTACTGTTCTGGTGACATTTGGATTCCATTCGATAAAAAGTTAATTTTGAACCTAAAATCATTAAAACAATAAAATTACATCCCTACAGTGGCTGAGTAATTAAAACCTTTAAAAGAAAGTGGAAACATTACATTTCACTGTGATTCCTGACTTTTGGGAATTTTTTAAGAATTGACTGTGTTAATTGGCTGTGATGACGAAACACTTAATTCTAATTGAATTTTTATGATAAATAGACCTAGTCTTCAAAATGTGAATTAAACAAACTTTTGGTAAGCAGCTGTATAAATTATTTTGGTAAAGTGATAGTTTTGCACTATAATGAAAATGGAAATTATTTATTATGGAATTATTCTGGCTAGGATCATTTCATAGCTTCTCAAATATTGACACGTACAATCTCTGTCAACTTACAACTCTCAAATATTGACACGTACATTCTTTGTCAACTTACAACTCTCAATTATTGACACGTACATTCTCTGTCAACTTACAACTCTCAAATATTGACACATACATTCTCTGTCAACTTACAACTATCAAATATTGACACATTCATTCTCTTTCAACTTACAACTCTCAAATATTGACACGTACAATCTCTGTCAACTTACAACTCTCAAATATTGACACATACATTCTCTGTCAACTTACAACTCTCAAATATTGACACATACATTCTCTGTCAACTTACAACTCTCAAATATTGACACGTACATTCTCTGTCAACTTACAACTCTCAAATATTGACACATACATTCTCTGTCAACTTACAACTCTCAAATATTGACACGTACATTCTCTGTCAACTTACAACTCTCAAATATTGACACATACATTCTCTGTCAACTTACAACTCTCAAATATTGACACGTACATTCTCTGTCAACTTACAACTCTCAAATATTGACACATACATTCTCTGTCAACTTACAACTCTCAAATATTGACACGTACATTCTCTGTCAACTTACAACTCTCAAATATTGACACATACATTCAAAGTCAACGTACAACTCTCAAATATTGACGCATACATTCTCTGTCAACTTACAGATACTCGTCGGTCAATGTGCTACCCAGAGGTGCGAAGTGGACGGTGTGTGAACCCCTTCTCCATGCTGGTGACCAAGTCCGAGTGCTGTTGTGGACTGGCGGGCTCCAAGGCGTGGGGTCAGCGCTGTGAGAGGTGCCCCACCATGATGGACCGAGACTTCATTGGTCTGTGTAAACATGGCAAGGGAAGGGACCACGATGGAAAAGGTAGTCATTGTCAATCTTTATGTTCAGATTGTATAACCAGAGTTAGAAATGGGTGATTGAAGCATTTTGAATATTTGATGAAACAAAATCAAGGAAGGAAACCATGGTACCTATAGTCATTGGTCTATCTGTACAGTCACTTCTTGTAATTTTCAGATTTTACCTCAAAGACTACAGTGCTATTAATGATGAGGAGAAGAACTGAAATTCTGAAATTGTATCAATTATTCTCATTCTTATACAGTGTTAAAGATTGGGTAACAGTTGAAGTCTTTAATTAAAGGGCATTTAGAAGTGGCATACCGGTACATAAGATCAGGAAGATGTTCTGGATAACAACCTTCTTAATGTGAAAATACACATAAGTGTTTCTTGATAACAACTTTTTGAATGTAAAAATACAGATATGTGTATTTTCACATTAAAGAAGTTGTTATCCAGAAAATCTTCCTGTTCTTATGTGACAGTTGATTGTCAAGTTATGATTGCTGGATGAAAAAACTTTCAGTGTACAAATTTCTAAGCTCTGTAAGAGGTTCAATAATCCTAAGCAAATTCCTAAACATAGTCCTAAGTCTATATTTTTTACTAATATTGGTTTCATATTCCAGGCACTTGATGAAAAAAGTACTCATGTGAATGGAATTATTGGAATAATTTGAATTATGATTTCATCTATATCAATGCTGTCCTGTGATTGGTTGTAGACATCAACGAGTGCGCCCTGAAGCCGGACATGTGTGAGAACGGTGCGTGTGAGAACCTGGACGGAGGCTACCAGTGTGTGTGTAACGACGGGTACACCACCGACTCTGCTGGGAGGTTGTGTCTAGGTACACACTTGTATACTGCATGTATGAAATATGATAAATCCAAATGTTAAGTTATGGACAAAACATTATTAAAAAGTAAGGATATTTTCCTGTGGACCATTCCCGACAAAAAATCCTTCATTTTTAATAATAATAATAATATAATATGTCATCTTGTATTGCGCTCTTATGAAACTACTGAGCAGTTTCTCAAGACACTGACATTATTACCCTGACGGACTTGTACTTTCGGAGCAGTCATAAGCACTACACGAAACCATCCGATAAATCAGGTACCCAATTGTACAGCTGGGTGGACTGAGTGCAATGTGGAGAAAGTGACTTGCCTAAGGTAACAACACAGAAAGAGACCCAGGTTACAAATTAAAGGTGCCTCCACCGAGATTCGAACCCGGGTCGTTGGCGTGAGAGGCCAGCGTGCTAACCACTGTGCCAATGGGTCAAGTTTTATAACCTATTACTAATTACAAACTGCCGGTAAGTCAATCAGCTCACCTGCTGTGGTACAGTTGTATGATTGTTGGGTTTGGTGTGCAGCATCATGAAGGTTTTGGGTTTGAGACCGCCTTTCGGCAAAACATTTACAGATTATTATTTGATTTTGTATTGCAGACATCAAGGTCTTTGTGAACAAATTGAAGCCATTGATGGCATTAAATTTTCATAATTGCAGATATTTTATAGTTTTGACTTTTGGGTCCTGCAGATATCAATGAATGTGCGATCAATATGATGCTGTGTGATGGGGGACAGTGCCGCAACACGCCGGGGAGCTACCGATGCATCTGTCCAGACGGGTACCGCTTCAACCACGCCACCAGGATGTGTGAAGGTAGGCATCAGCACACTACATAGAGATTCCCACCCGAGTGTCTCCTGGCATCCAATATATCAACTGTTGATAAGAGTTGCAAATATCCTAGACTTCCAGAGCAAGAGGAGTCTTTCACTAGATGTGATCGATGCTGTATCTATTGGTTTTAAAATGATATAGTTGTCTTTTTTGTTTGTTGTAAATAAGTTTTCAAAATTACGTTTGCAGTTTCCGGTTTGTGATCAGATATCACCACTTTTACCCATATATCGTCGTGATACTGAGTCAACTATCATCAAAATGCTAATTTTCGGCAACAATCAGTACCTCTCGATAAAATAATAACACCATTATAAAGTTTGACCCCTAACAACACAATGGATGCACCTTTAAGAGGAGTTTATGTATTTAGGGTAACTTTACTCAAATGATTCATTATCTTGACTGCGAAAACTTTCCAACTTGGTGTGAGGATTTATAGACGATCTGCACTTTTGACTTGATCAAACTGTTACTATCTATGTATTCTATGTATTAAATAGATTATAAAAGTAAGTAAAAAAATGTATCTCTTTTTAAATCAATAAATCACAATAATATAAATAAAATAAACAATTCTAATAAAACTAAATAATAATGATCTTTCTCTTGGCTTTGTAGTTTGCCAACTGTGCAACAGAGGATAAAAAGGTCACTAGATAAAACCTCTAGATTAAATCATGATTCATGAAGTGATATAAATCAGTTTGAAAATGTGTAGTTGATCTTTTGTGTATATACACATATATCACTGATATTTTATTTTTATTGCAAAGTGGAGTTAAACGTTTAGAACTGTCAAGAAACATTTGCACATTAATGTTACAATATAATCCTGAATTTTGCTATGATATAATATAATTTTGTGATAAAGACCAGTATGTCTTTTTGTCATGTTAAAGAAACATTATGTCATGTCATTGTCAGTTTTTTAAATCTGTTTTTCTTTGACAAATGTCATGTTTATCTCAAATCAGCTAGTCTCATGCCTAGTGTCTCCTGATCACGTTATCATGCGACACTTTCTGTGCACGTGTAAGTAGGGGTCTCAAATAGAAACTCATGCATCTCAGTGATACAACTCTTGGCATGTGAGGATACTCCCACAAAATTCTTAATTATTTGATAAAAGCATATCAATGTGACAAGTCATATACATCACTATGTATTTGTTACACACTTAATATGTAAGTGGTTTCATCATCTTATTTGATTTCAGATCAGAATGAATGTGAAACATCTCCATGTATCGGCGGCCGATGTATCAACACTGCGGGGAGCTTCCGTTGTGAATGTACGCGGCCTGGAACCATGCTGGACTCCACCAAGAGAATCTGTCTAGGTATAATGGTCTTTACGTCATATAAGAAACATCAAGCAAAATCTGCATTAGACTGTACATACAAACTATTGTAGTATACAACGTTCACTTACAGAGCTCACTATTGCTGTTTCTAACATTCACATGATATGTGGGTTGCCAATGATGTTGTATATATTAAAAGGGAAACTAAGAAATTGTGGAAAGTTAGGTAATTAAAGTTTGTTACAGAGAGAAAACATGTTGAGGTTAAGGATTTGGTTTGTTAGGGATACGATTTACTCAATTTCTTTTCTTATTTATTTACGCCATTATGCATGTTGGTTGTAGAAGACCGATTGGTGAAGTTTTGTAACACTATAGTTAGATGTAGACTTGGCATTTTGGTCCAGGCTGGTTAATTTTGGAGGTATTTTTTTAATTTTGCCATTTAGATTGACAAAAGAACACTTTTTGGCTGGCAACATTTCAAGCTTATTTCAAACACTGGTTCAGTTCAATAATTTTCCTTTTCAATAAATGAGTTTTCTACTTGATACAGACAATCGGCGTGGTGCTTGCTGGTTGAAGTACAACCGCGGTGTTTGTGAGAATAACATCAACTCCATGATGCTCAAGTCTGAGTGCTGTGGGACTGTGGGCAAGGCCTGGGGGAGTCCCTGTGAACAGTGCCCCCCTGATAGTGAGTCTCTTTCTGACACTACAAAGGTGCAATTCAACGTCCAGTAAGAAACAAGCACATGGATTGTACAATCACGTAGAAAAAATCTGTATCTCATCATCTTTAATATTTTTTAATTAGTGTGTGCTACCCAAACCCCAAATTTAAATTCAACTTGACCCCAAGTTATTTTTTCTTTTTTTTTATAATAGAGAAAATGCATCTTTTTCATAATTTCTGAAAAGTTTTACTTTTGACATCTTATGGTGTTAATTTTCAATCAGAGAAAATGTTAAAGGTCACCAAAGGTCAAGTTTGTTTTACATGAAATAGAATATAAAGTGAAAACGGGATTAAAATCTGCCAGTCTATACCAAATTATTGTACAAGAAATTATTGGAAAGATTATTTTATGTGGCATAATACACTACAATTAGATATAATGTAATATTATTTATGGAGTGTGCATGCAAATTTATTTTGAAAATTGCTGTACATTTACATGTGCATGAAGTAAAACACGCTTTGTATAAATACAACATTCAATGTTGCACAATGTAATGTACACAACTTGTCCTTGTGCAATATGTCTAAATTGAGTTACAATGTTGCTATTCTGAGGGTGTTCAGATCCGTGAGTACTGGGTATTCTCAAGTTCCCGCTTCTGAACGACAACAAGTTCGCTCGTACTCGCGAATACACGCGTGACCACTTTTGAGCAGTCTCACCAAGCGAGTATTTCCGATCCAAAATGGAGTCGTGTGTCACAAAATTTGATTACCTCATTTTTCTTTCTTTTATTACCCCTTCTTTTAAAATTTGGCCAATTGCTATGTGCAAGGAATCTATTTTTTCCAAATGGTGATGATATTCTGAAATTATATTGGGAAGTACTCCAACCTCAGGTTTCCATTCAGGAGCCGTTCACGGGTACGCGCGTACACACCAAGTGAGTACTCACGTTCCTGAACACGCCTCTGTACTCTACTAATTTCAGGGAATCTGCAGTGTCCAAAAGGATATGCCTTTACTAATGGAATAAACTGTGTTGGTAAGTAAATGCTATTGAGTTCATTATCACTGTCTCACAATCATGTTGACATGTGAATTATTTGAATGGAAGAAATTAAAAGTCGAACATATAAATATCTGTCAAACATATTAATCTCATAAATTTACCTTTTGTTTTGAAACAATGCATAACTTTTTTTCCTTGTAAAATGAATCATGATTTTTCCATTTAGAAGTGCACTTGAGTACTCAGATATAAACCTTTTGTGGTTCATGATAAATATTGTACACGAATTGTTCAATTTGAATTATTGAGCTGTTAGTCCTGATTTACAGTTGAAATCATGGAAGTTTGAAATATCTCATACATCACAACATATTAAAGTAATTTAAAGAGAGAATTCTATTAGCTGTATGTGCCCTTTTGTTTTTTTGCGTTACATGAGAAACACGCATTATTCTTACAAATTTGAATTGATAATATGAATTTGATAATAAAGCAAATATTGGTATATTAAAGTAACAAATAAACGAAGTAATAAATAATTTATCAATAGACTTATCAACAATGTCCTGTTATGACTTAGTAAAGTTTTCCACTCTCTTAGCGTTGATGAATGGCTTCACTTATTGTTTTTATTTTTAATGGATGTGCACTTTACTCTTTGTGAAATTGTCAAATATAAAGCCATCAAAGTATTACACTTATCTGGACATCGACACATAACATAGAACTTTATAACGACTCTAAGTAGTTTATAGTTCATGTTGTCACATTCTATCTTTGTGATAAGCTACGAATAGAATTTTTAGTTTGGCAAACTGATTAAGATATTTTTCTTTGTATCATAGATAATACATATGATGATGTATGAGTTTTTTCATACTTCTTTGACTTAAATTGCATGAACTCAATCATAATTTTGGTAAACTAAAAATGCCAAGTATTTATGTGGCTGTTCCATTCACAGAATATGATTTAAACAAGAGAATTAAGTTCTGGTCAATGTATGTTCTAGGACATGTGGCTATAAGGACAATACACATATTTTTAGATAGATACACAACAAGCTTTTGATAAAGTTTCAAGAAATTCATGGCATTCCTTATCCAATATCATGAATTTAAACATTTATTATTTAATGAAAATTAAATCAAGCAGTAAATTTTAATCCAGGGAATTTATGACTTCGAGTAGAGAAACAAGTGTCACCATAGACCTGTGGCTAACTTCATAGTCAGTTCTAGGAATGTTCAAAGGGGAGGGACACATTTTGTAAACAGAGGGGTTGATCAAATATACAAGCAAAATAGTTGAAAAAAGTTAGACCCCCATAAACCTCCGCTATGGATCTGTAGCTTGTGTCATGTATGTGCAGATGTGAACGAGTGTGAGGTGATCTCCAACTTGTGTCGAGGAGGGGGGCAGTGTGTCAACACGGAGGGATCCTTCCGCTGTACCTGTCCTGCTGGGCTTGAACTGGACTCGTCAGGGCGCAGGTGCATAGGTAGGTACTTCACTTAACCAGTTACCTGCGAGTCCTGTAACACCCTATCTTTACCTGGTGACAAACTCTTGACTATTCCCTTTGTAACATCCTGCTCAATCAGGGTGTGTGTATCCAAAAGGCTACTTCAATACCATGCTACCATAAGCATGTTCTTTCTCTTATTGTGCTGTTAATAACCAACGAATAAAATTACCTCAAGCAAAAGTGGCCACGACTGAGAAGAATGCTACTTAAAATTCCTCCGAAATAAAATGTTTCCAAATTTTCCCTCCAAATTAAAGATAGTGCCTGATTTTTATAATTGAAAAATTTAATACTTTTCATCTGCACAAGAGCAAAGCTTTTTCTTATTTCTTCACCTTTTGACATTCTCCTAAGACATATATTAAACCAAGTAATTAATTATTTAGTTAATTAGTTAAGGCCTAAAGCATATATATTGTCTTCAATACCATATATTTATGCTCAGTACACCCACAAATCTTTAAAAGTTGATAAACGAAATAGATAAAAGGCTTGGCATTTCTATGTGGGCTTTCACAGCAAGATCAGCAATCTGTGTCTTGTGTGGCAATGTTGACACAATTGACATAAAGTCACATTTTAATTTGTATTTCGCCATGAGAACATGGAAAGTCATACAGAATGGTACTTTGTTCAGCAGCTAAGAAGTGAAGCTGTTAGCACACCAGCAGATTTTGGCACTGATGAACCCTCCTGGAAGTGAGATTCACTGTCGGAGACGTAATAACTTTCAAAGGATTATAGGCGCTGTAGCACGCTGTTCTTACTGAATAAAGTGCTCTAACAATAAATTGAATAAGTGTTACAAATGGCTAAATAATATTCCCCAATCAATAATAAGAGTTCTGAAAAGAATGTACATGTTTAAGCCATTATAGCCAATTTCCTTTGAACGGCTGTTTTAAGGTGTTCATTGTAGTAGATTCAATAGATGTTGTTTTTTGGTGCTTTTCATGGATTACTAACTGTGTAAAAATCTGTAGCATCTTGTCCTGTATTTCTGAAACTATGGAATTTGCTTTCATCCAAGTTCATATGGATACCTTTATCAATATCATTACTAAGGCTGAGCAATATTATCGCAATACCAATATATTGCAATACAGACTGTGCAATACAATTATTGCAATACGATTTTCAATAATGCAATATATCGCCCCAACATTTTTTTAGTGAAATTTATTCATATATCTTGTTTTTTAGGCATAGTAATCAGCTTAACTTGTAACTAAATTCTTTTGGGGTGCAAGAATTTGTGTTGAACTGTATTACAAATATTTTCTAAATACATGCCTTTCAAAATTTATTTAACATTTTGACTAATGGTCTATTTTTCGAAAGATTTGAAAGGCTTTTTATCCCACCGGTATGTAATACCGTGGGATATAGTCATCGCCCCGTCCGTCTGTCCGTCCGTCCGTCCGTCCGTCCGTCCATCCGTCTGTCCGTCCGTAATCATTTCGTTTCCGGAGCAGAACTCGAAAACCATTCATGATATCTTTCTGAAACTTTACATGTGTATTACCCACCAACTGAAGTGGTGCCTTTTGATATTTTCAGATTTCTGAAAAAAAAATTTTCTTTTCGTTTCCATAGAAACATGTTGAAGTTGGACTTTGTTCAGAGACAGGTTCGTTTCCGGAGCACAGCTCCAAAACCGTTCATCATATCTTCCTGAAACTTTGCATGTGTATTACCCACTAACTGAAGTGGTGCCTTTTGATATTTTCAGATTTCTGAAAATTTAATTTGTTTTCGTTTCCATAGAAACATGTTGAAGTTGGACTTTGTTCAGAGACAGGTTCGATTTCCGGAGCACAGCTCCAAAACCGTTCATCATATCTTCCTGAAACTTTGCATGTGTATTACCCACTAACTAAAGTGGTGCCTTTTGATATTTTCAGATTTCTGAAATTTTTTTTTTTTTTTCGTTTCCATAGAAACATGTTGAAGTTGGACTTTGTTCAGAGACAGGTTCGTTTCCGGAGCACAGCTCCAAAACCGTTCATCATATCTTCCTGAAACTTTGCATGTGTATTACCCACCAACTGAAGTGGTGCCATTTGATATTTTCAGATTTCTGAAAAAAAAAAATTCTTTTCGTTTCCATAGAAACATGTTGAAGTTGGACTTTGTTCAGAGACAGGTTCGTTTCCGGAGCACAGCTCCAAAACCGTTCATCATATCTTCCTGAAACTTTGCATGTGTATTACCCACTAACTGAAGTGGTGCCTTTTGATATTTTCAGATTTCTGAAAATTTAATTTTTTTTCGTTTCCATAGAAACATGTTGAAGTTGGACTTTGTTCAGAGACAGGTTCGTTTCCGGAGCACAGCTCCAAAACCGTTCATCATATCTTCCTGAAACTTTGCATGTGTATTACCCACTAACTAAAGTGGTGCCTTTTGATATTTTCAGATTTCTGAATTTTTTTTTTTTTTCGTTTCCATAGAAACATGTTGAAGTTGGACTTTGTTCAGAGACAGGTTCGTTTCCGGAGCACAGCTCCAAAACCGTTCATCATATCTTCCTGAAACTTTGCATGTGTATTACCCACCAACTGAAGTGGTGCCTTTTGATATTTTCAGATTTCTGAAAAAAAAAATTTCTTTTCGTTTCCATAGAAACATGTTGAAGTTGGACTTTGTTCAGAGACAGGTTCGTTTCCGGAGCACAGCTCCAAAACCGTTCATCATATCTTCCTGAAACTTTGCATGTGTATTACCCACTAACTGAAGTGGTGCCTTTTGATATTTTCAGATTTCTGAAAATTCAATTTTTTTCGTTTCCATAGAAACATGTTGAAGTTGGACTTTGTTCAGAGACAGGTTCGTTTCCGGAGCACAGCTCCAAAACCGTTCATCATATCTTCCTGAAACTTTGCATGTGTATTACCCACTAACTGAAGTGGTGCCTTTTGATATTTTCAGGTTTCTGAAAAAAAAATAAAATTTTGTTTCCATAGAAACTTGTTGAATTTGGACTTTGTTCAGAGACAGGTTCGTTTCCGGAGCACAGCTCCAAAACCGTTCATCATATCTTCCTGAAACTTTGCATGTGTATTACCCACTAACTGAAGTGGTGCCTTTTGATATTTTCAGATTTCTGAAATTTTTTTTTTTTTTCGTTTCCATAGAAACATGTTGAAGTTGGACTTTGTTCAGAGACAGGTTCGTTTCCGGAGCACAGCTCCAAAACCGTTCATCATATCTTCCTGAAACTTTGCATGTGTATTACCCATTGACTGAAGTGGTGCCTTTTGATATTATCCGATTTTTTTCTGAAAAATTAATTTTTTTCTGTTTCCATAGAAACATGAGAGGGATGTTGGTTGTTGTTGATTTTGACTGCTTCTGGAGCAGAAGTCTAAAACCCTTAACATTCCTGAAACTCTGTAATACCCAGTAACTGAAGTACGGTAGTAGATACACAAGTATCTGTAAAAGATGTGTTTTACAAATTTTGTGGAACCGGTGGGATATGTCATCTTCTGATGACTCTTGTTACTAAATGTGTCATGTTTAAACTGCATAAACTGTATAAAATTTGAATATAGAGTTCTCACTCAATATATTGCCATACGTATTGCAATACAGGTTGTATGTATTGCAATATATCGCAATACGAAATTTGGTGCAATACTCAGCCCTAATCAATACTGAAGTGGAAAGCAGAGGTTTATGAGCCATATGTTCACTTCCATATATGTTTCGTACTTCTTTTGGAAGAAATAATCATCTTTGAATATGTACCTTTAGATTAATAAAAACACTCCTGTAAAATGTAAAACTAACTCCTCCTAAAGATCAAAAAGTAATTGTTAAATGTGATGTAGACAAATCAACAAACTTTTAAATCTTCTTTGTATGGAAGATACATCTGTCATATTAAAGAGTTCTGATGTAAATGTTACCTGAAAAGCAAAGATGATATTTCATCAAAAGAAAGAAAAAGATTAACAATGTTGCACAACTGTTTGTCAATTTATACTGCTTGAACACTGATATGCGTAGGCGAAAATTAACAAAGGCATGTTAACTACATTGAAAATTAAATACAAATTTAGAAGTTTGAATTCTATTTCAAAGTTGTCTCGTCAGATTATATTTTTTAAAAGATTGTTTTGTTCCGTTATGAACAAATTGATTAAAGATTATTAATTGGTGGTTTAAAATGTTGTATTTTTTTGCATTGGCATTAATACAATGTTTTTTGTCCAAAATCAATAGATGTGTCAAAATATCTTTAACAACCAACCCACGTCACATTTAGAAGACTTTTAATAGAAAATCATCATGATAATTACATTTGATACTTATAAGTATTTGTATTTTGTATTAATTTATAATGTCAGCAATTTTACAGTGCTATTTAAAGGGACACCGCGTCGAGGAGAAATATGAAATCAGATGTATCTACCTATGCTGATTAACGTGTCTGGTAAAGAGTCACAGACCCCAAATTAAGACAATTCAAGTACCGGTAATTAGTAATAAAAACTACTGCATGTAGACAGTGAAGCGAAACGAAGCGTAACTCGTTAGCAGGCACGTTAATCAGCATAGGTAGATGAATGTGATCTTAGTTTTATCCTCGACTCAGTGTCGCTTTAAGTATCTGGAAAATTTTCCTAACATTTGATAGGGTTTTATTACTCTCATGTGGACCAACATTGTCTCTAATTATTTTTGTATTTAGAATTTTTTGGGCGAACTTAACTTAAAAATAGCCCTACAATGCCCCAAAATGCAGTATTTATAAGTAGAATCCTTCGAAACTCAAAGACATTTCTCATTTGAATGGAGATATTGTTGACACTTTAAAGGTACATCCATTGTGTTGTTGGGGGTCACATATTCCAAACGTTATAAATGGTGTTACTTTATCGAGATGTACTGACTTAGCCGACTCAGTATATTGACGATATGAAGGTAAAAATAGTGATTTCTGATCGAAAACCGGACAATGAGTAAAACGTAATTTTGGAATCTTATTTAAAACAGACACAACATAATAAATTTAGGGTTGATAATGTTTATTAGGCCATATAAGTACTGTGCATGTAAATGGGACGTGCAGTTTCAGTTTCTGCACATGCATAATGATGAAACTAGTAATTAAGATATATCTGGCGATTGGGGATGAATATGCAAGCTGAGGGAATTTGTTTTTATTGTAAACAGCGCATATGGTGAGTTGGAGCGTATTAAAGCCAAATAAATTTTTATGAAACATAATGGATGCACCTTTATAACTATAACTCGTTGCACAGTATATTTCAATTATTCATCATGTAGACAATGTTGCTTGCCTCTGTCTAACTCTCTTTTGAGTAGAACTAGAATTTACAATAAATAATTCATAATAACTGGCACGAAACGAACCAATCAGATCATTTGAATGGGCATAGACTGTGGAGTAACGTTCACAAGAGAGGTTGAAGAGCTATCAAAGTTATCTTAGAGGTGACATATGGTGGAAATCAGCCAGGATTTGCAGAGAAATGTGTAGATAATATGTATGTACATTCATTTGTGAATGTCACAAATCATTCTTAGCATAATTTAACCTAATGTTGATTGGACACTTAGATCAGCAATATGGCTGCTCTTGCTCCTTTACTCTATTTGATATAGGGTGTATGTTTTTTACCTACTTTTTACTTACATTTGACCTACATTTTAATGACGATATTGAGTTCCTTCCTGTGCTTGGAAATTTAGCTTTTGTAGATATATGAAATTTGATTATTATTATTGATGATTTTTGTTTCCAGATAATCGTAAGGACGAGTGTTACCTGGACTATAACCGAGGGTTCTGTATCAGTCAGATGATGGGTCTGTTCAACAAGCACATGTGTTGTTGCACTATTGGGAAAGCATGGGGTCGCAGTTGCGAACCTTGCCCCATCAAGAACACAGGTAACTGGCATTCTTAAACATCAGTGTTTCTGCTTGTATGCATTTAGTTGCGATTCCAGAAGTTTTGAAAGGGGGTTTCACTCACCCCCCTCCCCCTATCTGGATCCTCGACTGTACATTTGAAGAATTAACAAATATATGGATTTACAACTTCTTTATTGCAAAGATATGGTACATTTCGGTGTAGATTGTACATTTGTCACTTATTTTGTATATAATGTTTATTGAGCATAGTTTATTGTTTTCCAAACATTTTAGCAATTCTTCTTTTATATGTATGTCTTATAGTCACTCCATTTGCATAATATTCAAAGAGTAAAGATAGTTGGTTTTAAATGACAGTATCTGTTATTTTGTACACATTGTTGTACATTTTGTTTTGATGTTTAACGATTATAGATTGCTGGTTTTAAGCAATGTATTTTGTTTACATGTAGAAGTTAGTCAAATATTTCATAGAACATGTTTAAAGAAAATAGATTATTATTTTTAAACCACATAATTTTGTACATGTATGTCTTAGTCACTCAATGTTGAAATGTTAAATGAGTGTATATTGCTGGTTTCAAACAATGTCAATTATTTGTTCATGCAATATACACTGAAAAACAATAAAAGTAATGACTTTATACATGTTTTTGCTCAAAATAAAGCCAATATGCTTATACTTATTGATTTGATTGTCTATACCAAGTAATATATAATAAAGCCTACCATATTTAAGTTCATCTTTTTATGGTTCTCATTTCATCTAACAACTGTTGACGATATTTTGCAGATGAGTATGATGACCTTTGTAACGGCGGTACAGGGATGTACCCAGACGACAAACACAAGGGTATGTTACGTTGTCATCACTTTACAGTTCGGTCCACACTGTTCAACATTAAACAATGATTTGTTTACTTTATTCTATAATACAAGGACCTATGAAAACAAACTGTGTCATCAGTAACAAGTGAAATAACAGTTAAGTGTGTGATTGATGTCGTGACATCGTGTATCCACTGACATCATGCTTTTACTCACGTGATGGACATTGTCTGGAATCAGATCTAAGTAACTGTGACCCAATTAGGGTAGAATACAATGGTTATGTTCAATAATAATCTGCCCGGAGAAACAGCATATTTATCTCATCTCATGAGGTATTCAAGTGTGGAGAACATTTCAACCTTTCTACTCATGCAGCAAAATAAACATTGTATTTGTCAAAGAAAGATTGATATATCTGAATACTCATCATAAATTTTATTGATTGTTTTATTTGGTTTTATTATTAAAAACACAACAGAATATATCTGCACAACAGACAATCGTTTTTGAAAGAATTTACTGTAGCAATGTAATGATTCTATTTATTTAATTCTTTAATCTGATCATGATTAGAACATTTCAAGGATATTGCATTGTGGCCACTGTTACTTCAATGAGAAAGGATGCAAAACTTTTATGGTGCAAATGTAACATCACGATTTGGTTATTTATTGCAAGATATGGGGCAAATGGTGATGAGACAATCCGGGGAATGTAGCATCTTTGGGAAACAAATACTCTGATAGAGCAAGATGAATTAAAGTTTAAATGTCTCTGAATGTCATATTATTCTCTGTCAGTATGTAACTGTGAGATTAACATTTCTTTTAGAGAGTGAACAATGACTTATTGCAGGGATGATGTACTATTAGTTGTAAAAATAGCATTTTATTTCTGGAAGGATATCTTCATAAAAGGAGTTATCATCGGTATATAATTTAACTTGTGACACTCAAATAAACTATCTCTCTCTCTCTCTCTCTCTCTCTCTCTCTCTCTCTCTCTCTCTCTCTCTCTCTCTCTCTCTCTCTCTCTCTCTCTCTCTCTCTCTCTCTCTCTCTCTCTCTCTCTCTCTCTCTCTCTCTCTCTCTCTCTCTTTAAAAAATGTCAATCTTCAGAAATTGATACATTCAAGAGCTGAATTAAGAAGAAATTATTTTTAACACATTTTCATGATTTCATTAAAATGAATGAATAAGGATGTTTGTTATTTAAACAGAAGTAATGAATGTTAACAAAATTTGATCAAATATTTTGTTTATTTTTTTTAGACATCAACGAATGTTTCATGTTCCCGGGAATGTGCGTCAACGGAGAATGTCGCAACGTGATGGGCAGTTTCTCCTGTACATGTAATCCTGGATATGCTAAAGACAACACAGGCTTCAACTGTACAGGTGAAAATTATTTATAAAGGATTTTTATCTCAAACGAACTTTATTCTCTCTCTCTATAACCAGTATTCATAAACTTAATGACTAGTGATAAATAAATCCATGATGTCAGTGACTCGGAGAATACCATAGTAATTTCTGCTTGAAAATATATTTTTTAATTTGCCCGAAGTTTCTTTGATCTGATGTAATCACTGACATTATAGCCTTGTTGAGAATATTCTGCTGACAAGCAGATTATCGGTAATTGATAAATGTTAGACCATCTATATTTCAACAATGTTTCCATGCCCAAGCATTTCAAATGTTCCTCCGAGTCAACTGAAATAAAACATGACACAGTGGCAATCCAGGAATTTTGAAAGGGGGGGATCCACCAATAGAAAAGGGGTTGTCCACCATTAGAAAAAGGGGGGTCCATCAATAGAAAAGGGGGGTCCACCAATAGAAAAGGGGGATCCATCAATAGAAAAGGGGGGTCCATCAATAGAAAAGGGGGGTCCATCAATAGAAAAGGGGGGGTCCATCAATAGAAAAGGGGGGTCCACCAATAGAAAAGGGGGATCCACTTTTGGGGTCCCCATACCTGCCCATGCACAAAATTTTGAAGGAGGGGGGTGTCCAGATTATGCATTTATGCATAATTTGCATGCAGATATCGCCTATGCACAGGGGAGATGTGTTTGGGGGGGGGACTTAAAATGTTGTAGTTGGGGGTAGCATGTTCCAAGCTGATAACAATGTTATTTAGACTTTCTTATCTTTCGCTCAGTTGAATTCCTTAAAATATCTACCGCTGTATGTTGAAGCGCATTGAGCATGCATTCGTGTGTAGATAAATTGTGCAATATAAATATCCATTATTATGTATTACTTCTTCCTAAGAACAGAATGTCTACTGAGAATGATGAAATCTTGTGTAGACATATCTCGACTGATGTGGATTATAAAATTGTGAATTTGATGAGTGTTTAAACTAAAATAGAGGCCATATAAGCAATGCTTCATATTATATTCTGAAGCCTATAGAAACTTTATGTGATGGAGAGGCCCTCATACCACTCAGTTATGTGACATCAATCTCGTTGTGTGTCTATGGGTATACTGATGATTGATAATGATAAAAAATGGTTAAATTTATCAGTAGGTTTATACATTCAATAATTACCGTGGGTGAAAACAGAAAATTCATTTCAAATTTTGCTTATATCAAATTGTTCCGTTTTCAGATATCAACGAGTGCCTAATCTCATCTGTGGATATCTGTGGCACCGGGGAGTGTATCAACATGCCCGGAACATTCCGCTGTCAGTGTGCTGACGGCTTCCGCGGAGTTATGATGGACCAGATGTGTGTCGGTATGTATGATGGCTCTGCCGAGTTGTGAGTTTACGTAAATTATATTGCTATTGAAAACGAGTTCCTTTGAATTTAAAATGATTATTTAGAAGGTACATATCATTTGGTCCATGATTTGAACTTTTGTTGAAATATGTGCAATTAAATTATTTGAATTTTCTCGTCTATCTTGACGCAAATTCGCTTGTAAACTCGCTTGTGTAAACTCGCTCAAACTAGCACTGTCGGTAAATCGTAGTTATTGATTTTAAATTATGAACCATTTTATGCATGTTAATGATAAATTTAATAGTTATCGTTAATTTCTTTCGTGTTATGTTTTATAGTATGCAATGAATGAAGAACCAACAAATAGTTATACTTTCTCATACTTTATGCATAAAAAAATGTTTTACTTCCGGGTTCGTCTTTTTGGGTCAAAGATGAAATGTCTGACTGGCAAAAATTTGAATCTGCATCCCTGTATGATGCTAATAAACTTGTGATAATGAAAGAGTCAAAATGCAAATGTCATTTGTGTGAAATTGCGAAATGTATAAATTCTGTTACTGAAATTAATAAATTTAATTTCATACAAAAAATAATATTACAAATGTGATATAAATCAATTTGATTTATATTGAATCATGACGTTAAATCTCTCTCTCTCTCATGAACAATTTCATCCCACACAGCTTAGACTCCGCTTTTGAATAGTGTGTCAGACCTTCGCACAATATAAGTATTTATTTGTATGTATGTATCAAATGTCCTTCTTATTCAATAATATAATTTACATACCCGCCTGGTTGCTTGTCCAACAGATATAGACGAATGTTCAGACAACCCCGCACTGTGTCTTGGAGGGTCATGTCGCAACGTGCCCGGGAGCTACGAATGTGACTGCCCGGACGGACATGAAGTAGGAGACGATGGCTCCACCTGTAAAGGTGAGTCTTAATTTATATGATGCTGAGACCTTCATGTTCTGGTCAGATCTGCATGTTATCTTTAAACTTGAAACTTCAAGTGAACATTTTCACATTCACAGAGAGGATTTATGCTAGATTTGTTTATAAGATCCTTCAGTAAGAAGTGAGTTATTGTGGATCACCTGTCAGCTCATCAGTCAATTGCTGCTTATTTTTAGACGCTATTTTTTGACAGTTTTGTGAAGGCTAGATAAGTTGGAATCTCATGACAAGAGTTGATTAGACATAACAAAAGCCAGTTTTCTTGCAGTAAGCTTCCAAGCTGTAGATCGGTCAACACCATAATAAAACCTTGGTATTTTAAATTTTATTCATATTCTATAACAGTATTTTGATGGCTAATATTTTCCTTCCAATATTCAGATGTTGACTTTCCTTATCAGAAACAAATCTTTCTCCCCCAGATGTTGACGAGTGTTCCTCGGCGAGCTCCATTTGTTCCAACGGTCACTGCGAGAACTACATGGGCGGATACCAGTGCATCTGTACTGAGGGATACGCCACCAACAACCTCAAGACCACCTGTGTTGGTGAGTTTACTACTTGTGTCATCAAGATGAGCTTCTATGGGATGTTCATATTATACATGCTATTTATGCATTATTTATCTGTTTGAAACTTATTGAGTGTGATGATATTTTGATTGATATCAATAGAAGATATGTAATTGTGTAAATTACGCTATTAGTACTGTTCCTTTGGACAATCAAGCTTCAATGAAACAACAGAACATTAATGAAACAATCAAGTTTCACTGAAACAAAGAAGCTCTATGAACAAATCAAGTTTCAGTGAAACAACCAAGCTTCAATGAAACAATCAGGCTTCAATGAAACAAAGACTTTCAATGAAACAATCAAGTTGCAATGAAACAACCAAACTTCAATTAAACAACCAAACTTCAATGAAACAACCAAACTTCAATGAAACAACCAGGCTTCAATGAAAGTGCACATATATATGTTTAAAAAGCAGTGCAAATTATTACTTTCAATATTGTAGTTGTGCATTTAAACACTTTTCCCAGACATGAACCAAGTATTATCTATGTTTTAGTTTTTATTCAACAGATACTAACTAATAGATATTAATTTCTTTTTATAAATTGCAAGGTTTATTTGAATAAAACTGCTTTGGTAACAGATTAATTTCAGCCTGTATTGTGTTGCAGACACGGACGAGTGCGAGCGACTAAATGGAGGCTGTATGGGTCGGTGTGTCAACACCCCGGGCAGCTTCTCCTGTGGTTGTGAGAGTGGTTATCTCCTCATGTTGGACGGCAAAACTTGTATAGGTGAGATGTTACAACATTTTCTTCGTAGTTTAGTGTTTTTTGTTTCTGCAGATATTCTTCAGGTTACAAGTTAAAATGTGATCTCATGACTCAATGACATTTCATCTTTATAGTTTGTTATCTCCATATTTTTAGAATTTATTACTATTTTTTCTATCTCGAACATTGATATATTCAGTCATTTCATTATTCTTCAGGTGTACATTACTATAACATAAAGTGTATATTTAGCACCCTTCTCCACTTTTATTTGACCATTTCACAATATTTATTACATTAATCTCAGGGAAGTCCTCCTGTAAGTAGGCAATGAAAATGAGAATGTCAGTTTGTTTTGACCTCATAAGAAAGAGAAAGCAGATGATGAGATGATAAGCAATGGTGACTATTGGCGGTGCAGGTTCCAGTTTATCAATATCATTATTTGAAATAAATGTCTCTTCTATGTCTAGTACTATATTTTCAGAAAACCCATATTTGATAGTGTTGTAAAACTGGTCAATTTTTGCTGAAGAAATTATACAAATATTTTAGTAATGATGGTACTATTGTAACACATAATAACAAATTATGATGATGTTTTCAACATAACATATTATAAAAATTTGACAATCACTTTAACCTTACTTGTTCTAAGGTACATGACACTTCACATGACACTTCACATGACACTTCACATGATACTTCACATGACACTTCACATGACACTTCACACATGACATGTCCACTGTATCACATGCAGTAATTTGATAAAACTTTAGATTGTACTGATATTACACATAATGATTTTAAGACACTTCAGCAGTTGATATTAGATACAGTGATTTAATTACACTTCAGATGTCCACTACACATACAGAGCTTTCCTTACACAACAGATATGCTTTGATATTACCTATATTGATTTTATGACACTTCAGAGGTGGACTAATAATACACACAGTGATTTTATAACACTTCAGATATCTACTGATACTAGATACAGTGATTTTATGACACTCCAAATGTGTGCTGATAGTTTACAAAATGATGTTATGACACTTCAGATGTCCATTGATATTACATACAGTGATTTTATGACACTTCAGATGTTGATGAATGTAAAGAGAACCCTGACCTCTGTCTTGGAGGCCGGTGTTTCAACCAGCCAGGAGATTATAGATGTACCTGTACAGGAGGAACAACTCCGGCGCCTGACCAGAAGTCATGTATCGGTGAGTTCATATTATATATCAATGGCATATACTTTTTCTGGGTATTTGTAGTTATTTGAACAATTTGAATTCCCTGAAATCGTGTACTGTTACATTATAAATGTGTTGTGTTACAGGTGTGTTACATTAAGGATGTATTGTGTTACAAATGTGTTACATTAAGGATGTATTGTGTTACAAATGTGTTACATTAAGAATATGTGATGTTACAGGTGTGTTACATTATGGATGTGTTGTGTTACATGTGTGTTACTTTATGGATGTGTTGTGTTACATATGTGTTACATTATGGATGAGTTTTGTTACAGGTGTGTTACTTTATGGATGTGTTGTGTTACATGTGTGTTACTTTACGGATGTGTTGTGTTACATGTGTGTTACTTTATGGATGTGTTGTGTTACATATGTGTTACATTATTGATGAGTTTTGTTACAGGTGTGTTACTTTATGGATGTGTTGTGTTACATGTGTGTTACTTTATGGATGTGTTGTGTTACATATGTGTTACATTATTGATGAGTTTTGTTACAGGTGTGTTACTTTATGGATGTGTTGTGTTACATTATGGATGTGTTGTGTTACATGTGTGTTACTTTATGGATGTGTTGTGTTACATATGTGTTACATTATGGATGAGTTTTGTTACAGGTGTGATACATTATGGATGTGTTGTGTTACATGTGTTACTTTATGGATGAGTTGTGTTACAGATATGTTACATTGTGGATGTGTTGTGTTACATGTGTGTTACATTGTGGATGTGTTGTGTTACATGTGTGTTACATTATGGATGAGTTTTGTTACAGGTTTGTTACATTATGGATGTGTTGTGTTACAGATGTGAACGAGTGTCAGCTAAACAAGAACCTGTGTATGACGGGAGTATGTCAGAACACTCACGGTTCCTTCTCCTGCAAGTGTGATATCGGATACTCTGTCAAGTCAGAGACTGGTAACCCAGGCTGCACTGGTACGTTTAGGCATTAGGACTGAACATCAGATGATCAATATCTTCTCACAACCATTCTGCAGCTTAGATCATAATTTAATGTGACCTTGCAATTGTTAACATAATAGTATGGTTTAAAGGACAAACATTTAACTCAACTCCACAAGGAGTATCAGTTATGAGGTTTCAACATAGCTCAATATCACAACCACGTGTCAATGGTACAGCTCGAAACATTCTTTAGAAGTTCTTGACTTTACGGTACAATTTTTTTATCAGATCGTTATAGCCATGCATGCTTCATTAGTAGAAATTAACATCAAATCTCACTCCACAAGGAAATGGAATGTTCAGTAACTGTTGACGTAGATGGTATTACTCATACGTGTACTATGTATTTATTTACCTAACACAAAATGACTGTACAATGTTTATGGTTATTGCAGACGATGACGAGTGCCTGCAGGGGTCGACGTGTGACAGTAACGCTGTCTGTATCAACACGCTCGGCTCCTACAAGTGTGACTGCAAGCCAGGCTTCACTGGGGATGGTTTCACTTGTAGAGGTATGTTCGGTACAATTTCAGCTATATAGCTTTAACATGTACCTTTTACTAAGCAGTTGATTGTAGCCTTCAGCATGTTCATCTGTCAGTTCATCATGTTTTTGTTCTGTTCACAAATGACTAATTATTTAAATGTTACCAAGTTCTACTGTAGATCTACTTTTATTGATTTTGGTCATGTATCCTCATAATTTATGCTAACCTTCTTAGTTTTTCTTTTAATTGAAGCAGTCATTAAATATTACATTACTACTCACTCCATCTGCAGAAACACATGTCTACCATGTTCACTAGTTGTGTTTTTGTCACAAAAAACGTTACGTCAAATATCGTTATGGACATTAACATTCCCATTGCATTGTTGAAATTGAAAATATATTAAAGGGGCAATAGCACGTTTTTTGCAAAATTTATTTTTTCAAATTTCCCATTTGTAATGATAGTTTATGTCATTTAAATTAACTTTAGAGGGTAACACATCTTATTACACAAACCAATTATCTGTAGTGGTAAAAACTAGGTTGCGTATAAAGCAAAAATTGCATGCCAGCCATTTTATTGTGAACACAATTTATTATTTTGTATTACTAAAACGATTCCCATAGCTTTACCGAAACATGTACACTCATTTTAAACTTAATTTTCCGAAGAGAGAAGGATGTTTTACTATTGGTGAAATTATTTTTCAAATACATTTCATCAACTTATTTGAGCGAAAAAACGTGCTACTGCCCCTTTAAGTATTTCGATATGTATTTGCTTATTTATCATTTGACAGTGAAGCAAATCTAAAACAAAAATGTTCAGTCCACAATAAATACTCAATTTGCAAAGCCCTGTCCAACGTGTCTTCATTCATAATATGCATCTGCATAAAACATTCTACCTTATTTCAAACATTATGATTTGGATATCTTACTGGTCTTATCTCTATCCGTAGCATCACCACTACAGAATTCTGAACTTGTTTGTTTCAGATGCTAATGAGTGTATCCGAGACAACGGTGGGTGTGATCGTGACGCGTCGTGTATCAACACCCCTGGCAGTTTCCGCTGTATCTGTGACGAAGGATTCACGGGGGACGGCTTCCAGTGTAGAGGTGGGGCACCTCCACCTGTCCTCATATCGCCTACACCTCATATCACCTACACCTCATATCGCCTACACTATCAAATAAATTTATGGATGAGTGCAGATCACACTTGTACCCTTATCCCTTAAATAAGATGAACTCTTTCCATGAGTACCATTCGACATGACACGGATGCGGTAACAATGTGTATCTAGAGTAAACAATGCAAAAATGAGGTGTAGACAATATAAGCTGTAAGTCCTTGAAAGGGCATTATAAGTGGCATAATAAGAACAAGAAGGTTTTCTGGATAACAGCTTTTTGAATGGGAAAGAGTTTCTAGAGTATATGTACTTACTCCTTCATCACATTCTAGTTGTTTTCAAGGAATTCTTCCTGTTCTTATATGAAGTGTAGTTCAGATGTAGCATAAGCTGTAGCAAGAACATCATTATCAAATACCACCATTAGTTGTATCAATTCATACTACTGGGTTTTCACAATGTGTTATTCAATCTTCCATAACTTTTTATCTGGGATCAGATCATTTTGTGTTTTGTGTTTTCATTCAAGTTGAGAAAATAACAACATCAGCCTGGTAATAATGTTTATAATTAAAATCAATGTTCACACTGGTTTGCTTACTTTAAATAGTATTTTTTACTTTTTATACCTCTGTGTCAGATTACAAGAATTATGATTATGAATATGAACTGTTTTGAATAATATACATAATTTTATTACTAATGTTATTTTGTGGGTAGATGTGGACGAGTGCAGCGTGGACCCGAACCTGTGTGATAACGGACAATGTTACAACTACCCGGGAGGATTCCGGTGTGAGTGTGACATGGGATTCGCTCCCACAGAGGACGAACGGGCTTGTGTAGGTGAGAAGAATATTGTTTTTATCAATATATTTGCATATGTATAAAGTTGTAGAAAACTAATAACAATGTGTGTTTTATACTCATGCTGTTCAAGGCCTAAAGTTTCCAATAACTCTTGGCACTAACATATTGTGCTTGAAAGTACAAATACCTGCCTACAATTTTGATTTTTTGAAAAATTATTCTTTACCCAATAGAAGATCTAAAATTATCTTTAAAAATCCTTATTTATTTTCAGACATCAACGAGTGTGACATGTTCCACAACCTTTGTGTAAATGGCCGCTGTGAGAACGTCTTTGGAATGTTCAGGTGTATCTGTAACCAAGGTTACCAGCTTGACAACTCAGGTGGAAACTGTACAGGTGAGATCAAGTAGAATAATATTTGGACAATTCATCAATTTAATTTTTATCCCACCGGTATGTAATACCGTGGGATATAGTCATCACCCCGTCCATCTGTCCGTCCGTCCGTCCATCTGTCCGTCCGTCCGTCTGTCCGTCCGTAATCATTTCGTTTCCGGTGCAGAACTTGAAAACCGTTCATGATATCTTTCTGAAACTTTGCATGTGTATTACCCACCAACTGAAGTGGTGCCTTTTGATATTTTCAGATTTCTGAAAATTTTATTTTTTTCCGTTTCCATAGAAACTTGTTGAATTTGGACTTTGTTCAGACACAGGTTCGTTTCCGGAGCACAACTACAAAACCGTTCATCATATGATCCTGAAACTTTGCATGTGTATTACCCACTAACTGAAGTGGTGCCTTTTGATATTTTCAGATTTCTGAAAATTTTATTTTTTTCCGTTTCCATAGAAACTTGTTGAATTTGGACTTTGTTCAGAGACAGGTTCGTTTCCGGATCACAACTCCAAAACCGTTCATCATATCTTCCTGAAACTTTGCATGTGTATTACCCACTAACTGAAGTGGTGCCTTTTGATATTTTCAGATTTATTCTGAAATTATTTTTTTCTTTCTGTTTCCATAGAAACATGAGAGGGATGTTGGTTGTTGTTGATTTTGACTGCTTCTAGAGCAGAAGTCTAAAACCCTTAACATACCTGAAACTCAGCATCTGTAATACCCACTAACTGAAGTACGGTAGTAGATACACAAGTATCTGTCAAAGATGTGTTTTAAAAATTTTGTGGAACCGGTGGGATATGTCATCTTCTGATGACTCTTGTTTTAAAAAAGATAAATGACAAAACATGCTCAATGCCGCTTACATCAGTAGATATAATAGAGAATATAATAAATCATACATCTAAATTACTAAGTTTTTTAATTCTTGACATTCTGATTTGCAAATATGACATTAGTTCATCTTGGTCGACCACCTTTGAATAAATGAGTGTTTTTATATTTTAGTAATCAACATTCTGGATGAATTTAATAACAAGTTTTCTTTTTAATTTTGAGAACTTGATCCAGTGAGAAACATAAGTGCCTAATGTCAGACGATGTATTAAAATTTTGTGGCATTGTTTTCAACCTAGATTTTTCACTTAACTGGTATAGCTGTTTAAATACACACACCCAGAGGAAAATGGAATTATTTTTTCATTCATTTAAAAAGACAGGTGTTTCACAACATAAATCTGTATTCCTGTTTCCTATATTACAGACATAGACGAGTGTCAGAACATAGACAACTGCCAGTACGGGACGTGTGTGAACACCCAGGGGGGGTACCTCTGTCAGTGTCCCCCACAGTACGAGCTCAACCCGACCGGCACTGGATGTGTAGGTATGTAGTCGTTGACAACACATAGTTTATTGAAAAAATTAATTCATAATGTGATCTCGCGAAGACTGAATTTTGCTGAATCTTACTATTTTAATGCAAGTTGATTCAGTATAGTGACGATAAAAGGTGAAAGTAGTGATTTCTGAATAAAAAGGACAATGCACCACAACTAGTATGAGTCAAATGTAAGTTTGAAAACTTTTTACTGCTTTGAATGGGATGTGTAGTTTCAGTTTCTGCATATGCATATGTATGACTGTGGCCCGAATGTCTTTGGAAAGAAATATTTGGCCAGTGATACAGTCTGATTAAAATCGACGGTTTTCCGTGGAATAAAAAATGCAAAATAGTGCATCTACCGGGATACGAACTTGTTCGTGGGTTTCCACGCCAACCGTCTGAAAGCACCCCGTACACTAGCGTGTTCGGGCGCAATTCAGCTAGCCAATCAAAAGATGCCCAACAAATGCTTTCGGTGCGAGAAACTAGGGGCAGATAACTCCAAACAGCTATCCTTTTGTCTGTTCCGAATGCTTTCAAAACCGCAACCGTTTAAATACTATGATGTGATTGGTCAGCTATTTGACTGGGTTTTGGCTGCGCTAAACTGGTTCTGAACACACGCCTATACGGGGTGTTCTCAGACCTTGTGGCGAGGAATCTACAGAACCTGTTCGTATCCCGGCAGATGCAAAATTTTGCAAATTTTATTCCTCGGAACAAGGTCGATTTTAATCAGACTGGCCAGTGATAATGCATATGTGAAAAATTATTTGAACTGAAATCAGCACATATGATCATGATCCTTGAAAAATAAAGAAAGGAGATATTGCTTGAAATGTTTTTGAACCCATCACTGTGGAATTCTCTGCCTCTTGCGCTAAAGAATGCACCTTCCCTAGAGACGTTTCAGTCAGAGCTAAAGACTCACCTGTTCCACAAATTCCATCATGTGTGAAGCTGTGCCACGAGCAACCACTTTAGCGTGACTGGAGTATATTGGCGCAATACAAGACTATACTTATTATTATTATCATGTATCAATTAATAATTCTAAATTTTCACTCAAAAAATTTTACTCTTTGCAGACAAGAGACTAGGAGCCTGTTACATGGAGATCCCTCAGTTCTCGCGGCGAGATCGCATGGTGGTGTGCACAGACCAGATTGCTACCGAAATATCTCGTGCTACGTGCTGCTGTACTGTAGGGAAGGGATGGGGAGACGTGCCTGGATTGTGTGAACACTGTCCTCGCAATGGATCAAGTGAGTGCCCTCCTAGTAAAACATTTTTTATTTGATGAACAATTTATAAAATACATAGAAAATATAAAATGGATTTCTGAGAGCATTAATATTGAATTCCATTGCATTGGGAAAAGTAAGACATCTTATTATTTTATCATATTTATTAATTATATGGTCGGAGGTAAGTTTGAAGAATTCATCATAAAAATCATTGTGATTTTATGAGCACTTCTTGAGAAATTATACAGTGGGAAAGGGATTATAGGATCTTTGCCTGGGTGATTGTAATTTCATGCAAAAATGTTTTGATATTATGATAGTGCTTACGGTACAGTGATAATGTAAAAAAAATCCACAATTGGCTGATAGATTTTTCTTTATTGATAGTCAGGATTGGCAATAATGATAACGTGTGTATGTGTTTGTTCCAGGTGAATACAACTCGCTGTGTCCAGGTGGACCAGGCTTCAGACCAAACACGATCACCCTGGTGGTAGAAGGTTCGTTATCCTACATTCACAGCAGCCTATATAGGGACCTGGGCAATTATTTCTTTTTAATGTCACACCCAAAATTTAGACCTGCCTGAAATATTTTTTTTCAAACTGAAGTTAAGGGTAGTAACCTCTCTCTGAATGTACTTTAGTCACTTTTTCTTAAAGTTGATTTTTCATCATGAAAAAATTGAAAATTAACCCTTAACTTGCGGGTCCCGTATTGGTCCGGGAAGCTCATAGAGAATAATGTTTGACCCCTTGGCGAAATGTGTACGTCGGACTTAGTGCATATACTGGGTCAGTTAATTTTATATTTGACCTCCAGACGAAATGCTAGACGGTGTGTGTCCGTGGATCGCCACATGAATACTTGTTTATATAAATCTCGCAGTTCGCCACGATAACGAGTCTTTGTCAATGTCCAGTCGAAATGTCCAGCAAAAATCACACCAAATTGTGTGTGCATTGTTGACCCGTAACGCATCGATAATTAGCTTTACAAAAGGCCAATTTTGTCGGGCTTCACTCTGAAGCCTAATCTCCCTGGGGGCTAATTATCACCCATGTGTTTGCATTGCCTCGGGCCCACACACCCGTACATGCTATCTAACTTGCATCTCACAACAGTGTCCCTATTATGGGAACATATAGCGGTAACCCGCCTTTCTCATGCACTTCATATCATCTGAACCAATTGGTTGTATTAAAATATTTTTACACCAAAATAAAGGGGAGAGAATAGTCTACAATTCCATATAAAATTCGCAAATGTGAAAAAAATAATAAAGACACAGCAAACGCCGCGAAAATGTCATTTTTACACTTCATAAATTTTTAAACAATCATCGCTTTTCACAACTTCTTACACCAATTATTACTGCTAAACTACTGAATGCATTTTCATAATTTCTATATCACAATATAAGATACCTACATCCGTAAAACACAGGCAGTAAATGGGACCGACAGCGTGCTTTATGAGACAATAAAACATGCTCATGATTTTAGACAACAGTGAGAGTGTCGCTTAGCAAACGACGTCATATTTTACGTCACTTTGATTGTCCAATGCTAGAGAATGTGTTCTACGACGGGAGGCATTAATATTTTCAAAATAAAGTTTATGCAAACAACATTACATCTCCGCGTTTTTTATAGAAAAGCGAGTAACTATTTAAGGGCATCTCATATAAGAAATAGAAGACTCGTTGTTCTTTATCATAGAATAAAACATAGCAGAGAGCATAAAACACTCAGGGCTGCGCCCTTCGTGTTTTATGCTCCCTGCTATGTTTTATTCAATGTTAAAGCATGCCAACTCGTCTTCTATTTCTTAAATAAACCGTAAAGAATGATCTTTTATTCTATATAAAATGCGCATATTTACTCACAGAAATAAAGATACAAATGATGTCACAGGGGTCACATCCTTAAAAACCTATTTTCATCTTCTCCAGTTCCAAAAGGTCTAGAAAGGTTTAAAGTTGTGTGCTGAATCCTTGGCCAATGGGGATTCTAAATTGTAGATTTGGTGACCCCATGACCTCAATTGGGATCACAGGGGTCACAACCTTAAAAACCTATTTTCATCTTCTTCTCATGTTCCAAAAGGTCTAAACAGCTGAAAAGTTGTGTGCAGACTCCTTCCAATGGACTAAATAGGGTCACAGGGGTCACAACTTTAAAAACTATTTTTTGCTTGTTAATAATGTGCCAGTATTTCTTGAGATAACTTAGATAATAAATCAACGAAGTCCTGATGAGCTACAGAGCTCTATTTTTATATCATTGTGAAGCCAAACATCTTGTCTTCAATTCCATGTATAAATAAAATTTTCTCATTTCGAATTTACAATATTATGAGGCCCGAATTAAAGACAATCTTTCGAAAGTAATGGAATAAAAACAAAAAATCGTAGAAAATTCATTCAAAGACTCGGATATGAATTAACCATTTTGTATGGGTGCAGTAAATTGTAATTGAAATTGTATATATCGGCTGTATATAGTCCGTTTTCGCGATGTAAAACCGGTACCGGGTTCACCGCCTGGAATATTCCGCCAGCAGAGCCAATTAGTGACAGAGCCAAAATACGGCTGTGAGCTAGATGGTCAGAAAATTCCGCCACGTGGGCTAAAATGGGTAAAATAGAAATACTCAACTAAAGGGTTAACTAAGAAATAAAAAGATTAAAATATCGTATGAAACATAAAATTTGAGAAACAAGATGTAATTTGCAATGACATTTCAAACATGGAACAGTATATCCAAAAAACTTTGATTAAATTGCTTCTTTTAAGACATATATTTCAACCAATATCATTTAAAAAAATTGAACTTAAGTTCTAAAGAACCTAAAGTTTTCTGCTTCTGAAAGTTTCAGAAATGGAAAGTATGTAGATTTTTCCTCATTACTTAAAAATCTAATTGCTTTCCAAAGTCATGTATTCCTATCTTTTCTAATTTTTTATTCCAGATATTGATGAGTGTGCAGAGATTGATGACCTATGTGACGGGGGTCGATGTCAGAACACGTTCGGTAGTTACATGTGCGTGTGTCCTGAGGGGTATGAGATGGACGACACTAGGCATAGATGCATTGGTATGTATTTGTATCTATATCTGTTCAGCACAGTTGGAGGAACTAGAACATCATGGTCGACCAATCTGAATAAAATACATAAATTATGTATCACTAACTGTGATTGTCAACCTACTAGCCGTATAACGTGATACTTCAAACGACCTTTCTAAACCGTATCACTCGGTACAAGGGACTTACAAAATTGTAAGTCCCTCCAGGAGGGTTTACATAGACAGTTGTAAACCCTGTTAGAAGGAATTACAATGATTGTAAATCCTGATATATTTGCTAAGATGACGGCTTGAAAGTAAAGATCTGAAGAAACTAACTGTAGACTAATTTTGAAAAAATTCTTAAATTTACGAAGGCAAATAAAGAAAGTGCGTCTCGAACCCGTATCCACTATCACCTGAAGTATTTGAGCTAGTGCTTTAGTCTACTGTGCCAAGGAGGCAGATGAGATTCTACGGTACAAAAGCAACTTATATAGCGCAGCTATTAACAGGCTGATTTCAGGTTCCAAACAAGGATTTAATGAACGACTCTATTTACCAGAGATCCTCAATATAACGCGATAACAATTAAAAAGCCATGTTTTACACTTAAAAATGGTTGATGATATAGAGAAACCATGCTACTGAGGATATGGTAAGCTTCGCATCCTCAGGTTTTTCCTTCCTATCAGGGTTCACAACCTTACCATATCCTCGGTATCATGGTTTCTCCTTATACCGGGGATGTAGCTCAGTTGGTAGAGTGTCCGCTCATTACCCGGAAGACAGGGGTTCGATTCCTGGTCGCGTCATACCAAAAGACGTTAAAAGATGGGAGCTGTTGCTTGACACTCAGCATTATAAGGACAGAACAACGCTTGAACTGGCGCTGCACTGTGGCTGCCGGGTGCAAAATGCACAAACCGAATTTCCAATGTACATTGTATTGCGGACAATAAAGTGTTATTATTATTATTAAGATACCTAAGTGTGATATTTATACAGAGATATTATTCCAGTGTAATACTGTTGTATGTATGATGTCCAAATCATTACATATATGATTTACAGGAAAGCCAATACTATACTTTTACTATTTATGAAATAATAAAAGTATTTGACACATTGCCCATATGATACCCACAGATGTGAACGAGTGCCGGACAGGTGCAAGGAAGTGTGGAGTGGGGGAGTGTATCAACACGGAGGGGAACTACACATGTATCTGTCCCTCCGGCTACGAACCCATGGACGGTGGCAGGGACTGTCTCGGTATATAATAATGTTTGACTCTAGAGAGAGGTTCATCTTGTCGAGTTTAACATTTTTTCTTCTTTTAAATGTTCTTGTTTGACATGGTCACTTGTAACTTCAAAATGTATACTTGAAGTAAGATAAAGTATAAAGACTCTAAAACATTGATATCCAGAAATATTTGTTATGAATTCAACTTGTAAGTGTCTTTCAAATAATTGATTATTAGTTGATACAAGCTGAATTGAATGTTAAATCATCATAACATTTCATCTCAATCTGTCAGGCTGTGTTACTTCAAGAGGTATGTTCAATGGCAAATCCAGAGGGGGTTTTCATGTGGCTTGAACCCCCTTTTGAAATGAAAATGGACTCCCTAGGTTAAAGCGCCCTTTTCAACGAGTGAACCCCCACCACCCTTTCAACGAGTGAACCCCCACCACCCTTTCAATGAGTGAACCCCCACCACCCTTTCAATGAGTGAACCCCCACCACCCTTTCAACGAGTGAACCCCGACCACCCTTTCAATGAGTGAACCCCCACCACCCTTTCAACGAGTGAACCCCCACCACCCTTTCAATGAGTGAACCCCCACCACCCTTTCAACGAGTGAATCCCCACCACCCTTTCAATGAGTGAACCCCCACCACCCTCTCAATGAGTGAACCCCCACCACCCTTTCAATGAGTGAACCCCCACCACCTTTCAATGAGTGAACCCCATCCACCCTTTCAATGAGTGAACCCCCCCCCCCCCCCACCCTTTTAATGAGTGAACCCCAACCACCCTTTCAATGAGTGAACCACACCACCCTTTCAATGATTGAACCCCTACCACCCTTTCAATGAGTGAACCCCCACCACCTTTCAAAATTTCTGGATCCGCCACTGTATGTTTGTGCAAACATATAAAAGAATGGGTAAATATGTGGTAAGATTTCATTATACTATTTCATCCATCTATCTATCTGTCTGTATCTACACAGACATGCGGAAGGGCAACTGCTACATGGAGTACCTGAACACGACCCGCCCCCCGTACCAGGTGATCTGTGAACAGCCCATGTCCAGGCAGCTCACCAAGAGACAGTGTTGCTGTACCATCGGCGCCGCTTGGAATGGGCCATGTGAACCCTGCCCGCTACCAAATACAAGTAATATTCTCACTTCTACAGAATCATCAACCAAAGATGCCACCTTTAAATGGTCTGAGTGGTAGCATTTGATTTAACAACACAAGGGTTGAGTCCACGCATGCGCCTTGATGTTTCAAATCAAAAGTATCGAAGAGTTGAGTGTTGACTCAATTATGGTTGTAGGCATCTAAATTCCATTGAAAAAAATTGCAAATAATTAGATATCAACATGTATCTATAGATCAAATTTAATATTTATGCCTGTGACATCACAATGAGATTTTCTCGCAAATCAGGGAATACTTTCTTGACCCCACTGTAGAGTTTAGTTAGCCTTTCTCGGTATTTGATTAGTGAACCTAACACACAAGTCAGGAAATTAAATGCAGCCTTTTTGTCACTGTTTTCTCTGTTATTAATGTTTGAATTTCAATATTCAATTATTTTGGTCAAGGAAAAGGTTATGATAATTTATCATATCATGTTTCTCCATCTCTTCCCTAGGAGCACACCAGGAACTCTGCTTTGAGAGTCCGATGGGTGGAATGGAAAGTAAGTCATCTTTTTAACTTTATTAAATATTACAATCTAAAATTGTCTTGTATTATTGTTTTTATTTACAAAGCTATCTCCTTCCATCATGATGTTTTCATATTTAGTTGTACTGAATTCTCCAGAGATAAATGAGTGCCGCATCCTGCCTAACGTATGTCAGAACGGCCGATGTGTGGATACGCCAGGGAGTTTCCGCTGTCAGTGCTACAATGGGTACACCTACGATCGCACAACACATGTGTGTAGAGGTAAGCTTCTTTTAGTTTTTGATATCAGTTAGTTTTCAATGATTGCCTTCTTTATCTACAAGTTTTTATCAATGTTTATCAAAAAGACTTTTTATTATATAGTTTTTATAAAACATGTACACCATGATGTAAGCCTATTTTCAACTCAATAAATAACTATTAGGATATCCCTTTTTAAGGGGTGCTAATTAAGAAGTATATGAATTGCTACATTTACTACATGCTCAGCATAGAGTAATCATAATAGATAGATATCAATAGCACCTGACCACCCCCAACTGTTCTAGATGAGGACGAGTGTCGCGGGACCCTGTCACCCTGTATCGGAAACTCTCAGTGCGTCAACACAGACGGCAGCTACGAGTGCACCTGTCCAGACGGGTACCGACTCAACTCCAACAGGAGGAGCTGTGATGGTGGGTAGTCTCGCCTGTCTTCTTTCAACCCCCGAGTTATAGTTGCAAACCAACCTTCCCACCATCCTAATGTTTACTGCATACACATCCTTACACTCACTCCAATACTCTTTGAATTTTATAACGCTTCAATTCAACTCTTAAACTATAACTTCATGTTTCTCTCTGACAGACATCAATGAGTGTGTGGATGTGCCGGGGGTGTGCGCTAACGGAGATTGTCAGAACCTGGTAGGCAGTTTCCGGTGTGTGTGTCGGGAGGGGTTCAGGCTTTCCTCCAGACGAGACTCTTGTGCAGGTTGGTGAATAGACAACAACTCTTTATGGTCTTTATTTTTGTATTTAATTTCTTTATTTATACACCTATAAAGGGAGTCAAACTATATTACTAACTTGTTGGGTTTTTTTAAAATTCTTCAAATGTTATGTGTTATAAACAATTATTATATCCGATTATTGCAAATTGATTCCTTTATCATTTATCTATATATATTATATAAATTAATTTACTAAATGTTAGTCAATCCATATCAAGGTCTGTTTTTGATATCTCATTTATTATTAACTCCTGACATTTCAAAGACTCTGAATTATAAGTTGAGTATAAGTATATATACTGGTATGAAATGTTTGACCTTTTGATAATGTATCTTGGCAGATTGCAATTGGATGAAAATGTTTTAACAAATAAAATCCTATCTTTCTTCACAGATATTGATGAGTGTGCATCATGGCCGGGCCGATGTAGGAACGGTTCTTGTCAGAACACAATCGGCAGCTTCCGATGTGTGTGTAGTGCAGGCTTTGAACTCACCGAAAGTGGAGATTGCTTTGGTGAGATCTTATTCTCTGTATGTTGAGATGGTCTAAGGAGGTTGAAACCAGTGTTATTTTGCTATTGAAATTGTAATTGATCAAAGAGGATACCTTGAACACTAACTTGTATTGCTTTGTAACTCATTAGACTTTGATAGTGTCACTCTATGATGTCAATATGTATCTATCTTTAGAGAAAGAATATCAATCTGATCCATAACAACCATCTATGTATCTATCAATCTCTCTAAGTAGAACATAGTTGGACAATTTGCTAATTGAACTTTTTATGTAATTTTGTCATTTGAAAGGCTCAATAAAATTTTAGCCTGGCTAATTTTCAAGCTTATATCCTACACTGCCTATAGGTCTATGTATTTATTAATCTCTCCATACAGATGTTGACGAGTGCCGGTCCCTGATGGGAATCTGCCAGAACGGCCGGTGCCAGAACACTCTCGGTAGCTTCCAGTGTCAGTGTCAGACCGGCTACACAGACTCATCCGACAGACAGAACTGCAGAGGTATTCGTGTTTTAAAGATTTAAAATTAATATATAGTAATATTGTATATTAATTCATTCATTGATGAACTATGGTATTGATAAGAATTTGTAATACCATATTCTCTCAGGTATAAGACCATATCCACTTTTCAAAGGGTTGTCCTGGTTGGGGTTATTCTCAGGTTATAGCCCACCCCAAAATTTGCCAGATCTTAACCTACATAAAACCTATTCTGACTGTCTGACGGTCTCCGGTATGAATTTTCATCTGTGTTGGCGTCTCTCCCATCTAACAGACCATCCCCATGTTTTCAAAGATGTTTGTTTGCCTGCACCCCCCCCCCCCCCCCCCCCGGTCTTATTCCCGAGAGAATATGGTAGTTGGAATAGATATTGTATTTTGACCAATTATGGGTTTGGCTCTATTTACAAATGTTAATTGCTATTTTTTTTATCTATCTTTCACTAAAGATTTTTTTTATAAATTTAAAATGCACTAATTTTTTTATGTCACTGTATAAACGCATTTTAGCTATATACCATTGTAGTGAAACAGAATGTAAAGGCATACAGAGTTGAAAATGAAGTTCATTCCATGTATCGTAATATCATTGCAGTACAAAGGCTGTGTAGTGCAATAAGATGTAAAGTATGTCACTCAACTCTAGTATCATGACACCTGTACTGTTGCAGACATTGACGAGTGTGCAGAGATCCGCGGCACCTGTAGGAGGGGCACCTGTCAGAACACAGAGGGATCCTACCTGTGTCAGTGTCTAGACGGCTTCACCCTCTCCAGGAGGGGAGACGAGTGTATTGGTGAGTTGGTCACACAAAACTTAGCCCTTAAAAGTTTCATGGAACCAATGTTTCATTCTTTACTTTGTATATCTTAAATGAAACTAATTTTAACTTCATAATGATCTGTATATCTACAGTATATACATTATGTTTCAGACATAAATGAGTGTCGGACAGTGTCTGACATCTGCTACAACGGAGAGTGTCGGAACACTGTGGGTAGTTTCATTTGTACGTGCCCCCCGGGTTTCCAACTCAGCTCCGATGGTCTGGCTTGTAGAGGTGAGTATAACAGTCAGCTTGACGAATGTCTTTATGAATAACTGTACAACAGTGCATGGGCCAATCATTTACACACATACCTCATTTCACACCTTTACCTACCTATAAGTCTCTGAACTGAACTTTTTTTAAAAAGTATGTTTTATGATAGAAATCTTCAGGTATGTACAAGAGATGAACACGTTTCTCTATCAAAGTCAGTGAAGATTCTTTCGTGTTTGTATATGTGTCAATTTCTATAAATCATTTCAATTCTATAAAGCTAACGTTCCTTTAAGTCACAGAACAGTAACTTTAATTACATGAATATAATCATTTCTTCCAAAGACATGAGGAGTGGGTTCTGCTTCTCCCAGTTTGTCAATGGCCGCTGTCTGACTCCCAAACCACAGAATCTGACCAAGGCAGAGTGTTGTTGTTCTATGGGAGCTGCGTGGGGGTCATACTCTGAGTGTGAGGTCTGTCCCAGGGTTGGGGAGGGTAAGTGTATGCCGCTTCTCAACATTTCTCTAAGAATATCAAACATTACTACTGCTATACTGGTGTTAAGAATCTATGCATGAATCATCCTGCTCCATCAGGGTATTTGTATCTGTATACTTTAATCCCCTGATCATTCAAGGAGCTTTCACCTTGTATCATACTATAAATAACACACCAATTAAATTACTAACAATCTGGCAATTTTGGCTGTGCCTGGATGAGAAGGTCAATGACCGACCATCAAATTTCAAATCATTAGATTTTATTGGCTGACTAAATACATGCTATAAATCGCGATGAGTAACCAACTTGTGATGTTATGAGGCGAAACCTGCTAAGACGATCAGGATTGAAGCAGCTATGTAAATACAAATACCTCGACAGAGTAGAATGAAGCCTCTATCGTAATGCTTTGATTATGATCAGCACATTTTCAAAAATTCTGTTGTTGTCTTTCTTGAAGACATGCATATGTACGGCTTTGAATTTTCACAAATTCTAGATAACTGTAATAGCAATTTGCCACAATAAAACTCAAATCATCAATCAATCATCATAACAACTCAAAAAGAAGAACAAATCTTAAATATATTTTGTAAAGTAATGAAATGTAAAGTAATAAAATCATAATATACAACATCGAAGATAATATGACATTTTTCCTAAGAAGGAGTATATCAAAAGTACCTGATGATGCTCTTTGTTCCAGCTGGCTACAGGTTCCTGTGCCCCGAGGGTCAGGGCTACATCATGGTCATGCCAGAGAAGATCATGACGGGTGGGTCGCCTGCTTCTTATCCAGTCTAAGTTTGAATATAATCATCATTACAGTTGGCATTGTGATATTGCCTAAGGCTGATGTCTGGCATTTGCTTTACTGACATGAATTTTGATCTTGAGGAAAATATCTTCCTCTTCTGAATTTAGAAATAAAAATATAATATCATATCTTTTCACTTAGCAATTTTAAAAAAAATATGTGACTTGGTTTGGACAAAGTAATTTGGTTTATGCAAACTGACTTGGTTTGTACAAAGTAAATTGGTTTATACAAAGTGACTTTGTTTGAACAAAGTGACTTGGTTTGTACAAAGTAAATTGGTTTATGCGAAGTAAATTGGTTTGGACAAAGTGACTTGGTTTGGACAAAGTGAATTGGTTTGGACAAAGTGACTTGGTTTGGACAAAGAAAATTGGTTTGTATAAAGTGACTTGGTTTGGACAAAGTGACTTGGTTTGGACAAAGTTACTTGGTTTGGACAAAGTAAACTGGTTTGTACAAGGAAAATTGGTTTATACAAAATGACTTGGTTTGGACAAAATGACTTGGTTTGGACAAAATGACTTGGTTTGTACAAAGTAAATTGGTTTATACAAAGTGACTTTGTTTGGACAAAGTGACTTGGTTTGTACAAAGTAAATTGGTTTATGCGAAGTAAATTGGTTTGGACAAAGTGACTTGGTTTGGACAAAGTGAATTGGTTTGGACAAAGTGACTTGGTTTGGACAAAGAAAATTGGTTTGTATAAAGTGACTAGGTTTGGACAAAGAGACTTGGTTTGGACAAAGTTACTTGGTTTGGACAAAGTAAATTGGTTTATACAAACTTGGTTTATACAAAGTGACTTGGTTTGGACAAAGTAAATTGGTTTGTATAAAGTGACTTGGTTTTGATAAAGTGAATTGGTTTGGACAAAGTGAATTGGTTTATACAAACTGACTTGGTTTATACAAAGTAACTTGGTTTATCCAAAGTAAATGGGTTTATCCAAATGACTTTGTTTGGACAAAGTAAACTGGTTTCTACAAAGAAGTTTGATATGGACAATGTGAGTTGGTTTAGACAAAGTGTTTGTACAAAGACAAACTATTAAAGTTGTCTCCCTCTGTTTCCCTGTAGACATGAACGAGTGCCTCAAGTTCCCCGGCGTGTGTGTGAACGGTATCTGCGTGAACACCGACGGATCCTTCAGATGTGAGTGTAAGGCTGGGTACACTCTGGACTCTACTGGACAAGTCTGTATCGGTGAGTGTACTCTCTACACCATCACTGGGCATAGCGTCCATCTGACAATCTAGGGATAAGAGGTCAGATGTAGAAAATAATTTTCTTTAAAAAACTTCTTTATGATATGAAAGCACCAGCATCTGATAAACAAATTAAAAAATTTATTCAAGTAAATTCTTTCCATCATTACTATTAATCTAACTATGAGACCTATCACAAACGTGCACTAGTATTATATAGAAACTGTAATAGTCTTGCTTAGTCTTACCCTATCATTTACTGTATAAAATAACATGAGTAACACAACTCTTCTTCCCTCCCACACAGATGCTGATGAGTGCCAGGACTCCCTCATGTGCGGTAACGGCACGTGCACAAACACTGTGGGCAGCTTCCAGTGCACATGCAGACAAGGCTTCGCTCCTGGTCCACATGAGACTTGTGAAGGTATAACCTGCCTAACACCCTCGTCTGTAATACAGTCTCTTGAAAAGTGTGTCTGAATAATCAGAAATACATCTATGTGCAAATGTTGAACATTTCAGAGACAACATTAAGGTAATGACACCAAGAAACAAACCTGAAGTGAGGTCAGTACTGACACCAAAAGAAAGGTTTTATTTGGGTATTTTTTGTGGAAATGAAATTTGTAGTGACATTCTTGTTTTATGTTATTTATTTTATGCCAATCCAGTTGAAACATATTTTCTAGGGTAGCATTTTGATGACTTAATGTTAGACAATTTGTCATAGACTAGTGCATATTCATTAAAAAATGTAATCACAATGAGTAGTTAAGCAAGTCATTGGCGCTTTGAGAGTGGAAAGTTTTGCTATGGCATAACAAAACAGTGTTGATTAGTCCAATGATTAATTATTTGTTACTTTGTCGAAATTCTATCTATCAACATAATTATATGTATTATTAATTTTAAAAATTAGTGAAAATACAGCATTTTTCTCATATCACATAATGCACAAAAACAAAATGCCGGATACTCCCGACTCTTTAAATCCAAAAATTTCTGGATTCACCATGTAAGATTCATGACCAGAAATTGAATGATATAAACTGTTCTGACAGCTTCTACCAATATCAATGAGTATTACCTATAGGACATACACTTTGGTATGTTTATATACACTTTCATTGCTTGCAGATCTGAATGAGTGTAGTAGCAGAATGAACACTTGTGCGTTCAGATGTCTGAACATCCCCGGATCATTCCGCTGTGTGTGTCCTATGGGATACAGGGTGGCAGAGGACGGCATACATTGTGAAGGTGAGAGACACTGTCCATATATCCACTTAAACAAGCTATACAATACTATTCTTGTATTAAAACAAATATTATGTCATGTTCAATTGCAGATATACAATGGAAAGTATTTAACTTTAACATTAATTGTACTTCTTGGAAAAATTTTGAATTTCTTTTGTCAAAGGTATCAATGAAAAACAAATAGCCTGATAGATATGATTTCAATGACATTTTTCACAAGGACATGTATATATTAAATTTATTGACTTGTATACAAAATATTGTTTTTGTTAAATTAATAGTTATTCTCATATTAATCATAAATGAATAATTATATTCATTCTCATTGTAATCATTATTGATTGATTATTGCCATATAAATCATATATAATATGAATAATTATTCTCAAATTTAATTAATCTTAAATGAATTATTATTGTCATGTTAACCCCTGCCATCCTGCTCTTAGATGTGGACGAGTGTGTCACACCTGCCAACAACTGTAAATATGATTGTAAGAACATCATCGGATCCTTCCTCTGTGTGTGTCCGGAGGGTTTCAAGCAAGTTGGCGTCGACCAGTGTAGAGGTTTGTATTCTCTTTTCATTGCTTTAAATTTAAATTTCAAATTGCTAACTAAAGAATTTCAGTTTATTTGTAATTCCCTTTTAAATACAGGAAAATGTTCAGTTTCTTTTAAGAGATTTTGTTATACATGGAATCTTTTTAATGGATACAGTACCTAACACTGCCAAAATGTAACCTGTTTGTAGATATTGACGAGTGTCGCACCCAGCGAGGACTGTGTCAGAACGGTCGGTGTATGAACACCCAGGGTGGCTACAGGTGTCGGTGCAACAGAGGCTATCAGCTGAGTGCCAACGGAAGAGCTTGTCTTGGTTGGTGTATACTGTCTCTTATATTTAACTGTACAGCTGATTACCAGACTTGTTAGCTGTTTGTAGTAGAGTATTACATCACTGAGGTTATGAGGTAGAAACACAGATATATACTGGCCTATACAAGACTGATTGAATTACATTAACATTGTTACATGTAACATGAACATTATGCAACTTCAAGCTTCAGATGAGAATATACTTATAATTTACTATTAGATGCAATATAAAAAGGTTACAATGATCTTACCTATAGTCACTGAGAGAAAAGGTTGGTTTTCTTTGTTTTCACTACCTGCTATCTTGCTAAATGTGAAAATGATATCAAAAGACCCAAGATTTATTGAGCACTCTTAGCATATCATACATTACATTGGCTAATACTAGTATACTAATACTAAGAGAGATTTGAAAATAAAGACCCAGATTTCTATTTCATACAAAATATATTAAAAATGATATATTAAATTTGTATTCAGACCGAAGACAGGACTTTTGCTACCCAATCCTGACGGCTGGTCGCTGTGTGCGTACCGCCACTGTGTCGAGGACAACCAAGGCCCAGTGTTGCTGTGCGCTTGCGGCGGCCTGGGGATCCAGCTGCGAGAAGTGTCCCCCTGTCAACACAAGTAATTAATTATCTTGACTCCTAGATTGTAGTAATACATTAGAAATACAGGTCAATTTGGGTGGAAGAGTGGGTAAGTTGTTGGAACAGACAGTGCTGGTGATTGGTGCCTGACCCTGAGGATGTGAGTTTGAGTTTGAGTTCCACAAGGGAAGAATATATACTTTTGTATATGATTTGATCTCAAAATAAAACAATTTAGTAGTATAGTTATAGTTCATTTGTACAACTACTTGTTCCATAAATATCACAAATGTTATTAAATTTAGAAAAGTTGAGCTGAACAAAGTTGTTGTATGTTTCAGTCCAGTACAAACAGCTGTGTCCACAGGGACCTGGCTTCACACCTGATGGAAAAGGTCAGTTCAACAAAATGCTAATTCTAATCAAAAGTTGTTTACTTGATAAGCCTTACCATTTTCACATACATGATTAGGTTGTAATTTACTATTGCTTTGTAAATGTATCAAAACAATTTATTTCAGAAGTCTTCAGGCATTGAACCTTTCTATTTCAATATTTCTCTTGTAAAATTAACCTATGACCTGACTCACTGAAATTAATAAGTGACAAGCATAACAAGTGTAACATGTTTGATCATCTGTTCTTGAAGACATCGACGAGTGTGCGGACATGCCAGATGCCTGTGCCAATGGTCGGTGCCTGAACACCATGGGATCCTACCGGTGTGTGTGCAACAAGGGATACAAGACAGATGCGTCCGGCAAGAGATGTGTAGGTCAGTCAACACAAGCGCTTTTATAACATTGAATTACTCATGCCATTTAACTTTAAAATATTGCATGAGGTATTTAAAAGTTCTCTGGCTAAGAAATGAACATTATATATATATATATATACGAGTCTTTGAAGGGCATTCAGAAGCAGAATACATGGAAAAGCAAAATTTCCTGGATAACAACTTCTTTATTCTGAACATACACAACGTTTCGGAGTATAAGCTTACTCCTTCCTTAAGTGGAAGTTGTTATCAAGAACCTGGTAACGTTTGGTACAGGCTGGTAACTTCTGTAAGTTGTTTAATTTTGCCATTTAAATCGACAAAATGAAACTTTTGACTGGCTACTCTTCAAGCTCATTTCATGAACTCTGTGTGTATATATGTGTAGTTCTATATCTCTGGATGGGGAGTGTGTGCAAACTTTTCTCTCTCTACTCCGATACAGATGTGGATGAGTGTGCACTGGACCCCAGTCCCTGTGACTTCACCTGTCAGAACACGGACGGAAGCTTCATCTGTACCTGTCCTCGAGGTCATGTTCTCAATGCTGACGGAAAGACTTGTAGAGGTAAATAAGTATTTTTTATGAAAACTAAAATTGTTGAGGATATTACCATATGTACCTTTATAATATTATTGCATAGTTGAAATAGTTTTTTTTTTTCTCTTTTTTTTAATAATGAAGTCCTGGTCTAGAATTTAAAAGAAATACCCTGGTTTAAAAGAAATATCCTGGTTTAAAAGAAATACCCTGGTTGAAAGTAATACCCTGGTTTAATTATTGAAGAAAACTAACTGTGAAGCAAGAACTTCTGATCAGAGTATACAATGTTATGTACTAGACATGAAGTTGACGGACTCACAATCACACACACACTATCAAACTATGTGAGACCTAGGTAAAGCCAGTTCCTTCATGATATGCAAATCCAGGTAAAGATGTGCACAAAGGTGCTGATTCAATTAATGTCAGTTATTCTGACCAATTTACAGTAACTCATTATCACAGGACATAATCTGGACTTGCCCACTGTCTGACTATAGACTATCCAGGATTATTCTGTGACTCATAGATAAAGAGTTTAGTGTGAAATATCAAAGCATTTTTAGCATTCAAATTGTGAAGTCAGTGATGTGGAACTAAATTTTATAATGCAAGTTATTAACTTTGAAAATAATTGATTGCAGAGTGAATGATTCAATCGGTTAAAATCTCTCTATATTCCCTGCAGATCTTGATGAATGTACAATGATGCAGCATAACTGTCGAGATGGGTGTGTCAACACTCCTGGCAGCTTCGAGTGTGAATGTCCTCCAGGCTTCAGGAAGGGGAGGACCAGACAGTGTGATGGTACCGTTACCTCAACATCATTATACATAATGTGATGAAACTGAACATGGTGGCTGCATATGTAGAGTTTTAATGAAGATCAGAGTTTTATCACAGTCAATGTTGACTTGAAGGATTATATTCTATAATATAATAATCTTCTCACCATGGCTTCTCCATTGACATGTAATCATTCCATTTAAAATTTGTCTAGCATTTTTCATGTTGTTGAGATTTACTTTTGTTATATCTTTTTTTTCAATTTTGCATATTCAGATCTTATTTGATTCATTTTGAGTGACATCAAAGTGTAGATTGTGCTAGTGTCAGATAGTTCTCTCCAGGAGAGTGTCAGACTCCCAACCAGAAGTAATGGTTTGAATCCAACAAAGCTTGTGAACTTTTCGTTTCAATCCTGGCTCACATGTATTCAGATATTGATGAGTGTGCGGAGACCCCCAGTCTGTGTGGACCAGTAGGAACCTGTCAGAACAACCAGGGTAGCTTCAAGTGTGTCTGTCCCCGGGGCTACAGGACCAGCAAGGACGGCACCAAGTGCATTGGTCAGTAATCTACTGGATGTCTCTGAGAAACGTAAAAGCCACCATGATTTTTACATAAGAATTTTCCTCAAGATGGACATAATTTGGATAAATCTTCATGTAAATTGTAAGATTGTCCTTTATAAGGTTTAGAAATATGAATAATGTTGAAATGTGAGATGTCAGACTGTATCTATTATCTTTACGCTGATAAACAATATGAAAACTACAGTTTTATTCATTCATGATAAAGTGCCATATTAAAGTGACAAAGAGAATGTTGTTGGAGTATCGTATGTCTAATGTTATCATTATGTTATTAATAGTGTAATTTTATCAAGAAGTTTTGACTGTTGCTGAAATTTACCATCTTAAGGCTAATCAATTCAGTAAAGTGACAATATAAATGTGAAAACATAATTTTGGAATGTTATCTATTGCAGACAAAAATACAATAAATTGTCAGATATTTGGCATTTGGGAATGAATATTTAAGTCTAATTAGATGATTTATGAACATATGTTTTTTTTTACTTAATAAATTTCATAAGACAAACTGTATGTAACTTTAAAGTAGACAAAGTGTATGTTTCACTAACCTCTCCCTCCCCCTGCAGACATGGACGAGTGTGAAGATGGGGACTGTGAGGGAGACTGTGAGAACCTGCCGGGCAGCTACCGGTGTGAGTGTCCCCCGGGCTACAACCAACACTACACTGGACAGTGCTATGGTCAGTACTATATTGTATATAACTAGGGTATATATCAGTTTACATAGTGGCCTCACACTTATATAGAAAACAATATATTAGTTTCAGCATTTCGTATACATTTCACAATGTTCTTTATGTTGATCTGACGCTATCATATAATGAATATCACAAATTTTACAATGTATACCAATATAGTATAATGTGATAATTTTTATAAAGTATACCACTAGTTTATAAGTCTTCTACAATTTATGTAATTAGTTTATGATGATTTACAAAGATATATCACTAGTCTAATAATGTTCTACAATATATATCAATATTATCATGATGTTCTACAAAGTATCGATTATATTACCAAATTGGAATGATGTTCTTCAAAGTATATCATTAGTGACAGTCTCAAAATGTTTTACAACTCATGTCAATAGCATGGTGATGTTATTTCATATTTTATTATCCCCCGCCAACATAGTTGGGGGGGGATATTGAAATGGGCTTCGTCCGTCCGTCCGTCCGTCCCAATTTTGTTTCCGGAGCAGAACTCGAAAACTATAAGACATATCTCAACGAAACTTGGTGTGTGGAACAATCATCCTGTGAAGATGTGCCTTTTGGGGTTTTCAACTTCTTCGAAATATTTTTTTTTACCGTTTCCATGGAAATGTAACTTAGAATTTTGTTTCCGGAGCAGAACTCGAAAACCATAAGACATATCTCAACGAAACTTGGTGTGTGGAACAATCATCATGTGTTGATGTGCCTTTTGGGGTTTTCAACTTTTTCGAGTTATTTTGTTTTACCGTTTCCATAGAAATTTAACTTAGAATTTCGTTTCCGGAGCAGAACTCGAAAACTATAAGACATATCTCAACGAAACCTGGTGTGTGGAACAATCATCATGTGTAGATGTGCCTTTTGGGGTTTTCAACTTCTTCGAGTTATTTTTTTTGACCGTTTCGATGGAAATGTAACTTAGAATTTCGTTTCCGGAACAGAACTCGAAAACTATAGGACATATCTCAACGAAACTTGGTGTGTTGAACAATCATCATGTGTAGATGTGCCTTTTGGGGTTTTCAACTTCTTCGAGTTATTTTTTTTTACCGTTTCCAATGAAATGGAACTTAGAATTTCGTTTCCGGAACAGAACTCGAAAACTATAAGACATATCTCAACGAAACTTGGTGTGTGGAACAATCATCATGTGTAGATGTGCCTTTTGGGGTTTTCAACTTCTTCGAGTTATTTTGTTTACCGTTTCCATGGAAATGTAGCTTAGAATTTCGTCTCCGAAACAGAACTCGAAAACTATAAGACATATCTCAACGAAACTTGGTGTGTGGAACAATCATCATGTGTAGATGTGCCTTTTGGGGTTTTCAACTTCTTCAAGTAATTTTTTTTTACCGTTTCCATAGAAATGTAACTTAGAATTTCGTTTCCGGAACAGAACTCGAAAACTATAAGACATATCTCAATGAAACTTGGTGTGTGGAACAATCATCATGTGTAGGGCTTCCACGGGTCCAAAAAATTGGACTCGAGTACTCGAGGGGTTGGACTCGACTCGGACTCGAGTACTCGAAATTAATACCTTTCAGCTAAGTGGCAGCTTGTCACAATAACATTTTGTTAGTCTTTGAGGTTTTAGATTATGCATACAGTGGAACTCTGATATACCACGAAGTTATTTATTTAGGCTTTTTATTTTCTGTCTCAGTGATAAAGGCATGCAGATGACAGAAAAGGAAAATTCCAAAAAAATAATATTTACTTATGTTCTCCTTCAGTGACACAAGTATGCAGTACAGATGACAGAAAGGGTACCGTTGAATAAATGTGTGACAGTTTGTCGTTGTTCTAATTTTCACATTAAGTGTAAGAAATCTAAATATGGAATAGCTAGGATGGAATTTGACATCTAATGTTTATATTCGAAAACATAATCGATAATCTTGAAAATCATTGCAGTGTTTAAGACTATGGTCGCCATTTTTATAAACAAAGAATTGTCTTGATCATTTCAAGAAGGGTAGCAAGTATACAAGTAGAAATTAGTTGAGATTTAGATACTTAATATTAATAGTTAAGACATAATAAACAAACAAAATTTATAATAAAAATAGTATCTTACTTACATAGGTTTAGTAAGAAACTATTTATTCAATGTCAACAATTCGTAGACAAATTCACATCCCTACTAAGAAATGGACTGCTTATAGATTTACATTCCTTCTAGATCTGTAACCTGTTTCACATACCATATTTGGATTGAGTTACCTCCAAGCAAAATTCTCGCATTTTGATTGGTTATACCCCTGGTGATTTGACCATACACTTGACATGGACTATTTTACCTCATATATCGGTGTCATTATCATTATTAAGTAGTGATATAAGATTTCGATTATTGCCTTTTTATTTCAAACATATACTGAAATAATAACAGAATGCATTTATTTTACCTTATGAAAAAAGCGTAACATTCATTATTAGATATGAAACCCGACTACTGTCGCTTCTCAACTCGACCAACATACAATTGATAAACACAAGTTTATATTTGACATCAGTATATCGACCAACTTGACCATATAAGCTTCATATGTATTTACATTTGTTGGTATAAACTTCATCTGATATCATCAATTCAATGTTTTATTTGGTTGCATTGTACAAGTTTAACTGAACTTTGTGGCTGTGATACTGAAAAAAGCTGATGCGACCAGGGCTGGTGTCACTGTTCACTTGTAACGTGTTATAGAACTTGCACAAGGTGACTTAAATTAATGTGAAATTAATGTGATCTTTTACCGAGTCCTCGAGTCCCAGAAAATGGACTCGAGTCCAGCTAAACCCGACTCGTGCTCGAGTACTCGAGTACCCGTGGAAGCCCTAATCATGTGTAGATGTGCCTGAAAGGCCCGATGAGCTTATGGTATTGCACAGTGTCCAGCCGTCTGTAAACTTTTCGCATTTTGTCTTCTTCTCCAGAACCACTTTGTCTAAGGAGCTGAAATTTTGTGTGTTGTGTTTAGTTGAAAAAAGGTTCATAGTCACTGTTATTCAACAACTATTCTTCTTAAATTTTCCCAAAGGCGGGGGATATGGCCGACTCTGTCTGCTTGTTTGATTTCACGTCATTTCAATGACTGGTTATTCATAGCATTACAAGGCAAAAGCATAGTGGACATTCAGGGTATTTAAGTAGCCCTGGTCAGTTATTCTGATATCTCTCATAAACTGTTCCTTGTTCCTGTCCAGATGAGAACGAGTGTATGGACCAGTTCCTATGTGGTGTCGCCATCTGCATCAACTTACCGGGCAGCTTCGACTGTCAGTGTGGTGGGGGACAAACATACGATATGCAGATGTCTACGTGTCTCGGTGGGTTAGAGTCTGATAGTGGAAAATCACATTCATTGCAATAAAGAAGTTGTCAATCCATATTAACTTGATTTTTCTTCAATTTCTAAATGCTTCTTAAAACAATTTGGCGTATCATTCAACAATGCATTCTTAGCCTTGATATCAAAGTGTAAATAAATCTTGATTTTCAATTGATGGAACTATTTTTGATTCAATCAATTTTATATTTTATATTGAACTAGATTACAGTTGAATCACTTTTAGATATCAACATTTAGTGTTCTAAAACACTGGTTATATTCAAGACTTATGGCAAGACTGTTTGGCAAGAGGTCAAGGTATTATCGGTCTATGACAAAGTTATTAGTAACTCCTCTGTTACTACAGCATCACCCACTATTTGTCCATGTTCCAGACCCCAGTGCATGTGGAGGCAACCCCTGTGTGTTCGGCTGCTCACCCTCCTCACAAGGATTTAGCTGTGGCTGTCCGAGCGGATACCAGCCCATTGGTCAAGGGTAAGATATACAAATCTAGAAAATAAATATACCAAATAAAAAGTCTAACTTTTAGCTCATCATGATCTATAAGGATAGAATGGCTTATGGCATCGACTCTCATCCGTCAATCTTCCATTGGGTACTGTCCTTCATCCATAATCCTCTCCTTTTTACTTGGTTTGCTGGTTACTTAAAATGCAAAGGGATTATAAATTGTCCCTCAAACTTTGTCAAATTGAGCATAATGGGAGGTACAGTGGAATGGTGTTTTGTTGAGTATATGAGACATGTTCTTAACTATTTTTAAAGCCATTTAAGTCATTTTCAAAAAAATTTAACAATGTAGTACTCACCATATATTTTCATTGAATTGTACATATTCTAGCTCTAAGAACACTTTAAAACTCCAGTCCCTGCTGTTATGCTGTGCATTATGAGATTACAGTAAAACACCAAACACTGCAATTTGCATGGTGACCAGTACATTCCCAGGTACATGACAATATTCACTGCATTCTGCATCAAGTGTTGTTACTATCATTTCAGCCACTGCATCTCAACCATCAACCAGCCCGGGGGTGGATCTGAGCGGGTCTACCCAGAGGGGGTGCAGCTGCCCCACGAGGCAGGGGACGGCAGACTGCCCAAGGGAGAAGGGTGCTACGATTGTGATCATGACTTTGGTGATCTGCCACTCACAAAACGAAACAAGCGCAGTCTTCCTGACTTTGTAAATGATGAAGAAGATTTGGACATGCTTATCAAGAATGCTGATACGGATATTGAAGTTGTGAAGACCCGACAGAAGAGAGAGGTGTACCATCGTCGCAGGAAGGGAAGACATGTAAGTCATGTCATCATGTTGTAGAAATCTCTTTGTAGATGTCAATGTAAAACCATCTCGTTACCATTAAGAAGTTGTAATAAGGCCTGTCTGACTGTTTGTAACAGGTAATAAATAACAAGTAATAAGATAAGGCCTATTTGACTGTTTGAAACCTTGTCACCTTGTTCAGACAATCTATTTTCTGAGGATTGTTTTAACATTCAATATTAATTTGCTAATTCAACATTTTACAGCTAGTTTTCAATCTTATTTCAAACACTGGTACCCACAACAAGGTAAATGATCTGTTTCTGTTTTCTATTTTCAGCATAAGCACAGTCACGCAGTTTCCAATGCAACATCAACCATGGGTGAGATAAAGCAATCAAAAACGCAGCCGTTAGTTATATACTTGAAGAGGAAACAGACTCGACCCAAAGCGAGAGTGATCAAGGTTATTCCGTCAATGAAGGCCCTTATGGATAACATTGAGTACACAATTAAAAGCGGAAACCAAGAAGAGATTTTCTCAATGCATAAACGGAAGGGCATAAGTTCTCTACATTTCGTGCGTAAATTACATGAAAAGGGAGTTTACAAACTTGAAATCGAATGTAAGGCTCTTCATTCTGACACTGATTTGAATGGAAAGAATGTACATTTAGAAGCATACAGCATTTATGTTGAGATTCATGTACTCTGAATCTGAATACATTCATTACATGGTTTTTCATCAAACAACGGCAATGGAAAGTGGAAGTTAGTACCACCATAGTATGTACTCATAATGAGTTAATATTCCAGAAGTGCCCCATGATATGCCATATTAGTATATTCCTATTGTTGAATTTAAAACACTGCCAGATATATTTCTATGTATGTATAAAACACTGCCAGATTGTTTTCTCTAATTTTCAAATGATTATGATATTTTTTTTATTGGACAAGTGAGTTTTTAGGTTTGCATGACTCATCATTATTGATCAACATATTTTTATTTTGTGTATATCTAGTTTATAAACAGCACAAATAAAGTATATGTGATTAATTATCAAAATGATAATAATAATGAAGGTGCTAAACATCTACCTTGTAAGCCACCTCTGCCCATCACCTAATCATAGATGTCACTTTTCATGACTAATTGTACCATCACAGGGCACATCTACATTTATTCTAACTAGGAACAATATGGCTTGATAATCCTTTAACGGCATCATGCATATATCAATATTCCAAAAATAATTTTGTATGATTTTTTTTATAAAGAAGTATCATTTATATCTCTTCATCATGTTGTTTGATAAAAAATATTATCACATTAAATAGTGAATAGTAGAGAAATGAGAACCTAGATAAAGATATATTAACCTATGGTGTATGAATATATTTTAAATGTGCCCTAACGACTTGATACTGTTGGTTATCAGTACTTCAGTATCCCATCTTATATATGGCCATGCATCGTACTCATGCTTTAGAAATCTCATGTAAGCATGTGTTCTTGTACTCAATATGACAAAACAGTGTGTACAGTAGATACCATGTATAAATATGCTTCTGTAAATGTCTTCAAGAAATAACTACACATTTAGTACTGTATTAATGTCCGTCTATATCTTTTATAAGTTTGTACATATATGTTAGCTTCAACATTATGTATACAACGTAGACATTTGTATTTGTTTTTCTTGTATTTGCATAATCATTAAGAACTTTCCTCTCAGACTAATTGACAGCAGTTATTACTTGTTATACATGCATTTATTAGCATACTTGTGTTTGAATGGTAATATATTAATGATGTATTTTATGAAGACCCTGACAAATATATATGTAGTTTTCATATTCATGTAAGTGCTAATTGTTAACCACCTTAGGAAGAAGTTTAAACTTTTGCTTCATATAAAATCATCTGTGATATAATAATTTGTCGATTGTGATTTTTAAAACAATTGTAAAATTATATTTCAAACAAATGTTCAAACATAAAGTGTTCCTCGAAGGGAAATGTTCAAAAATAAATTGTTGTAAAACATTTAATTGCAAAGTGGTTTCACTATACCACATCATTCCATCAACTTGATAATTAATGTTGCTAACTGACCAAATAAGTACAAAGCTTTAATTAATGCTTGTGATAATGTCATGAGTGAGACTCTGAACAATAATCAAATGTTATTAGTATGTTGGACTAGTGATACAAGGAATGTGTGCTAACCATTATGGTAATGCTAATAAATATTATCACATTATGAAACAACTTTTGTTCTTTGTTTATACAATTCTTCATACATCTAAACAATGAAGTTGTTAAAGGATAGATGAAATGACATATGGTCACAATCTGATTCATTAAAATGGGATGTCAATTTGACAATTGCTCGATTTTACATTCTGAAATCGGTCCATAAATTACTTAAATACGGTTTCTTAAAAAAACGCCTAATTTAGCCCCGGCGACCAGAATGAAAGTCTGCGGGGGTGTAGCCCCTGAAGGGATGACTTATGTGACGTCACTGGAGTAACCTAATTTTCGGCAACAGTCATAATTCAACGTAATTTCGCACCATTTTGATTGTTAATTTCACTAACAAATCTTCAATCAAACAACTTAAATTTTCCATATATCGAATGTTTAAATATCCAACTAAATAATTCTGCAGATGACAATTACATAATTATTGCATAAACGTGTGTTTTTGGCGATTTAACACACCTCATAAATTCATCTAGCGACAGTGATAATCATCATTAATTAATAAACGAGGCTGCACGGTATGCTGGTCACAGAAGACCCGTTGTCTATGGTAAATCAGTCACGCCTCAATGATTCTTCTCAAAACGTTTCCGGCAGAAATCGCGGTATTGTTAAAATTGGTAAATTAAAATCGTCTTAATAATCAATTGCAAGTGTATATTGTCTCGATTTTATGATCAATTGATTCTGATATACAATATACATAGAGATACTCATTTGTCATTCTTGAGAAAAATACATTTCACCAGATCTTTAAGGTAATGGATTGTTGTGCTGTGCATTTGTAAACTGACCATTATCAGCGATGTTCAGCAACATTGACCACAGTTTGATACTGGATGGGTAACTAACACAAGTTATCTGAGATTTGGAAGGATTAATTCCCTGTCTTACACTGATACATACATGATTTGAGAGCTTGACAGACATAATTTGAGGTTAGTGTCATTTTGCAGCAAGTAACTTTAAGGTTCATATGTACACCGAGTAGTTAGTTGCATCATCTTAGTTTAACACACCAGACTGGAAAGGGCTTTTATAAGTTGGATAACCTGTGCCCAATCCCTTTCTTGACTGAATAAAATATGTTTCAATCAAAAAACACACCAGAGACTCTGACTATACTGTCCCTGAGCACATGACCAGCACATGCTAATTATGAACTTGAAAACGAAATGTAATCTTCTATGTTTATCAGTAGCCTTGCACTCTTTAAAGGTCTACACTTTGACCACTTTTCTAACTCATGCTATTAGATATCTCATTAAACTTTGGACCTAATAACTTCACATTTGATGATGCAGACGTCAGACTCTGGAAATGTTGAAATTAATAAATATTAGGTTAGGGTTGGACACTGCCATGTTGGTGGGAAACACTTTGGTTAATAGGGGAAGTTGCCTGCTGTGATGGTGTTACCTTTCAAACTTATAGTTATCCAGATGGAGATTTATAGCTGAAAACATTCTGCAAATATTTATAAATTAGTCATACTTCAAAATGTATGTCAACAGTTTATTTTAAATGGCACATGTATATGATGAAATGGTTGTGTGAGAATACCAACTCCAAATGTTGAAGAATTACACCACTAGCGATCTCTTCAATAATAAAATAAAGAAAGTATAGGGTTGTTTGAGAAACTCATCATGTGTTGAATTTTTTAATTGTTTTAATGTCAGAAAAGAGTTTGTTAATGAAGTCGGTTTAATCATAACTCGACTTATTATATTCAATATATTTAGATTGTCCTGCATCTTTAATTTATTTATTTTTAAAAGAAAAATTGCTACTTTAAAAGTCAACTTTAAGTATTTATTGATAACATAAAACCAATATATTAATCTAAAAATATTAGCTACACAATTATTCCAAGTCATATAGATAGTAAATTCAAGATCGTCACTATTGATTCCAGTTCATACCATTATAATGTTGCACACATGATGAGTAAATGCTTTGTTTCTAGCATATTTTTAATATTATATGTCATCACTCCCTGTGCAGTGAAGATTCTCTTATCTTATCTGAATGACCAATATGGGTCGTTCCACTCGTGGCATCGCTGGAGTTACGCGACCCGTTCTATTTGGTGTACAGTTCAAAATGTGCCCCCTCTCACATCTCTCTTTTTCAAAGATTTGATGAACTTATCCAAAAAACAAGTTACAATATATGTAACAATATATGTTATCCAGGTTAGGAGCCCCATTGAATTAGAAATGAAGTAATTAAACTAGGCTCTTGGGCAATCTAAATAAATTTAGCTCGACATATTTTATAATGTTTTATTGTCGACTGTACAGAATATAGAACAGTCGATCTAAATTTATTTAGATTAATTGCCTTCTGAGTGTTATACTAAATCAAACAAAGACACCACATTGACTGTCACATAAACGAAACGAAAGGAGACGACTGATATAAATTGTATGTGGGTAGAGGCAATAAATCATTTTTTCAAATTACACAAAATGTCTATATTCTGAAATCTTTTCTGAACGATTAAAGGTAAATGACATTTTTTAAAAGAGTAATTAAAATATAGAGAAGGACTCACAACTAATGCACACAAATTACTTTCCTCATAGATGTCCAGCAAAGACAAGGACATTAATGTGTTATGTCGAGACGTCGCCTAAACAGAATAAAGAAGTTGTAAATCCATCATCTCAAATTCTACAATGATAGTCATTTATAATGTGAGACTTACTTTGTAGATAGACATTGGTGCTTGACATAAGCGGATGCAGAAAGGGACAGCGGGGTCATCAGATTTATATGCAAATCAAATTGTACTAGGTCATTGAAGGCGCTGTATTACGTTTTGTGCATTTTATTTTTTCCTCAAATTTGCCATTTATTATAAAAGTATATACAGTTTATTATTACTTTAGAAGGTAAAACATCTCATTTCACGACCGATAAACCGTATCCACAGAAAACGGTTATCCGTATTGGAAGAAAAAAAGGTGACCATTTTGAGAACTCTTCAGTGTGAAAGGTGCACATAGTTCAGACAGCTGGATGACTCTTAAATCTGTGTAACATATTTAAAACTCTACTCTGAGTGTTTAGGCATAGCTGCATCAGTCGGATCACTTGAACTACCTTCGGGCGGTCATTTAAATGTGAACACCATAAAATGGCCGCTTGATGGGAAATGGACTCGCATGGCTGAACCGAACCATGTACATTCGTTTTAGAACTCATGGTATTGATTCAAGAGTATTATTTAGCCACTGATAACACTTAATTATTGTTTTGTGAGAGCGCTTCATTTCAGCTAGAACGGCGAGCTACAGCGCATTCACAGCCTATGGTAATGGTACGTTAATAGTGTGTGAATGGTGTGTAAATGGCTTGTCTTGTATCGCAGAACATGTAAGCAGCGGGGGGAATCAACATACACTTTTCGCAAACGACCCGGGAAATTACGTGTATTTGAACTCTTTCTAAACAGTTCCCAGCAATTTCAATGTTGGTCATCCGTATGAAGTCAACAAAGCAAACACCAAAGTTGTCATGCTTTGCCTTCCTGCAAATTATGTATATTGATACATTGTCTGTCACGAGTGTGTTTATCAGCTGTCATGTGGTTTAAACATATTTATTTTTATTTCTTAAGATGAAACCTGGATTGGCGAACAAGCCATAAGGCTTATTTGAACGCCGCTCCAGTACAACGAATGAACAAACTGGACATAGAACCGTTCTATGAAATGAGTAAGGCACTATAATCAGAATAAGTCATAACAAACATAAACAGTATAAGATCAATGGATATATAATGAAAGGTAAAATGAATACATAATGAAATGTATAGTGAATGAACGTGTTGTCGCGTGTGCTGCTTACTGATGTCCCAGGTTGTGCCCACTTTGTTGTGTGTGTTAGCTGTGTTAATTGACTTGAACTTGCAATAGTTCTGTGAGGTTATGGCGGCCTGATCATAAAGAGAAATCTCTTATTGACACATCAACTCAAACAAAAGGATACCATTGAAAATCCACACAGTCATAAACTGTTCATTTCAAGTCAGCATGTATATGGTGACCCTTCACCTAAGGCTTGACGTTGATATTGTTTTGATAATTAAAGTATTTACTTCGATATCTATCATACAAACGTGTGTAGTGTAATGTGAACCTTATACACTTTCCCAAAATTGGATATGTTTTGAAAAGCGTGTACATGTTTAGAAAGACAAAATTAAATGGTAAACAACGTGACGGGTGTCCATATGTTTATATACCTGTATACAAATAATGTTCTGTTTCTATTGTATGGTGAAATGACTAAAAGTCAATCGAACAAACCACCCAATGATTTCATGATAGACAGTCACAGTTTCGTTTTCGAATTATATGTTTTGAATCAATTAGGAATAACTGAATCACTATGAACATGTTGTTAGTGCACGTTACTCTGTGTGTGCAGTTATGTATCCATGTGCATCTATTTTGTCTATTATCCTCTTGACTACAAACGTGTTTTAATTGTAAATATTTTATTGAAAATTTATTGCACTATCAAATCTATTCTTTTGAAATAGATGCTCTTGTTAGTGAATGTGAAAATTAATAAATTAAACCAAATATGGAATATAAGGGACTGAGGGATATATAGCATAAAGGTTATGAGGAAATAAAATACTATGAGAGATGGGATAAAAGATAGATTGTCTATTATCCTCTTGACTACAAACGTGTTTTAATTGTAAATATTTTATTGAAAATTTATTGCACTATCAAAACTATTCTTTTGAAATAGATGCTCTTGTTAGTGAATGTGAACAATTTAATGTCAGTAATATGAATTTAATGATGTAGATAAGATATTTAATGTGCCATCTACAGGTGCCTTTTAATACGGCCAAAACGTTTGTCTTATAGCATATGCTGTATTATATACCTTATTATATATACTTATATATATTCAAATGGTAATTAAAAGAATAACTAACGCCGATTTCCTCCTACCATTTGAATATATACTGACTGTACACTTGAACAAACACCCTATTTTAAAGATATATATATATATATATATATATATATATATATATCCTCATAATTCTGTAACAATTGGCTCTAATAATAATAATTACTCTTTATTGTCCGTAATACAATGTACAATGGTATTTGTTGTGTGCAAATAGCACCCGACAGCCACAGTGCAGCGCCAGTTAAAGCGTTGTTCTGTCCTTATAATGCTGAGTGTCAAGCAAGGCAGCAACAACTCCCATCTTCAAACGTCTTTTGGTATGACGCGACCGGGAATCGAACCCCGGCCTTCCGGGTGATGAGCGGACACTCTACCACCTGAGCTACATCCCCGGTCATTTCACCACTATGTTTCTGTATGATACTTTTATCAATAAAATTGAGGTAGAATTAATCAGATATCTGTCAGGCAGACAGACAGGTAATTGTATTAATGTCTCACTTGTAGTTACATAAAATAATATAATTAGTGTAAATATGTCTGTCTGTCTGTGAAACCATTTACTTGTAATCTGAGCTAGATATTACGTAATGATCAGAGCAGTGCAGCCACATGTGACCACTGTCCAGCCAAGAGTTTGACGAAGCGAGGATGTTCTCTCTCTCTCTCTCTAACTGATATTATGTGATACGGTAAGGGTAAAATTAAACCAAATATGGAATATAAGGGACTGAGGGATATATAGCATAAAGGTTATGAGGAAATAAAATACTATGAGAGATGGGATAAAAGATAGATTTATAATGTCACTGTACTGTTGGGGTTATGTTATGTTCTCACCTGATATGGTGTCTTACCAACATTGATTGTATAGATTAGTTTGTGATTTTCCTATTTTATGAAGATATCCTCTGTTAGACGGAATCTTGTGATAGTTACAGCAACTTTTCTGAATTGTTAATTTATTACATTAGTAAGTCATTCAAGTTGTATTTAATAATAGTTAGAGTGTTTCCATTCATCTTAATTGTTTGCATTGTTAATCATGAATGGCGTTAATTGTAATTATAATTGTTTTTATTATATGAAATATATGTTAATTTGATGGACAATAAATTGAAGAAGGTTTTGAAAAATGTGTTTTGTATAGCTTGAAGAGAACTCAGTTATAACAGAGCTATATCTCTGATGGACAATTATGTATACGTATTCGATGACGTTTCATAATGATTTTACACTCATTCAATATTATACATTTTATCAATATTTGTATTATTGTTCTGTTTTTGTAAATCTTAAATGTACTGTTAATTCGCTTCTTTGTATATACTAACCCAACTCTTTGTGGAAATACATGTTTAAATCCTTCTTCCCAATGTAAAGTCTCCTTTTAAATGTAGTTTATAGTAGAACCTTCCTTTTGGAATATCTGTGAAAATGCTTCAGATGTATCAATTCATATATATACTCGATCTAGGTACTCTTATAATTCAGGGGGTATGAACATGTATTAGTCTGTAAATTAGACGATTCAGCTATACGTGATATATTAGTCTATGAACGAATACACTTTACGTAATACCAACGGGTATCGACACCCTGTTAAGTTCTGATTGTTCTGAGCTAGGTTGTTGTTGTATCATGCACTGCTGTCGCAGGATTCAATTATAAACTGTTCTATCTTAATATCTCCGTAGCCAGCTATTAGTTGTGTATACATCACTGATTTCGGTGACAGGTGTATATTGGGCGAAGACAAGTGATCAGACAAACACTTACTGTTTGAAACATGTTAACATATCCAAGTCATTAAATATTTAACCCAATTTTTAAAAAAAATATATAAGTCAACAAATCACAAAAATCGTGCTTTTTTTTTTTAAAAGTAAACATTTCGACAAAATCATATCTTGTTCTTAGTCAACATTTCAGCAAACTCAATATATACATTCATGTCAACATATCATTAAAGTTAAATTTAACCAAAGTCAATAAATATATCCAAGATCAACATTTCATTAAACCATAATTCCAAACAAAGTAGACATTTATCAAAGTTATAATTTAATCATAATCATATGCATAATCTGAAACGTGGAAATCGACCCAAATTCTAATGGAAATATTCCAATGGAAAAATGGAAATTATTTTATGCAACTCATATTTCCTATTTTGAATCTACATCTAACATTCTCATAATATCTGCTATGGCATGCCGGTGCAGCATTGTATGCTATGATGTGGCATTCTGGTGCAGCAATGTATGAAATGATGTGGCATTCTGGTGCAGCAATGATAAATGCCATGGCGGTATTTGTTCTGTAGCATTGCAGCATTATTTTCCGTAAAATAGGATTGCATTGACAATAATAATCATATATTCATCTACATGCTTATTTTGTTATCAAAATGCAATTTGGTGGGATTTCTATTTCGAAAGCGATGACATTTGAACGGTCCACTTTGGACTCCCGTTTCAATCCAAACTTGTACCGACCGAGAAGGACAATAACCGAAATATAGTGAAATATAGCGACATGATGATTGTTGCTATTTTCTCTATGATGCCATATATGTCGCATGGAATATATCTACACGAACAATTTGGAGTTTTTCAAATTTCATCTCACCATTCTGAAGAACGTTTCAAATATTTTTTTCTTCAATGTTTCTTTCTCAACCAACGAATATTGATGATAATAATCTTCAAATCATATAGATCTTATGCTTATAAGCTGCCACAAACTATATTTTTTATTCAATGAAATGAGCATTGCACAAGTTGCAAGTTGCACAGTGCATTTTGAGGCCAAAACTTGGTATGACATGTGACACACAACAAGTGAAAGATGATAAGAGACGAACCGATCACAAACTTTGTCACGCCATGCTCGATATAACATTGATGCTGAAAAAGTATAAATACAACTTGTCCACACTCCAGTACCAAACCTTGGTTCCTGCAGCTGACAGACCGCCAGAGATACCAGATACCACGGACAGGATCAACAGACCACAACATGCTTTGTATACTCCTACTTGCACTGTTTTCATCTGGTGAGTGGGTTTAGAGTAATACTTTCTGAAATGATATTATAAGTAACAACATTTTTGGAACAATATCATATCTGCTTCGATATGAACAGTCTTGTATATAACTTGCTGTATTATTAACGTTTTCCATATTCTTCATATTAATATAAAGATCTGTACTGAAACGTCGCCATTGATGAATAAAGAAGTTGATCATCCATTAATATCCCTGTCTGTTCGATTAAGCATCAGGGTAGTACCGTGAATATAAAACGTCTTTGTAATGTAAAGACGTTTTGACAAAGACTAAACCTTGGTGTATTTCAAAGAAATATGCATTTGAATACGTGAGTCAATTGGACTTTTCAAGTCATTCTGCATTGACTGTCAGAAAAAGAATAAGTCGCCAATAACTAAAGGTGTAGATGTTAGACCGATCCTTACAAAGGAATCTGCGTCACTTGGACAAGTTGATCTTATTGACATGTCACTTCCAAAGGGTAGCTTCAATGAGAAAATGGTGTGATTATGTCGATTAAAGATGGCCAGTACACAATAGGTTGTCCATCGGGTACATAGAGGGGAAAGTTCTCATGACATCAATTTGATCTTTGTCCAGAAAATCTCTCATACTTGGAGCAATCTAAATGTGTACGTGTCAAAGGTTATGTTACTGCGGAGGTCGGGACAAATGTGCTATAAAACGTTGCAAATATAGAAAAAAACAATATCCTGTGCAATAGTAGATGCCTTTCGAGTGTTAACTACTGTTATGAATAGTCATGTGAACTGTGCTACAACTTAGACTACATGTATATGTCCTGACTGCGAACTGTGCTTCAATTTTGTTAATATGTTCTGAAATAAAACATTTCGTCAAAAATCTTTTTTTCCCATTTATTCGTTTAGTAAATTGCCTGATGTATTTTTCAGTCAATTAGCTATTTGACTGAGAAATTTAATCCTTTTGTCAAATGACTGACGGTATATACATACATGAATTTTAGGTTTTAGGATGAATATGCAAGATAAGTGAAATAATTTGAACTAAAAGCAGCACTACCAGTGCATATATGGTATTTTGGCATGCAGTATCAAGGCAAAATAAAATATTATCACAAAAAATAGTGTCCCTCTTACTTACCAATGATAATGTTTGCTGTGAAACCACAGGGAACGATGCTGCAAAGGATTCGCTAAACTTCATCGTGCTGGGTGACAACGGGGGCTCCTCACATCATCCCTACACCAGCAGTCTACAGATACATGTGGCAGACAGGATAGCGCAGATAGCTCGGGACAGGGACGTGGACTTCATCCTGGAGCTCGGGGACAACTTCTACAACGATGGCGTGAAGAACGTTCACGACCACAGATTCAAGGTACGTGTGTTAAGTGCTACAAGATTGAGAAGGGGAGGGGATTTCGGGTTTTAGCAGTTTCTGTTTCATCTCCTAATTACCAGGTTGCTGAAAAGGCTTAAAACGTCCTTACGCAACCATTAAAGAATTTAAGGGTTTAAGAGTTCTATCTACTGCTAGGTATTTTTGTTGAAATGCGGACATGCACTAACAAAAATAATAGAACGCTCGTTTTAAGTTGTCATTGTCTGTTGGTTGACTTTTTTAATTTTGAGGTAGTTCACTACATTTTAGTCTAATTGTTCTTGTAGGACCACATTTGCTTAGTCTGATTGAAATTGGGGAATACAAGTTGCAAAATACTGCTTCTACAGGGACACGAACTCATACGAAATATCTACAGAACCTGTTCGTATCCTGGTAGATGCAGTATTTTGCAACTTTTATTCCTCGGAACTTGTTCGACTTTTAATCAGAATGGCGTTTGCTGAACGTACTGAATGTTTGCTGGAATGAATTCAAGAAAAGGCTGGAAAAAGTGTACCACCTCAGTTCGATTCAGATGAAAACAAAAAAACGAAAGAACATGTGCAATGAAAGTTGTTCCTGGTATCGATAGAGGTCAATAGTTGCACAGAGCATTCTATACATCTCACCTCTCTATTAACATCTCCTGTACATTTCAGGACACGTTTGAAGATGTGTACGACGAGGCCTCTCTGCAGGTACCCTGGTATATCATCGCAGGCAACCACGATCACCATGGCAACGTGTCTGCGCAGATTGCCTACTCCAAGGTGTCACACAGATGGTCAGTTTTTGTTTATATCCAATTGTTTTATTTATTTACTTATTCATTCATCCAATACAGGAACAATAGGGTTGTTGATAGAATTAAAAGCAGGAGCATGTTTCCTGGGTTTTTTTAACTTAGTGCAGGGAATGTTTTTTTAAAAATATTAATGCACTAAAGACCTCTATCGTTCTCTTAAACACACTCATACCAATACAACATGATACATTACGTACATGCTAGTAGAGGACTAGTTTTATTCTTGCTCGAAAACAGTATTACTGTCTACCTCGAGACGTCACAAACTTCCATTGTAAAGTAAAGAATGTGAACATCAATAAAAGTCATCTCTTTTGTAGTACCAGTTTCGAAATCTCTATTTGTCAAGGAGTCACGGCACGACATCTGGTAAACCATCTGTTGGTCAGCTCAGTTGAAGCCATGGACGAGTAGTTACCAGATAGTTGACAATTCATGTTGTCATGTTGGTCAACAGTGAACTCCTTGCAGCCATGTTAGAGACAAGTCACATATAGATGTACATATAGTTGTTTCTCACTGTCCCTGATGTAGTAAGAACTGTGTTGTTTAACTAGCAGTAACTACATTTAAGGGGTGTTGTTACAACTCAGCTATAGGGACTTGTATCGCTTAGAAACAACTTTAGAAAGACATATATCTTAGTTATAGTGTAGGGTCTATGCACACACATATCAGTCTTTATACAATCCCCTGAAAACTCGACAACCAAACGTTGTTACTTCGAGTCGTACGATAAGACCGGCCCTGAAAGGTCCGTTAATCACACTAGTAGTAGTAGTAGTAGTATCGGCTAGTAGTATCAACACATTTTGTATGTACATAACATTCTAAGTTGATACGGCTTGGGCGTTCTAATAATGCAACTAAAGTTGGTTACTACAAGTCGTAAATAAAAATCGTACCGTGAGAACGGACATTAATTAATGTAAAGGTGTGATTTCGTTATCCTGTTTGCAGGAACTTCCCCAACTACTATTACAATGAGACATTCAAGATCCCCGGGAGCTCGGCAACCCTGGACCTAGTGATGATGGACACGATTACCCTGTGTGGACACACTAACGACGAGGTGATGCTGCAGCCCGGGGGACCTGAAGACGAGGAGGACTCTAACACACAGTGGAACTTCATCACGAACAGGCTGCAACACAGCAGGTTAGTGTCCACAGATTCACACTTTGAATAAGGAAACGGGAAACGGGAAACGGGAAACATCTGACAGCTTCACGTACCACAGGGTCTGCTTTGTTTTAACTTTTATTCTAGGAAATATCCAAATGAAACCTTCGTTAAAAGGGTTTTATCTTCTTGGATTTTTTAAAATATTACGAATCTTTGATTGCAAGTATGATGAAGAATGTCTGTTGTCGCACATCCATCAATACTGCTATTCTCATTTTGCATCTTGATTTAACTGTAAGGTCTTCTAGACACTTCTAATTTGCACTGTCGGATGCTATATACACATTCCCACAAATAGACATATGATCTTTGTTGGAGGGTTGATCAATAAGACAAGCTTGACCCCTCCCCAGTGTAGAATACCTCACGACAGTAATGATGATGAGTACCATGTACTGTGTGAAGACTGCAATGAATGACAACCTCTTTCATAAACTAATATTATACAGTCTGAGTAATATAGATATGTTCTCCCCTAGGGCCGAGTATCTGTGGACGGTGGGCCACTACCCGGTGTATTCAGCAGGATCTCACGGCCCCACGTCTTGCCTCACCCAAGGGCTTCTCCCTCTCATGAAGCAGTACAGTGTGTCGGGACACATGTGTGGACATGACCACAACTTGCAGGTGCGTTAAATATGTTATTGCCCTCTGATCTGATCAAAAGGCCATGGTATGCTTCAAATACTGATCTTTTAGGGGATTATAGGTATCTAAGTGACCAAAACTGTAGGTATGGATAAAACTTATTGGGAGGGTTTGTTTCTCTAATCAAGCAGACAGTGATAAGTCAATATGACCATTACTTTCAGATGTGAATTTGAAATTTGGAATTAAAGGTAATTGAAGCCATAGCCTTTCACCCACCTTCTGTTGGATTAAACCTTTTCAAAACTCTGGACACTTATTCTGTTATCAGCACATCCAGAAGTCCCTACGGCCACATCTGGAGTCTCCAAAGGCATTAATTCATTAATATTTATCTTAATAATTGTACTAGTTGGATTTGGTTTTGATTCAAATGGTCTTATGAATATGGACTGTAGAGTAACTTACTTTCATTCTATGTTATGACAACAGCACATTCAGGAGAGACACAACGGACAGAACATGGATTTCCTGGTGTCCGGTCACGCGGGTAAAGAAAGTGATCACTGGTCTCACGAACATAGTCTCCCCCACGACAGCCTCAAGTTCAAGTTCGCCAGCTCTCATGGTGGCTTCCTCCTGGTGGAAACGACTGCATCTCAAATGACGTCCATGTTCGTGGATTCTTATGGCAAGGTTCTGCACACAGTTGTAACCAAACCAAGGAATATTTAAAAAATATGTTAACATGTTTATTTGCTGAACCGGTAAAATAAATTCATTAAATATTTAATTAGTACTACTCTTGTTGCGGTTGATGTTTCAAGCATTGACATGTATGACACGGGCCATATATTAGTCGAACCAGATTTTGTAGTAAATAATGAACCAATTATATGTTTCGCGAGGGAAAGGTGCTGTCTGACAGAGAGGTTCAGGGTTCGAATTCCACTTCCGTTGTTTATATAAAAAAAAAAGTTCTAATTTAAAAGCATTTTACAAGTCCATTTATTTGCGTTGGATCTCATAACCGATCATGGTTTCTATGATAAATAACCTGCGCAAATGTAGATTGTGGCATATAACCTTCAACTTATATAAATAAAGATATAACTTCCCAAGGAATGTAAAACACAATAATTAAGGCCCATGGCACTCATCGTCAAGCTGGTTCCCAGTTATGGCGTGCAATGGTTATGCCGCTGTCACATTGGTACATGCATTTGTCTTACTGTCCTGATGCTCACACTTTCACTTAAACATACTGTGGTCCACAGGGGTTCGAATCGCTGTTTTGATAATATTTTCAAAATTCAAAATCTAGACTTTTTCCAATCATATACTGTTTATATACGATATGGTGAGCTTATATTCCAAATTTGAGCGAATTCGGTTAAGATAAATATCTCCTCTATTGATATATTGAGTCTTTATATCAATAGCGGGGATATTTATCTCAAATCTTTATTTCCTGTGTTTCCGGGGATCAGGACAGTTATTGGTCTACCTAAATATGCTTCATGAGAATCGTTGACTTATTAAACAGGATGGAAATCGTTATTAACAGAGAGAAGAACATGTAGTAAACTGTCAAGAGAGAGAGAGAGAGAGAGAGAGAGAGAGAGAGAGAGAGAGAGAGAGAGAGAGAGAGAGAGAGAGAGAGAGAGAGAGAGAGAGAGAGAGAGAGAGAGAGAGAGAGAGAGAGAGAGAGAGAGAGAGAGAGAGAGAGAGAGAGAGAGAGAGAGAGAGAGAGAGAGAGAGAGAGAGAGAGAGAGAGAGAGAGAGAGAGAGCACAACCAAATGTACGTTTTATCAATAGAAAAAAATACAGCCATGGGCTCTGTAGCTCATCAGGATTTCATTGATTTATTATCTAAGGTTGAATATCTCAGTTATCTCAAGTAATACATTGTTAACAAGCAAAACATAGGTATTTGGAGTCACAGGGTCACCAATCCTACAAGTAAGAATCACCTTTGACCAAAGAGTCTCTACATAACATTTCACCTTTCTAGAGCTTTACATACTTGAGATACAGATGAAAATAGGTTTTTTTGGTCATGACCCGTGACATAGATTGGGGTCACAGGGTCACAAAATCTACAATTTAGAATCCCCATTGACCAAGGAGTCTGCACACAACTTTTCAGCTCTCTAGACCTTTTTGAGCTGGAGAAGAAGATGAAAATAGGTTTATAACAATGTGACCCCTGTGACCCCATTTGGGGTCATGGGGTCACGAGATCTACAATTTAGAATCCCCATGGGCCAAGGAGTCTGCACACAACTTTTCAGCTCTCTAGACCTTTTGGAACTGGAGAAGAAGATGAAAATAGGTTTTTAAGGATGTGACCCCTGTGACCCCTTTTGGGGTCACAGGGTCACGAAATCTACAATTAAGAATCCCCATTGGCCAAGGAGTCTTCACACAACTTTTCAGCTCTCTAGACCTTTTGGAACTGGAGAAGAAGATGAAAATAGGTTTTTAAGGATGTGACCCCTGTGACCCCGTTTGGAGTCATGGGGTCACGAAATCTACAATTTAGAAATCCCATTGGCCAAGGAGTCTGCACATAAAATTTCAGCTCTGTGGAGTCATTGGTTCTGGAGAAGAAGTCGAAAATGCGAAAAGTTTACGGACGGACGGACGGACGGACGGACGGACGGACGCCGGACACCATTCCATGCCATAAGCCCATCGAGCCTTTCAGGCCTGAAGGGAAACCCGATCCCACATAACAGATACACAGAAAAGAGAGTGAAATTGCAACAACAAAAAAATATATATATATATATAAAATAAATAATAAAAATCTTGCTTAATTTCTATGATACAAATATAATGAAAGTTGCATTAGAAAGCTCTCGAAAACACCTTTCATTCAAATATAAACATTGCCATCATGTTATGGTAGAGTTGATTTCAGCAAAATGGTAAAACATTAGAATGTTTTCATTTATAACTTTCTTACTTTTCATCCAAAAGACTAGGAATTTTGAACTCTATATATTCACTAAACATAGATGATAACCTCAAAATTCGACTGTTCTAGGGTCATTGGTTTCTGAGATGAAAAATATACCTTTACATGAACCCCTGTCACAATTAAAGTATCAAAGTTTCGTTTAAAAAAAATACAAATCATAATCTCCATCTTTTGAAGAAAACACTGCCATGGTTTCTGGATATCTCCTATTGCTGGTTCATGAGAAGAAGTCGTTTGAAGCTTTTAGGGTGAACCCCCCTGCAAAGGTCATATTTCATAATTTATCTCAACCAAATTTGCAATCCTGTATCTTGTATCATCCTACAAAGATGTTAATGACAAAATTAATTCATACTCAGTTAAAAATAGCAAATTATACGAAGATTCTTATCAAATTTGACTCAAATCTCTGAAAGATTTTGATGATTTCCCACTGATAAACTATCATTATCATTATATAATTCCTAGTTATTTTCTACGGAAGCGTATTAGTGTCACGATGAAAAAAAAAATTGTGATACTATCTCCTACGTAGGAGATAGTATCTCCTACGTTGGACTTAGTATCTCCTACGTAGGACTTAGTATATCCTACGTAGGACTTAGTATCTCCTACGTAGGAGATAGTATCTCCTACGTAGGAGATAGTATCTCCTACGTAGGACATAGAATCTCCTACGTAGGACTTAGTATCTCCTACGTAGGACTTAGTATCTCCTACGTAGAAGATAGTATCTCCTACGTAGGACTTAGTATCTCCTACGTAGGAGATAACTTCTATAATGTCTGGACCACTTTATCACATCTAGCGTTGTTCACAATTGTATTAAACACATGTATACGCGTATAGTGTATGTAAACGCTTGTGTATATGACGAATGAAGAACAATTTTATGGATACCCAACTTATTTATTCCATGTAGACGACGTTTTGACATAGAATAAAGAAGTTGTGTATCCATCAAATTGTTCTTCATTCTTCATCACCCCACTTTCTAGAATGCCCATAAACAATATTGTGTATATCATATGATGTATAAGTATATGATAGTATATATGACCGTTAAAAAGCTTTAAAGACGCTGTAGCTGTATTTTGTTTTCTCAAATTTGCCATATTCTTTACAGTTTAAACAATATATTGTTATGTAAGAGGTTAAGACATTGCGTTACACGATCCGATAAACCTACATCCATAGAAAAAGGTTATCCCTATTGAAATAAAATGGTGCGACGTATAAAGCGACAGTGGTGTGGAACTCTTCAGTGTGAGAGGTAGATTTGTAGGTCATTTGAGAGTTCAGACAACAAGACAATTGACTATTCTATCATGGTCCCATTTTCAAAACTCTACTTTGAGTGTTTAGGTATCGCTACAGCCGATGGCCAATGAAGGGAAATGGACTCATATGGCTTAACCGAAAAGTGTACATTCGTTCTAGAACTCTTTTTATTGATTCGGGAGTATTATTTAGCCATTTGTAAGACTTATTTACCTTTTCGTGAGATCAATGTTTTCATTAAGAAAAACGTGCTAGAGTTTAAGTATTTTATAAATTGGTATCTATAGAAGTAGAGTTGATTGAGTCATCATGTGTTATGCAATCCAGTATAGTTTTGCACTGTACGATTATATCTAATAAACTGATATTGATCAAAAGTTCACGGTAGATCTCTACATTGATTGCGATATGATTGCGGTTTCCCTATTTATGTTTTGAAATATCACTGTTAAACTCCTTCAATAATTCAAGTACAGTCAACATATTTCCGTGAAATTTACTAGCGACCTAATTACACTTTGAACCTGGTGTTGGACATTTATTACACGACCTCACTCAAAACATTACTCAACAATAAAGGATCTCAGCTTCCATAATTAATAACCGTTAATGAATGTCTGTACTCTTGAATGTTATGAATGTACTGGAAAAGAATAGTTAGCGATAAATGTAAATTATGATTTTTTTAATATTGATTTATTTGCACATTTACACACTGATTAAATATCAATAATAAACTTCCAATATACCTAACCTATTTTGACAAGTATATTTACCATATGGGTAAATTAACCATCTGAAGTGACGAATTTTAAAATCTACCTCAGTTCTAATTTGAATGGTATTTTGTTATTTTTTAAGTGAAATAGGGCAATTAATTTTGAATAAATTATATTAGGTTGTTCTTATTTGACTTTCATTTAATTACATATAATTCGAATCAAATTTTTAATGAAGTGAAATGAATTTAGACTTCTTAATAAGAACTTCGTAAATGTGAACAGGAATGGCGACTCGACTCGTAGTATGTGCTTACTCCTTTTTCAGGTCTGAAATATATGCTTATTCGATTTCAAAGCAAACATTTTGTAAAACAATCTGAGACCAAGTACACACGACAAATAAACATATCAAATAGGTAAGAATGTGCCTCATTTAAGCAAAAAATATAACTTTTGTCATATGTTCAACCCTATGCCAGGACCCCTTTCAATGCCTATTAAAGCTTTATGCTGTCAGTTGTCTCCAAACCCTTACCCTTCAAAGGCGTTGGGGCACGCTATTCCTAATGAATTGAAATAAAGTGTTCTCACAAAAAGGTTAATAAGTGTTACCAATGCCTAAATAACACTCCTGAATCAATAAAAAGAGTTCTAAAACGAATGTAATGGTTTGGTTAAGCCACTCGAGTCCATTTCCCTTCGAGCGGCCATTTTAAAGTATTCACATGGACATGGCCGCTCGAATGTTGTACAAGTGTTCTGACTGACGTAGCAAGAACTAATCACCCAATAATATAGTTTTTAATATAACACTATGACGGAATAGTCAACAATCTGTCTGAACTCTCAAAATCGCATGACACCTACAAATCTATCTCTGACACTGAAGAGTTCCATAAAATGCTCCCTTTATACGTCGCCCCATTTTCTACCAATACGGATAACCGTTTTCTATACATGCGACCTGTCGGGACGTGTAATAGGATGTTTTACCCTCTTACGTAACACAATATTGTATAATCTTTAATAATAAATGGCAAATCTGAGAAAACAATATTGTGCAAATAATTATAATTATTTGAAAGTAACTGTAACAGTATATTCGCAAACTATCACTAACGAAATGGACACTAATGGAGCAGTAACCGAGAGACAATATTCCCTCCATAACATTTCAAGTGAACAATACTTTATTTTAAAAAAACAAGACGGAACTTCGAAATTACATGATTTAATCAGACTAACATAATTATGTTTATTGTGAAAAAAACAAACGCAAGATGCTTAGGTGTCTCCACAACTCGTGGATAAGTATGAAACGAAGTGATCAGTGCTTTATCATGCTATCTCCTACGTAGGAGATACTATCTCCTACGTAGGAGATACTAAGTCCTACGTAGGAGATAACCCTACTATGTCCTACGTAGGAGATACTAACTCCTACGTAGGAGATACTAAGTCCTACGTAGGAGATACTATCACCTAGGTAGGAGATACTAAGTCCTACGTAGGAGATACTATCTCCTACGTAGGAGATAGGCTTACTATGTCCTACGTAGGAGATATTAAGTCCTACGTAAGAGATACTATCTCCTACGTAGGAGATATGCTTACTATGTCCTACGTAGGAGATACTAAGTCCTGCGTAGGAGGTACTATGTCCTACGTAGGAGATACTAAGTCCTACGTAGGAGGTACTGAGTCCTACGTAGGAGATACTCAGTCCTACGTAGGAGATACTATCTCCTACGTAGGAGATACTAAGTCCTACGTAGGAGATACTAAGTCCTACGTAGGAGATAGTTTGGCAGATTTTTTTTTCATCGTGACACTAATACGCTTCCGTAATTTTCCAATATTCCTTGCTCATGTCTATGTCTTTCATTTTGTAAATTATATATTTTAATGTTTCTATGTAGGCCTGTATATATATGATATCTTGAAATATAGGCCTATATTACCCATACGGGCGAGAAGACACAGGTGATTATTTTTGTGATATGTGCACATGTGCTTTCAAGTGATTCTCAACGTTGATTGGTCGGTTACCCGGAGAAAGAATGACTATGGCGTCATAAAACAATGGTCTGACGCGACGAATTATCTTATGACGTCACAATGTTACTGTGGCGACGGGTCCTTCACAGCGGCCGCCCAACATGAAAATGTAATAACCAAGCGTAATTTGGTCAATTTAATTGCATAATGGGTAATATATAGAATAACCAACTCGGTACGCGTGATTACGAGGAATATCCACTCGTCTAAATAATGTTCAGAGCTACTCGCTAAAGCTCGTGGCTGAACATTATTTAGACTCATGGATATTTCCCGTAATCACTCGTACCTCGTTGGTTATTCTCTAAATAGGCTACATGCACATTACGTTTCATTATTTTATTTTAGCTTTCACTAAGTTGGATAACTTGCACCCAATACATTTTCAGTTTTCTCAGCACTGATATATATGGTAGGGTGCCCTAAGTTCGTTAGTATCCTAAGTTCGTGACGTCATTTACAAATGTGCGCGCTCCATTATGACTCGCGCAAAATATCTGAAACGCCCGGACTATAGTTTCAAAACTCAAACATAATTGCTTGATACAACTTGCAGTAGCATTTAACCAATTAAACATTTACAATGCCAATTTTCTCAACAAATGTGCTCAAAATCACTGTTTATTCTACCTACAATTACCAACTGAAAGAATACATATGATGGGGTTCGATCCTGCTAACATCAGCTTTTAATGAATATCTTGCAGACTCAAAAGCACTTTCACTAGAGTAGCGTCCCTTACCGGAAGTTTACAGTTTTGACTGACCGACCCACGTGTGAAATGTCTGCGAATGTTGAAAATGTGGATGTAGTACTTGACACACAAGGATTGGATGTTCCCTTATGTCCCCATGGTAAATAGAAATTGGAATCATGCACAGTTATATTCTATTGGAATAAAATATTAATGGTCACATACAGGTAAAATAAAATTATAAATCAATCTGAATATTCTTTTTTAAATTGAATCGATCCAACCAGAATTCCTTTCATGATAAAACATTATTTATCCTTCTCTAAGTAACCACCCTACGCCCTAAGTGTATTTTTGCTCTGTTACACCACAACCTGGGTATGTGATAGAGTCGAAAATGCCGTGTAAGGCTAAAAATAACCAGCCAATGAAATAACTGAAAATCAAGCAACAGTTCCCTGGTTTGAGAAGATCTGTTCAGTATTCATATGAGCAATCATCAACTTAATTCAAATCACAACAAATACATTGACTGACAATATACAGGCGTAACATTATTATCTTTACGAACATTTTCCCTATCACACACTCAGGTAGGTATTTTTAAAAGGAAGGTATGGGTATTCTATCGGAATTTCGATAAGTGGCGCTAGAAGTTTGAAAAACTTTGCTACGGCATACGAGCATATTGCTCATTAGTTTTATTATATACTATGTGTTACTATGGGAATTCAATTCTATCATTGTAGGCCTATATGTTTTATTGTTTAAAAAATGTAATATTTACGTAAAATATTGCGTGTTTTCATTTCACTTAATGCCAAACAAGCGGTAGATCTTTCCATTTAAGTAGTAAAATGCATTAAAATAGCCTGAGGGGACGGAATGTGCGAATAGCAGTGGCAGAGCACTGTAGCAGTCTTGGGCAGTGGCAGTACTGCAGTAGGCTTTTGAAACCATGTTCTATAAAGTATACCAATAGTCTTAAAGTATTCTACAATGTATACCAATAGTTACGTGGTGTTCAACAAATTACTCTAATCTCAAATTGTTCTACAATGTATTCCAATAGTTGCATGGTGTTCTAATAATTACTCTAATCTCAAATTGTTCTACAATGTATACCAAAAGTTGCATAGTGTTCTACATCTTTCTCTAATCTCAAATTGTTCTACAATGTATACCAATAGTTGCATAGTGTTCTAATAATTACTCTAATCTCAAATTGTTCTACAATGTATACCAAAAGTTGCATAGTGTTCTACATCTTTCTCTAATCTCAAATTGTTCTACAATGTATACCAATAGTTGCATGTTGTTCTACAAATTCCTCTTATCTCATATTGTTCTACACAGTATGTATACCAGTGATGCCATAATGTTCTTTTCTCATATCGGCCCCATTATAGTATATACAAACTGGCTTACAATCAAGGGCTTACAATAAAAAAAGGTGTATCAAATTTAGTTGTTCTGATATCTCCCTAAAACATAAATGGAATTTCCTTTCTTTGTATGAATATATATATGTGTTATGAAATATATTGACAAAAATTCAATTGCTATAATTTTAAGATAACAAATCAAATGGGAATACCCAATATTATGTTGTGTCTGTTTCATACAAAGGGCCAGCCTTGTTGTTCACAAGATATGACAAAAATGGAAAAGAATCAGGAAGACAACGTCAGTTCTTTGCTTGTTCTGCTTTCCGAGATCGCAAACAGTGCCGATTTTTCCAGTATGCTGATGTAAAAGTTTCAAAGGTTAAGTCAGAAAATCGACCAATAGACAGTTCATTCACTCCTCGGCACACGCATGAAGAATTTTGGGAAAGGTTTGTACTCGTTTCTTTCTAAAATTGCATACAACGAAAAAAAGAAACATTCTGGCGTAAAGCATAATACAATGAAGTTATTGAGGAAAAACTTTACATGGGAATAAGCATTCAAATGCCAAAAATACTGTTCAGTACATTTATTGATCATGTAATGAATTATTTCAAGTATCATGTATTTATATATTATTATATAGCCCCGGTATATGAATGTTCATCAACAAGGACTGATCAAGATATGTAATTTTGAGGCGGGGGAGGTTGCCCTCTGACGTTCACATCTGACAACCAAAATTGGAATAATTGAAAAACATCTACTCCTCCCTCTACAATACCCTTGATCCGTACTCCGTACTACCAATAACAGATTTGAACATTGACAAATAAAATATATTTTTGAAATTCTTTGTTTTCAAAATTGATGCATAATGAATCTACCTCTCCAGATTCCAGAAAGTGAGATGTCCGAGCGTCACGGATGATGACCGAATGTTTTGTGACACGTGTCAGCTGCTTCTAGTACCGGGTGAGGAGGGGGATCACGGGGGACACAAAGTGAGGGGAGACCTACCCCTCCAGACCCTCCTTCACCCCTCCAGACTGCTCCTGCCTCTAGACGATAACAAGACATATGCTGTGAGTCTTTGGAGAACTAGTTTAGTCCCTTTGAAATTAAATGTTTGACATATGAGTGCACATGAAAACAGTAACGAAAACCGATTATGAATTGACCCGAGCAAAATGCTTGCTGTTGATATGTAAGTTACACACATACAAAAGCCAATAAAGTGTCATTTGTTAATATAAATAAAGGAGTTTTTTAATCTGACAACTTTTCATATTTATTTATTTAAGAAAACCAGGACAAAGGTTAAAAAAATAGCCTTGTCCAAGGTCTAGCAACTTCGCCACTCGTGTCAACTTACAAGAAATTGTTAAATATTTGATATAATTCTAAATGTTCAATTATACAAAGAATAATTGAAGGAATGAACACATTAGAATAACTTCCATTTTTTCTTGACCAAGTGTAAATCAAGTGAAAGTGAAATCAGTTTGAGCTTTTGAAACAAATTCAAGTCTTTGTACAATACTGTATGTTTCAGCAATACCTGTTCTCCAAATGCACTGTATCCCTGACGGTTGAGAACCTTCACCAGCTAGGAGTCACTCATGTACTGTGTGTTGGAGCTCCCAGGTGAGAAATACTCTTCTTTTGCTTTTCTAATAAAATATTCACCTTAAATATTTGACCTCCTGACAACCCTGGCAATCCTCTGGATCCACTTAGGGTTGTCTTTCCACTCCAAACAGTTCTAGTAAGCTGAAATCTTATTACAAAATATATTCCTCAGTTTGATTTGCTATAAACAATGAAACACTATTTGACTCTATTTCAATTCTTTCATTCTTTGGAACCCAGAATCCATGAAGCCATTGCACAGCAGGAAGCATCATCCAAAAAGAAAATGTCATCTCTTCTCATGGATCTTGATCACAGATATGTACGTTTGCTTTATTGTGACTTTGATTGTTGCTCGGAATGGGAAATAACTATACATTTTGCCCAACTTGATCTTTTAAAGTAGAGTTTGTCCTCTGTAAGAACCTTCACAAGCTTGAATTCACTCATTTGTGTCTGAGACACCAGGTGAGACCACACCTGTTACAAACTGAAAATAATAAACAACAGGACAAGTTTCCCTTTGGGTATTTAGGCAATTGATAATCAAAATTAATGTTTACATATGTTTGGCTGCCGGACTAATAGACTAATTCTTCTTTATGTGTATGATGTTATATTTTGTTCTACAATGAAACTATATTTGTCTTATTTCAGATGCAACTGCTTCCCCCAGAACAGTTCTGCCATTTCAACATGTTCAACTTTCACTTCTTTGACTCAGAGCAGGGAGAAAAAACATATGCAAACTTTCTCTTGTCAAAACCGGGGAAAAGAGTTGCCATAGTAACAGATCCACCATTTGGTGGCATGGTAGAGGTTTTAGCCGCCTCCTTGAATAAGATGATAGCAGATTGTTCAGGAGAAAAATCCAACGGTAAGTAACAATTACCGGGTAGCTTGTAAAAAATTATCTCTTCTCATTTCAAATATTTTATCTGATTCTTTATGCTGCTACTTTTGCAATTCTATTTTTTGATAAATTTTCAAAATGTTTCAAAATTTATGAACCCCTGAAACCCTCTCTGGGGCTATTTAGCAGCTCCGCCGCGTTTTGTATTGGCTATAACTTTTTTTCTAGAAGGTTTTGAGAACTCATATACCGGTACATAAATTCTTACTTATACCCCTGGGGAATTTTTTTGACATGATCACATTCAAGGTCAAAGGTCAAGGTCACGAGTTCTGAAATTCCTAAAATAATCCTTGTAAACACGAAAAATATTTGTGCTATCAGGCTCTTCTTTGGTGTATATCAACTATGGAGGAGAAAGGCCAAGATTTGAAAAGGTTTTCGCTAACATCCGTCAAAGGTCAAGGTCACAACGAGGTCACGACTTGAGCGTGCTTTTACAAAAATGTCTTATTTCAACTACTAACACTTTGAATCATTACATGATTGTTATATATAATGAAAAGTGATAATTGATTGTGTGACCTTGAAGATCAAAGGTCAAGGTCATAAGATATGGTCATGCTAACCAGTTCTGAAATCACTAAGTAACTTTTTTCCATGAAGATATTAACACCTCATATAGATAGCTTCTTTCTTATAAACCTGGTGAATGATTTTGACATGTTCACATTCAAGGTCATGAGTTCTGAAATCACTACAACAATCATAACTTTTTTTGTGCTATCAGGCTCTTATTTGGTATATATGAACTATGGAGAAAGACCAAGATTTGAACAGATTTTCGCTAAAATCTGTCAAAGGTCAAGGTCACAGCTAGGTCACAACTTAACAATGCTTTTGTGAATATGCTGTATTTTAACACTTTGAGTCATTGCATGATTGTTATACACAATGAAAATTGATCTTTGATGGTTTGACCTTGAAGGTCAAAGGTCAAGGTCATGAGATATTGGTTAAGGCCACATTAATCCTTTGATCAAATTTTGAAATAAGAAATAGGTTTTTGGCAACTTTTTGGACAAACTTGTGAAAAGTGACCCCAGTGATGATTGGTAATAACTTGAATAATGAACAAGTTTTTGATGCTGACGAGAAGGCAGAACAGGGACAGGTGAGACCCTAAGTTTTGGAGCTGCTCTGCTTTTGTGGTGTCCCGCAAACGCTCATCTAGTTGTAACAGAGAGCTTACATGGGAAGGATGGGAAGACTGTGAGGTTAGAATGATGTTATTATGACTTCACACAAGTTCATGTATGTATGCATTAACTATGTTGCAGATAAACAGACGACTCCAGTGCTGTGGTTCTTCCCCTATTTCATGGAACACAGAATCATCCAGGCCGTGCCCTCCTTACACATGATCGACTATAAGGTGCTCTTTTCAGGTGTTTCAATAGTTTATGTATCCAGAATTAACCAGTCATACAAAAGATCAATTATTACTATGTCTTCTAGGTTAATCTTTAAACAGTTTTTGTAGTATTCATTAAGTAATATAGTAGTATAGTGAAGACAAGAAATTTGTGGAGGATCATCTTCTTATTTTCACCACAGCAATATTTCTGTAACAATCCTTATGATGTTTTATATGCTTCAAAACAGCATGAGGATCTTTACTATAAGTCATCTCATCATCATACTCTGGTGTTGACCAACTGTTTGAAGCACAAACTTGAAGACATGTTTGTTCTGTACTACATGTCTATATGTGTGCTGTGCAGGTGGACTATGACAACCACTCACTGTTCTCGGTGAAGAAGAAGAGCAAGAAGGGGTCCCCAGTGAGGATCTTCACCAACCTGGACCCCCAACACTTCCCCTTGCCTACACAGGAGGGATACAGGTAGATTTATCTTTGATATTGAAACTGTGATGCTCATAGCCAAGTACATATGACTTAATGACTTGACCAAAACTTTTGACATAAAACAAATTGTTATAATTTATCCTTTAAAAATCATTTTCTTTAAAAAAAACTTTTATTTTGTAGATGGTGCAAAACGTGTAGTCGCTATTCTGCAGCGGAGAACAAGCACTGTGACAAATGTGGCAAGTGTTCCTCCAAGGTGAGTTTTATTTCTTTTCCATCTCTATGTCCATCCCATTTCCATGCTCCTGGTTTTAGTCGTGAGTGAGTAAATTGTGTCCACCTTTGTTTGTAATCATTCAACAAAAAAACTGCAAAAGTTGACTGTTGTTCCCATGTTACAGGATGGTTCTACGTACGTGCACTGCGCCCTGTGCAGCAAGTGTGTGAAGCCATCGTGGGTGCACTGTGACACCTGCAGGGGGTGTCAGCTGCAGGATCACAGGTGTGGGGCACCTGCACGGACAGGTGAGTTCTTACATTGATACAGTTTCTGGAGATGTTAAAGGAACAAAAATATCATCATGAAGATACTTATAGTCCATTTTAAAGGGGCAGTAGCACCTTTTTAAATTTCCCATTTATAATGATAGTTTATGTCATTTATGTTAACTTTAGAGTGTAAAACACCTTATTACACAAATCAATTATCTGCAGTGGTAATAACGGTGTTGCGTATAAAGCAAAAATTGCATGGCGGCCATTTTAATGTTAACACATTTTATTAGTTCGAATTACAAAAACGATTCCCATGGCTTTACCGAACAATGTACACTCATTTTCAACTTGATTTTCCGAAGAGAGAAGGGTGTTTTATTATTGGTGACATTATTTTTCAAATACATTTATCGACTGATTTGAGTGAAAAAAAACGTCCTACTGCCCCTTTAAGAACATATAAAAGAGAAATGTTGAACAAGGAGCATTTGAGAAATACAAAATACAACTGTTCTCTATCTCATATCCAAGTGCCATGTTGTTTCACTTTTCACTGCACTACAGGTTGTCACATCTGTGGAGAGCTGGGTCACAAGAGGAGAGAATGTCCCCAGAAGGAGTCTGGCTCCAGGTACAATTGTTTAGTTTGTCTTTGATAAGTATATGATAAAATATATATATAAATATATGAAGCCCTCATAAAATCTTCCAAGGCTAGAGTTTCCACAATTATAGTTATATATGTTTTCGAATGAATGAAAGTTTAATGACAAAAACATTATCATTAACGACACCCTTGTTACATAAGGAAAAAGGGTTTTTTTTTTGTTTTTTTTTAAATGTTAACAGCAAGTTTGATGTTTTTACTTTTACATAAAATAAGGTAACTGAATGTTAACAATAGTTTATTATTTTTTAAATGTTTACTATTTATTGAAACAGCGTTTTTCTTCTAATTAAGCACCAAGTCATCAATTTCGTGTCAACTTTTTTTTTACCACAGGAAAAGATCATTTGAGAAGAAAATGTCATCAACACCGGGCCTTCCATCCAAAAAACAACGAAAAAAGTGTGGAAAGGCAAAGTCATAAGCAATGAAATTGTATTTGTATAACTGTGTTTTGTTGTTCTTGGACATGGAGAAGGATATAATATTATATATGATAATAAAAAAGCTAATTATACTCTACTTAAATGTTGTGGTTGGTATAACCATCACCCTCTCCATCCATCCTTCAAACTCAATTCTGGAGTATTGATTATCTCTCAACTCATTGTCAGAAGGTGGTGATATTTAACCTCACTCACTAAAAGATCTAGACTGTTGTCCTGGGTCCCCTTTCACAAACCACTAAAGTGATCTTTGGTCACTGAGCAACCATAGTTCAATGTTAAGTGGAGTTGAGGTTAAAGGCACTGTACCACGATTTTCTTACTGAAATAAAGTGCTCTCACAAAATATAAATAAGTGTTAACAATGGCTAAATAATACTCCTAAATCAATTAAAATAGTTCTAAAACGAATGCACATGGTTCGGTTAAGACATGCGAGTCCATTTACCATCGAGCGGCCATTTTAATGTGTTTATGTTAAAATGGCTGCTTGAAGGTAGTTCAAGTGATCGGACTGATGTAATGAAGCATTCAGAGTTTTAAATATGGTACAATTATTGAATGGCCAACAATCTTGCTGTCAGAACTCTAAAATTCTCATGAGACCTACATCTCTACCACTCCCACTGAAAAGTTCCATACCACTGTCGTTTTATACGTCGCACCGTTTTCTTCAATAAGGATAACTGTTTTCTATGGATACGGCTTATCCGCTCGTGTAATGAGATGTTTTATCCATTGACATAACAATATATTGTATAAACTTTAATAATAATAAATGGCAAATTTGAGAAAACATAACATGCTAAAAACGTGCTACAACGCCTTTAACCCTAGTTAATGTTCTTTGTGAAATGAAAGTCAAAGCAAGTCGGACACACTGAAGCGTCTAATCTGTAAAGGTTAATATTAGAGTCTGTACAGTCTGCAGTGCACAATCCCAAGACTCTGTACTGTTTGTTACCAGTGAGATGTCAGCATTAGATGTGTAATCTCACCTGCTTCCTCACAACCACTGATCTCATTCAACTGCTTTAAGCACATTTTGTTAAATTCAACCTCTTTTCAGCACATTTTGTTAAATTCAACCTCTTTTCAGCACATTTTGTTAAATTCAACCTCTTTTCAGTACAATTTTGAGTATTCAATTTTAGTACAATCTGATGTGTTCAACCTCTTCTGTGCAACTTGTACTATTCAACCGCTTTTAGAAAGTTGCTAAATTCAACCTCTTTTCTGCTTGTACATGATCACTAAACCCCGGTGTTATCGCGGCACATGCTGACATCTGTATCCCGCGGGGGATTTCAGAAACTATAGCCTCACATCCACATTCCTCACACAAGTTTGAGTTAGGAACAGTTTATTCAGCTTTTCATCTATGAAAGTATCCCTAATTTCAATTGTTCTATTATTTACATATTGGATATGTAGTCTAACAAGGAGCCATTTTGCTTCCATAACAGTGAATTGCTTAGACTCAGTTTAGTCAGATACTTCACTGACTGTATTGTCACATAGATCTGATGTAATAATATTGGTCTTATGTTTTCACGTTCCAACTCACTTCCCTCCTCGTGTTTTTCTTGATGAAATCCAAAGATCTTCCAAAAAAGACCACAGCTGATAGTCAGATCTCTTAGTGTAGCTCATCTCTGCAGTAGCTCACCAAACATATCTTCCAATCTTGCTGAGTTATACTAAACTATAGTAGCTTGCACACTCAGTTTCCTAGTGATATATTCTCTTCAAAACTAACAAATATATCAAAGTTAAAGGGGCAGTAGCATGTTTTTTTGCTGAAATAAGTTGATGAAATGTATTTGAAAAATAATGTCACCAATAGTAAAACACCCTTCTCTCTCTCAAATATTTCTGAAAATTCTCGACTAAGTTCATACCTAATCTTCAAATCATTACTACATGTATTCAGGAGCAAGTGTATCGGCAAGCTCGAAGTCGTTTTAGATAATCATAATTTAATGGTAGAAGTAGGACGCAGAACTGGTGTTGATATCGAATGCAGATTATGTACTCATTGTTTATGTCATGGATTAGATTATATTGAAAATGAATTTCACTTTTTATTGGTATGTATCGCATTTACTGATTTACGTAAAAATATATCACTTGTAAATATATTGTAAATCCATCACAGAAATCTTTTATTAATTTAATGAATTCCAATTGTCAATCAACTATTTTGAATCTTGGAAAATACACATATTTTGCCTTTAAACTTTATGGTACGCTTCATAAGTAAAGTGTAACAGTAGTGAAATGTTGTATTTAAAAAATAGATATATAAATATACGTTGTACATATTTATTTAGGATTGGGGCAAGTGTTTATGTTATACTTTTGTAAAACAAATATTTGTAACTTAAAATTGACATGTTATGTCCTATGGACCTGTGACCTTTTTGACAGAAGAAACTTTCATTCACAATCATTCACACCCTTCTCTCTTTGGAAAATCAAGTTAGAAAATTAGTGTACATGGTTCCCTAAAGTCATGAGATTCGTTTTTGTCATTCGAAATAATAAAAAGTGTTCACATTAAAATGGCCGTCATGAAACTTTTGTTTTATACCAGTGCGGATAACTGGTTTGTGTAATAAGATTTTTTACCCTCAAAAGTAAATATAAATGACATAAGCTATCATTATAAATATGGGAAATTTAAAATAATACAATTTGCAAAAAAAACCGTATTACTGCCCCTTTAAAGTACATGGTTTTCAAATATTATTCCTTAATAGGTTCTAAAAGTCGTCACTTACCGGTATCACCTTGCCAAAAGTATACAATCTGTATAAATCTAAGAAACCTATATAAACCCACTATGAAGTAGTCCGTCAGCTTTTCCATCCCACTTTTTGTTCCACTCATAACTCAAACATTAATTACATTTGGTGAGGTGCTTGACGACCTGTCTAAAAAAATGTGTGTGGTGGGGCTAACAGCATGAGGATCCACTGAAGGAAACTATGATGGAACCAACAGGAGTTGGGTAAAATAAAGATAAGGAGAGAGCCGCCAAAACCCATGAAGTGAACCACATGAGGAGGAGGAGGAGCAGGAGTGTGTGTAGTTTCATGTTTCGGGGATTAGACCCCCTTCATCAGACTCCTGAAGACACTAATTGTTCAAATGTTTCAAAAACTTGATACTTATAATCACTGATGTGTACACTTCCCTTCATATATTTCATACCCTCATTTGCATATTTTATGCATACATATTCTCCATGTTTCCACTCATGTGAAGACATACTACTGTGACATTTTCATACAAAGGACTAAATATTGATGTCCTTTTGCTATTTTTAAGCTTTTTTCTTTGAACAATGTTAAAAGTGGGGTATATGAGTGAGCTGTGGGAGCTCAGTGCATGCAGCCTGTCAAACTTGATGTTCACAAGATATTCAACCCTGACATACACAAGGCACTCAACCCTGACATACACAAGGCATTCAATCCTGAACATACACAAGGTGTTCTACCCCTGACATACACAAGGCATTCAACCCTGACATACACAAGGCATTCAATCCTGAACATACACATGGCATTCAACCCCCGACATACATAAGGTATTCAACCCTCAACATACACATGGCATTCAACCCCCGACATACATAATGTATTCAACCCTCAACATACACAAGGCATTCAACTCACGACATACACAAGATAGTCAACCCTCAACATACACAAGGCATTCAATCCTTGACATACACAAGGTATTCAACCCCCGACATACTCAAGGTATTCAACCCCCGACATACACAAGGTATTCAACCCCGACATACACAAGATAGTCAACCTTCAACATACACGAGGCATTCAATCCTTGACATACAAAAGGTATTCAACCCCTGACAAACACAAGGTATTCAACCCCGACATACACAAGATAGTCAACCCTCAACATACTCAAGGCATTCAGTCCTTGACATACATCAGGTATACAACCCTCAAAATACATGAGGCATTCAATCCTTGACATACATAAGGTATTCAACCCCTGACATACACAAGGTATTCAACCCCGTCATACACAAGATAGTCAACCCTCAACATACACATGGCATTCAATCCCCGACATACACAAGGCTTTCAACCCTTGACATACACAAGGCTTCCAACCCCTGACATACTCACGGTATTCAACCCTGACATACACAAGATAGTCAACCCTCAACATACACAAGTTATTCAATCCCCGACATACACAAGGCTTTCAATCCCCGACATACTCAGGTATTCAACTCCGACATACACAAGACAGTCAACCCTCAACATACACAAGCCATTCAACCAACGACATACACATGGCATTCAATCCCCAACATACACAAGCCATTCAATCCCCGACATACATGAGGCTTTCAACCCTTGACAAACACAAGGCTTTCAATCCCTGACATACACTAGGCATTCAACCCCTTACATACACTAGGCATTCAACCCCCAACATACACAAGGTATTCAACCCCCAACATACACAAGATAGTCAACCCTCAACACACACAAGGCATTCAATCCTTGACATACATAAGGTATTCAACCCCTGACATACACAAGGTATTCAACCCTCGACATACACAAGGCATTCAACCCAGATATACACAAGATAGTCAACCCTCAACATACACATGGCATTCAACCCACGACATACACAAGGCATTCAATCCCTGACAAACACAAGCCATTCAATCCCCGACATACACAAGGCTTTCAACCCCGACATACTCAGGTATTCAACCCCGACATACACAATATAGTCAACCCTCAACATCACAAGGCATTCAACCCACGACATACACAAGGCATTAAATCCCAAACATACACAAGGCATTCAATCCCCGACATACACAATGCTTTCAACCCTTGACATACACAAGGCTTTCAACCCCTGATATACACAAGGTATTCAACCCTCGACATCGCGAAGTAGTCAACCCTCAACATATACATGATAGTCAACCCTGGACATACACAAGTTATTCAACCCCTAACATACACAAGGTAGTCAACCTTCAACATACACAAGGTATTCAACCCCGACATACACAAGGTATTCAACCCCGACATACACAAGGTATTCAACCCCGACATACACAAGGTATTCAACCCCCGTTCAGCATGACTGCCGTTATTCTGTACAGTCTGTTATCTGTTTTAAAACCTATGATCTACATAAGGACCCAACAGGTTGTGACAACACTGCTCTACTGTACCATGAGAACAGACTTGTTTAAGTCAACCTATGTGAAACACATCCTGGTTTTATGAATGCAAAAAAATATTATTATAAGCTGTCAACAACAACACAAATACAAAGCATAAGGAAAATACGAACCGGGATATCCATTACACTGTGGGATCAGACGTGTCTCCATGTTGACTTCATATCTCTCTCTGAAACCATGTTTAGTTTCTACACACAGATATGGTGGATAAATGGTGAAGATTAATTTTCTTCAACAGAGACATGTTGAACAGTTATTTGTAGGTGTTTTTGTTGATGGCTGTTGTGCATGCTTCGTGAAGAAAGACAGCATGGAAACCTGTGGTTGAGAGCAGTACCCAGTAAGTGGTTGGGCTTTTATTGCTTCTTCCTGTGTTATGTAGTTTCACTACTAGACAAAACTAAGTATGCTCTATGTTGTTTTGTAATTACAATCAATTTTGACAATTTATTTATAAAATGATATATATTCTACTAAATGTGACCAATTTGCTAGGATTATATCCTATTTATGACTCCAGCCTTATCTTAATCTCATTCATTAAAGCTAGTTGATTTTTGAGAAAAAAATCTGTTACACTTCATTAATCTTTCAATGGGAAAATACCTTCTCTGATAAATGGAAATTAACTACTTATAATCTTTCTTTAAAACAAACAGTGTTCATATGTTTTCGAAATTCAATTCAAAGACACCATTTAGGATTTCATTTAGTAAGAATACCTTCATAGTAAGAAACAAAACATCCTTAACCCTTTAGTTGCGTATATATATTTTACCCATTTTAGCCCCTGTGGCGGAATTTACAGGCTCGCAGCAGTAGTTTGGCATCGGCACTAATTTACATTAGGAACACACATGAACTCAACTCCGCTACACAATCTCCATTCGAGTTAAAAGAAACTGATACAGTCAGACTGTTCCAGAGATGGCTTTACTAGTTTTTGAGATGGCGAATGAACAGGCAGGCTATAAGAGTGCACGTGTTTGATATTATGAATAAAACACATTTGAAGAAAAGTGGAATAACATTGTAACTCCTTTTTTATTGTCAAAATGATAAATAACAGCTTACGTAAATCGGCACTACTGACAAGTCTTTACATACTAATTTATATGTAAACATACACGTATATACTAATATGGATTGTCATTGTGGGTTTCCATTAAGAAGATAATGGAACAAAACATAACTTGATAACAACCTAATGTTGATTTTCTACACAAGCAACATATTGTAAACGTGTCATCTGCTGTGACAAACACGTAAATGTTTTGCTGTCAATTAATGCTGGTTTATCATTCTGGTGATAACGATTTTGTTAAAACAAACTGTCAGCTGCTCATTGCGGTCATTTTCAACCAGCTCAACCCCATCAATTCCCAAGCCCCATATGCCAGAGCCACAATCAAGATCCACAAAAACCCACCAAAGGCCAGGATCCTAGTTTGCTCCAGAGGATCAGGCCATTGTTTATCTACTTACGCCCCCTCATGTTTGTATTGCAAATCCTCATCATTCTCATGCTTTACCCATCATGTTTGTATTACAAATCCCCATTGTATACCATTCTCATGCATGTTAATCTCCCTGATTGAGTTTCCTCACCATTGTTTTGTTTGCTATATAAATGTACCATATTTTGTTATTTCCTTACATTCAACCTGATGAAGGAGTTAGTATGTACTCCGAAACGTCGTGTATTTTCACATTAAAGAAGTTGTTATCCAGAAAATCTTCATGTTCTTATGTATACCACTTCTAAATGCCCTTCAAAGACCTTGGTAATTGTTTGTTTTACAAAAGTTCACCCAAAAGAGGTGTTAAGTGTCCTAAGGGACATCAAAATTAACAATGACTGACATACTTTATTCCCAGATTTGATATTTTGGTGTTTTATATTTGCAAAATAAACTTACACCATTAGCACATTCCATCGATTAAACTTGCGCAATGATAAAGATCGGAATAGAGAATATATTGAATCAGTCAACATTTGCTTCCTGCAATGTTTTAACTTTGTTTCGTTCCCCACCCTCAAACAGTAATGGAATGGAAGTAACATATTAGATAGTACGGGTACGTCCAATTAACAACCTTAATTAACGCCACCTTTAACGCACAACATCGACACGGATGTTACGTAGTAATTACCGTCTCTATATATGTACAAGTGGCTTTTAAACGAACCCAAATTCTGTTTTCCACAACAAATTTGGACAAAAAACGTGATTGTCAGTACATCTTCTGTACTTAACCAAGGGAAGGTAAATGTTACAGGTCGACTAGAAAACCCAAACTCGTGGTCTGTCCCATCTAGTACATACAACACGGGTTTACAGGGAGCACAGTGACAATGTTTTAAACCATTGTAAACGAGTCGTGATGAAGGGCAAACAAAAGCCTTCGATACACGCGTGATGATTTCACAGAGAAGCGAGAGAGGACAAAGTGTAGAAGTTGTCTTGTCCCTCGCGTCATCTCGGCACATACCCTCACGCTGTGCGGTACTCCTGATCTCTCCGAGCTCGTCTAGTTCACTCTCCACATACCACTCATACCTTCCTGTCAATAAATCAGATCCCTTGTGTTTATTATTTTGTTAACATGTTTATGGATTTATTGATCGAAGTGTAAAGACAGCATTTCAACAACGATCTTAATTTGGACTCGTTCTTAAAATATTTAAAGTTTATAAATCGTAGAATTCCGAAATGTAAACAAAATATATGTGCTATTTGCTTAGGTCTTAGGTAAATATTTGATATTTAAAGTGACACTGAGTATTTTGTTGGAGTCGCTTACATATATGTCAAGCGTTGTCAGTGGTGTTCTTTTATCGAGAAGTATTGACTGTTGCTGAAAATGTCCATGTTTCCCCAATGCTACTCGGTTCAGTATGGTAACAGTATGAAGGTCTACAGTTGGGATTGGTTTGAATGAACAATGTACCGTGGGTCAATTTTCATTGAAATAAAGTATGTCGTTGTGTGGGTGAAGCACATATATTTGGCACGTATCAAAGTCAGATAAAATGTTATGGAAACAACTCAATGTCACTTTAATGGTCTCTTTTATTGCATTAAATATTTACATGGTTAATATTTTGAAGCAGGAACCTTCATGCACCAACCCATATTTTACTGTTACGTACACGTGAAGCTCATTGGCTCCTGAGTATGATTTATGAGTCATTCTCAAAAAGTGCACAATTCCGGATACACAATTTTGAAAAAAATTATGTAATTTTTCAGAACTTTTTTTTCACAAATGTGAAGACATATCATTAAGATATGAGAAAAATATAAACGCAGGGCTTAATGAGATATGGATTGTTTATAAAAACTTAGAGTTTTTCATTTGGGGATACGTGTCGCCAATAAAGAAGATATATGAACGATACATGTAAGAAGTTAATACCCATCAGAAGTTTATGTTAATACTTGACATTATCATTACTGTTAATCAATAGTTGCCACATTAAGACAAGTTAAACATTTGAAGATATATTTGAGCGCGTAGAAAACATGAACAAATGAATCGAATATTTCATTCAAAACGTTAAAATGATGCTTTTTTCCAACAAAAGGGTGGAACTATAATCTGGTGTAACACCCTCTCGCCCTTCAACAGGTATACCTCATCCTGCTGGACATAAGACTAAATGCATTTGGAGTCAATTTTAGCTCATCAGGCCTGAAGGCCAGATGTGCTTATGGCATGGGCCGTCGTCCGGGGTCCGTCCGGCGTCCGTTAACTTTTCATTCTTTCGACTTCTCCCCCAGAACCGCTACACCCCAAATCTGTAATTTGGTGGGTGGGTACCCATCACCTAGGGGTCAAAGTTTGTTCATCACGAATGCCAACGCCAACAAATATGGCCGCCAGAGACATTAAAAGTGAAACCTTTAAACGACGTCTTCCCCGAAAGCGTTTGATTTAGGAGTGTCATTAACATCTTTGTAGGGATACAAGTTTCACTCTAAAAGCTTCAAACGACTTCTTCTCACGAACCAGCAATAGGAGATATCCAAGAAGAAAGAAAGTGTTTTCTTTAAAAGATGGAGATTATGATTTGTAAATTTCATTATTGAAACTTTGATACTTTGATTGTGACAGGGGTTCATATAAAGGTACATTTTTCATCTCAGAAACCAATGACCCTAGAACACTCTAATTTTGAGGATATCATCTACGTTTAGTGAATATCAGGAGTTCCAAAGTTCAAGTCTTTTGGATGAACAGTAAGAAAGTTATTAGTGAACACATTTGAGTGGTTTACCATTTTACTAACATTAACGCTACCGTACAATGTTAGCAATGTTTATATTTAGATGAAAGGGAGCTTTCTAACCAACTTTCATTATATTTGTATAACAGAAATTAAGCACGATAGAACTTCTTTATTTTTTGCAATTTAACTCTATCTGTGTATCTGTCAGGTGGGATCAGGTTTCCCTGCAGCCCAGTAACTGGTTGAGAGTCCTCAGCTTTAGGTGGGATAGCACGGACAGTCTGCCTCTTGCAATAATTATAAGGCTGTTTTACACTTCCATCTAAAACCAGTTTAAGACAAAATGACATCATACGTTTGGGTTTATTTTTATGTATTGATAATTCAAACACAGAATGATAAGCGTTTTTTCCGTTCCTATATGACTTTCTAATTGCACAGGTCGAATTTGAATGTTCTGTTTTTATATTTATTGAAAGGAAAATTGCTTTATAATGATATTTCCGTAATTTTAGAAGAAAGCACACACTACGCGATGTTTGATTTAAACGTTATTATCTTATTTCAGTTGATATAATATTCAAGAGGTTATCAGTTACACAGTTAACATCCTGTATGCGTTATCACGGCAAGGCGTATTAGTACATGCAAAGCCGCCTGCAACACGCCCCCTGTTAGGTTCGATTGCAATACGCTTATCATGTTTATCACAAATATGAATCACTTTCATTTTATAGGGTCAGCATATGACTTCGTGAGCTTATTACTTCCTGGCCTTTTTCTGTATATGATTGATTCAGTATCGATCTCTAACTATAGGTTCATATATTTAACCCCTTTACTGCTAGTTGTTGAATGAAAGCTGAGAATATGGATCTATAACTCACAATATTTGTTGTTAAATTACGATTTCCCATGTTATGTTTTACATTTTATCATACTGCGCTGTACATTTCTTGCACATATCATAATGTAAAATATGTATTGATTTACATTTTATTATATATGAAATAATTTTGTAATATAATTATTTGTATATAGGAGAAGTATATAGGTCAAGAAAATATGTTTAAACCATTTCCAATACAGAGGTACATGGTGGATACGGCTATCATTCGAACGATATTATCGGCCACATTGTTTGATTGAAATATATAAAACCGGATTTAACCACATATTCTTGAGGCAATATGCTTTTTGGTATCGAATGGGTTAATGTAGACCAGTTATATCAAAGAGTATATTTTTAACACTTCAAACTTCAAATATTCTGTTAGCTAGGGGAAATTATGAAAACCATATTGCTTGAGGCCCCGTGATCAATCAAGACAGCACTTCATGTTTCCTAACAACACACCTTATGATGTGAACTCGTGTTTCTAACCTGTACCGATATCATTAGTTGCCGTTGCACCGTGTGATTAGGTCGATAGATAGTAAGCGTTGTTTACAGATATACATGCATGTGTAACACGACAATTCCTATTCAGCATTAAATTGATCTTAAGTCGCAATTGCCTTGGAGGATATTGTTATGAGTGCTTTGAGAGGGTTCCGCTTCAGTAAACGAAAGCCGAACTGATTTGACATGTAACACTTTCATGGATAGTGGACGTTGACAAGGCTGTGTCCTCTCTCACCATCGCTTTAATACAGTCACGAGTTTCAACTGTCCAGTCGGTGTCATTGACGTAACGCTATACCTGTCTCCGCCTGTGCAGTGTCTAGGTATGCCACTAACTGTTCAGGTGGGAAAGAAGCGAGAGATCTATAAAAAGCATTGACTTCCTGGTCGCCGTTGCACGTTTGCTGGGACCTTGTTGTCACATAGGAAGGCTATGCTGGAGATAGCAGCAGCGTTAACGGAGTAGTCGTACCTCTGGGATATGTGAACTGAACAATTTACTGAAACCATGGCTTACGTCAACGTTACGTCCCCACCTTTAAAACTTATCGAGGGTTGGTTGCAGCATAAAGGCTCCCAGGTAAGATTCAGGATATGACAGGACTTGTTTATGTTTCCATCTCACTGACAGTAGAATAACCAAATAGGGTTTTCTGTCAACAGCGGCGCATTTAACTGTCATCGTGTTACCCTTAGACTGTATACTATGTTTCGAGTGTATTGTGTCCAGAAATATATATTTCCTGTCATGACCCCGTAACGTAAACCATCCGTTATTATACAGGTATCCAGGGTATGTATGGAGTATTGGAGTATAAACTGGTTAATGACACTTGCCCAGAAGTATGAATATACAGTAGGATCTCTAGATCTCAAGATATTGGGTACTACTACCAGCCAGTTTCAGTTAGTTTAACAGATGTGTCAATGGTACCGGTAAATGCCAATCGCTTTGACACATGTATATGTATACGGTTTTCCAACTACGATATTAATAGTTCCTTTATTTCCCTTAAGCATTGCTCATCTATATGTTACGCCAATATATTTCTAAGACTTAAAATAAGTTTTAAGAATGTGAAGTATTTCCTCTAGCCACGAGAGTTCGAGACGTATAGATACGCCAATAAGCCCTTTCAAACAGTCTCGCTCACCGTCGCTTACAAAAGACCCCGTTGCTACTTATACACATACCATTGTTGAATCCAGAGAAAGAATTATAACCTATAACAATATAAACATTTTCGCCACAACAGTTATACGATTTTATTAACGTTAAAACATAACCCTTTGTTTGCTTTGAAGTACACGGTATGTATATAGGGACAATTAAAACGTAATGCTATTATCGCCACTTTTATATAAATAAATGATATAGATGTGGTATCGGTATAATGTAATCGTAATTTGTCCCACTTTCATATGGTATAGACATATATACACTTTATATGACCAGTGAAGGGAGTGCAGATAACTGTTCAAAGGTACAGTGACGTGCCAAAAGTATTGCAACAAACGCTGTTTCCCATTTAGGATCCCATGTTGATTCAGTGTAGCATATATCATTTTAATTGTTTCAATTTTCAAACTTTTTTACATAAAAACAGAAAATCTATACTCTGCAACACGTACAACCTTTCTGATTTTGGATGCAACGTTATTTAACAAAACAGTTACAGATTATCGAGGTATTTCAAATTTGTTCAGCCCTTTAGATCTGATTACATATTTATTTTTTTTATTTTTTTTATTTTATTTTTTATTTTTTTTTGCATTTCAGACATGAGACGGTTACATCAATGATAATGTATACAGTAAACAATAAACAATCTGATTACATAATGGTGGCAATTGGTAAGCGAGGTTACAGTAAAAATACACGGTCACTATCTTGCCGTTTTCCAAACAATGCTCAAATTTAATGAATTTGAAAATTATGAACATAATCTCCAAATGTTAGCTTACAAAAATGCTAAGTTTTAAAAAGTTTTTGTTCACTGTCACGCTCGTCAAAATTATTTATGCTACACTAAATTAACATGGGATCTTATAGGGAAACGGAGATTGTTGCAATGCTTTTGGCACGCCACTGTATGTTAGTTAACATGTTGTACATAGGTGTAACTGTCGTACAGTATATGAAACACAGGACTTCACTTCAATATTTACAACACTCAACAGCTATACCTAATGATATGGTTTTGTTCCACTTGTACAGAAAAGAACATAATATACATACGACTGTAATGTTATTTTCATTCATATTCTGTAGACCGTCATTATATATGTTTTTATTCTCTAGCTTTTCTTGTCACAACACATATGTATGAATAGAACAGTATCCTAATGCTAAACTAGTTCCGGCGTTGTATGTAAACTATGTATGATACTGTAATACATTGCTCGCAGAAATTGCACAGCGGATGCAAAATATTAGGATTATGTAACATAACTGATGCATTCTGAACAAGCCATTTAATGATCTTGTTTAATCCAAAAAAAATAGTTTTTCAATTATTTAATCTAAAAATGATGAATGTTAATCAAAATATGACAATGCATTTGAAATGTTCTGAAAACAAACTCCTCCACTATTGAATGATACCGTACCATGGATTACTTGAAGGCGTAACACCAATCTACGTATATATACATAATATGACTTTCTCTAGGAATAACTGATAGACACGATCATAAATTACCTGTATTTAACGATTAGCCCCCTGACAGAAGCTGTAGACGGTAGACAGGTTGAGATAGGTTATACAGAACCCCGGAGGTGTCATGGTGTAACCTGTGATGATTAGTGGATCTATACTTTAGGAGTGATTGATTATCGTTACGCCTAGACTTCACCGGGATTCAACTATCTGCCGCATTTTATATTGGTATCCAATGCAGAAGGAGCGTATGAAACGTTATTAGCTTTCTATCGTTGGGTTAAGAGTTAACCTATGAAGCTTTCTAATGAGATATTAATGTATCAACATATTTTGCTCGTGTAATAATTATGAATAGACAATTCTTTTATTTAAAAAAGCTACATCCATTATTTAGTGTGTCCATTTATACAGCACCAATCTCCACACTAGGTATGCTCAGCATTAGGCCTATATATAACTATTTGTAGAGATATGTTTTGAGGTGACATTTGAAATCGCCAAGGGTTGAAGACAGTTTAAGTTCGTCATGGAGGGAATTCCATTTTAACTGATGTCATGTACAGGAATGTTTTACACCCAAATCATCTGAGATTCCATTTTGGAACACAAAGAAGATTGATGGAGGGTGAGGCAAAGTTCTTGCTGGGATATACGGGAGGTGTTAAATCCATTGTAACGTTTCTTGTCGAAACGGACAGACACATTGACACTGGAAGATCAAGCTCAACCATTATTTTCCGGATAGCGTGATTTGTTGATGCGGCTGTATCAAAACTGCAAAAGATTGTATGTATCATGGGAAAAGGAACACGGCACAATTCCGTATTTTGTGTCATGTCTACTAGACGGTAAATTAAACGCATGTATACAATCTAGGAGTGGTTGAATGAGTCTATAACTAAATAGTGTTGCACTTCCAGAAACACAGTAAATGTTTCTGAATCACTGTATTTACTATCATGCATTTACAGCAAAAATGGACAAAACGAAGAGTCCCCTGGTATCTAGAAAAACACCAGGGTCACGCTGTCCTTTTCAAATCAACAGAAATCAGTATCTTCTTCTCGCGACCAGTGATCACTTTGTCTGGACTAACTTCGAATTCTTTATAACGGGACAGACAGTTCACTGTGGCATGTGAAGGTTTAGCTGTAAGTGTCAGGCTCTTGTACTTAAAATGTCGCATGTCATACCTCGTACAACATGTTCTGCAGGACATATATTGATGCAATGCTTTAAACATAGTTTTCGTATTTTCATAGAATTTTAAAAAAATAAGTCGCCATAAGTTCATCGAGTATAAATGTGTTCAAATGAAAGTAAAATGATGAACATGTATTGATCACGGATGTGGAGTCCTTATAGATAATATGATTACGTGGAACGTACTGATATAGCTAGCTACGCTGTGATAGACGTATCATCCTCTTCACTTTGCTTATCGTGCTTATCTTATAAGTAGTAGAAAACTGTACACGCGTATGCACATAAATTACACCTGGGCTCCGTTCCATAACAGCGAGCGCTTATAATCGCTCAATGTAGCGCTCAAGTAGCGCTCGTTCTCTCTTGAACGACACGGTGCAAATTCCTCGAAGTTTGCTCGCCTTGCTACGTAGCGCTACAATGAGCAATCGCGTTCAAGGGAGGTTCTTGAACATGGCCCTGATTCATATAACGCAAATGAAAAGTGTTAATTCAATACTGTATTTTCACAAAAACAACCCCCGGGGAAGTGGTGCTGAGATATACGAGGGAGCCATTACGAGAAACCCAACACGGAGTAGAACCCGCCTCTTGAAGAGAACCGGGGTGATGGTAGTTGGTGGAAATAGAACCTTTGACTTCCTTTCGAGTTAATACGGTACACATAATTAATTAAATAAACATTAAGTTATTTCGTATAAGTAACCTTATGACGCCCTGACAATTTAGCATTTCACCACATCTTATATTGTAGAGTGTCTCTGCTAAAGTATGGTGAAAACTTTTCATCTCTGTCAATTATACCCTACCCTCTTTGAATGCAAATACAATATTACATTGAACACTGGCACTGGGTTGACACATTCGCATCTGAGACTTTTCTTTGTCATAATTATGTAACTCATGGAAAGCGTATACTTAGAATAGATCACGAAACCGTTTTTTTCCACTCCATGAATTACATCAGTATATTTTCATAAACAATTTCTCCCCTTCAAATCACTATTAACCAGTAAATATTGTAGATGAAATGTTAATTACACGCAGTGCATTTTCCCAGACAATGTCTCACACACAATATCTAACGCGACTTTAGACACTGAATGCATAACCTTGACTTTGTCATGGTTCATTTGCTGAGTGTTTTTGATACTGAAACCTAAATTTAAGTACTCTTAGTCGAATATATGTCTCTATATGTGCATGTTGACACTGAAACGACGGAACTGCTAAAGGGACTATTACAACACGAATGTTTTGTAAAACCCAGACTTTCTGATCATCCACATGGATATATCAGTAAACGTCATTCATTCTTACAATTCTACCATTGTTACCAGACCACGTGCATACTGACTATGTGTGAGGCACACGTCACTAAAGAAACTTAAGAGATAACATAACATAAGATAATGATATTACTTTGTGCATGAATCTATAATTTTTCGTCGTACAAATCAATATGGAGCATCAGCAACCGTTGTAAATCAAATATTACCTTCAATGGTAGTTAAACATGTACATATTGACATACACTGTTTAACGATAGACCCGTTAACTCGGGTGTAACCTTGTATAACGAGTTATGGTGATGGTATAGATGGATACTTGCTGGAGAACGATTTTGAAATATATTCCAGAACACTGAAATAAAACAGGATACAGAGCTACAGATGTACATATTTCAGCAAATCAGGTAAATTGAATAGTTTGTTTTACCTCCTGAAAAGGTTATGTAAGGTTGGAGATTATAATGCCAGCCAGTGATCCATTCAGGTAATCTTTCACAGTTTATTACCTCTCAACCAACTGGAAGAGTATCCAAGACAGACGAAACTGTAGACATATTTGTATTATCGAACCACTATATATTATTTGACCTCTATATAATTATAGTCTTACACTCAGCCTCTGAAAAAAGTATTTACATATATTCGTAAAATATCACCATTTTATCAAATATTGAAAAGAAGCCTATGATAAATCGGATTTCAGAAAGTCCCATTTCTCTCCTAGACTACTTTTAAATATCTAATAATCTATTTTATCAGTGACTAAGTGTTAGATTGCTCTGTGTATAACATAGGTATTCAGTCTAACGTCATGTCTATTTGGTGAACGAAGTTATACACGAGTTGAGTTTGTAGATAAATGCATTATCGATATATTAACGCTTCTGTTCAAAAAGTAAATTTAAAGTTGTACGTTGCTTTTAACAACTGGGGAGGGTGAGGCACGATAGAGTTGGAGTCTTCTGTGGGTACATATAGAGCAGCCTAGCCGTTAATTATACTGTCAATATTATTTTCAGTTTGGCTATTAAACCAAAAGCAGTGTTCAACGTATATTTATAATCGACTGAGATTAATTTTTCATTCCTTTAAAAAAAATTAACCAATGACACTTTCAGTGCATGACTATAGTCTGTTACTCTCTGATTTATCAATACATACAGGATATAGAATTATAAAATCCTCATTTATCAAAGTGCGTGACTAGTTGTTTGTTTGTATTACAACCTGGGGTTGGTTTCATACCGGATGTTCAATCATACTTGACTTTAACACTTTAACACGAGCGCCCGCAAATTGTATTTTTATTCGAATTATAAATCATATCAGTAAACTGCCACATGCGATTTAAACTATAACGAATATAATCTAACTGCATAGAAATGACAGTATTACAAATTTGCTCGATTGAAAACTCTACAAACTGGTATGCGTCTTTCTAATGTATTCCACTACTCATTTCCCTCGTATGTCGACTTTATAGGAATCTATACAACATTCCGTCATCTCAGTATTAAATTTATATTGTATAACCTAATTTGATAAAGTTGTAACATATTGTTAAAATCGGATTATTTTATAACTCAATAACTTGGTTCCTCTCTCAAATCAGTAAATGGTGTCTTCCTGACATTGACAACTAAATGTTCATGCATAGAACCTGATCGTGTTGATTCGTCCTTTGTGTGACTTCAATAGTTATTGAGCGACAGTCCAGAGGTTATGTGGCTAAGCAAACACGAGTGACCTACATCATATATACTTCCTCAATCTACAGTACAGTCCACAGTGGCATGTTAGCTCTCTCATTGTGTTGGCCTTGTTCCTTATCTAATCGGGTGTAATTCTGTATGTTGCTGGGTATATCCCGTGATTGGGAAATGTACATATGAACTTCCTTAATCTAAATTAATTGATTCGAGTGTTTTATTAGCTGAACATATATAACACAAAATACTAAATTCTAATAGAATATAATTCTTTATTTATGTTTCTCTATTTTCTTTCTTTGTGGTTCTCTAAATGAGATGTAATTGTATGTCATGTGATTTCGAATTTTTTTTTTTTTATATTCAAACTTATTTTCGCCTTATGGATGACCAATTGTAACTTGTGTCACATTGTCTTAATATACTTGTATGTGTAAATATGCCAGCTGATATGTCCTATGTATAAATTCTGACGGAATTTCTTCTAATGGTACTTTATACATGTGCATGAATTAGTTGTATATTCCCCGGGGAGTTTCTGTCGTGAAGTAGGTCTCTCGTGGAACTGTACTCTAGAATGTTAACTCCAACTCTAGCTTACATATCAATTCATTATTATCTTTTTATCGCATTATGGAAGTATTTGCAGAGTATTTACAACTTATAATGTGAGAACCTCAGTTATTGCCTCAAAAACGTGATGGGTTATGCTGATTTAAAAACCTCTTTCAACCGTGTGTAGACATGCGTATAAGTATATACCACAAGATATCACATTATCCATATTTCAGTTATCTTGTAGCTCGATGGTCCGTTGTCATCTGATTTAAATAACAATCTACCACTACGGGTCGACTTGTACTTAAGTTAAATAAATTATCTTTAAAAATCAATTTTAAATACACGCACCTGCCAGATAGAATGATGTTTTTATACATGGAGTAGTTTAAAGGTTTATATAAATACGCCCTACCCACCCCTGCGACTGGAATGTGAGTGCAAACCTGAATTATCATTTTAGAAGGACTTGCTATAAATTCATCAATACTTGTATCATGAAAGTATATTCTGTCCAGAGAGAAACAATGTTACTGCAGTTATCCGCTTGGCTAATGCTATTAAAGTATTGTTCGAACAAGGTAACTTAATCTGCCAACGCCTCCGGTGTACTTTATTAATTTCACTTTTCCTTATTAGATAGTACATTCCAAATTCAGAGGATTTTGTGGCTGTGAAAAACACTTTTACCGAGAAATTAGAGAAGATCAGAGCCGATGCGAGTAGTAATTGAGTTCAAGACTCACACTTTCATATCAGTGTTATCATGCGACTGCACCAAACTACCCGTGTGACATCAGATCACAGAACAATCATGTGGGAACATTAAGATCGGTAGATCTTGATCTTCTAGAGATCCCAAAATGCCATCTGAAGTCTTATGGCTACCGTTCTTTTAGCAATGCTGTCCCCTTTCTCTGGAACTCTGATCCATGAAATCAGACTGTCACCAACGATAGAGAACTTCAAAGCCCGTTTCAAACAATTACCTTCAAAAACATTACCATTGCTAGCTTCCCTGTCCATGATACTTTCGGGTTTTGTAAACACAGTGTACATATGTTCTTATAGAGCTTAGAGCAGACACTTCGAGCCTGGGGTATTTAAGCCCTCTATAAATTCACTTGTTATTACACAGCTATCGTACCTTAGATATTCCGTGATAGCATACCCCTGTTGTCATTATTACGCAATGGTTAGTGACAATGGCTGCCATGGACACCCATGATAAGCTGTATATGTATATGTTAGGAATATGTCTCTTTAATGCTTACTCTACCTGGTTTTATATGTAATCAAAGGTATGACATCACAGTAGATGTGTCTATATCCCAATATGTGTTGCTTAGTTACTGCACGGTATGATAATACATATACAACAACATTGCTTCAGCACATATACAGATCGGGACTATATTTAGCACTACCCTTGCGTTGGAAAAGTAATAGCAATGTAAAACTTATCATACATGTACAGATGTAGTTTATCAGTAATATTTATAACATTTCCTGCTTGAGCAGATAATATCCAAATACATGTATGTCAAATATTTGCCTAGCAAATAGTTATATCACGCTCAAAGTTTCACCTGATTGTTCAGCTAACACAAAATAAATATTTGAAATAAGTTCGAGGTTCCCCTCCATTTGGATTTTGAAATGTGTACACATTAGTTTTCTGTAGAAACAAAAAATAAATTTTCGAAATATTATTTACATTCATTGTTTTCCAATTAGGGTAGAAGTTTGGATTCACGAGTGGCGTTAATCTATAACAATTATTCTATTTCTAACACATCTAGTTACTGACAATATCATGTGACAAGAATAATAATCTTTTTGTTTATTGTGATACATAATCACGCACAAAATCGACCATATTTCAACGATTTATTAACTTATTCCAATAGTATATTTGTATCATAGCTGTATGATTAAGTTAATGTTTGTTAGTAAGTCCACTCTGTTTTGTCACGGACTTCTGTTAAGTGACGAAGTCTATGTTCATAAATCTATCTTATTCAATACTTGATATTGACAATATTATTGAGTTAAAACTGTTTGTACTGTTTTTTAACTGTTCCTTTTTAGTCCGTAAGTTTTGTCTTGTACACTTTGTTAAAATCTATTTAATCCCTCTATCGAAACAGATCTCATAGTGTATCCAGCTGATTGTTTAACACTGCAGCCTATATAATATATTCAGCCACAGATTATCATGTATACCCAGTAGGACGATCTATCTATACCGTTTAGGTTACCAGTGCCATATCATAGTAACATGACCATTAAAATATTGTTGGTCATTTCACCTATATAATTTTATGATACATGACTTATGAACGTTTTTAAAATATATCATAATATATCATTATCGAACGTTTCTGACTACAACATATAGTTTATACATCAATTAAGAGTTCACCACTCCACGGCTTATTGAGATATTAAAAACGGCAAAGATTTTAGATGTTCAATGACAGGGGCATTAATTAGAGAATAACCAACGAGGTACGAGTGATTACGGGAAATATCCATGAGTCCAAATAATGTTCAGCCACGAGCTTTAGCGAGTGGCTCTGAACATTATTTAGACGAGTGGATATTTCCAGTAATCACTCGTACCGAGTTGGTTATTCTATATATTACCCATTATGCAATTAAATTGACCAAATAACGCTTGGTTATTACATTTTCATGTTGGGCGACCGCTGTGAAGGACCCGTCGCCACAGTAACATTGTGACGTCATAAGATAATTCGTGGCGTCAGACCATTGTTAAATGACGTCATAGTCATTCTTTCTCCGGGTAACCGACCAATCAACGTTGAGAATCACTTGAAAGCACATGTGCAAATATCACAAAAATAATCACCTGTGTCTTCTCACCCGTATGGGTAATATTAACACAATAAATGGTCTCTTTCCAAAAATAAATCATATTCAATCACTCCCGACACTTTCACTACAACCATTCAAAGGTCGGCCAAAATCACTTGTTTCTTTACCCCTCAGTGACCTTTATAAACCTTTATCCAGAACCTCGGTGTAACCATGTCACAGGAGAAACGGACTTGCTTTAAGCTCCGAAATATTCCTTAGACAAAATGCAACCAACAACAGAAGTTGTGCAATTAATACAACGGCAACAAAAGTATATCCTTTTCAAAAATAAAACTTATGAGACCCAAACATTGCAATCACTGTTACCCGCACTACATATCCTTGCTAGTCCCCTCCGTGACCTCCAACATATCCATTACCTTGATGTAGCCTATCACAACACACGCTGTACAGACAGAAATCTATCTTTCTTTCTACGAATTTATCATATTCAATCACAACCAAGTTTTCAAGACAGCGGTCATCTCGGCCCTGATCTCTCATCCCGCCTGATTGACCTCTAGTTGTACAGTGTCCAGTTTACATGATGAAACCGTGTTACAGTCGGCAGGTTACACGAGTATAGTGTGTTCACACCATTGTAACCTATGTCACACCTCGGTGAAGAAAGTCATTGGTTACATCAAGGGGATCTCACGATTTTAGTGTCAACCATTGAAGTATGAAATATTATGTATAATTCATAATTTTGAAGTTAATGACCGCATAGTTAAAGGAAGAGAAAGAGTAAAAGAGAAGAAAAAACAGATAGAGAGTGACTATAATTTTCTTCACTTTTTCAGCATATCTAATGTCCAAATATATAATATATAATATCTAATTTGTCCAAATAAATTATGTTGTGTAAAGGAAATACATATAAGGCGAGGTAAAATCTGACACTCAAATGCATTTTTCTTCATAGGTTACGGCATATATACGAGGAGAATATATTTTGTTCTAAACTATTTCTTGAATTTCAGGACACAAAATGGACGAGTTACTGGTGTGTTCTCAAGGAATACGTCATATACATCTTTAAAACCGAGGACACATCCAGAGACAATGTACGTATACTCTCTTCACCTTGTGCCGTCCTCGGCGTTGTGGAAATAAGACCGTGGTTCGAATCTTACTAGGGGTTCGGCATCTTTATCTGCAGTGGGGAATTATAGTCTTACACTCAGACTCTGAAAAATGTATGTATTCGTAAAATATCACCATTGTATTAATATCGAAAAGGAGCCTATTAGAAGTGAGATTTTCATAGGCTACTTTTCAATATTTAATAAAATGGTGTTATTTTCAGAATCAATACTTCTTTCAGAGTCTAAGTGTTAGACTTAAGGGAATTATTGTAAATATAGTAAGTTTTAGGTACAACGCCGCAAAACATAGCCACTAGGCCGCTGTGGGCAGTATTCCTGTATTCTATATCGATTTGTCGTTGGAATATAAGTGAAAGATTCCCCAAAGTGGCATTACACTCGTCAGAACAACCTAATACAACATACATTATACCAGTATCACCTGTGTCGTGCCAGAAGCCATCACGGACATGCACAATTCGTGTACACTCACCCTTATCTGAAACACAACCGTCTATCAAACAATATCGTTAAAGTGACTACCATATAAGGTTACTACCATGATTTAGCGTTACAGTGAGGTTAGATTCATGATTAACCACCATCCCAGAACTCCTCCTACACCATATATGCGTAGCTACCCGACACCACTGACGTCATAATACCACCCCTATCCAACCAGCAGTATGCTGCATAATAAAGTTATCTCCAAACTTTAGTACTATTTACCAATTCACATTCATGTATTGTTACTTGGGTGATTGTATCTCAAATGGTTTACTGCAACTCTGCTCTAATATCTAAATCAAAAGTACCATGGTGATCCTCTCAGATACAAACTGTACTGAAAGACACCAGGGATATACAATAGTACGATGTTTAATGTGTAAAGTGGCCTTGTTCAGTGTAATCTGGAGACCTACAAGCTGCAAGCCACCATGTCTCCTTTAGCAAACAGGATGCTGTTGCACAATGCAATGTTACTGTTGTGTTTGAAGTGTCATTGCAATGCACTTGGGAGTAAGACTCATCAAATGACATCCCTGTTGTAACCCTTAGGCTTTATCGTCATTTACCAACTTAATTATGTGTACACAGTGCATGTTTGTTTGTAAACTTAACTCAGCTTTTCCTCTGTCGGTTTGCCAGCGTCTGTGAAACTTGTTAAAGACCTTATCCACCGTCTATATATGGAGACGTTACGATCTTAACGAACATAGAAGAGAACACCCCTACATCCTCCTGTATGAGTTCATTGTCCTGAACATAGCCCATAACACCTCTACAGAGTTATTCATACTGATTAAATCCACATGTATCTGCCAACTGGAGGAAATAAATTTGTGATAAATATAAAGTTGGACTGGTTGTGTTCTTTTTGGAAGTTATAGTACAACACTAATCTTAAATATGAAGGCTTCTGCTTGATAACTGTATAACCTAGAGCGAAACGCAGCTCTCGACAGCAGTTGGCCAAATAGGAAATATAATAAATATATGTATGTCTGTACATGGTTGGAAATCATCGCCACATTACGAACTCCCCTACGCAAGGTATAACTCGCGCCTTACGCCATTTCTGGCTAATTTATGCGTTGCGGCATTTCCTTCACTTTTCCTTGATATCGAATCAGAGCTCTCTGTGCATTTTAGGTGCAGCGCTATATTAGCACGTACAAGTGAAGAAATACTGCAAGGCTTAATTCAACCAGTGATGGAGACAGGCTCGAGTTTTGCCTTGCGTAGGGAAGTTGCCTCATTACATGTACAATCACTAGCGAGCCCCGGCCATCTCTACAGTGAATGTAGTTGCGGAAACTTCCCCTGTTGTGTCTGACTATAATACGGTGTGCCCGTATGCTGTAACCACCTTAAGTCGTGTAAAGGTGGCGGCCCATTAGAGCTTCACAATGGCATGCCAGTTCTATGTGTTCTTGCGTAAATAAGATTTGACAAAGGATTGAATAATGTGCCCGTATATTCGGGACAGAATAGCGCAGAAGATGAACAGAATAGGATAATAGTGTTATTCAAATGTAACATTCGCCAAAGTATTGCAAAACCGACAGAGAGGGAGTTGGAATGGGAGAAGATATAGAAAAGCTTACAGAAAAATAGCGCATTTTAGTATCACTTATTGTTTACGTAATAAACAGCTACAGCTGCTCTATAAATATACGTATGATGGAATGTCAAGATTCTTATGACATAACAAAGGTAACTACCCAATATTACTTTAAAAATTTCATATATTTTTAATTTTTAAAATATGCAACTTTAAATGAGACACTGAAAATAACGTCTCAAATCACAATGACATCCCTGTAGTCTGGAAATCTGATTTACAGAGATAATGGCCTAGAGGAGTCGATTCTTTACAAATGTATACTCATATACACATGTACACTATAAAGTACGTCTCAACCATATTGTCTGAATATATTTCATTAAGAATTCCTTTACATGGACCAATGGCTTGTTTACCTAAATAAAATTAATTCACGCACATACACAAGAAAACATTCTCTAGATTGGAAGTGATCTACATGTAGAATGTTTCAAAATATGAGTGTTCGAACGGACAGGTTAATGGTAATTCTTATAAATCATACACCTTAACTAAGCGATATACAAGTCATGTATTTCATTACGGGTATAAGAATAAACTAATATATTCTAGAAGCGACTGGGGAGAGTCTAGCGACTGTTACTCTCTGACCGACTAGACAGGTTTTGAGCTTCTTTTCCAGTCGGTGAAGCGTATCAGTTTCAATTGTAATACATGTACACTGACAGTGTCATAGCGGCCTCATCAGTGGGGTATGTTAGCAGGGTAGGGGCCCTCTGTGATGACCTTTAAACCCCGGATACATTTGGATACTTCCAGGATACTTGTAAAAGGATAAATTAATCCTCTGTGATGGAGCTTCAAAGTAGGTCATATTTACAATAATTGTACGGGTATGATGCGTGTTCATTACCGCCAATACTATGATACAATGATGATGGTGGTGAACATGGGTCGTGTTCTAAAATAGATACGTATGTACGGGTATATAATGTTCGTATTTGTAATGATGTTTGGTCAGTTAGAGGATCCAATATTTACCAATATATACCCGATATATCCGATAAGAACAACCCGGTTCTGTTGAGGTAATCTGATCGTTCATTACCGCCAATAATATGACACAATAGTGATGGTAATGTTTTACTCCTCGGGTCAAACAGCCCAATATAAGGGTAGTGTTTTAGAAATATCTAATGCCATGCAAGTAAACATGGGTGTATACGTGCTCTTATACTTTCATTAAAGGGGCCTCCTTGTGTCTAGAAAATGATGGTTCTAGAAATATATTATTGTTCAGTGTTCTCTGTATGTCATTGTATTGAAATATTGAAAAGTAAGATGGCAACATTAAATTATTTTGCAGGAGTCAGTCTACCGTATCATATGTACCTGAAAATACCGATACTTCATCTTTTGTTCATCTTCTTATTCATCTAATTGTTTTCTCACCAATACTATTATTATTAACTACATTAAGCCATTAGCCAACTCGTTATCAAACTTTATCCGATAGTCATAAGTGTTTTAGAACCGCTAAAGGATGTAACGCTTAGTAAACACGATGAAAGTTGATATTTCACAGAAGTGACATAACGAGACACATACAATGAGTATCTGTTTAGACGAGTCTCAGTAGAATATGTGAAACAAACTATCAGGTAACATATTTTGAATGTTTAGAAGTTTAAGATTTAAAAGCTGAGAAAGTTTCACGATTCTGCCTGAAGAGGTGCCACAGCCAGTATATATATCATGAACGCCTCGTTTCACTGACCTGTACCGGGTACTCATTACTCTGCTCACTGGACCCTGACGCAGAATAAATCCTGAGCAAGTCTATGTCAGTTGTATTTAGATAGAAGAACAATTATTTGCATAAAAGTCTCTTTACCCTTAGTTGAAGTGATTGATTGATTATGGGTTAACATTGTTTACACAGGCGTAGAATAAACATTTATTTTAAACTACCGAAGTATTGAAAGGATCAAGATGTTTACATATTTTTTACATTTTCTTTTGTGTATATAATGTCATCGGTGTATCGAACCCGAAATGTTTTCCTAATATTAGATACTGATTTTAATTGGTCGCCGTTGCACACTGCAATACTTTAAAAGGAGAAACGAAGAACACTGTAAAACCCCTCAGGCAAATGGATACATTCAATTTGCAATCCAGAATAAATTATATTCAAAGCCTTTTCTCTATTCAGCATATTGGTACAAGTGTTAGATTGAAGGTGCTGCTAACATCAAGGTGCACCCACATCTTCCGGCAGTAAAATGGTACTTTCCATAAATGGTGATAATTCCTGCACAGCTATTCTATTTCAAAGGGGTGCCATTCGGATCCTTACTATCTTTTAAAGAGACATGTATGCTTCGTAATGTTTTATAAGGATGTGCAGAAATAACACATATGCTGATTTAAGTTAAAATAATATCACTCGATTTTCATTTTTAACGAAGTTGTCAAAGATATGATAATAACCTGTTTTCAATAAAATAAAACAAGATCTAGAAACAGTCTTATACATGTGCAGAAATCAAAATTACACGTCCCATTTACAGGCACAGACGTTATGTGACCTATTACAAACATTACCAACCCAAATCTGTAGTTATAGATAAATAATTACGTTTGACTGATTACCACGGTACATTGTCGACTTTCGTCTTCATATTGTCACTATACAAAATGAACTAGCATTAAAATGTATTTTCCAGCAAAACAATTATGAAATAACGCCATTTATAACGTTTGACACAATGTGACTCCAACAACATACTTAATGTCTCTTTAAAGATGCTTCCTTTACTTTTTCTCATTCGAATGGAATGTTATATTCTTGAAGTTTTGAAAGTATTTATATATTGAAAAATGTTTATTGCCGTTTAAGCATAACCCTATGGTAATTTCTATTCCAGCATATCGGCGTGTTGTCTGTTGGCTCTGACACGCAGGTGAAGACTGGAGACGGCGACCCAAAGAAAGGATACAGATTTGATCTTCTCACAGCCAAGAAGCTGAATAAGTTCAAAGTAAGTTTGCTGATTGTGTTAACATAATAAGTGATGAAGCAATACATGATGCTAAAGTATATAAAAAATAAAAGTTAAAGGTAACATATAACAAACTATTTTGAAATGCAAGAGTGAACATATGTAACATTCTTATGTTTTGGATCACAATCACAATCATATGGATAGTGAATAAAAAAAATGCTTAACTATCCGTTGTTTTTGACGAGATCACGGTTCCCCAATGTCCGTACAGTTTGTGCTGGCAGCTGGTGTTATTAAATACTACGAGACGTTCAATTTTAACCCAAAATTGATATTATATTGAATATCAAGTGATATGAAACGCTTCTAATCTAAAGTTGCACACGACCAGCCGCAGTATAAAGTATGATGTGATATGCAGAAAAAGTCGCGTTGAGTCAAACGAAGCTCTCTGCCATGCCAACGTCATAACTGTTTCAAGTTGAAAGACCTCGGTGACATGTTCAACATACTTATTTGACATTTCTGACACTTTTTCTAAAAATCAGGTTTACCTTTCATTTTGAAGTACAGTAGCATGTCTTTCAGTCACTCTATTTCTTACTTGCCCTTATTCCACAAGTTAACATATATACCACTTAAAGCTTTTGATTTCACTGAACATTAATATAGTTTTCACCCTTTGTGAACATGGTTTTCTGCTTTGAGGCCTAAATTTATAGATACATATTTTGCGTCAATCATACATGTATAACACGAACAAGTAAATCTAATGTCCAACTAATAAAGTAACAAACTGTTCGACAATTATGTTTTTAAACTATGAGAGTCACTGAATATAATCACAAATGAAATGGGACCTTTTCATTATTCATTGCCTGTTTTATTATACGTAATACTATGTTCTATGGACATGTTGCCTTAAACTTGGAATACATTCTTCAGAATAAAAATGCTGCTTGCAATTAAAAATTGGAATATATATGCTTTGTTTGATCACAATATATGAAATAAAACACTGACTATTGTTTACTCATATACATGTGTAATTCTAAAAGGGCAATAGCACGCTTATTCACTCAAACAAGTTGATGAAATTTATTTGAAAAATAATGTCACTCTTAGTAAAACACCCTTCTCTCATACGAAAATTAGGTTTAAAAATGAGAGTATATGGTCCGGTAAAGCCATTTTTGTAATTCGAAATAATAAAATATGTTCACATTAAAATGGCCGCCATGCAATTTTTGCTTCATACGCAACATCGTTATCACCACTACGAGTGATTGGTTTGTGTAATAAGATATTTTACCCTCTAAAGTAAATATAAATGAGATAAACTATCATAATAAATGGAAAATTTTAAAAAAATAAAATTTGCGAAAAAAACGTTCTCAAGCCCCTTTAGAGATGACACTAAAATAACGTTTACCTGTCTTTGTGAATCTTACATAGCCTTCTCCAACTATTTGAGATTGTCTTCTTCGAAAGCACCGAAGGCGAAGACTTTACCTAAGTACTTCTACTGTTTTACAACACAATAGGCATGCTTATCTCGTTTACGTTTTTGAATCAGTTATCTTTAATTATTTGTTCAACTAAAACTTAACGTTCCTAGTTTACCTTTCAACTGTTACGTACAGAAAACAAACACTATGTTTACAAGATGTTTGACACTTCAAACCTGAAATAATTTTTTGTTCTACTCAACAAACTAAACACAAAACTCCTTGTATTTCCAGTTTAGTGAGCACTTAAATAACCAAGTTGACATACCCTAAATTGACCCGACTTCTCTTCAGATGGGGGCAGTGGTATATATGCACTGAAGCACTTAGTAGTGCACAGATCTCGACAGCTGCGTGACATTAACACAAGCACAGGTTTCATGCATTCAGCACTCGCTTATACCAGAGAGATAACATTCACGATTCTATGAAAAACGTTTTACTGCGATTGAAAGAAGTATTATATTATTTAGTTATGTAAGTAGATAGGTAAATGATAAATATTTCATACGTGTACCATCGTCACTTAAAACCGTTTATTTTCAAAGAACATGTGTTCATATGTGATGAAAGTTTATCTAAAAGGACAAATGTTATCGTTTAATATGGAAATGATTTTTTTAAATGAGAAAAATATATGCATTAATCATTTTCTACAATACATATTCAGGGCCTCTATTCTCATAACTATCCTAATGCTGAGACATCCTCACTTTGGTCCTGAATTGTTAGTATCTATATTAGCTAGGACACTTTCTAGAATAGGCATCCAGCTATTGGATGTACATTGTAAACTAAAATAAAAAATGCTAATAAATTATTAATAAATAAGAATTGGTTCATTTTCGTAAACAATTTAACCACATACTATAATACGTTTCAATAGTATAAGTCCAGGTGAATATATAGCGCTAGTTATCCGGATTGTCGTGTTATTTGTAATAAAACAGATGATTAATTTGACATCATGACAGTTTACCTTTGTCATTTAAATCTAAAATTCAAAAAAGAATCAGGTAAAACGTACCACACCATTTTTATTCGCTATACGATTCGCATATATGTAAATGTACATATATGCAGTTCTTCTAAGAAATGTATCAACTTATTTATTCATCAATGATAGCAAACTGTTCGCCAATGAATAATGTCAAGTGTCAACTGGTATATCCTTATATATCTAGAGATAAACATAGAGCAGTTTTATCTGTAATCAAAGTAAGTATGTTAATCATATCATATCATTGATAGACGTACATTGCTGTACGTGCTCTGACCAATGTGTTTCCCTGTGAATTATTAAAGGTGCATCCATTGTGTTTCATAAAATTTTATTTGGCTTTATTACGTTCCAACTCACCACATGTGATGTTTACATTACAAATAAATTCACCCAGCTCGCATATTCACCCCCAATCGTCAAATATATCATAATTACTAGTTTCCAATTAAAATTGAGTAACATCATTATGCATGTGCAGATACCGAAACTGCACGTCCCATTTACATACACAGTAGTTATATGACCTATTAAACATTACCAACTCAAATTTGTCTTTTTGTCTGTTATAAATAAGATTCCAAAATTACTTTTGACTCATTGACGCGCGCCACACGCTGTGCATTGTCCGGTTTTCGATCAGAAATCACTACTTTTACCTTCATATCGTCATTATGCTAAGTCTACTATCATCAAAATGGTAGTTTTCGGTAACAGTCGATACATCTCGATAAAGTAACACCATTTATAACGTTTGCAATATGTGACCCCTAACAACACAATGGATGTACCTTTAATGATGAGAACATGTCTGACACTGACTAATGTCAAAAAACAAACAGTAATCGGGTCTGTATAAATAAGACTTAAATGATCCAATGGATTGGCAAAACCATTGAGACAATATAGAACGAATTTTCATTGACAATGTAAGACAAAAGGTGTTCATCTGAAAGGTGAAAAGCGCCCCTCGTTACGAGCATCTGTTGTGGTGTTACATATTTCCGATCCTAACCTCTGTTAAGTTCCGCTTGAAATTGTCGAGTGTCGCTTGACTTTCTATCTATCACCGAAGTCTTTTAATTCATAAAATACAACATGAGCTCCCGCCTTTAGCAGACCACATATAGCTACAAAACGACGTCATAGATGAAACGTGACGCCATAGTCATGTTCATGCCGTCACATCGTCACGACAATACCACATTTAAAGAGCATCTTAAGAAACACTTTAAAGGGACAGTAGCACGTTTTTTGCAAATTTTATTTTTTTCAAATTTCCCATTTATAATGATAGTTTATGTTATTTATATATACTTTAGAGCAAAAATTGCATGGCGGCCATTTTATTGTGAACACAATTTATTATTTTGAATGACAAAACCGATTCCTATGGCTTTACGGAACGATGTACACTCATTTTTTAACTTGATTTTCCGAAGAGAGTAGAGTGTTTTACTATTGATGACATCATTTTTCAAATACATTTCATCGACTTTTTCAGCGAAAAAATGTGCTACTGACCCTTTAACCTTGATATGTTTATTTAAGGATTGTTTTACATGTTTTGTGTCTCTATCGAAGTATAACAGCAACAAATTGTATAACATCGCGTAGTTATAATGTAATGACATGTAGGTAGGCGATATAGAGATATAACACGGAGAGTGTAGCATGAGACTTTTACAAAACGAATGTTTTGGCTCATCTGGCCTGGAAGGCCGGATGGGCTGATTGCATGGCACCCACCCGTCCGCCCATCCGTCATTCCTAAAATGAGCTACAGAGCCATTGGCTGTATTTCTTTTATCCAAACGAGAGAAAGGTATATGCATTTGCACGAGATTCGTATACCGTAAAAAGTTTAGCATGTTTGCTCGTGTAGTATACTTTCCTCATTTCCGTGTAATAATTTCGCGCAGTAAAGACACGATTGGGACACCTAACATCTAAGCTAGCAAAATGTCCCTGACTTTTGACATTACTCCATCAATGTACATTTAGAGCTTTCACAGACAAAAATGTCGATAGATGTAAGTGCATAAATGCTAAATTTGACACTGGTTTTATACGAATAAGGTATTTGATGTAATCCGTTAAGTAATTCCCCTTTACAAAATATATATAACATCCACCCCAACCTCTTTGAAAATGCCTTCATCCGTCCATGAATACATCTCTTGAAATTTGACCTCTGTTCATTGAACATCGTGCCTTTTTCACGCGGTTGTTAGCCTACCAGGAAGCTATTATAACATTGAATACACACATGTTTGTTATATATATACATACCAGTCTATCGGGAAATTTATGCTACCTGGTTGCTTACCTGGCTTTGCCTCAGACCAGGAAGGTTATAGGTGTGACAGAAGAACGTAAATAATACAGTATGCTTTCACTCGGTGAATACGTTACACGCATTATGCACGTCCAAATAGTGCACTGTAGGAATAATATTACAATTGTTTTATCTACTTAATGCTTACAGGCATAGATATTAAATTACGGAAGAACTGTGAATCATTTTCAAAACACACTGACATATCTTCAAACGAGAGAGATTGATCAATGTTGTGACATCACTTGACTTGGCAGTGTCCAGTCCCGAAGTACAAAACTTAAAGAAATTATATTTCTCCTGACTTTAGTTTTGAATCAGTGAAATATTGATAGACGGAAAGAGAGTAATACGTTGTAGCTAACTGTGAAGTGGATTTTAAAGACGGTACGGGTAACATGTATGTGTTCTCTGTGTTTTAATTTTATCTTCGAACTTTTACCGACTTATATCATATATAAATAGAACGTTTTGGAAATTAGTATGTATTCATCTGCCTTAAAATTGAGACAGCATGAATACTAATAGTATATATTTCTGAAAATGAGGAAATTGAGAGATGTAACTCAGTTGGGTCTTAATTAATGGATATGTGAATAAACTAATTATCACTTTCTTTATTTTAATTGTGTTGGTATTGTTCTGTCCTAACCACTGTATGTGTATGTTCGGCATGGTTTGGACCTGTGTTCTTAAAGACCACATAACGAGAGCTATTGAAGGGGCTACCTCTGGAGTAGGTTCTCCAACCAGCATGGTGTGTTCTCCACATGGTCTTGCTATGAAATTGTATATATTCAACTTTATTTTCAGACATCCAAGTTCATCGAACGCGAGTTATGGAAGGCCTATCTAATTGGACTGACTGAGGTAAACAGAATTCCTTTACCTTCTTGAGTTCTTGAATAGACCTGTATGTTGAATAATCTAACATGCTTGAATGACTTGGGTACCTTGTTTATAAGGATACGTTTTCAATTCAAATCAAGTGAATAACTGACGGTTTATAGTAAGTGTTGAATATTTTCGATCTTGGCAATAACAGAGTTATCGAAGGATGTGATTGAATACAGAAATTAAGGTGATAGAACGTCAAAGCGTCAGGAATGCACTGAAGATAAGGAGCTGGTTACCAGGTGCTCTATAAGAACCTGTTTCTAGAAGCAGCACTGGTTGCATGCTTCCCTGACATATGACCATGGGACTATGAACGTCAATTATCTTTAAATATGGATACAATTTTGTAAAATGTTCTCAACCTGTTCTGAACATCCGAACACAAATCCTGATGTTACAATCATGTTACAATCATGTTACAATCATTCCAGGGGGACATCTCTGACAACTTGGACTTGACTCCCGACCAGATCCAGAAGGTTCGGATCGACGTCCAGAAAGTGATATCAGGTTCCAGCAGACCGCCCCTCCCTGTCTCCCCCCGCACCGCCCACGACAACACCAGTATCGGTACTGGCTTCTCCTCCCCCGACAACAGCATCACCTCCATATTCGCACCCGGCACGACCATGGACGACGGCGGACCAACAATTGTAAGCGGTAGTTTTCCAAACTCAGTAATCAGTAGGTTTCCTCGTTGTCTGCATCATTAGTTTTTCTCCCAACATACTTGGATGACTAAGGACTTTGAATCACTTCTTCGAGGTCCCTCTTCCCTTTTCAAACCTGCAAGAAAGTCTCTTTTTTAAAGTTTTTACCAAATTGAAAAAAAGTGTCCGTCATGTACAGCAACTTGTGAACATAGCTGTTTTCATAAGAAATAATTAAAATATGTCCAAAATCAGAAGTAATGCTCATAACACTAGTACTGTCAGCTGAACTTGCAACCTTGCAGGTGTTTGTAAGATATTACATATCAATATTATTCTCTGTAAAGTAAGTGTGTCATAACTGTTCAGCGTACTTTGTCAACGCACGATGTCTCCGAAGTTGATCAATCTGAACACACAATCAGTCGTTAAGGCAGAAAGGCTGACAGTAGTTCAAGGGGTCACACTGTTTGTCCTCGTTTATGCAGCGTCACTGACGTCAATGTTCAGATTGTTTACGTTCCCAACAAGTTTCTTAGTTTTCAAATATCAATAAACAACATCCTACACATTAAATTTCATTTGGCAAGACAGATGTCATATCTATACAGCCATGACAAAGCACCTCAAAATTCGTCGAAACTCATTCAATAACTAAATGTTATCGCAAATATCTTGAAGTTCTTATCTTTATCATACATATTTTATATTTTCCTAAATCTCAACAATAAAATGCACTGAGACGCTTAGTTTTTATGCATACTCCAATATTGTAATATATATATATATATATATATATATATATATATATATATATATATATATATATATATATATAGTAAAAAATATCATACTTCAACATTTCTCAAACAGCGTTTCAAATAATCAATGTTTGCTTTCATACCAGTGGTCTTTTGTTACGTAAGACTTTCAGTGAGGCGTATACTGACGCTGCATGGTACTGTGTATGTAATATAAATATATTGTATACCCCCTCGGGATTTGTCTTAGAACTACAACCTCTCGGTAAAAGAAAAATTGCCAAGGACTTGCATTCTCCTGTGAATGCGCCCCTATGTGAATGTGAGATATGACATTTGATACGCCAGTCCAAGGACTTATATTGCAATAAGTCATTGGCTAGTCACATGGTTCTGAGTACAATATTGATATGACTTATAGATATACATGTATGAAGTGACATAACGTCGAAATGACAAACGTTAACGGCACGGCTGAACAGCCAGTAACAGACATATGTGAACACTGATAATATAGGGTGTCTATTTGGCTTGGATATTTGCCAGAAGTTTTTTTAAGGTTACATTGCGTTAAGATTGCATTATGCTCTTGAACATTTCGGAAACCTTATTTGGAGATAACTGGCAGTTTTCCAAGTTTCATTATTCTGATTTATTGGTCCCCTACAGAGATCGTGAGTTTGCGTCTGTTTGAAGTATATATATATTTATACCAATTCCTGCTGGATTGTAATACTTTATCTAAGTTTACTGCGGGCTTAAATATCGGACTATTTCCCGTGTTTACTCATACTTATATAATATATCTGATAACATCATGTAGGTTCAGCAGAACATTCCAAGTGTCATAGCATAGGGAATCGGTGTCATAGCCTAGGGAATCGGTGTCATAGCCTAGGGAATCGGTGTCATAGCCTAGGGAATCGGTGTCATAGCCTAGGGAATCGGTGTCATAGCCTAGGGAATCGGTGTCATAGCCTAGGGAATCGGTGTCATAGCCTAGGGAATCGATGTTCTTGGTTGTGGGTAGACCAGCATGACGGTCTTGCTTAATACATCTTGTTTTAAACCTTTGACTTTAAAGTGTATGTTAGCTTTATAAAAATAAATATTGTAACTTTTATATCTTTTTCACACTTTCCAGTCACGATATATATTCTGGTGTATATTTAAAAGTATTCATAACTGAAACATTATTTTTCAGAGGCACAGATTCTGGCCAAATCCTGATAAAACAGAAGTACCAAGGTGTGTACAATCTGGTGAAGAAACAACCGCCATAATAAGTATTGGCTTATATATATGTATTCAAGGCTCCCTTCTATCCGTCACTTAAACAAACAGTTATAGACACACATATTCCATTACTGTTTTGCAATAGATAGGCTCTGACGTTAACAGGAAACTATTTCTCTCAACTAAATTAATTCATAAAACCATCTGCCAGTCAAACCGGTAACAACTGATGGTAAAACTAAGAGTGTTTTTGTTTAAAGACTTTGAGATTTCCATATGCTTTTAAATGATTTAAGTATTTAAACTTCTATTAAAACAATCTTCCGTTATTCAAAAGACCGCATAACCTCTATCATATACTTTCTATTTGACGATTGTCTGGCAAGGTTAATGATGGTAATTACGACTGTGTTAGCACTAAGGAAGCTTCGGTAATGTACTATGTCATGGTCCTATTGTATGTTGTAGTTAATGTTCGTTATAACACCATTACATGCCTTATGCTTTGATCAGTTAAGCGTAGGCCCGACTTTAGTATTCAGTGTACGGTGTGCACCTATATTTGTCTGATATCGTTGTTTTGACTTTCCCTTGAATACATATGTATGGCTCCGAGTCGAACTCTTCCCATAGTGCGGGTGTATTTATATAATGCATTAACCATATAGCATTACCTTGTTTCTTAAAAACATACTTAATCTTTATCCTGAATTCTAACGCCCTTTATAACCCCTACATCAATTCAATCGCAGTTGGTTCTTCACATCCATCACCCGCGACACAGCGGAGGCTATCCTGACGACGGGAAAGGACTTCGGGAACAGTTTGATGCGAGAGAGTGTCACCTTCCGAGATACCGGCAGCTACGTCATCACCAAGAAGATGGAGCACAACAGGTGAAATACATATATATATATATATATATATATATACATATATTCATATAGAAATACATATACTCTCAGCTTGATTTATTTGTCTCTGTTTTAGTCGTCTTCTTTGATAACGCCAATGATATCATCACCGAGGCACTTGAGTATTGCCGGTAAAACATATATGCTGACTTTGGTTTATTGTCATAAGGGAACATACATGTATTTGTATTCAGTTAACCTTCAGTTTTGCAACCAACAGCAAATAAATGTTAGATAATAATGTAACTGCTGATGTTCTGTCCGGTTTTTCATCAAATATTGTTGCATGTTTCCGAGTGTTCATTTGGCATTTGCAGCTCGGGCTCCTTTCTCAACGGCGTTCTACGTTTGCGCGTATCTGCATATCATTTGCGCGGGAAAAATATGACGTTTGCGCGGATTGTTTCACTTCAATTGCTCGGAATTGTTTACTTCATTACTTCACATCATACTTTCACAAAGCAGTAGGATGATCGAAGTCGCAATGGTAACAGTGGTGTAATGCTAAAGCAGGAGAGTAAATCTTAGTAAAAAGAAGTCACTGCATGGTTCCTTATCATTTTGTTTATAACCATATATAATGGTATAATTTTCTGGCACATTTGGAACATTCTTAATTCCGAATACTAATAAAACGGTCAGTTTACTCGCTGTACATATTCTAAATGTTCACGGAGAATACTAAGTTTACATAAAGACTATCACTTTACAGAGGACCGCCGTTCAACCACTTCGAGGTGATTAGAGTAGCAGAAGGATTCAAGATTAACGTCGAAAATGCCGTAAGTACTTACAAAACATACAGTTTTATTAATTAAGTACTTTGCTATAGACTCAATTAACGATGTTAGGTCTTTGGCGGTTGAACAAGGTTTGGCCGGGGGCATGTTTCTCGGCCAATAAGGCAAAATGGACATCTTTAAATTTGAAATGCACGACAGCAAATGATTTATTTTCACAGCGCAATGATAAACGATATGTGGAATGTTATGAGTGTCAAAGTCCTAAAGTAAAGGCCTGGGCTCTGTTCCATAACAGCGAGCGCTTATAATCGCTCATTGATCGCTCAATGTAGCGCATTCTCTCCTGAACGACACGATGCGATTTCTCGAGGTTTGCTCGCTTTGCTACGTAGCGCTACTTCGAGCAATCGCGGGAACATGGCCCTGAATCTATGAACACGAACCTGCTCGTACTCTCACTAAAGCTTGCCCTATATTGATCTGGAGTTCCTATTTAAATGATTCTTATTGTCAACATTGCCTACTTGCTTTATACTTTGGTGAAAGCAGTAACTGTTGTATAGGTACAATATATATCCCCGATGTGTTCGTTGTTTTCAAATATGTACCTCGGCGTGATTGAGGAAACTGATTTCAAAGAGTGTGTGTAAGATGTGTATATCATACCTTCGTGACAAATTGATAGACTGTGTTCAGTGTCCATGGTTCAGTAGCACGCACATCACTCCTGTGCCATCACTGCTCATCAGTAATTCCTTCCCGTAGCTGACGTAGTCACATGTTGTCCCTTCAAATCTCATTATATTCATTAATAAAAAAACTTATTATTTGATTTTTTTTTTAGCATAAGACGATGGTGTGTCTTTTGGAAGTGATGGACTATTTCGTCAGAATGTCCGGCTCAGCGGTCACACGACCAATGGTCACCAACGACTTCAAAGTCCTTGGACTTGACATGCCTGACTATCAAACAAAGATATGGAAAAGTGTGTATATTTGTTCATTCGTTAAGAATGTTTAATGTAAGATGCAAGATACGTTTATAGAAAAGTGTGCACCTGTGTTTCTTCATTTATACCCAATTGCTTTCTACTCTATAGGATGAAGAGTGGTACATATAAGATGTAACTTGACAAATAAATATGTGTTGTCAATGGTACGTTTATGGAAAAGTGTGTAACTTTATCATTCACTTACCCATTGTACTCTTTTGAATGAAAAAATATTATGTAGGAAAGGAAATGCAAGATGTAATTGTACCAGAAAAAAAAAGTTAATTCATTATACCCTTTGTGCTTTAATAACAAAATATAACAAAAGAGGCCATAGCTACAAACAATTTGTCTGCTTCTATTTTTGTGATAAGTACATTAATGGAATTCAATTATCTATTTCTTGACGTTGTAATTATATATTTCCATAAAATAAATATCCCATATCAATGTTGCAGCTCAAACTAACGCCGAGAGCGGAGAGGATGATGCTGATTACCCTCAAGAATGTAAGTATATATATATATATATATATATATATGTTACAGTCAAAGTCTATAATCAGGCAATATGTACAATGCATAAATTAATTAACCCACTTATATATTGTACAAATTGACTGATTGTTAACAGTGATCATTGAGAAGACAAAGTCAGCACGGGTTTCGCTCTGTTGTCACATAGGCAATGTTTATAAGTTGTTAGTTGCAATTAATCCAATCAATCTTAGAGCACATGCTTCCCTAGTTTCTCACCTATGAGGCTTCTTTTAACGAGGTTAGGTTTATAGTTGAGATTAATACAAACGACATGAGAGCACAGGCTTCATATGCTGGACATGCTATAAAATACAAGTTATTGCTTACTAGCCTTCACATTCTTCTTCTTGTTATCATCACGGAGTCTACATTTCGTGAACATATAGTAAGCAAAATACAGTCTGGTGCTAAGTCAATCTTGTTGACTAAAAGAAGAGTACTTTAGTCTGATAGAAGAAGTCGAAGTTGCGCTAGTAGCTGAGTAGAAGACATTCCGTCAGTATATATATTAAGTTCTCGGGAGGTATGAGATCTTGCAGTGTGGTGACATTGAGAAAAACGAAGAAACAGAATTAGAATCTGCCGTTAGTTATTTCACACATATTGATGAGATGTTTGACATCATAAAACGTGCCCATACATCTACTGGCCATGGAGGTAGAGACAAAATGGTAAAAGGATTAGGGAAGTATGCAAATGTTACACGTGAGGCTCTTGGGTTATTCAACTCCCTTTGCGTATAATGTCAGAAGAAGAGAAAACGAGTTACCACAAAGGGTGTTGTTGTGAAACCTAGTCTTATCTCCAAAGATAACTTGTCCCGTGGACATTAAGATCTTGTGGACATATAGGCAATGGCCAGTGAATCACAGTATATTAAGACCATTTTAATAAATTCTGTGTCCTTCGACCGCTCAACTCCAAACGTGCATGTGAAGTAGCGTATCAACTCATGGATATATTCCTGCTGCTTGGTGCACCTGTCATTTTGTAAAGTGACAATGAATCTGAGTTTACTGCCTCTTTGAACTGAAGCTCATGTGCTTTGACTTCGTCATGGTGCATGGCAAACCCAGACATCCACAGAGCCCAGATAACCTTGTAGCTTGGTTGGGGGACAATGATACCACTGAGTGGCCTGTAGGACTGAAGTTTGTTCAATTTCAAAAGAACAATAGCTACCACCCGACCATCAAGATGTCACCGTTCAAAGCTTTGTTTGGTTCTGTCCCAAAAGTTGGACTGCGTTCCCTACCAGTAACAGGCGAAATCTTGCAACGACTTGCAACAGAAGATGATCTTCTCCAAACACTCAAGTCCACTACATCAGCAGAGGCATCAGCGGTAGTAACATCCCAGTCTGCATCAGCAGCAGGAGGCACATCGCCTGAAGCTCTGTCAGCATCAGATACCTCGTCCAAGCTTGGGACAAGACAGCATACACATCGCCTGAATCTCCGTCAGCATCAGAAGCACAGTAACTGGAGGTCCAACATGCCAATATCATGTCATGTCATAAGACTGAGAGCTGGGGATGGCATCCTAACTCATGCAGAGAGAATGGTACATACAATGATACAATTGAAATTCGTACATCGAAACTGCCGTCGAATAACGTAATATACTGTGTGATTTATGTGCATATATTGAAATATTTAATTTTTAATTTGGTTTAAGCATTTGAAATGTTGAAATGTCCAATGTACATTTTGTACATGTCAAACGTGTTTCAGCTTATGAAGAACCTTCCCCTTTAACCTACCCGTCTAATAGCAAGACGTGGGGACAGTCTAAAAGGCCTAAAAGTAAGTACAGGTTGCAGAGAAAAATTAAGTCCTTCCAACCCCCCACATTCACTCACAAACACACACATACTACGAGATAATTTAACACAATTCCATGAAGTGATGCATGTCAATATGTAGGATGGTCACAAGGGTGTATTGTCACTCACCGATTGGCACGAGTGTTTTAGGCTTTTATGTTTACTTATATGTAGTTAGCCCGATGTTTGTAAGCGTAATAGTGGGTTTATTGAAGTTAACCACTTTCCTCTCTAAACAAGTTTTTATTCAGCTTAAAGCACAACTTGCTAAGCTTATTTAGAGATAAGGGAGGCCATTGATTTCACTTTAGAAAAATACTGCAATGGCTGTTTTGATTTGTTTCTCCCAAAACGAAAATGCTTCTAGTACTGCATCTAAATTACATCTAACTAATCTACTGTTGCATAGCACACAGCTATAGTATGAGCTTCTAACACAATCACCGCCTGTATAGGTCACCACTAGCACGTGTAGTTCCTATTTCAGGTTACCACTCAGACAACAGGTACGGCGGTCAGACGGTCGGTAGTGGTCAACCGAGATCCAGGCCACGGGTCAATGATGCCAACATCCACCGGAGTGTCTCTGCAGCCCGTAAGAGAGACGTATAACTTTCTGTAGGGTTTGAATATGGAAGGGCCCCATACAGAGCTCATCTGATGTGATCCTTAAACTTATAGACCCATCCATGACAGCAGTAAGATGGCGTGCTGATATTTCTAGGCGATCACAGAGACAGACAATTGATACATTGTTTATATCATATTAGAACGTTTCCTTCATGTAACCACCATCTTCTAAATAATCTTCAAATACATCATGTGAATGATATTCGTATGACTATATCTGCTGTTTAGTTATATTTCGAAATCGGTCAGAGCAGTGATAAGAAACATGAGTTTCTGGCAGTGAATGAGACAGACTTTGATTCGGATCTTTCCTTGCTTATGCCTTTATAGTGATAGTTAATGAAGTTACGGTAAAAAGCACTTGGACCATATCGTCATTACTGTTGTCACTGTAGATCACATACTAATATCTTCCTCAGAGCATGACAATTTATTCAGCACTCTCACCTTCTACGAATTTCACATTTTAAAATAGAGCATGAACATGTACAAACGTTTCCAAAGATTATATTCTTCTTACTGTGTTTCAATAATAATAAACGCAAAAACGAGGACTATTTGTTTCATTGCAGGTGCTATCGATCAGCTTGATAGTACACTAAACCGAGTTTCCATTGACCCGCAAGGTGTCTACCCAGGTAAACCTTCATACCAAAAATTGAATTTGTAAATAAGATCCTTTTTTAGAGAGCATCCATTTCAAAATATAAGTCTTTAAATATATGTAATGATAATACTCATTGATAGCATTTCTTGATCAGAATGAAACTTTTATCATTATAATTCTACTGAACAAAAACCCTTGTTAATGTAAACACTGCGATACCAGATACTGAATAACATCCGTATGAAGATTTTCCTGAAATGTTTCAGACGTGAAGGAAAGTTTAGACGCATCCCGTCATCTTGTCATGATAGACATGTTTGTTTTTTGCAGGTCATCCGCGAGTTGGGAGAGAAGTCAGCAGCGAAACAGCAATATGTAAGTTCTCCAGTGAATGTAGTGATTGATTGGTGTTGTTGCCATATGTTGTTAACACTGATATCAAAGCTTGTGTATTGCGATACGATGTATTAACCTGGTGTTAAGACTTGTAATTAGAAAATACCTCTATAGTTGTAACTCCCATTTAATCCATCAACAAAGCCACGTGTAATGTTGTTGAACTTAGATCACGTCTTTAGCTGTAACCTCGATGTCCACCCTTCACAAAGCCACGTGTAATGATGTTGAACTTAGATCACGTCTTTAGCTGTAACCTCCACGTCCACCCTTCACAAAGCCACGTGTAATGTTGTTGAACTTAGATCACGTCTTTAGTTGTTGCCCAATGAACGCTGTCACGGAATCTTGGCTTGGACGTCGGCAGCAATCAAGTGGCAATCTAGATCACCTTTGAGACATAATATATTAGTCTTCTCACTGCACCTGTGATTTACATTGTGCATCTAGCTTCACCTACCTTCGTCAGCATGGTGAAAGTGATGTTGGGTTTGCAGAAAACACGATACATGTTTAAGCTTGTCTGGTTGAAAGATATTTGGGTTGGCAGAAACCAAGAAACATTTCACGCTTTTGTGGTTGAGAGCAATTTTGTGTTTAACCAAGCTAAATCTATACCGTGGACTACAACTTATAACTTTCAAGACGGTCGTTTATAGTTCGAAGGATTTGTATAAGGGAAGATGGTCGACACGTGGTTCGTGGTATCAGTACGTACATGAATGAATGTATCAGTATAATGCAGTTACTGTATAATAACGTCTCTTTGTCAATGTCATTGTGTTAAAACAATCAACATCACAGTAGAATGAATGTAGTTGTGAACAATAAACATACATATGGGATCTCTCCACTGTAAAATAACCAACAGCATGTAGTAGTACATATAACCTTGCACATTGAAAATACGTACGTGTAAATATTGATTCATTGGTTCTTTCAGAGTTTAATCAATCAACAGAATGATGTAGCTACATTTAGCTCTGTCAATAGGATGAGATAAAAAGACGACCAAATTTACACCTTGCCCATTTATTCTTCTACCTTGATGCACTGCTGTTAATGGTACACTGCTGACTGTAGGATAATAAGTTCAACGAATTAGACTTTGAACATGATTTTCATTTTTGATTGAATTGAGGCATTGTTTGTTATTTTCAAAGTAACAGTTAACTAAAGATGGTGGTTTACAAACAGTAGGCGATGATATTACAGGTATTAGAGTTTTGAATATGATTTTCTGCAATACAACGTGGAGGATCACTAACAGATTTTATTGCAGCTTCTTGAACCTGTGGAAACAGCATATAGAAACCCGTTAACTTCTTCAAACAACGTGATGAAAAACACAACGATCTGATGTTAGTCAGATTTGGTGTTACTTACGTGCACATTGTATATTTCCATTGTATGTTGTCTAGTAGAAACAGTTGTGTATAACAGTTCACATGTGTTAACATTGATGTTGTATTGCATAATTATGGTGTGCTTTTGTTGTCACGACACTCTGTATCAAGGGCACCATCGAAAACGGTAGGATTCTATGTAAACATATTTACATTGCGTTGAAAATTACATTGATCTTTAAAAAATTCAAATAAAAACTCAGTTTATTGAGTTTAAGGAAGACCGCAATGAGTCCATTCATGACAGAACGTTGATTTCCAGCGATTATAGAGTTTTGAAGAAAATGGTTTTACTTCTTCATGGAAGTTTATCGTTGTATAGCGCCGTTTGTTGATACACAAATAAATTAAAACTGTGAACTTGACAAATTCTTTTGGGGACACGGTAATGTTCAAAGAAACTCGAAATAAGGAATATTTGGAACAATATGACCTATAGCATGACCGTGTCATTACATAGAAGAACCCTGCAGGTTACCGATGGTGGTCTTGGCACACTGCTTCTGTATTGCTGTGTGTGTGTCACTAACTGAGCGCCTGGCTGCACTATTTCAGTAGCTGTGTTGGGTGACGCTCCTCCTCTCCCTTGTCCTCAAGGTAAGCCCCCGGGTAGCACACAACCACCTGTCGTACCTGAGATACTGCACCGGTGCAAGAGCGCTAGTTCTAACGAGATCTCGCTCTTGCTGTGTATAAGTTACCATTTATATAAGTGCTAGCGGGTTCTCGCTGATACTAGCAATCATGATCATAGGACCTCAAACGTCCGTAGACCTACGAACTGAGCCAATTCTTAACACATTGGATACGATCAAAGTTAAGAATTCTTAGGACTGCGAAAGTTTGGAGTATAAGGTCGTTGAAAACAAAATGTCATGTCAGCACATAATCAAAGTTAGTAAGTGCCTGTTGTTCAAATGATGATCTTTAAATCTTCAAACCTCTGACGTCTTGCTACGTGCTTTAGTCTATAAAACGATATTACAACATTTTAAAAAATTGCATTGAAACATTTAGTTTGTATTTTAGCAAATACACCCACAATGAGTTATGCCTAGATAATAAATATATATTTAAAAATATTGTTGCTATAATCGTATATAGTCAACTGGAATAACAGTAACAGCGATATGTAGACACTTTCCTCCTCTCCTCACTCCTGTATGTAAGGTTATATCTAACACTTGTGTATCTGTTTTAACACGGATTAAATCAAAATAACAGTAGCTATATATCCAACCACTGGCAAAACGAGGAAGTTGAAGTGTAATTAAGATATGTAACAATTACATTAACATTAACATATACAGTGTATGAAATATAATGAGTTTTGATAAAGAAACATGTTGATACATGTGTAGCCTACTTGTAAGTATGTTGCCAAGGTTTCTCTCTCTCCCCTATGAAAAACACAAAGAATAAACAACGAATAATCAGATTCGCTGATAATAGACTCGATGTATACATAGTTTATCAAAGACAATTTATTTAAAAGAGTAATTTTTAGAAGAAAAACAATCCTACACAAATTAAAATATGAATTTAAAATTATTCAAATTAATTATAAGAATATATGTACGTTTTTTTAACATGTTCAATTTCTCATTTACGAAGAAAGCAATTACCTCTCTGTAATAAACGTATCCTTCTAATATCCCAATATCTAATTTTAATAAAAATCATTTTAAGAAGATGATGTATTGATATTATGTTGACCCAGGGAGACGGCCCTCGGACAGTGGTATTGCAGGTAGAGTGTAGTTATTCTAACATAGGGACTAGATACTAACCAACACGTTCCTTCAAACTGGTTGATATACTGTGTACTCTCTCTCTCAAACCATAATTGCTTGGGGCCGGACAACAGTGTCGGTGTTGAGAGATGTCGGAGTAGGGGGAGTTTCTGTCACGATAAGGACCGAGACATTTGAGACACAATGTATATGTCGGATAAGAGGGATGATGGATAAGAGGGATATCGAATAAGAGGAATGTCTAAGTAGATGGAATTTCTGTCACGGTAAGAACACATTTGGGACACAATGAATGTGTATGATAAGAGGGATGTCGGATAAGAGGGATGTTGGTTTAAAGGGATGTCAGTTTAGAAGGATGTCGGTTAAAATGAATGTCGAAGTATAGGGACTTTCTGAAACGATGAAATCACATTTGAGACACAATGAATGGGATCGTAGGAAGAGAGGGATGTCGGTTAAAAGTAACGTTAGTATAACGGTGAGGGTAACCACTAACCGATCTCAGCCCTTCGGTCTAATCTAACCAATAGCAAACGATTGGTTTATTGTTGATCATTGGGTTCAATTGATCCTTTCACAAAGCATCCTTTACTGATGTTAACCTAAACCTTTGTTTATTAACACGACACTGGACATACATTAGTGAGTTACAATCTCAATAGTGCTTTGTGGAGGCTATCGGTTAGGGGGGCGGTCCCAGGTTAAACTAATAGTCTAATCATGTATTTTAATCAGTTTGATCACCATATAGACTAGAACTCACAATGTATGCCACGGTTGATCTTCTTCACGTTCACTTCTGTGTATCTTACTTGTCTTTAGTTTTAAAAGAATATGTCATATATCAACTTCCTTCCACTAGGCGTTACTCTCGCCAGTCTCCATCATTGACTATACAGCCTTGTCGTATTTCATTTACTTTCCTGTGCTAGCGAATAATCGTTCCGCTTTGTTTACATAAGAAAGTTAAAGAAATGCGGCAAGTCTTAAAAAAGACGAGTTATGCCTTGTGTAGGGAAGCTGTTCATATATGCTATATGCTATGCTATATATATGAAAATAGTTGTCAAACAGTAACAGAAATGGCGAGTAGATGTTTCAGTATGATAATATTTCTTCAGATAAATACAACATCGATTTGGCTGAAGATGTATAACTTATTAATTGGTTATAGATCCAAGGGTAAAGGGCAATCATAAAAATGGAATAGTTCCTCCTTTTGGCAACCATATTTAGAAGACATTATATTGTTTGTAATTCAAATTGAGTGGTTGTTTCGTTATACATGTTTCAGTGTTGAAAAACATTGCGATGTTGATATATGAATACAGTATTAAACAGATAAAAAGATTTTGGAATAGGGTTTTAACTGCCACGCTTGATATCACATACTTTGGTACTTTTTTCACAAGCATACTATTGGTTCAGATAATAAATCTTTGTTTTCACTATTTTTATTTTACTTTTTACTTTTGGAGCATATCCAGCTCTACACTTGTTCTACTGCATCATTTAGTCTGTTGTATAAAGTTTATCTCACGTTAAACACACAAACTTATTTTTAAACGTATAAATAAATCATTAAACATGTTACTATGGTAATAGCCTACCTTCCTTCTCTCAGTTAATTTTGCCGGTAGAAATAAACAGACCTGTTAACATCATTCCCGTTTTAATCTTCTTTATACCGGGAATCGTCAGTAACTTTCAATACAAAAATAATCCGTCAATCATTTGGAGTTTGTCCATTGTTCATCACCTCCTTAATACCATATAAAAGTGTTGTACATAACGTATTTCTTCTTAAGAAATCTTACTAATATTTGTAACTATGTATAACTGTATAATATTATTATGTTATATATTATCTAAGTAGATTATATAATCAACATTTCAGTACCTCCGTCCGTTCATCCGCGCTGGCAATCCAGAGCTAAGTCAGTGCCCATCATTCAAATACCACCAAACCTTGACCAAGAAGGTTTGTTCTATGCATGGTGTTTCAGTTTACTTTAATCAAGTTCACCTAACAGATCTGGGCACGTATTGCAATTAACACATAGTTTAACCAAAACCTTAACCAGCATTGTGCATGTTTTGGTTTTCTTGTAGAACTAACTCACCACGGTACATGCAGCCCGTCTCTGGGTGTAGAAAGACACGTCGTTGTATTATCGCATGGTTTGATCTAACCTTCATAAGGAAGAATGTTTGCAGTTTGCAGTGCCTTTGTAACATGTCTCAGAATTTATCTAGACACGCTTTTTCATCGCTGCATGGTTTCACCTAACCTCCATATGCAAGAATGTATTGTCATGAAGTTATATAGTATTAGATAAGTATGTTTTTCTCCACAGTAGCTGGCTAACATCCTCTCAATCCCTTAGACCCAGCTTTGCATCACTGCATGGTTTGAGGTAACCATTGACACTTTGAATAACAAGGTTTAACTTCACCCATGGTTTATTTGTAGACGCCGCCAATGAGAACTGCTTGATTGGCATTCTAGAAGTTGGTGGTACAGAGAAGACGAGAACATTTATGAATTATCAACTTCTTTATTTCCACAATGGCTTTATTTCAGAACAATTGTCACTGTAACCCCATTCAGCATATCCATGTAGCCTTAGCTTCATATGTTTAATCCTTTGATGTATGTTCATACTTTATGTTATTTCATCATCACACCTGTGTGTATCTTGTATATAAACGACTGTACACCATCTTACATATACTTGACGCATACCAGATAAATTAAAGATCAATGCCGAAACGTTATCATTGTGAAACGAAGAGTTGATCGACATTAAAACCCCGTCTTCTCGCCACCTAACACTGCTCCTAACGTACACAGATCATCCCAGTATCAATGCATTATATTTACTTGAGTCCTGTCTCTTGAGTTGGATTGAATGCATGAGACACCACCTACCAAGTCTCTGGGACTCTCTAACCTGAATCATGCTTCGTGTCACCTGAATTTAACCTAACATTTTTCTTTTTAACCTTATATATTTTATGTTTTCTTTCATTTTAAAGGTTTTGATGACATTTGCGGAATGACTGACCATGACTCACAATGTCGCTTATGTATGATACTGATACCTTGACGTTATAACAGCTTTTCTTTTTTCTTACATTGAGCTCAAGTTTCGAATTAGCTTATATACGTTGCATTTTTTTCTCCTCTTAGGAAGTGAATGTTTAGTGACCGCTCTTCTCCAAGACGAGTTGTCTAGACGATCTACTAACCATGTCAAACTTTAGTAATCCATTTTGGATATGTTCAATATTACAGGAGTATCAACATTCTGTTAAATAAACGACTAATTTATGTCGAGTCGAGCTCGTAAAATCTTCATTTAATGATAAGTGGAAGAGACCTTATAAGATGTTTTATTATTCCTATCAAAATATTTTTTTAATTTGTTTTAAAATAACTTTAACGGTATTTGAAATACCGAGATACCCATATGTGACAGTGTATTCCACATAGTCGGCATTTTATCCTTGACATTGAATTCTGTCTGTCTATATATCATTTGTATACTAGTATATCATTGTTTTCAGGGACAAAACCTCTGTTTTCTAGCTCCTTCTGTACGGGTAAGGTAATATGACCTGTTGAATTTGTTTTTAAAATGTGTTTATCAATTTTTCAGTTCGGGTGTCTGACCCGGTACCCACGTTAGTGAAACCGTCCAAAACCCCTCCACGAGTTCTTCCCAAACCTCCCAGTACCGGTGATCTGCAGTCCCCTGAAGCAGGAGCGTCTAGCCCATTCTTGCGGCAACTACAGGCGGGGAAAAACGCGTTAAAAAAGGATTTACGTACGTATCAAATATCCGACAGCTGTTCTCGGATAGTTGTTCAAATGGTTAGAAGACACCTTATCATATTTTATACTGCTTTTTGTTCGGTATAGTATGTCTTCTTTGAAATGTTCTTCTTTTTAAATATGTATTGGACAGATATGAATTTGATAAAGTTCAAATTTTCAAAGGTTTTTACTTTCATAATGATTAATCGAATTCTTTTATGTTCCAGTTTTTTAAAATAATGATATAATGTATAGTACCAACGGAAATATCTGGTGATTCAGTCAAAGACAATCTGAATAAATAGATAAAACATCTATTTGGAAAATGTGCTTAACATTTAAGTCTCTGAAGAATATCTTCCTGCAATGCATCTCTGCTGTATGTCTACATCATTACATATGCTCAGACTGGACTGTGGTCACTTGTAACGCCCAATGTACTAATGTAGCAAGAGCAGTAGGTAGACTAGCTAATTAAAGTGACATTGAGTGTTCTGTTGGGGTCTCAAACTTCAAACGATATTATAGTGATGTTTTATCGAAAAGTATTGGCTGAAAATAACCATTTTGATGGTTTTGAAAGTGTAAAGTTGTGATCGAAAATATAACAATGTTTCTACTGACGCGCACCAATTAGACAAAGGTAAACGTTAACGTAGCAGACAAAAGGCAAAAATGGGTTTGTAGTGTTTAATTGGTCAAATAACTGGTATACTTTTAGATACAATCTAAATAAATTTAGATCGACTGTTAATAAAATATGTCGATCTAAATTTATTAAGATTGTATTTAGATAGGACGTTACATTTTGACCTCTGCACATGAAAATGGCCGTTACTCGATTTTCATTGAAGTAACAAGTAATTGGCATACATTTGGGAAATGGTTACGAAATCGAGTGAGATGATTTGAACTTAAATCTGCATATGGTATTTTGGCACGTATAAAAGCAAAATAAAATGTTACGCACAATACTCAATGTCAATTTAATGTGTAGCGTAGAGTCCTTGTGCTCTGAGAAACAGGGGATTGTCGTTGTTGTCCGTCGTTGCTTATCATATAAAATATTCTGTTGTTAGAAAACTATAAACACTATTTACTAAAACGAATACTTAGATTAAAAAGCAATATTCATATTTAATTTATCCAATTAGCATCACCATGATTGTGATAAATGAATGTATGGATATGTCGCGCCGTGTTGCTTCTAATTGTGTAACAGTGTTAGAATTAACTACTTATGTGTGTATGCCTGCTGTATAGTAAAAGGGACTGTAGCACGCCGTTATTTCTGGAATAAAGTGTTCTTACGAAATCAAATCTAACTCTCGCACTAAATAGTTCCACAAACTTGTCCCATTATACGTCGCATCATTTGCTTCCAACACGGATAACCTAGATGAGGCTTATCTGGTCGTGTAATGAAATGTCTTACCCTCTAACGTAAAGCTATGTTGTATAAAATTTAATAATAAATGGCAAATTTGAGAAAAAATAATATGCTAAAAACGTGCTACAGCGCCTTTAAAGTCTCATTCAGATTTACATCAGTTGAGAGAAACTTGTTTGTTAGCTCCAATGTGTTGTAGATGTGTAATGAATAGTAGTCCATATACATCACATACATATTTATTTAGTTTCTTGAATAAAGTCTACGCCTACATTTACAGAACATTATTAACAATAAGTCAAGAAGTTAACAGTTCATAAAATCTGTATTTTTGTCACTGTGATGTTTGGATTAATTACTTCATTGTCACGATTTCGAGATGAGAATGTCCATGTATGTAGTATATAACATAGATGTAGAAACATACAACTAATTCCACTAAAGCAGATAAAGTAGATAGGCATTTTCTTAGATGTTAAGATGATATTACAGAAGCAAGTGTTCAGTGGATTGACAACTGCTAATTGCTGTATAGATTGACAACAGCTTTTGTTGTTTAATTGAGTAGACAGTTCCTTTATTGTTCTGTGGATTGACGTTGTTCCGATGACTCACAAATTCTTTATTTTGGGGGGATTGTCAACTTCTTAATTGTTCGTTGGATTAACACATTCTTAATTTTTGGGGAATTGACAACTTCTTAATTGTTCTTTTGATTGACAAATTCTTTATTTTTGGGGATTGACAACTTCTTAAATGTTCGTTGGATTGACCAATTCTTTATTTTGGGGGGTTTGACAACGTCTTAATTGTTCTTTGGGTTGACATATTTTTTTTCATTTTGGGGGCATTGACAACTCCTTAATTGTTCTTTGGGTTGACAAATTCTTTATTTTAGGGGATTGACAACTTCTTAATTGTTCGTTGGATTGACAAATTCTTTATTTTTGGCGGGATTGACAACTTCTTCATTGTTTTTTTTAAATTCAAAAATTCTTTATTTTGAATGGGAATTGACTACTTCTCAATTGTTCTTTGGATTGACGCATTCTTTATTGATCTATTGATGTACGTCCGACGTTTTTATTGTTCCTTGTTCTAAAGATCAACAACTTCTGTATTGTTCTAAAGATTGACATCTACTTTATTGTTCTATGGAAAGATGCTTCTGTATTGCTTTATTGTTTATTTATTTTATTGTTACATTGTATTAGCCTTTATTGTTCTATGGAGTGACAATTTCTTAATTGTTCTATGAGTTGATAGCTTCTTTATTGTTCTTTGGATTTACAACTTGTTCGTTCAGGAATTCATTATTATCATGTTGTATTCAGGAATTCATTGACATGCGACATACTGTTTCTACTGACTTATCTGATGTTTGTGTTATATGTTTGTTCAGTTTTTAGAATTACATCTACATATAACATTGACATTATTAGTTAGATGTTGTGTGTAGTGAAAATGTACAGCATGTGCAGCTGCTAATTACACATGTAAACGCTTGTCAGTAGTCTGTATGTGATGTGTTGGTGACAGGTTTCTACGGTACATGCTTGTCACCGGTCTTGCCCTCTGTTATACCCAGGGCAAACATTCTCCACACAAAACTTAGGGGCAAGGTGATGAGTTGCGGGAAACAAATGTGCAATGTGGTACTGAACGTGTTTGTCTATTAGCCAATCACCGTGCGGTTCCGTTTTAGATCATTCATTTCCATTGGTTGACCGACCCAATATGCAAGGTTTTAAAGGGAGGTAATATCCGCATATCACCACTTAAGCTTCATGGTACTGTGGATACATTTCTGATCGTTTACCCTGTGTATTATAGATGGTAGATCGTGTGACTTGGATGTATGTGGAATACCTGTCTGTTGTCACTAGCATGGATGTTAGACGCTTGTCACTTGCCTCTATTGCACTGTTCTAACAGCACTAACCAGCTCGGGCTATCGTAACACCTGGCACCCTCGACAGCGCATCTCAACGCTTAGTAGCAGCACGTCATATGACATGGCACGTGACACACCTAGGGACAACCTGACGTCACGTGACCGTAGTTACTCTGAGTCTGAGAGCTATGACGACTATTACGATGATGCTATTGGTCTAACCGTTACAGACGTCACATTCGGAGACATCGAGTCCACCAAGGCACAAGCACAGGCGGATCAAGATGAACCAGGTATGACGCCGTCATACTATATGACGTTTTGGGTGACATGCAGTGATTTCGAAATTTTGTCATTTTAAATTTGCAGTACATTTCCAATGTCCACAAAGTGTGAATGTTAGGTTGTCAGTATTTGAGATAAGTAAACTACGCATTATTTGACGTATTTGACTCCCTAGCAAGAAGTCCCTATACAATGCCGTAAATGGTCTACGCCATCACAGGTATCATATCTTCCATCACACCTTTCATCATTGTGAAATGGAAATCCTTAGAAAGATATAATAAACTATAATCATCAAATGTTAACGTGTACAAACAATAAACATAAATGGCATTACTGGATTTCAAATCCCATTCACCCAATCCGTACAATATATAAATATCAGAATTACCAGCATTAATGACGGTTTCAAATGTACTTCGTCAATAATGCTTAACAAAAGATTTAAAGTCAGGCATACATACTATCAAATTACTCGGTAAAGTGTACAGATAGTTAATGACAATAGCAATTCTACTACATTTCATTCATTCGATCTCAGATTTCAAAATGGCAGTGTTTCAAAGCCTCATTTCAAGACACTGATAAAGGTTCTCTAAATACTCGTCTTGTATTCGTTGTCTCTGTAAAGCAAATCCAATCAATGCTAACAAGAACGTATGGTTAAAGGTAACTTGATTACTGTCTTCATTGTTTGCTGAGCAGGCCAAACTGACAAAGACGCTTTTAAGAAGAAGTTGGAATTGATGCTTGGAGGGGGAGGGGGGATGCTGGCTAAGAAACCAGTGGGACCCACATCCCCACCCCTGCAGACCCACGACTCGTTACCCCCACCCCCACCACAGCTTGAGGAGGAGGAGGAATACGACGATATTTATGAACATCTCAACTGAGTAGATTGAGAGCTTGGAACTGAGAACTGTGACGTTGAATGGGTGATACCTTGCTGGACAATCTAATCTGATCTTTCACGATGTCAACACAATGTTATACCAGTACATCGTTTTAAAATAAATGAATTGTTTATTTCATTGTGATGCATGCCGTTTGCTAGCATGTTAACAAAGGTAAATTTCAGTTTTATACCAACAAACAAATGTTCAGCCAATGAATGTACATAATCATATCAAAGGCTGTTATAAGAAAACTACATTAGCAGTGATGTGGTTACTGTGCTGACATGTCAGTGTTTATCTATTGAAAAGTTAAAAGGATGTGTTCACTTAGGTAAACACTTTTCAAAACTATTCTTTTAAGAAAGTTCTTCTCCTTCGAAGAGTCCCAGTCAAACACAGAGAAGACAGACGATAAGAGCTTAAAGAGGGCCCGCCTGTCTGGATACCTCATGCTCTATAAGTAAACCAGAAGGACGGAGAAAATATAGCAATGCGTTTACAGCCATACCATAAAAGATCAACGTTGACATTGTCCCCAAGAAAAGGTAGCATTGCGTTAATGGCCATACCAGAAAAGGCATGGAGATGAATATACAGTCATATGTTTATCGGACAAGACTATCCACGTGTCTTATTGACAGACCATCTTTGGAAATGACAATCTGGTGTTTCTTTTATTCTTGGTTATCATTTTAGCGCCAGAGATGACAAATATGAAACTGACAAATGGTTCTTGAGAGGATAAAGAAGAGACTCAGCCTATTCCTTTCCTACACCTGCTAGTTGTGACCGTGGTTGAACAACCTTTGAATGTACTGAGGTTGTTTGGTGAATGTGAAGGCGGTATTGGTGAGATGGTTCATGGACACAGACTACACTCTAATTCAGCAATGAACCATTCCTTGCGTCGTTATAACATAGGATTCTTTCGAAGACACGTAACACATCATCAACTACGTGTTCACACAATCCAATATATACGTTTTGAAAACTCGATCCTCGACGAGCAAGGTCACAAAATAATTCCATGATGAACAATCGCAATGACGTTTAGGGAGAACAGTTTATTCGTGGAAGGGAGGAACATCTTGACTGAACCGGTGAAATACAGAAACATGACGCGGTGTAAGTGTAGAGCCATAGTGCTGTCTATCTCGCAGTGGACGCTCGGCAGCGTTTTTTGTGCGTTCCGTTCTATTCTTTTCATATCACTGTTATGAATCAAAGAGCATCAATCTGTATTGTGAAACTATCGTGGGAATCTCCAGAGATACAGCTATATTATACCTTGATAGTAGTCTAACACTGAAAACAAATATTGAAAAGAACCGAAAATCCCATGTCTTAGTCTCCTTTTCAATTTTAATAACATGGTGATGTTTTCAGAATAAATACTTTTTTCAGAGTCCGAGTGTAAGACTAACCTTATAGCTGTTATAGAATCACACTGAAGAGTCCCTGAATGTTGAAACCAACAAAATAACCACTGTCACAGGAACAATGAAAGTATTTATTTCCGTATATTTCCCCTCGCTGTTAATGCTATCATATGTTGTTTTAACCTGTTAAAATGATACGTTTCTTCACATTGTATGTGCAAGAAGAACTAATTTGTATACATGTAAATATGTTCTTTTCGAGACATTACTGTGACCTATAGCTTCTCATAGTCAATGAATAAAGGTTGTAAATGCGAGTTTGACAATTTCCAATTAACCATTATATTACAACCAAGATGTGTACATAACCTATAGGTTAATCAGTGTGTAAATATCCATTGTAACACAAGGTTATCTGTGATAAGTAAATGAAAACTTGAAACAGTTGTTGGGTCTTTAAAATGCTTTATGTGTAGTCACCATTCACAAGATGTATTAGAAATAGTTGGCATTCACGATAAGCAAATATTATTTACCGTATGCAATATCAATAGGCGCCATTTACAAATAATAAGGTAATATTAATATTGTTGTTCATTTTAAAAAAAAATAGTTATAATTTAACACGTTTCTGTCTAATATATTTATGCAAAAAGGCTCATTTTAAGTCACTGGTATTGGACAAACAATCGTTAGTATATTTCTTTTTAAAGTATTGTTTATAAATGACACACAATTTACTTTTAAAGTTTTGTTGTCCAACATTAGGTGAAAATTAAAGGTGATGTTTGAGAGTATTTAATGTCTTCCTAAGAGGAAAGTAATCATAGTGAATATGAAAATATCTATGACATGCTATGTTTGAGTACCTATGGACAAGTAATCCACATGCGAGTGATGTAGATATTCAGGCACGAGCGTCGTAACACTATTCCTTTGGCCTAATGCTGGTAATCATGGAAGTGATATTTTGCACTATCGGGTCGTATGAAAATATGAACCTCAGTGATTACCCTGGTACATTACAAATCATTTTAGTTACTTGATCATATAAATGAAGGCATTGTTTCTTGTAAAACTCACGTATTACCATATATGTTTTGCGTATAATGCATATATGTTTTTTTAAAATACTGATATGTACAGTAAACGGTTGACTTTTACGAACTTATTGAGGTAAAATTTTGAATTGTATAACATATATGTATATATGATATTGAAATGTATAAACACATGTACATTGGTGGTTTTCTTTGACATTTTCCAAGCCGACTCATCATTTTATTTCACAAAGCATGAATCATGCTGGCCTACATGGATCCAGTTGCCGTCTCAGAAGAGAGTAATACAATACCGCCAGTTATTTGAACCATTTACGACTTGTCGCAGACTACTTGGACAATAAATATCATCTTATAGAATACTTTTTTTAAAAGTGTTCAAAGATTGACAATCGTCAGAACTTGTCTGGGAAAACTTGCAAAGCATAAACGTGGGTGCTTTCATCAAGATGTCGTAAGATGTTTAGATCATCATATTTTGCAAAGATCTGTATACTTGACCTTTTCCAAGGCGTGGTGAGCCGAAAAATTATTCCAAGCACATATAGCGGAATGCGACTGACAGTTGATACCCTGTATTGTTCGTTTTGCTTCGATATCTGATCTATCTATCTAAAAAGATCACAATAGAGAAGTTAGGCTTCTTTGAAACAAAAGAACAGACTTGACAGATGAAAATGCTCTCTGGTATCATGTGGTAGATTCATTCAGATTCATTCAGCAATAGATACATATATACCATTAATATAAATATGTAAATGGGGACTTTGATGAAAAATTCCCCCAGAAGACACACTTAAAGACTTTTCTGAATGTTTATGTAAAAAATTGAAGTTTCTAAACTTAACCGTGATTATCAAACGCAAATGGAATGGGGCAGAGGAGTAAATTACACAACTAATTAATTTTTTTAATTAAATATTTAAAAATGATTTAATGCATTTTAATACCACAGCCCTTAGCCCACAACATGCATGCCACATTGTTTCCCTTCTCCAGTACCTTAGTTCAGGGAGGGGAGTAAAGAGAAACCAACAGAACCAGCAAGCCTCCAGGCTGGTGGGATATGCGTGTACATAACATAAGCATTTAGGAAGCCCTAGCTCTGCACAAGGTCTTCTGCCAGTAAAGACTCAAATGTATTTCATAACTTGAGGGGAGATGATCACACAGATATTTAACGTTTATCATTGTAAGTAATTGCAGGGAGAAGTCTGTAACAGTACCAACATCAAAGCATTCTCTTCACACAGGTCACTCCCTTCTTATTATCTATCTATCCTCTGATGTATATCAAGTTCTTTACTGCTAGAAATAGAGATTCCTGGCCATTCTGTAATGACTAGAGTTGCTTCCTCTGTGTGATGCACACATATGGTTTACAAGTCAGAATTTGGTCGATGATGTTAAACGATGTTTGATTGACAAAAATGACTGTTACCAGTTTCACCACTCAGGGATTATGAGAGAATGGCGAAATATCTCCCATATGCAACAGAGGTTATGATAGAAGATCTTAAGAAAGTAACCTCTGAAGGAAGGGAATGACACCAATGGTACTATGCATTAATATGAAACCTACAAGTTTTAGTTTGGAAAATGAAAATTGACATTGCATTGAATTGCAGCTAAACACGACTGAAAGTAAAACAATTTGCAAAGTTTCAGAGTGTTTTCAAACAAATGTGCTTATATACTTGAAAACAATATTTTAAAAAGATTCTTAATTACCTTCTTATTCATCAGTCTTTAATGAAATATTAAGCAAACAACAAGACACATTCACATCAGATTTATTGGTTTTAAAGAAAGACCTGGATTTTCAGAAGAAGAGCATTTGTGTACACCATAATAAATATTTCTCAACACAAGTCAGTTTCATAGTCACTGATAATGCTTATATTTTAAATGTGTCATCAAAACTTCAATTAAACATATTGATATAAATTCTTCAATTGTGCAACAAATCACGCAACATTTTGATTTTGTTAAGTATTGATACTTCTTGCAGATATCAAAAAGAAAATAAGTTTCAAATTACGTTAATAAAATTATTTGAAATCTTAACCTTCTTATATAACAATCATATTCATATTTTATAAAACAACTTTGCCTTCTTTAATGCAGAAAATGTAGCAAATATTGAATTGCAGAAAACTTTTCCTAGCTATAAATCATCATTAAAGTTTATTCTTTGCCAGAAAGTTAGTGACATTCTAAACTTTGCTGTAAAAAATTAGCTGGAGAAGTTATATGATATCTTAAATATCTCCAATCTAGAGTGTTATTTCATCATGTCTAGCTTTGATTTATCTTGAATCAAGTATTTGCAATAAATGTCAATGACCTACTGAAACATATTTTGACATATTTACAAAAGTAGAACTATTGGCTTTGTAGCTTTTCAGGCTTTAAATAATACATAACATAATGTTTAAGTTTCCAAAAGAAAAGTTGTCAGGGGTTAAAGAAATCTATAATTTATAATCCACTGGCTAAGAAGTCTGATGAAGGGGACAAAATATGAAAAACCTTTTAACTATACTCCCAATTTGCCAAGGTATCTACTGAAGATTTCTGCTCTTACCGGTTAGTCTTTCACTTCTGGAGAGAACTTGGGGCCCTTATTAGGTGCCACAGATTCACAAAATCTACAATTTATAATAACCATTGGCCAAGAGTCTATACACAAGATTTCAGTTTCTTAAGTTTTGAGAAAGAATAAAAATAGAGCCATGGGCTCTGTAGCTCATCAGGAATTGTATTGTTTGGTGTAAAATACCCAAATAATTGTTTTCAATAAAATGCACAATCTGTTGCCCTGAAATATCTTAGTCTTCAAAATTGTTAGTACATAATGGAAACATACCGCGACACTAAATTTTGATAACATTGGCTGTCAAAGTATCACAGATCCTGCAAAGATATTGCAGGAAATGTGATCCTCCCAATTAAAATGTAATAAACATACTCCCCATCATCAATCAAAATGGTATACAATTTGGAAAGAAAACAATACAAATCTCTTCTCATGTAAGTATTCCTTATTAATGAATCCTACTTATAAGTAAATAAAATGATTTACAAAGACCTGACAAAAGCCCAATGAAGATTTTATCATAGCTCTTAACACACTGAGCCCCTCCCCCCACCAATGGTAACAAGGAGAGAGGGGTGGGGGAGATAATGAGCACACTTGCCCAACTCTTGCCTAACAATCCACAGGCTGCAGGCCAACACTGATTATTATGTAAAAGATAGATCATATTACAAGTCAGTCACTTCACATGTAGCCAAGGGACTGTGCCTTATTGTTTAACAAAATATAACACATCAAAATTGCACCCCCCCGCACACCTTTACATTTTGGAGTATTTTAATGAAATCTACAGATCTTAGTCTCCATTCATCTAAGAATATTTTGTCAAGAATTAAGCTTTCTAGCATTACTGGTTCTTGAGGTGCAAAAACACAACTTTAAATTGCACCCCTGCCACAACCTTTTTTTCGGAGTTGGGTCATGATATTTACAAATCTGAATGTCCATTTCTCAAAGATCTTATACCCAAAATTAGAATTTAATAGCATTGCTAGTTCTTGAGCAGAGGTCGTTTAAAGATTTTAGGGTGGACCCCCATATTTGATGGGGTTCAAGTACAAATGAACAAATTTGAAACTTCATGTTATAAAGATATTATACGGAAAATTTCAGCTTCCTATGCCAACTGGTTTCAGAGAAGAAGTTGTTTTGGGAAACACGACCATTATTAAGGGGGGGGGGGGGGGATAAAATGTACAAAATAAGATCCCCTAGGTGCAAGGTACCTCCCAAAAATGTTTTAGCAGTTCTGGAGGAGTCGAAAATGTGAAAAGTTTACGGACGAGGGCCAATGCCATAAGCCCGTCTGGGCCTTCAGGCCTGATAAGCTAAAAATATAGAAAATGTTGAGATTATTGCCTATATATGGCCATATATTCACAAATCAAGAATAAAGCTGTCCGAGGTCTAGTATTCCTGGCCTTTCTACAACATGTGGAAAGAAGTCTAGGATATATTCAAATAGTTTATATTATGTTCCCAATACACAATATTGTTTCCGTGGTGTAAGAAAACTACCATAGAAACAATTGAAATATTGCAAAACTCTCTATAGGTATGATTGTATACATATATCAGTTAATAAACATATATCTTGAGCTTTTGTAATGTTTTCCTCCAAAATATGAATCTAATCTAAAACAACAAAAACATAACTGATCGGTTCAAAATGAAAACAAAACAATGTAACCAGCACTTCATTATATCACAGAAATTATGCCATAGAAAAGTTCTCCAGATCACTGGTTAATTGGCATACTTGTACCTCTATATATTATGAGACTAAACATCTACACTGTATCTTTCACCAACCAATCTACTGTGAAACACAGGGATTAAATTCTGAAATTGTTGTACATTTTCATTATTCATTATCAAGTAAAAAAATAATAAGATATGTCAAATGATTCCTTCTTAATTGAAAAATACTTTAATTAATTTACTACAAACATAGCACATATATAGCTCAACTTAAAGCAATTTATAAATTATGTTTTATGCAGCAACATTCAACAACAGGTACCAGACACTAAACATACATAAGTATACCTACCTATCTATATAACAGATAAAGATGCTGTGACACAGTCGACCAATTTGGATCCTGCAATGGGACCGAAAATGGTTCCCATTTTCGACTGAATTTCTGGCTCCAATACCCCTACAAAAAAAATATCCTGAAAATATGTTTAGGCAATATATCCACAGTAGCACCACAGCATCTTTTCAGGTAGTTAGAGCAAAATTTTACCATTGCCGCTAGCGGATCAGATCCGGACGTGGTGTGGATGGGTCATGTGGATGGGTTTCAACGATGTATCCGTTGGCTGTAAGAACCTCAAACTTTTCTGGATATGTTACGGTAACATATCCACTGACGAGTCCGGGTTATCCACAGTATAGCCAAGAAAGAGCACAAGATAGCTGCCTTTGTGGATTGGTTTCAACGATGTATCCATTGGCTGTTTGACCCTCAAACGTATCTGAATATGTTACGGTAACATATCCACTACCGAGTCCCTGTTGTCCACAGCATAGCCACAAATGAACACAAGATAACTGGCTTTTTGGGAATGCTACGGATGGGCATCGATGTGAAGTTGGCTGCTTATAGATTGTAATTATATGAAGTCTCTGTGGTAAATTCAAGGGAAAAGTCCTCTGTTAAAAGTATCGTAAGTAAAAAATCGTTGGTAAAAAAGCCAAAAAAGTCCTGTTATTGTGAAAACAGATTGAATTGATGTTAGCACTTAAGATATGATAAAGAAAGCTTATGATTTGAGTTTAGACTATAAAAAAAACTTTGTTGATCACCATCATCCTTCTGGTTTAAACAATATTTATTTTTAAAATTTAATGGATTGGTAAAGATGCATTACGCCTATGTAAATACGTCTTCGGTACAAAATTATACTTAACACAATATTCATTCATGCAATACTGAGAAAAGCACAACATACAAAAATATGTTTATAACAGTATGAATGGGCAAGGAAATAAGGTTTAAACATTTAGTTTTGATAAGAACTATGTTTTTTCTAAAGGTGTGTCAAATATGATTGCAAAATAATTATTCATCTCTCAAATTATTGTTATTTCAAATCGTGTTAAATGACTGTGGTGTTACTTGTATTACTTTAAACAGAGAGAGAGCAGGTTCCAATGTAAATATATATATCAGAGACCATAATTTGATAGCTTACACAATAAATATTACATTCGTACATTTTACTTACTATCTTCAAATAAACAATTTAATACATTTGGTGTAAGATTCAACATTATTTTTTTTAAACTAAACGTCAGGTTAATTTTCATTAATTTAATTAACAGTTTTATGTTATTTGAATATGTGAGTCTTATGTCAACAAAGTTTTGGCATATCTTCACATGACTGAAAATCCAGAGCTTAGTGTTTGTAAATATATAAAAATAGCCCATTTTTATCTTTTAAAGAATTTGGGTTGTGATTTAGAAATATGCCTATTCTATGTAACTATCACACTCATTAATTCAATTGGTATTTAGAAATATATTAATTTTACACAATTGAGATATAAACATTCATCCCATGTCAATATATGTGATTGAAATAATCATCCATATTTTTTATTAAAGATAAAAATTGAATTGTCAATTTGGGTTGTGATGTAGAAATATCACTATTCTATTTAATTATCAAACTCATTAATTCAATTGGTATTTCAAAATATATTAATTTTACACAATTGAGATATAAACATTCATCCCATGTCAATATATGCGATTGAAATAATCATCCATATTTTTTATTAAAGATAAAAATTGCATGAAATATATATTTATTGTATGTATGCATTACAAAACCTACATTAAAATTGTTTAAGTTAAAAATATTCTTTAATAAATAATTATACACTTCGCCAAAGTGAAGATATCAGAAAGAAATAAAAATAAAAATAATTTAAGTTTAATTTTAATTTTCTCTGACCTTAAATTACAATCAATTGAAATACTTGACAAAGTTGTATAAAACAAGTGCAGTCTTTACATATTTACAATCACTAAAATGTGTATACCTCTGAGAAATTGCAACAACAAACAAGTGCAAAACTATTGGTCATCAGACTTGAAATGGGTGGAGCTTAATTAATTGATAACTGTCCAATGGTCAGATTACAGGAATGACACCAAATATACATTTTAAAAACACCTAATGGATTGCTTAACAAGTAGCTTAATTACTGTATACATTTCATTAGATTAACCAATTTGAATGTTTAAGAACTGAGCAGTGATGTGGAGGGGCGCTGTGTATTTGATTGAATGTTGTTTCAAGTTGTAAACTGGCTGTGAAGGTATATCTAATTAATAACCTAAGTATTTATCACAGTTTATCACAATGGATTATTGATACCAAATGAAAAATACATTTTACTCACATATTAGCTCTGAGATGTTCTAAGACAAATCATTTGGTCAAAATGTTTATTTATGTTTGTATTATTATGTATTTCATGTAAACTTGCTGGCTTGTACTTCACAGTCAAGACTTTGATATCTAGTTTACATTTATTCTTTCATTGATTTAATCAACAATTGACACAGTTGGCACAAATTTCATGTAATGAAGGAAATAAAATACCAAATTAAACTTCATGAGTCCTTTTCATTTTTTAGTTTAATAAATTGATAGAAACAAACCTTTTCATAATATTTCATGATCAAATCCCTTAAATATCACAAACTGTCATATTTAACCAAATAATTGCCACTATTATCAGATAAATAAATTTTAGCCAATCAGAAGCATTCTCAGTATTTAGTGCTTTTTATTTGCTTGTGTTTTACAATTGATAGATAAAACAAATATTCTTCATAGTCAATTCAAATCCTTTATATATTACAAACTGTCACAACCAATATATAAAGAAGTATTTTGCCATTATGATCAGATCAACCAATTTTAGCCAATCAGAAGCCTCCTTAGTCTTGCTGCAGTAAAGTTTTCTCCATAGTGGCTATTCTTAACAAGAAGAAGGAAGCTCCCCAACCTTTACAGTTCACAAGGCCAAGAAGTACAAGATTTCTCAGTTGATTAATCCAAGGCAAGTACTTATTTTCACTGCATTCCAAATGTATCAATCTAATTTCATTCACCCATTTCCATGAACAGACTGAGTAACATTTTCTGACATAAGATTGGCTTCATTTGTAAAAAGGCACTCATGTCTCATGGCATGTGTACAAAGGTATCTGTGATATTTATATGCAATATACTGCTTTAATTTGTATCAGATTATGATTTGAATTAGGAATATATGTTAAATTTATTTTAAAAACCAGTCTATATAAACATGTCACTTTTCTTAACACAGGTGATTGTGCACTCAGCCATGACAGACAGGTGGTCTGGGGAAAGACAGGAAATGATGTAACCTACTCTCAGGCAGGAAATGATGTAACCTCTCAAGGTAAGACTTGAGATGCTTGCATATTATTGTTTAAACAAACAAATTGTTAAATAACAATTAATCAAGACATTTGTTTTCCTTAATTGATGTTCTCGAAATGTATCTAGACTGGCTGATTGCTAATATAACATTTTACAGATAAATTTGCTGTGAGTCATTAATAGTCAAAAATGCATTTGTATTTTAAAATTTTTTTAATCCATATTTATTTTACCAATTTTATCAATTATATTTGTTTGACTTACAAATCTTAATTTTGTTGTTTTATAAAGAATTCCAAACAATTGTTTGTTGGTTAAAATACCCTGTATTCTTATTTTTATCATAAACACATTTATTGTCATTATACTCTTCAAAAGTATTTACATGTTAAATATTAATTATATAATATTAAATATTAAATTGATTTTGATTATTTGTAATCTGTTTAGTAAGGGATATTTGATGTTTTATGATTATCAAGAATAATATTTCACTAGTTACTCAACTTATAAAGATATTATTATTCATGACTATTTTTGTTCAGTATATGTTTATCAGTTAATAAGAGTTATTTTGGATTATACTTTTCAAAATCTTTTTATTTTCATCAAATAGTTTGTATCTTATTCATTAAAATGTCAATATTGATTTCAGTGTCGGCTGAACCGGACAGAAAATACACTAACCTTGTGGACACAACTCTCAGACGATGTTTATTCAAGGTCTGTTGAAGGTGGGTTTGGCATTGAAATTTACAATTAGCTTCTTTAATTGATAATCTTCTTTCTGAATATGCACCCAATCAAGCTGATTGATTACTTTAATGGACACTAACGGTCATGGTTAGTTAATTTATTGCAGATTACAAATTACAACCTTAATATGCATCCAGTCAGACTGATTATATTTTACATACAACTTTTGCTATCAGTCATTAATCATGAAAATAAAATTTGTATTTTCACATTTTGTAATAATTCATTATTTTACTAATTTATTTGATTATATTATAAATATTCGTTATAGTTTGAACCAGAACTTACAAATGTTTATGTTGGTTTAGATACTCAAGTCAAGTCAAGTTCTAGGGTTCAAGACGGCAGCACAGTGAAAACTGTGCTTCAAGCCATTGAAGGTGCGAATTTAACATAATGTATATTGTCATTTCATATTAAGCATTTAAATTAAACATTTAAATTTAAAGGAACAGTTACACTACTCCAAGCTGAGTTCATTTGTTTTCTATATATATATATATATATATTGTCATATCATATGAATTTGAATAACAATTTGAAGAGTTTGAAAACATTAAAATCATTTTACTATATGCAATCATGACTAATTTATTGAAAATACTAATACTGTTCTTTGTTTCCAGTGTTTGCCGTCCGGGTGTTGCACCTGTTATTCACAGTACACCGACCACCTGTCCAAGAAGATATGCAGCCTGAGGAAGGCATTCCGGAAATTAGGTATTTCCAAAGATATAATATCTCTTTTGCTTTCTTTATATTTTGCAAGAGTCGTGTGGGTATGAATGTCCTTTATGTAATGGGACATGAATGTGCCAATGGTTATGGTCTATATATATCAAAAAGTCTTTTCATATCATGTGATTTGTAACTTGCCTGTTTGTACCATGGTATCTATATTCTTACTATTCTACTTTTCAGGTGCTCAGCGCGCTCACTGTGATCCCCATGGCCCTCGAAAGTGACCTGGAGATTCCAAGATCATGAAGAAGTTGCTGAATCTCAAAACGAAGTGTTCCTGAACACAGTTGAATGTTGAATTCCTTTCAAGGATATTTATATGTATATATTTGTAGAGCGCGCAAGATCTCAAGATGAACATTAATATTATAGTATTTATTTTGTACTATTAAAAATCGTGAAGTGTACTATGTTTTTTGTTTTTTGTTTTGATGTATATATATTGTATATCTAAAGCATTAAATTACCGGAGTGCCTGTGGACGGTTTTATGCAAATATATGCAAATGCGGGTCTGGACTACTTGTGGATGGTTTTATGGCTCTATTGGATAGGGTGGGGATCGCATATGGACAACCTGTGGATGGTTTTATGGCTGAATTGGATAGGGTGGGGATCCCTATGGATATATTACCACACCATATCCGCAGCTCCATTCCGGGCTAGTTGTGGATGGTTTTATGGCTCTATTGGATAGGGTGGGGATCGCATATGGACAACCTGTGGATGGTTTTATGGCTGAATTGGATAGGGTGGGGATCCCTATGGATATATTACCACACCATATCCGCAGCTCCATTCTGGGCTAGTTGTGGATGGTTTTATGGCTTTATTGGATAGGGTGGGGATCGCATATGGACAACCTGTGGATGGTTTTATGGCTGTATTGGATAGGGTGGGGATCCCTATGGATATATTACCACACCATATCCGCAGCTCCATTTTGGGCTAGTTGTGGATGGTTTTATGGCTTTATTGGATAGGGTGGGGATCGCATATGGACAACCTGTGGATGGTTTTATGGCTGAATTGGATAGGGTGGGGATCCCTATGGATATATTACCACACCATATCCGCAGCTCCATTCTGGGCTAGTTGTGGATGGTTTTATGGCTTTATTGGATAGGGTGGGGATCCTTTTGGATATATTACCAAACCATATCCGCATATGGACTACCTGTGGATGGTTTATGGCTTTATTGGATAGGGTGGGGATCCCTTTGGATATATTACCAAACCATATCCGCAACTCATTTTATAATTTATGCGGATGGGTTGTGGCGATGGTAAAATTTTCCTTGTGGCAATGGTGCAGTAATATGTTTTCAAGGGATTTTTTTTTGTAGGGGTACACTTTGTAAAATTAGTAGACTGATCCTAGTCACCATATCTGGTAAGGTATACTATATGTATATTCAGGCTCTGGTGCCGTGCATTCAACTTAATGTAAATGAATATCTGCTCTTTTATTAAAAATTGAATATTCGAACAAACCTGTAAAGTTAATACTAGAAATGCGAAGCCATTCGACCCTACTGAAAGAATGTAGAAGTTACCACACATACAGATTCTTTCTGGGATATTCTTCGCTAGATCAGTGACAAACTTTTAAAGATCGTTGGAAAACTTTGGAAACACGTCTTCTACCTTGAAATGACAGATTGAAAAGTGGTAAGAATAGAGTTATCTGCCCCTTGACTGCATAGCAACCACCAGGGTTGGAGGCTCCAGAGGGGTGGCCCAAAGTACGATTTTTTTAATTTTTAATCATTTTTTTATGTGGAAAAAATAGTTACAACCTGTCATATACCTAAAATCAGCGATTTTATGCAATAAGTACCCCAAGGAGGATCCCTTCTGAAAAAGAATCCAGAGTAAGTGCTCCATCAAGTTAAACATAGATACATCCATATTAGATGAAGAAAATATTAATGAACATCTAAACCGATATTCAAATGTTCAGACAGATACAGCAGAATTAGCAACAGGGGACATGATTTCAATATTTCTTCTTTCACAGACAACAATATAATATACACAGCCATTACATATAAACTGGTCAATTGAATCTAGTTTCATACATTGTAAACTTCTAGCAGTTATAATAATGATAATAATAACAATAATCCATCATCATAATCCAAAGAAGTATCTGACGGTAGGGCCAGGTATATCCTCGTCATTGTCGTCGCTGAAGGAGACGATCAGATCCACATACTTCTGTCCCGGGACTGGCTTCAGCAGCTTCACCATCCTGCACATACAGACAGACAGACAACAGATGTTAGTTAAAGGTTAGATAAAATGCCATATGGTCACATTCGGATTCATTAAAATGGGATTTCAATATGACAAATGCTCATTTTTAAATCGGCCCATAAATTACTTATATACAGCTTTTTTTTTAAAATGTCTAGTTTAGCCCCGGCGGCCAGAATGAAAATCTGCAGATTCACCATTCTGGACATACAGACATCAGATGTTAGTTAACTAGTCAGCTTAGCAATTCTGGTACTCACATCATGAAGTTAGCATCATCACGAGGGTTGTTTGGGGGTAAATGAAATTTTAAGGTGATAATCTAAATCACGAATTTATGGTATATCCAGGTTATTAATTAAGGTATATCCCATTCATGAATTGATGGTGAATGCCATTTATGAATTTATCTTGTATCCTATTTATGAAGTTGCTGTGTATCCCATTTATGAATTGATGGTGTATCCCATTTAAGAATTGATAGTTAATGCTATTTATACATTAAGGGTGTATCCCATTCATGAATTTATTGTGTATCCCATTTATGAATTGATGGTGTATCTTTATATAAACTCTGTGTTTCTTGATGTATGTTATGAAAGTAAAGTAACGAAGACGTATTTGACAAATTTTTAAAACTGAGTTTAAACTTACGTCATCTTGAGTCTTTTGGCATGTGTGGGAATGACTGGCATGTAGACCATCCTAGAGCCTTGGATCACAGACGAACCAACATAGCCGTACTTGTCCTTCGGAGAGAGAAGGAATGAAAATCACATACAAGGGCAAACATCACTGGCTATAGGAAGAGTCAATTATTCATGATATAGTTATTGGAAGTGCACTATAATGAGCGTTCATTGAATGACTGTGATGTTAAACAGAGAAGAATTTGAATGCAATCAACATTAAAATACAGAAATACTCAAGGAAATGAGAGTATTATTTGAGCAAATGTGTCATATAGCTTTTAAGAAAAGAGTGAGATTTGTTATTACCAAAGCAAGAGTTACACACAAATTGACACAAGTTTCATAAATTATAAGGCACACTTTAGTGTGCAATTATATTAAAAATATGTTTTTGTTCCACCATATGGATAGAAAAGTTCTCATCTAACTGACAAGCACACATACCTTGAAGTAGTGTATGAACTGATGCATGGTCAGCTCCTTGTTGCCTCGGACCTCCCACTTGTCCCACATGGTGAACGTCAGGTCCTCTCTGTACATCATACACATAACGTTAGTCACTTGAAACGTATGTCAAAATTCATTAATACATATAGCATATCTCAAGAGATAGTCTTTCTATGCTCTGTTGGTTCTTTGCGATTGATTGATTGATTGATTGATTGATTGATCCAATTGAACAAAGCTCTAAGGTAACCTACATTCACCAAGGTAGTGCAATGTTTAAAGATAGCAATTAGGTTAACCTCAGTGTAAGGATGTTTTGTGAAGTTTAAGTTGATATAGGATATAACATAAAATAATTATGTACTGCAGTCAGAGGGCATTTCCCTAGAGCTAATAATCAGACAATTAAATATTGTTGAGGAGAACTGTACTTGACAATGCAGACATAACATATCACACAAATCTAGATGATTCTGTCAATGTACCTTAAAACTAATTTAAAACAAAATCTATTGACCTCTTTCACATTTATCTTTCACATAAGCTTGACACTTCCCAAAACACTACAAACAAAAAATAAATCCCAAATTGTCACCTGATGACGGTCCGCTCGGTGGGCCCTGGTTCAGACAACAGCACGAGAGGAAGGGCCAGGTTGATGAAGCAGTTCTTATACTTCTCTATACCAGGTTTCTGCAGGAGCTTGATCAGCTCTATGGACACCAGGCCCGACACTGCCGCCGTTGTCGTGGCGATAGCTGGAACAATCCGACCTGCGATACGCTTGATCTTTAGACGGTCTCCCATCTCTATGTGGTACATCTGTGCACGCAGGTTCTGGAGAGAGATAGATGAGTTAAATATAAACAAGAAGTGGTTTGGACATCTAGGAAATATTTTTGTCTTAAGTATAGGTTAATCACCCAAACAAGGTAGTTATTTAGATTAACTATGCGAGGGCGTTAGCCCAAGCAGAGTTAATCTAAATAACTATCGCAGTTTTGGGTGATTAAACGGCTTATACCACGTGGGAATATTGTTTTTACGTACGTTTAATGAATGAGATGTAAAGAAAATGATCATTACAAGTGAAAAAAAATGTTTTTTTAATTCAAATAATTGCCCTAGGGCGGTTATCAAGGTTATGTGAAATAACCCCTCTGAGAACAATAGACATAACGGACCCTAGTTGTATAATAATAAATAATGACCTGACAATATTCTAAGGCAATAAAAGAATAATATTAAGATATTCATCAAGACAAAGCTTTATACCAAATGACAAGAAATAGATATTGAACATTATTGGAAATAATGTAAATAATATTATAGATTTTTATTTTGGAAAATTTTCCACAAGAATGTGTGCTGAAGATGCTACTAGCAAATTTTTGTTTACCATGAAGGATTTTTTAAAATTTTATGTTTGATGCCGCTGAGCATGACCATATAGGTCCGTACTTCCTGCGTTCAGGTACCCATTTAAACAGCTTGATGGACTGAGTGCAATGTGGATGAAGTGCCTTGCTGAAGCACACAACACAGTGGGAGACGCAGGTCGAAAGTTATTGTGTCTTCACTGGGATTAGAACCAGACCGTTGGCAGTGTGCTCTTCACAAAAACTAAGTGGTACTTTTTTTCTTCATATTTTCTTGTTTTAGATCATACTTACAGCAGATGATGCGATGAAGTCGATGTGGCTGTTGCTATCATCATCCTTCTCAAAGTCCAGGGGGTGCATGTTAGCAAGGGCTGAAACAATCAGCAATGTTTAACAGTTAATGGCATTAGAATAGCTAAAAACACTTATGAAACAAGTAGTTGTCACTAAGGTGACATGATCCCCCGCCGCAAATTAATACTTCAAAATTTAAAAATAATGTCAAGATCAGCAAAATCGACTGTCAAACATGTCAAAAAAGTCAAAGCTCCACTGTGACCTTGAGAAAAATGTCAAGGTCACAAAAATCTAATCAGCCCTTTGTCTTTCCTAGGAGGTGCATTATGTAAGATATGATGGAATTCCGGTGAATGGTTCTTGAGATATTCCGCTGACAACCTTTACATGTACATTAAAATGTCGAAAAATTTAGAATTCCACTGTGACCTTGAGAATAATGTCAAGGTCACCACAATCTAATCAGTCCTTTTGCTTAGTGTAAGATATGATGAAATTCCAGTGAATGGTTCTTGAGATATTCTGCTGACAACCTTTACATGTATATTAACATGTCGAAAAATTCAAATTCCGCTGTGACCTTGAAAATAATGTCAAGGTCACCAAAATCTAATCAGCCTGTCGTCTTCCCTAGAAGGTGCTTTGTGTAAGAAATGATGGAATTCCAGTGAATGGTTCTTGAGATATCCCGCTGACAAGCTTTACATGTACATTAACATGTCGAAAAATTCAAAGTTCCGCTGTGACCTTGAAAATAAAATCAAGGTCACCAAATTCTAATCAGCCCGTCGTCTTTCCTTGGAGAAGCTATGTGTAAAATATGAAGAGAATCCAGCAATGGTTATTGAGATATCCCGCTGACAAGGGTAAAATGACAAAGTCTCGTTGTGACCTTGAAATGAAGGTCAAAGTCACAAACCTCTGTAGGAACATTACTCTTCCTATGATGAACCCATATGCAAAATATGAAAAGAATTCAGTGAATAGTATTTGAGTTATTCCATTTCGTACGGACGTACGTACGTACGGACGGACGCAGCCGAATACTATATCCCCCGCTTCGCGCTAAACATGCGGCGGGGGATAATAAGCACACTATAAATTTGCCCCTTCTCAATGGCATAAGTCCATCTGACATAAAACTCCCAAGATGGAATATACACACATTCAAGTGTTGGAGTGCATTGGGCATGCATTTGTTGGTGGAGAACTTGTACATTGTAAAGTTTCTATTATAATATCATTTGTCAAAGTCAAAGTCTTAAAAGGAAGCAAAAATATAGCAAGATGGCAAATGTTATTTGAGAAAACATTTTCTAAGCAGCAAAACTAATAATGTGGGAAACAGAACACCTTTGTGCTGACTTAGATATAACTAGAACAGATATAATCTATGAAATTATTTTTTAAATTACTGAAAGTATCATATGTGTATAGGTAGGTTTGTGAAAATAGACTGTGACTATAATTTTGAAAATATCAATATACTGCTAGTTAAACATAACCCACCTTTGACAACGTTACCATCTCGACATATACACTTTAACCTTTGACCTGACGAGATAAGTTCATCTTCACCCAAATCTATTTCTTCTGTTGGTTTACTTTCACCTTCTTCTGTTTCTATTTTCTGAATAAATACAAATAACCAACTAGGCACCATGTAACAAAGAACATGTTTTAACATTGAAAATACATATATTTATATGATGATCAACTTTTTTTATTCTAAACAAAATTCAATTGTTAAAAGAAGTTTATCATCTATATATCCTTATATCTCTATAGTACCAACTTGTAGAACACCTCTCAATCAGTTCATGTTTTAGCATTACAAACAAATCATCATTGCACCATTATTTGAACTCTGAACACTGATTTAAAAAAAAAAACATAATTAAAAAAAAATATTCATCATTCAAAATATTTAATTTTGACTATTAAGTATTTAGTAAGTATTTTCAAAAAATTATTGTCAACTGGGTGGTATCAATGGATGTACAATAAACAAAGACATGATAAATCTTTACAAAGGGGGACAACTCTTCTCACCTTGTCGGACGGAATGAACTGAGGAACATTGACATCTTCCAACAAAGGGAGAATACTGTCAGTCTTTAGATCCTGTAGATAGTGAGGCAAGAGTGTTACAAGGATAACAGAGTCTAGGTCTCCAATAAAGAGGCTGAAGGTGCTTGAGAGAGAATTTGAAAGAGATGCATGACACTTGATGTGGTTATCTATCTTTTCAGAGAAACATGCAGCCGTCTTATTCATATCGTTTCAAAGAAATTTTGAAATGCATGTTTTAAATGTCATTTGCAAGAGAGAAATAAACAAGAGTCATCAGAAGATGACATATCCCACCGGTTCCACAAAATTTGTAAAACACATCTTTTACAGATACTTGTGTATCTACTACCGTACTTCAGTTAGTGGGTATTACAGAGTTTCAGGAATGTTAAGGGTTTTCAGACTTCTGCTCCAGAAGCAGTCAAAATAAAAAACAACCAACATCCCTCTCATGTTTCTATGGAAACAGAAAAAAATTAATTTTTCAGAAAAAATCTGATAATATCAAAAGGCACCACTTCAGTCAATGGGTAATACACATGCAAAGTTTCAGGAAGATATGATGAACGGTTTTGGAGCTGTGCTCCGGAAAAGAACCTGTCTCTGAACAAAGTCCAACTTCAACATGTTTCTATGGAAACGAAAAAAAATAAAATTTTCAGAAATCTGAAAATATCAAAAGGCACTACTTCAGTTGGTGGGTAATACACATGCAAAGTTTCAGGAAGATATGAAGAACGGTTTTGGAGCTGTGCTCCGGAAACGAACCTGTCTCTGAACAAAGTCCAACTTCAACATGTTTCTATGGAAACGAAAAAAAATAAAATTTTCAGAAATCTGAAAATATCAAAAGGCACCACTTCAGTTGGTGGGTAATACACATGCAAAGTTTCAGAAAGATATCATGAATGGTTTTCGAGTTCTGCTCCGGAAACGAAATGATTACGGACGAACAGACAGACGGACGGACGGACGGACAGACAGACGGACGGGGCGATGACTATATCCCACGGTATTACATACCGGTGGGATAATAAATAAATAATAAGGAGGAGATGTGTGTACCAGTCAGAACTGAAAACGCATCTCTTTAGGCTAGCCTTTGCTTAATTTCAGCAGTCAATGTCTCAGAGCAAAGGAAAAGCACACAGAGTCCTCTGAGAGGAGAACTGCGCTATAAAAGAACTATACATTATTATTATTATTACCTCTTGTGTCCAGGGGACGCTGCTGATGTCAGCAAGGAGGCGAGCGGTACTAACAATAAACTGGAAATGTCTGTAATAGATAGCTTAGTACTGTAAATGACATAAAAATCAAACAATTTAAACAAAAGATTGCATGAAAATTTTGGTTAACAAGAAAGTAAGTTTTCACTTTGCCATCCTTAAGAAATGGGTTTGAGGGTTACAAATCTGCATAGAGGAATTAGTGTCGGATTTGGGAATTTCTCTGATAAATCCCGGTATTTCATTGCTCATTATACAATAAATTGGACTCACACTTCATTGTGAGGACTGAAATCCACCGGTGCTGGAGGACGCTTCGGAGACTGCCAGAACATACCTGCAATTGAGAGATTTTTTATTCTTATACGATGACCCAATGGCTTACATTTGGATCCTTAGCTAAAAGATATTCAGCTCTAGAGCATGTCCAGCCTTTCCTCAATACAAGATTTGTGAACAAGTAGAGATGACTTGTCACTGCAGCACATAGCCAATGATTTACTGTACGATGGGGAGAGGGTATGTCGCTACATAAACAATCATGATTTACTGTACAATGGGGAGAGGGTTTGTCGCTACAAATACAATCATGATTTACTGTACGATGGGGAGAGGGTACGTCGCTACAAATACAATCATGATTTACTGTACGATGGGGAGAGGGTTTGTCGCTACATATACAATCATGATTTACTGTAGGAAGGGGAGAGGGTTTGTCGCTACAAATACCATCATGATTTACTGTACGATGGGGAGAGGGTTTGTCGCTACATATACAATCATGATTTACTGTACGATGGGGAGAGGGTTTGTCGCTACATATACAATCATGATTTACTGTACGATGGGGAGAGGGTTTGTCGCTACATATACAATCATGATTTACTGTACGATGGGGAGAGGGTTTGTCGCTACATAAACAATCATGATTTACTGTACGATGGGGAGAGGGTTTGTCGCTACATATACAATCATGATTTACTGTACGATGGGGAGAGGGTTTGTCGCTACATATACAATCATGATTTACAGTACGATGGGGAGAGGGTTTGTCGCTACATATACAATCATGATTTACAGTACGATGGGGAGAGGGTTTGTCGCTACATAAACAATCATGATTTACTGTACGATGGGGAGAGGGTACGTCGATCTAAATACAATCATGATTTACTGTACGATGGGGAGAGGGTACATCGCTCTAAATACAATCATGATTTACTGTACGATGGGGAGAGGGTATGTCGCTACATATACAATCATGATTTACTGTACGATGGGGAGAGGGTACGTCGATCTAAATACAATCATGATTTACCTTTTCTACTTAACATGTGTGAATAACTTTGTTTAATCTTAGGAAAGCTAGATTTTCTGGATAACAACTTCTTTAATGTGAACATGCAAACGTAATATACGCTTACTGAAGTCTTTGAGAGAAATTTACATATGCTTCTCCTTCACCCGGTGGTGTGTACGGTTTAACAAGATGGGATACATTTATACAGAATATTTACAAACACTGAGGAACTTGTTGAATCTTTCTCCTACAAATGAGATAATCTCACAGAACTCCTTTACAAAGATTTATTTGCTTGAGGTATGTCATATTAGAGTCAGAATATTAAAGCAGTACAAGTTGTGTAAATACTTCACTTACTGCCATCCTGCAGTCTGGTGTCCATAGGAAATGCATGTAGGAGCTGCTTTGCCTGGACAATCACAATAAGTCAGATGTTATTACTAATTAAACCATTCTTCTCATATTTTAGCAATATGTTTATTCTGATTTTGTTTAAATTTTATGTTTAAACATGTGGTTACCTAGTCCAGCATATAACTAGACTATAATTTCGCACAAGTGCTACATATATGGCCGTATACGAGTTTATATTAGATGAACTAGTGGTTACCTATCTCAGTGAATCTTTTCATAATGACACATCTGATATTGTGGTTTCATAGATTATTGCATTATTTTGAACATAGCTTACTATAATGTATAAAATAAGGTCTGTCTGGAACCTACCAGCTTTTGCTTTTTAAGCTTTTTCTTAAAACTCTTTAAAGTCTTTATCGGGTACAAAGGATAAAGCAAACATAGAAGAAAGGAAAGTTTACGAAATAATTTGACAAAATTACAGTTTGAACTTGTCAAGCATAATTCATACACTACTGTATATGCTGATAAATGGACCATCTCGTCCTATACATAACATGATGGCAACCTACCTTATGATTGAAGTACTTCTCAAACTTGATGCGAGCCTGTTTCACACAATCTTTCCACGTGTGAGGACGGTGCTGGGCAAGTTTGGCTACCTTCACAGCTCCATCTATATTGTTACCGTTCAACAGCGACTGGAAATGAAGTTAGGAATAATTCTATCACATCATCCTGACGATGGTCCTCAACATTGAAGAGAATGTACAGTTACATTCATAGCAACATTTCTCAATCAAAACAAGAAGAAATACACATCTTAGTGGAATTAGACTTCGATTTGATTTGGCAATCGTATGATATTTGCTTTTTATGACAACCAAATATGCATCTTTAAAAAAACAAAGGAATATGTTGAAGTGAGGTGATTTGGGGTTTAACACTGTCTTCAAAAATGTTTCACTTATTATCAGAGTGGCTTGAAATATTACAGGAAGAAAACCAGCAATACCATTAAGATGCTACATTGCAGTGAAATCTGCAAGCGTTGGCTGCAAACAGCAAACCATGGTTAGTACTGCACAAAATTTCAATGGAGCATTGTACCCTTAGAGTTTATTATTTAAAACATTTCTCAGACAAAGTTGTGGTTTTTGAGCACCTGGTCTGAAATTGAACACTCGATTGACTGCACTATCCCCCCTCTCCCTCCCCCTCCCCCTCCCCCTCTCCCTCCCCCTCCCCAAGCCATCTGCTCAAAATCAGTACAGATGTTAACTGCCTTACCTGAGTAACCTCTTCAACATTGGTGTTTGTTGACCAGAACTTGTTGAAGTGGTTCGGTTTTTGTACAAAATGCTGCTCGAACTGAAAATAATTTGAAATCATTTACAAAGAACCATAATAGATTTTAGATAATAGAGTTTTAATAATGGAAAAATTTGTACCTTGAAACAGGGCTAAATGATTCAATTATCATTACAATCTTGATGATTTTCCTGGTATCAGGCAAATTAAAATGATGACAATGTCATTTAACAGAGCAATCAATGTTCAAAGATCACAGGTAGCCATCTTAATGATCAAACTAAGCAAGTATGATAAATATATAATCATACAATGTTACAAATAATCTTTAGCTTCAGAAGACTCTCTTGAGTACCTGTAAAATAGGATTGAAACCAAAGATGTTGGTTTATTTTGTTTTCAGTAAAAAAATTACCAAACAATTTTTCGCTTGGCTACTAAACAACTTCAATGATCGATTATGAAGGAGTAAACATACACTCCAAAATGTTGTGTATCTGTTCACAATAAAGAAGTTGTTATCTAGAAAATCTTGTTTTCCTATATATTCCACTTTTATATGCCCTTCAATGATACTCACCTTGTCCCTGGCCCACTGTATGCAGTGCTCTATGGTGGCGGGGAAGGACTTGAGGGTGCACTCAACTTGTCCCTGGCCCACTGTATGCAGTGCTCTATGGTGGCGGGGAAGGACTTGAGGGTGCACTCACCTTGTCCCTGGCCCACTGTATGCAGTGCTCTATGGTGGCGGGGAAGGACTTGAGGGTGTACTCACCTTGTCCCTGGCCCACTGTATGCAGTGCTCTATGGTGGCGGGGAAGGACTTGAGGGTGCACTCACCTTGTCCCTGGCCCACTGTATGCAGTGCTCTATGGTGGCGGGGAAGGACTTGAGGGTGCACTCAACTTGTCCCTGGCCCACTGTATGCAGTGCTCTATGGTGGCGGGGAAGGACTTGAGGGTGCACTCACCTTGTCCCTGGCCCACTGTATGCAGTGCTCTATGGTGGAGGGGAAGGACTTGAGGGTGTACTCACCTTGTCCCTGGCCCACTGTATGCAGTGCTCTATGGTGGCGGGGAAGGACTTGAGGGTGCACTCACCTTGTCCCTGGCCCACTGTATGCAGTGCTCTATGGTGGCGGGGAAGGACTTGAGGGTGCACTCACCTTGTCCCTGGCCCACTGTATGCAGTGCTCTATGGTGGCGGGGAAGGACTTGAGGGTGCAATCACCTTGTCCCTGGCCCACTGTATGCAGTGCTCTATGACGGAGGGGAAGGACTTGAGGGTGTACTCACCTTGTCCCTGGTCCACTGTATGCAGTGCTCTATGGTGGCGGGGAAGGACTTGAGGGTGCACTCACCTTGTCCCTGGCCCACTGTATGCAGTGCTCTATGACGGAGGGGAAGGACTTGAGGGTGCACTCACCTTGTCCCTGGCCCACTGTATGCAGTGCTCTATGGTGGCGGGGAAGGACTTGAGGGTGCACTCACCTTGTCCCTGGCCCACTGTATGCAGTGATCTATGGTGGCGGGGAAGGACTTGAGGGTGTACTCACCTTGTCCCTGGCCCACTGTATGCAGTGCTCTATGGTGGCGGGGAAGGACTTGAGGGTGCACTCACCTTGTCCCTGGCCCACTGTATGCAGTGCTCTATGGTGGCGGGGAAGGACTTGAGGGTGCACTCACCTTGTCCCTGGCCCACTGTATGCAGTGCTCTATGGTGGCGGGGAAGGACTTGAGGGTGCACTCACCTTGTCCCTGGCCCACTGTATGCAGTGCTCTATGGTGGCGGGGAAGGAACTGAGGGTGTACTCACCTTGTCCCTGGCCCACTGTATGCAGTGCTCTATGACGGAGGGGAAGGACTTGAGGGTGTACTCACCTTGTCCCTGGCCCACCTTATGCAGTGCTCTATGGTGGCGGGGAAGGACTTGAGGGTGCACTCACCTTGTCCCTGGCCCACTGTATGCAGTGCTCTATGGTGGCGGGGAAGGACTTGAGGGTGCACTCAACTTGTCCCTGGCCCACTGTATGCAGTGCTCTATGGTGGCGGGGAAGGACTTGAGGGTGCACTCACCTTGTCCCTGGCCCACTGTATGCAGTGCTCTATGGTGGCGGGGAAGGACTTGAGGGTGTACTCACCTTGTCCCTGGCCCACTGTATGCAGTGCTCTATGACGGCGGGGAAGGACTTGAGGGTGTACTCACCTTGTCCCTGGCCCACTGTATGCAGTGCTCTATGACGGAGGGGAAGGACTTGAGGGTGTACTCACCTTGTCCCTGGTCCACTGTATGCAGTGCTCTATGGTGGCGGGGAAGGACTTGAGGGTGCACTCACCTTGTCCCTGGCCAACTGTATGCAGTGCTCTATGACGGCGGGGAAGGACTTGAGGGTTCACTCACCTTGTCCCTGGCCCACTGTATGCAGTGCTCTATGGTGGCGGGGAAGGACTTGAGGGTGCACTCACCTTGTCCCTGGCCCACTGTATGCAGTGCTCTATGGTGGCGGGGAAGGACTTGAGGGTGCACTCACCTTGTCCCTGGCCCACTGTATGCAGTGCTCTATGGTGGCGGGGAAGGACTTGAGGGTGCACTCACCTTGTCCCTGGCCCACTGTATGCAGTGCTCTATGGTGGCGGGGAAGGACTTGAGGGTGCACTCACCTTGTCCCTGGCCCACTGTATGCAGTGCTCTATGGTGGCGGGGAAGGACTTGAGGGTGCACTCACCTTGTCCCTGGCCCACTGTATGCAGTGCTCTATGGTGGAGGGGAAGGACTTGAGGGTGTACTCACCTTGTCCCTGGTCCACTGTATGCAGTGCTCTATGGTGGCGGGGAAGGACTTGAGGGTGCACTCACCTTGTCCCTGGCCCACTGTATGCAGTGCTCTATGGTGGCGGGGAAGGACTTGAGGGTGCACTCACCTTGTCCCTGGCCCACTGTATGCAGTGCTCTATGGTGGCGGGGAAGGACTTGAGGGTGCACTCACCTTGTCCCTGGCCCACTGTATGCAGTGCTCTATGACGGCGGGGAAGGACTTGAGGGTGCACTCACCTTGTCCCTGGCCCACTGTATGCAGTGCTCTATGACGGCGGGGAAGGACTTGAGGGTGCACTCACCTTGTCCCTGGCCCACTGTATGCAGTGCTCTATGGTGGCGGGGAAGGACTTGAGGGTGCACTCACCTTGTCCCTGGCCCACTGTATGCAGTGCTCTATGGTGGCGGGGAAGGACTTGAGGGTGTACTCACCTTGTCCCTGGCCCACTGTATGCAGTGCTCTATGACGGAGGGGAAGGACTTGAGGGTGGACTCACCTTGTCCCTGGTCCACTGTATGCAGTGCTCTATGGTGGCGGGGAAGGACTTGAGGGTGCACTCACCTTGTCCCTGGCCCACTGTATGCAGTGCTCTATGACGGAGGGGAAGGACTTGAGGGTGTACTCACCTTGTCCCTGGCCCACTGTATGCAGTGCTCTATGGTGGCGGGGAAGGACTTGAGGGTGTACTCACCGTGTCCCTGGCCCACTGTATGCAGTGCTCTATGGTGGAGGGGAAGGACTTGAGTGTGTACTCACCTTGTCCCTGGCCCACTGTATGCAGTGCTCTATGGTGGCGGGGAAGGACTTGAGGGTGCACTCACCTTGTCCCTGGCCCACTGTATGCAGTGCTCTATGACGGCGGGGAAGGACTTGAGGGTGCACTCACCTTGTCCCTGGCCCACTGTATGCAGTGCTCTATGACAGAGGGGAAGGACTTGAGGGTGCACTCACCTTGTCCCTGGCCCACTGTATGCAGTGCTCTATGACGGAGGGGAAGGACTTGAGGGTGTACTCACCTTGTCCCTGGCCCACTGTATGCAGTGCTCTATGGTGGCGGGGAAGGACTTGAGGGTGCACTCAACTTGTCCCTGGCCCACTGTATGCAGTGCTCTATGGTGGCGGGGAAGGACTTGAGGGTGCACTCACCTTGTCCCTGGCCCACTGTATGCAGTGCTCTATGGTGGCGGGGAAGGACTTGAGGGTGTACTCACCTTGTCCCTGGCCCACTGTATGCAGTGCTCTATGACGGCGGGGAAGGACTTGAGGGTGTACTCACCTTGTCCCTGGCCCACTGTATGCAGTGCTCTATGACGGAGGGGAAGGACTTGAGCGGTACTCACCTTGTCCCTGGCCCACTGTATGCAGTGCTCTATGACGGAGGGGAAGGACTTGAGGGTGGACTCACCTTGTCCCTGGTCCACTGTATGCAGTGCTCTATGGTGGCGGGGAAGGACTTGAGGGTGCACTCACCTTGTCCCTGGCCCACTGTATGCAGTGCTCTATGACGGAGGGGAAGGACTTGAGGGTGTACTCACCTTGTCCCTGGCCCACTGTATGCAGTGCTCTATGGTGGCGGGGAAGGACTTGAGGGTGTACTCACCTTGTCCCTGGCCCACTGTATGCAGTGCTCTATGGTGGAGGGGAAGGACTTGAGTGTGTACTCACCTTGTCCCTGGCCCACTGTATGCAGTGCTCTATGGTGGCGGGGAAGGACTTGAGGGTGCACTCACCTTGTCCCTGGCCCACTGTATGCAGTGCTCTATGACGGCGGGGAAGGACTTGAGGGTGCACTCACCTTGTCCCTGGCCCACTGTATGCAGTGCTCTATGACGGAGGGGAAGGACTTGAGGGTGCACTCACCTTGTCCCTGGCCCACTGTATGCAGTGCTCTATGGTGGCGGGGAAGGACTTGAGGGTGCACTCACCTTGTCCCTGGCCCACTGTATGCAGTGCTCTATGGTGGCGGGGAAGGACTTGAGGGTGCACTCACCTTGTCCCTGGCCCACTGTATGCAGTGATCTATGGTGGCGGGGAAGGACTTGAGGGTGTACTCACCTTGTCCCTGGCCCACTGTATGCAGTGCTCTATGGTGGCGGGGAAGGACTTGAGGGTGCACTCACCTTGTCCCTGGCCCACTGTATGCAGTGCTCTATGGTGGCGGGGAAGGACTTGAGGGTGTACTCACCTTGTCCCTGGCCCACTGTATGCAGTGCTCTATGACGGAGGGGAAGGACTTGAGGGTGGACTCACCTTGTCCCTGGTCCACTGTATGCAGTGCTCTATGGTGGCGGGGAAGGACTTGAGGGTGCACTCACCTTGTCCCTGGCCCACTGTATGCAGTGCTCTATGACGGAGGGGAAGGACTTGAGGGTGTACTCACCTTGTCCCTGGCCCACTGTATGCAGTGCTCTATGGTGGCGGGGAAGGACTTGAGGGTGTACTCACCTTGTCCCTGGCCCACTGTATGCAGTGCTCTATGGTGGAGGGGAAGGACTTGAGTGTGTACTCACCTTGTCCCTGGCCCACTGTATGCAGTGCTCTATGGTGGCGGGGAAGGACTTGAGGGTGCACTCACCTTGTCCCTGGCCCACTGTATGCAGTGCTCTATGGTGGCGGGGAAGGACTTGAGGGTGCACTCACCTTGTCCCTGGCCCACTGTATGCAGTGCTCTATGACGGCGGGGAAGGACTTGAGGGTGCACTCACCTTGTCCCTGGCCCACTGTATGCAGTGCTCTATGACAGAGGGGAAGGACTTGAGGGTGCACTCACCTTGTCCCTGGCCCACTGTATGCAGTGCTCTATGGTGGCGGGGAAGGACTTGAGGGTGCACTCACCTTGTCCCTGGCCCACTGTATGCAGTGCTCTATGGTGGCGGGGAAGGACTTGAGGGTGCACTCACCTTGTCCCTGGCCCACTGTATGCAGTGCTCTATGGTGGCGGGGAAGGACTTGAGGGTGCACTCACCTTGTTCCTGGCCCACTGTATGCAGTGCTCTATGGTGGCGGGGAAGGACTTGAGGGTGCACTCACCTTGTCCCTGGCCCACTGTATGCAGTGCTCTATGGTGGCCGGGAAGGACTTGAGGGTGCACTCACCTTGTCCCTGGCCCACTGTATGCAGTGATCTATGGTGGCGGGGAAGGACTTGAGGGTGTACTCACCTTGTCCCTGGCCCACTGTATGCAGTGCTCTATGGTGGCGGGGAAGGACTTGAGGGTGCAGTACGGGACCTCTTCATCAGGTGGGTCTCTCTGTCAGGTACAAGATATACATACACCATTGATAATACAACACTAAAACATACATAATCTTACCTTTCATCATAATTTAAGCACATAAACCTTGGTCTTCAATAAAGCTATTAATTAAGTGTTAAAAGTAATGCAACAGCCTTTTAACCTTATAATATGTAGTTTATCATCCAAAATTGTATTTTACAGAATTAATCCTGTGTGTGAGATCATAATAAAGTTATTTTCACAATTAACAGCAGTGAAATTGTAAGCTTGAAAATGCTTTGACATCATCATCATTAGTTACAGGTTTATGTACCATAAGATTTGTAGAAGATCTTATGACTAATATTCTCTTGAAAATTAGACATTAGACGGTTCATATAATGCTACCTGACTCCCGTACGACTCCGTGAGATGAGGCACTATGACCTGCACATGACCTTTGGTTCCCATGGTACCCGACTCCAGCAGAGGCTTCTGATTGGTCACACAGCGACTGTCAACAGATGACATTAGGTCACGGGGAGAAGAACAGGCAACGTGTATAGACTATTTTGAAAATTGCCATTACAGCTGTCTTAAGTCTTATATAAATCTTGGCTGCATCTCTCATACTTCCCTTGAGTGGGTGAGTGAATCATTGCTCATAATGTTGTTTGGGCAATATTGCAGCCACGAAACTGCTGAATTATTAGAAGCACAAAAGTGAACACTTTATAAGGGTCATAAGTCATCTAGTAATAGAATAATCAATGACCAGTCACAAGATAAAGATACCTATCACAGAAAAGCTTTCTACAAGTTGTAGTGCTAAGGAGAAAAACAATTTAATTTATGGATATTCAATTTTTTCAAAAATACTAATACATAGTCTCTATAAGAAACAAGAGAATTAGTGAGCACAGCTCACTCATGATACCCCTGCTTTTAACATTGCATAGGCGTAGGAACGGTTTTTGGGGTGGGGGGGGGGGGGGGGGGTTTCGCCACAAAAATCTTAGTCATTTTGGATGGAGTTTAAAGTGTGTTTCACTGATTATTTAAATTTAAAATCGCGTGACCTTGCTTTGGGGCAAAAAAAAAAAAGTCACTTGACCTTACTTTGAGGCCCAAAAAAAGTCACGTGACCTTACTTTGAGCCCAAAAAAGTCACGTGATCTTGCTTTGGAAGCCAAAAAAGTCACGTGACCTTACTTTGAGGCTAAAAAAGTCACGTGACCTTGCTTTGGAAGCCAAAAAAGTCACGTGACCTTGCTTTGGAAGCCAAAAATGTCACGTGACCTTGCTTTGGAAGCCAAAAATGTCACGTGACCTTGCTTTTGAGGCCAAAACAAGAGAATTAGTGAGCACAGCTCACTCATGATACCCCCGCTTTTAACATTGGTAAAAAAGAAATGTTTGAAAATAGCAAAAGGGCATCAATGTTTAAACTTTTGTATGAACAGACCATTATATATAAGTATTATTAAAGCAGAGTAAGTATTACACTTGTAAGCATGTTTTAGAAGTAAAAGTCGAAAAATTTGAAAAATGTCATTAAATATGCAAATGAGGGTATGAAACATACAAATATGCAAATGAGGGTATGAAATGACAGATGGACACATCAGTGGTTTCGTAACATTTGAACAATTAGTGTCTGAGTTATGAGTGGAACAAAAAGTGTGAATGGCGAGGATGAAAAACGGAGAAAATTTGCATAAATTATGCAAATGAGGGTATGAAACATACAAAAGGCAGATGTACACATCATGGTGATTGTACATATCAAGTTTCTTAACTTTTGGACAACTGTTTTCAGAGTTATGAGTGGAACAAAAAGTGTGAATGGTTAAGTCGAAAACGGAGAATATTTGCATAAATTATGCAAATGAGGGTATGAAACATACAAAAGGCAGATGTACACATCGTGATGATTATATGTATCAAGTTACAAGACATTTGAACAATTAGTATTTGAGTTATGAGTGGAACAAAAACTGAATGGCAAAGTCGAAAAATGGAGAAAATTTGCATAAATTATGCAAATTAGAGTACGAAACATACAAAAGGCACATGTGGGGACCATAAAGTGTACATACATAAAGTTTCATAACAATTGAACAAGTAGTATTTGAGTTATGAGCGGAACCAAAAGTGTTCCGGACGGACGGACGGACGGACGGACGGACGGACGCGCTGAGCGCTATATACCCCCGACTACTTCGTAGCAGGGGTATAAATATGACTGCACAAACTGTAGTAGGGGTATAACAAGGACTAACCTATCAATATAGCGTCTTGCTTCTACATTGTCCAGCGCATTCACTATGATATCCTGGCACTCGAAGAAATGGTCATGGTAGATCTTGTCCTCTGTTTGTGGACATACTGTAAACATGGCATGTACATAACATATCAATATTCATCTCTACATGTCAGCACATGGTAATATAAGAGTCATAGGAAAATTAGAATTGTTGTGTAAATATCACCTTTAACAAGAATATTCCTGTGAACAATAAGCTTACCTTTATATTGCTGTGGCATAATCTTTAGAGCTGAAAATAGATAAACACCCATTTATAGAACGGAATATATCAAACGTTCCAATGAAACAAGCAACACTCATTATCTGCCTTTTGTGTAAAGACCATATCAAATTTTCAAATTCTTTATTTCAGTAATGGGGCCTCAGACCAAAGCTACAAACATGATTGGCTTTGTTTCAAAAGTTTAGAATAGATAGTTATTAATTTTTTCATAAAGCAATTAACCAATAAAAAGTGACAGATTGGCATACAAATTGAATCAATGGTTAGCAGTATAATAAATCTCAAATAAATAGAAGAACAATAATCTGTATGATGCATTGTGAAAACATTTCAAGAGTATGTAAAACAGGTAAGTTGCTGCATGTCCATTTGATTTGAACAAAAAAAATAAAAATCATGCTCAGTGTTTCTATAAACTGTTGTAAAAACGTCTTAGCCAATAACATACCTGAGTTAATTTCACGGACTGATTCTGCTGCTGTTGTTGATTTTGGTTTCTGAAACAATTTAATACTCTTTAATCAATTTATTTAAACCGTTATTAAAATTAAAGCAAGAATAACAAGAAGAGAAGGTCATTTTTATAATCATGTGTATTGTGCTAATTCCTGCTCAATGCATGAAAAGAGTCTACGGCATCGTAAGAGTGTCTGAAACAGATCACCTGAGATTATCTTGAGATGACAAGGGAGAGAACTAGAAGTTTGTAGGAATCTTCTGTCTACAATGCTCATTGTTACAATACAAACAAACACTGGCTGGGATGAAGCATATTGATCCTCTAAATAAGGATATCACAAACTATGAAAGATGTTTGAGAGCAAAGACTGACCCTGATGTGTCGTGGACGGAAGAGGAACTGTCGGTTGAGGTTAGACTTCTCTATCAGATCATTGTCCGTGATGATCACCTGAGGAGAGCAACATTCATCACACATCAAATATTCTAGTTATATTTCAATTGAATCTCTTTTAATCATCACCTCACCATTATCAAGAAAAATCATTACTGATGAAGGCAAGTTATCAAAACATTTTGATAAAAACATTAAAGAGATTATTTTCTTTATGAGACTAATACAGACAAAACAATTAGCAAAAAGCAATGAAATTAAATAGGAAGTTTTACAAAATTCATAATAGGATAGAAAAACTATGAACACATATCTCCGATAATTCTATTTCAGATCTTCTTAAACGTAACCATGAAGTACAGAAGGATCAAATTTCACCGGAAGGGTTCACTTGGGTTCCAATCAAATTACATACAAAACTTATCCAAAAGGAGGTTTGAACACCTGTATTTCTCAACAATTATGTGGTTTCCTCGTCAACATACCTGCCCCTTCTCCCCGGCTCCGATACCCATCAGCGCATAGTTCTTGAGCATCTCACAGCCGATAGCTCCACACCCGACCTGGGTCAGACATTGGAGGTCATGTGAATCATGACGACACAAACTAGACAGTTGTTAACAAAAATGTCAAGCTGGAGAGTATTGTGACATGCTGTTAATAAAATTGAATGTCTTATAAGATATAATATGTACCACAATACATCCCACAAGCTATACTGTTACACCCCTAATATATATCTGGTCAGAATTTCTCCAAGTTGCTCTGGAACCTACCATAAAGAGGTTCACATTGGCTATCCTCTGACACATCTCCTCCCCTACACAGGCCCTCAGCTGGTCGTACCGATCTCCTCTGTAACAGTCAATACATGTGATGTGCTTATTAAGTCTTAAATGAATAAAAGAAAAATAATATCATAATTTTATCAACATTCCATGTCTGTGATTTATAATCATGAGATTTTAAGGAATGAAAATAAGACATCTTCTCACCTTGCTTGAAACTGTTGTTTATCCGAGTCAAGGCTGGGCAAAATTTCTGTTGAATCCAAATAGAACTGAAAAATATTTACATCAACATGTTTAACTTAGACCCAGTGGCAATAAAAATTAATTACATTGCTTAATGAATTATTGGAATCCCCTCCTTTTAAAGAATACATAACGGTTTTACGTACTGCATCATTTAGGCAGTACCTGGGTTGTTCATTATACCCTAGCTGTGTGGAAAAGATATAAAACAAGTAAGAAAAATAGCTGACTCGGAAGTGTTCTATTCTTTTCAATTTCAAAGGCAATTTTTTTTTAAAACTCAAAAAGTTATACCCGGTAACTCAAGAGCTAAAGCAAAGCGGGCATTGTTACAGCCACTGATGCTATGTAACTAGTTGAACAGTAGCATTTTTAATAAACACTTTCATATCATTTTCATACTTACCATTTGATTAAGAGGTGTAAATTTGCCAGTAAGAGCCTTCAGTCCCTCTTGAGCAACGAAGCCACCAAGAGTAGCACACATGGGTACGAGAGATCCACGGGACGTGAAAGAGAGGCTCCGCATGATATCTGTGTCTATCTCCTCCACCTGCGGCAGTCAGAAGGTTGATGTTACTTGATTTTGTGAGGAGAATGGGTAGATGGTATATGGTACAGACACATTGGCACTTACAGAGAGACACCTACCTTCATTTCAGCTTTACTTTAGTGTTTAAGTCGACAAAAACACTGGAGTCGGAACAGTACTATTAGGTCCGTTGTATCATACATTGTTTCGACCTTACAAGATATATAAATCCTTTTCTTATTTCAAAGTCACTCACTGGGCATTTTTCTGAAAGTCTGATCTAGTCTAAGTGTGAAACAAAATAACTCATTACTCAATACTTGTTTGTGAAGTACAAAATTAGGTTTGTTCTCTTTTCACAGTAAAGCTTTAAAATTTGCCACTTTCATCTCAACATTTTATTTATCATCTATTGTTACATTTGTTATGGACCCTATAGAGAAGATATATATTACTTATTATTTGTCATTAACTATTTAGTATCTTGCTATTCAAAGATGTAAACAAAATGAACAAGTTTGACTTAACCGGCATTCTAGCACGGTTTTTGCACTTTGTTCAAATGTGCCATTTATAATAAAAGCTTATGAAGTATATCTTTACTTAAAAGGGTACAAAACCAATTACCTGACCTTATTATCCATAGTCGTTGAAAATGATGTCACATATAAAAAAAACTGTTAGTGGCCATTTTAGTGTGAACACCTTTTATTGAGTCGAAATGTAAATGTAAAAGGGAAATAGATCTGAACTCTATTTATTGATTGAGGAATATTGTTTTGCAATTAGTAACATTTCTTTACCTTTTGTGAGATCTATTTATTTCCATTAGAAAATGTGCTATAGCCTCTTAAAAATATCAAATCATCCAACAGGTTAAGTTCAAGAAAACTAGTCAATTGTGGGACTTGAAGCCACCCCCTCAGTGTCAGGCACCAATTGCAAACATTGATAACCCGAACAGATTATCCATTCAGTCACAGAGACCTTGCTAAAAACGAGATCCAACAAATAATTAAGCTATTCCTGGTTTGTGAGGTAATTAATTTTGTTCCATATCATGTCAAATGTCAAAACAAAATTTCATTGTACCCGTAAGTGAAAATTTTATAGAATCAAAATAATATTTTTTAAAAGACAAAGACAAACAAGGACAGACATGTTTGATCTATTTCACCTTTGTTTCTAGCTGGTTGTTAAGTTCTGTTGCCATGGAAATGAGTTGACTTGCATCAGCGGCACACCTACAAGAATTGCGGCAGTTGAAATCATATACATTCTACAGAAAAACAAATAATTAATAGTCAGCATAATTCAATCCATTGTTTATCATTTAAAAAAGCATTGTATTTTTAAGTTATTGATTGAGATTACATGAAACATTACTCTTACAGAAGTAATTGTAAAATCTGTGAGCATCTAACGAAGCTAGTAAACGATGGGTGGTACTGCTTTGGGTTAAAAAGTAGATTTTTGACAAAAATTGAAAAGCATGTATTACAGGTTTTACAAAGTATTCCACTTTCCAATTCCTGACTGCATTAAACCCTGGAGCCTTGGTATGAGAGAAATGTCTGTGCGCATACAGTTGTCCAATGACTAAACATGCCAGCATCTGGAAACTGTCAATTTTGAATAAGAAATCTAGGATGATATGTATAACAGCCCATTTCACTAGAACAATTTCAGGAAGAGCACCTGCAAGATCAATGTGTCATTGAAGTGAAACCTGTGAGGTGAGGTGAGGTGAGTTAGGGTTTAACGCCGCTTTCAAGAGTATTTCACTTATATTGCGGCTGCTAGTATTATGGCAGGGAGAAAGCCCGCAACGCCATGTGGCTATGCATCGGGTGAAACCTGCGAGCATCGGCTTGAACTAGCGAACCATGGGTGGTACTGCACTGAAATTCAGTGTAGCATTGCACAAAAACCTTACTGCGTGTAGAACAGTTCTCTACTGCAGACAAAGTTGCGGTGCCCCTGGCGGGATTCGAACCCCGGACCTCTTGATCCGAAGCCGAACGCGCTAACCACTGCGCTATCCCGCCCCCTGAAACCTGTGAGCTATGGAAGATAGACATGAGTGGTAGTGACCCGTGGTACTGTAAGCAGTGAATTACAATATACATCTCTTCATCAAAAGATGAGATCCCTGTTTGAACTCAAGATATTATGTGCAGGAGAAAGTTGATCACAAAATGAATACATCATCTTGCTGCATTGGATAACCTACCAGACATGAGGTAGACGCTGGTTGGTCTCCAGGAACTTGTCTAGTGCCAGGAATGACAGGTGAAGACATGGCGGCGCCTGTAGACAATACAGAGACACATACTGGACTTCTTTCCATAAATTTAGTATTTGTTAAAATAAATGCAGAGTCTTCTTAAGTACATTATGTCATTGCCTAGCATCTATTGGAGGCCTGTGTTAATTATTTTTCAAGATTCTACTGATCTTGGGCAATATAACAGCGATTAGTGCCAAACATATCATCAAACATCAATGTATTAGTGACTTGCACGTAAACATGGCACTGTCATTCACATACATCAGAAGTACCGGTAATAAGGTTTAGAATACACCTGTCATTGTTGGGAAAAGTATTAGCTTGTAACAAACCCCAGATTGTTCTCTTGGTTCACAACTTGTGATTCATATAAATTGAGCACTCAGAATGGTTTGACAGTAACAAATTCAACAGTTAAAGGGGCAGTAGCACGTTTTTTGCAAAATTAATTTTTTTATTTCCTTTTTATAATGATAGTTTGTGCCATTTGAATTTACTTTAGAGGGTAAACCATCCTATTACACAAACCAGTTATCCGTAGTAGTGATAACAGTGTTGTGTATAAAGCAAAAATTGCATGCCGGCCATTTTATTGTGAACACATTTTATTATTTCGAATGACAAAAACGATCCCCATGGCTTTACTGAGCCATGTACACTCGTTTTTAACTCGATTTTCTGAAGAGAGAAGGGTGTTTTACGATTGGTGAAATTATTTTTCAAATACATTTCATTGAATTATTTGAGCGAAAAAACGTGCTACTTCCCCTTTAAAGTGTTAATAAAGTAAAAAGAAATCCAAATGTTGAACAATAAAACTTCAAGTCTTGATGGCATGACAACTCAAATGCATTATTCAAATGTCTGTCACTCCAACACAATAATGATAGCTCGAGAGGATGCAGTGCTGAAATAACTTGCCATTACAGACAACACCAAACTATAGACTGTGTCACTGTCCCCTGAAGCATTATCTTTCCTTCTCTTCAACCAGAACCTTTTCTGTATGGGTCCCCGATTATTCCAGCATAGTCTTTCTTTAGTCACTGGTCAATCCCGATCATTCTTCTACTATGTTGTTATTCCAGTAAAATGGCTTTTAGAATGGCTTGATACTACTTAATCCAGCCGGATTATAATGTCTAATTGCCAAAATTGTTAACCTTTTTATCTTACAAAGAAAAGGTTTCTATAATATTTTAAGGTATTCATAGGGTCCTAGACTGTCTCAATCTCCTAAATCATTATTTTCATTTCAATCTTGGGTATACTATTTTTTCAATTTAAACTTCAACTTAAATGTCTAGGATATAAACTGGAAACAATGAAAACATCTCATCTGTGCAAATTCTTAATCCACTACGGCTCTTTCCAATGTATGATTAAAAGTAAATCAACATCTATTATTCAACTTACAAGGCTGATTTCAAAATCAACTCTTAAAATAGACTTAGTCAAATTCACCTTTATAATTAGAATGTCTTCCAATTCACCACTTAACTATAATATGCCTCTGAAAAGAAAATAACTCTTTTTAAAAAATTCATTCTAGCTGAGGCTCTTTAAAATTTTTGGACAGTATCTCAAGTTCTAACAGACAAGAAGCAAGTCTATGGCAAGTCCTCTAGGTCACCCTGACCCTCTTATTATTGATTTTTCATAGAACTCTCATCTTATATACCAGATGGAGACATTTAAAACAAGTCTCAGGTTTCTATCGTCACACCAGAAGATCTCTGTATGTTGTCTGCATTTTCATATTATCCATCTGGGTTATGTTTGAAATAATGACATATTCATCCTTGTGTGAAGACACATTTCAGTTTATATTTTCTTATGAAATTGAATTACTTTTTTTCATGTTTTAAAAATTCATATATTTTGGTGCTAGAAATGAATTGATATTTATTGATATTTTCATAATGACTTTCTTCCCCCTGAGAAACTTGTCTCATCAAAATGATGAATTTTGTGAAAAAATGGTAATTTTGAAAACGGATAACTTTCATTTTATGTAAGAATACAATACCTTTCATATATATTTTGTTCATGTTTTTCGGATAAGGCAATCTCATTGGATGTTGAAATAGATTAAATAAGTTCCCAATAGCCTTTATTTAATAATGTTTACTTCAGGGAGATTTCATGGGGGGAAAAGGAACATTTTATTACATTTTGATAAATGAGTATTTTCTTTTCAATTCACATTCAATAAAAAATTTCAATATTTGAAACATACCAAATTATTTCTTCCAAGTGCTTCCACAATTCTTTTTATAACAAGTGTTTGCCACTAACATGGCAATGTCCCCCGCCGGTGACATTGAGTGAGTAAGACACATCATTGGAGCTACTTGGGTTCATGATATATCGTGTTAATGAGAGTTCTAAAAGTGATCAAAGTGTTGTGGTGACCTTGAAAATAAGGTCAAGGTCATCAAATCGACTGGCGTCTGCCTCATCGTCCAATGTAGACTGACACCAAATTTGAAAACATTTGGTCCAACCGGTCATAATAAATGGTGATAACAAGAGTTCGAAAAGTGGTCAAAGTGTTGTAGTGACTTTGAAAATAAGGTCAAGGTCACCAAAATTCCCTGGTGTCTGCGTCATCCCCCAGTGTAGACTAACACCAAATTTGAAGACTTTGAGTCCAACTGGTAAAGATATATATCGCGTTAACAAGAGTTAGAAAAGTGCTCAAAGTGTTACAGTGACCTTGAAAATAAGGCTAAGGTCACCAAAATAAACTGGTGTCTGTGTCTTTCCCCAATGTAGGCTGACAACTAATTTGAAGACTTTGGATGCAATGTTTCATGAGATATCGCCTTAACAAGAGTTCAAAGAGTGGTCAAAGTGTCCTGGTGACCTTGAAAATAAGGTCACGGTCACCAAAAGTGACTGGTGTCTGCGTCTTCCCACAATGTAGACAGAAACCAAATTTGAAGACTTTGGATGCAACGCTTCATGAGATATCGCGTAAACAAGAGTTAAAAAAGTGGTCAAAGTGTCGTGGTGACCTTGAAAATAAGGCCAAGGTCACCAAAAGTGACTGGTGTCTGCGTCTTCCCACAATGTAGGCAGAAACCAAATTTGAAGACTTTGGATGCAACGCTTCATGAGATATCGCGTAAACAAGAGTTAAAAAAGTGGTCAAAGTGTTGTGGTGACCTTGAAAATAAGGCCAAGGTCACCAAAAGTGACTGGTGTCTGCGTCTTCCCACAATGTAGGCAGACACCAAATTTGAAGACTTTGGAAGCAACGCTTCATAAGATATTGCGTAAACCAAGAAGTGTGACGTACGGACGCTGCTGAATACATAGTCCCCCGTTCCGCATTGCGGCAGGGAACAACTATAGATATATGTAATATATGACCATTTAACATCTGGCAAAATTCGGGGTGGGCTATAACCTGAGACAACCCTCTGAAAAGTAGTGGTCTTAGGCTTGAGTGTGGTCTTATACCCGAGAGAATACGGTAGTACCAATCCAGTCTGAGTGGTCAATTTACAGGAATAACTACTTGTAAACAACTTGCCACCTAGGGTACAAGCTTCAAGTCAAGGTTTGATATGGTTTTATTGATACATGATTTTGTCCTTGACGACAGGCTGATGGAGATGACATCTGCCCTGTGAAATGATACAGGTACTTAATCTACTGTGATGGTGTGAGGTGCACAACTCCCATGACCATGTTCAGGTGAAGTTCAGCAACTCTAGACATAGTTTTACAACCAGATTGGTGATCAGCTTCATGGGTGGTTGAAATCAGAGATTTGACCAGTCGGTTCCCTACTTCAGACTTTCGGTGTTATAACAGGCAAGAAATATTATATGTCTCTGTTCACCCAGCAGCATAAAAATGTACCTGTCTTGAAGAAAGGAAATGTAAACTGAAGTTACCTGAAATGCATTTCTGGATACTTTGGTTGTATTCTCAATGAAACAGAATAACATTTCCCTTTTCATAGGGTGACATCTATGGCATGTTTTGAGTAAGTATATACATGTTTTCATTAGTATTGGAGACTGTTACTGTACCTGGAATTTGCAGAGATCTGGAGTGATGAGGCTGGGCGACTTCAGCTGATCCTCCAGGGATTTCTGTAAGCAAAGAAGAGTCTCTGTGTGCAGATAACTAATATAAAGATGGACGTAACACATTAATTAGATATTTGTAGGCTTGGGTTGAATTTCTGAAATTATCTAAATTACACAATCCATCAACAAAGCTCAATACAGTACTCAGTAAGACCAGCTGAAGAGTACCTGGAGATTGTGCCTGCAGTGCAGGAGTCTATAGAAGAGTGATTTCAGAGACAGACAAACGGGTTCTGTCACTAAGTTGTGTGTGATCACAGACAGACAGACAGACTGGTTCTGTCACTAAGTTGTGTGTGATCACAGACAGACAGACAGACAGACAGACAGGAGGAAGGTGGGGGTGAGTGCAGTCCTATAACCGTGAACCAACACAGCTTCATAGTTAACTCAGAACATTTCATCTTCAATGACATCTGAACTACAATTCTTCCACTTACAAATTTTGTCTATGAATTTACTTTTAGATACTGCAAAGCTTTTCTAAAATTAATTTATCTTGGGTGAACCCGTATAGTTAGATAGTTAGAGCTGCTACAGAGGAGTTTCATAAAACCTACAGATCTTAAAATCTGAATACATTATTGTGAACAGGTAGAAACATAACCTTAAACAACATCCTAAAATGACTTGGTTTTGAAATAGTTTCAGAATGGTTAAGAAATGTGTGCAAAACGTAGCTTTTTCACATTTGTAGGGCCGATGGATGTTTCCAATTCCCTTGTTCATTCCTATGTGCGCAATTATTTGTAAAATCTAAAGTATCCAAAAATATCATCCTCAGAAATATTTCCACAAAAACTACCCTGATAGAACCATCCCTTTGAGCACAGGGACAACATTTTGTACACATGTTAGCAAATATTGACAACTTTCACAAAGCATCCAACAAAGCTATGACCCCAACTGTGCCAGTCACTATAAACCAATATTGATACATTTCTTCTTTCGCAATAAACTGCAACATCTTGACAATAAATCTTTACCAGACACATGATCAGTTGGAAATCAAACCTAGTAAAAAGTTACGCCTTACTCCAGTTACCATCTTAGATAACTTAATAAATCCTGAAACTTTCTCTGACTTCCAAATTGAAAACATTTTCTATGCAGTGATTTCTATTGATTTTTGTGTTACTTCAAGTCTCAGATTTGTGTAGTCTCAACTGAATTTTCTGAATAAAGGGGGGTAACTTGAGAGGGAAATATGCATACCAATAAAGAATTCTATTTTAATTTCTCATGTTACACTCTGTATATCTCTCCCGACATTAGGGAAAAGGGCACCAATTTCAGAGGGAATGTTTACGCTAATAATTCTAACATTTTAACAAAAATTTCTTAATAATTATATTAATCTTTGACATTGTGAGTATTGCATTCTGAAGATATCAGTTTGAATTGCTTAGTTGTTGTGTACCTTCTTTACTTTAAAAACAATGCCATAATTTGCTTCCATGCAAAAGTAGATTCATACTGTTGTGATAGATACAGCACATCATATAAAGGTATTTCAGCTATGGAAGTCAATATAAACTGGAATCTTCTGATTGTCTCTGTGACCATACAACAAGGCAAAAGTGAGCACAGCTCACATACCCCCGCCTGTAGTTTGATCGCCTTCATACAGTATAATAAATTGGAAAATATAATCTAGTCAATCGTGTCAATGAATAACAATGAATGTTTTTAATGAAAATATTTGTTAAAAATTGTTAAGGCACAACAATATCATAAGGTAAGCAACATCCATCTATCCAAGTTTTCAAGTTATATAGTTTTTTAGTTCCAGAAATTACACATATGACAAAATTTCAAAAAATATTTGGACCTTGGGACCCCTAAAGGACACAATAGCGCCATAAATGTTATTTCCAAACCAAATATGAAGTTTCAAAGTCAAATGGTTTTTGAGATATTCTCCGGAAACGAGACAAAGTAAAAAAATCGGACATTTTTAGGTGAAAATTTCAAAAATAATTTGGACCTTGGAGTTGAGACCCCTAAAAGGCACAACAGCACCATATGAGTTACTTCCATACCAAATTTGAAGTTTCCAAGTCAAACAGTTTTTGAGATATGTTCCGGAAACAATTTCGGACGGACACGCAGAGCACTATATACCCCAGTCTACGTCGTAGCGGGGGTATAATGACGTTTTTCTGCTTCTATCTGAATCCAGCCTAATCTGAAGATTGTAATTTGCATGATTTGAGACCTCCAGAACTATGGCCCAATTATAATAGAGGTTAAGAGGGAAGAAATAATTTGAGTAATCACTCTGGGGAGAGTATATCAAACTGACTTTTATTTTCAAGGGAGCTTGCATTAGGCTTATGTCATCAAACCATTGATATTGTCTGACACTTAGACTACCAGAAATCTGGGCCTAAGAACATCATCACTATAAGACAGATTACCTCCAAGATTCTCAACAAACATCTTGGAAAGAAACACTAACTATATTCCTTGCAAGTTCTAGAGGTGCCTGGGTCTAAACTTACGTGGAAATGTTTTGTTTTAGGCAAAAGTTGTTGATAATAAAAATTGCCTTTTGTTTAAAATCATATATTTCAGTCTAAAAATCCATGACAATGTTTTTCAGATGTCTGCAAGATTAATGATATTTTCAAGAGGACATAGAGTGTGACTTACGTAGTGTGTCTTCTTGGGCACCTTGACAGGTACGATGATGCCTCCATTCTCATAAGGTTTATACTCGTCTCCTGACGTGTCACAGATGGAGAAGGTGTATGGGCTCAGCACTGAAACACAGGGAACATCGCACCTCCTCAGATACTTCTAGATTTGTTGGATTTAATCCATATTTCACATATATTACAGCGGTTAGAATTATTTTAGGGAGAAAGTTATATTATCACACTAGTGAAACATACACATTATGAATTTTGATCTTTAGATACATGTTTATATTTACATTCTTTATTTTCTTCAAAGGAAAATGAAATTGCTTCCCTTAACGGCTGAGTCAACACCAGAGTCATCCTTGATGTGTTTGATAAGAAACGTCAAGGCAAGTCGGTTGACTCAACCCTCGTGTTGTTCAATTAATATTACTATAAAGTTGCAATGCACCTAAACCGTATGCAGATAAAACTGCAGAGCCCTTTACAGGACTAAACCCCTGACCTTGTTATCAAAGTCAAACCTGCCAATCAAATGAAGTCATCAATGTCGATAACGACAAGGACTCACCTTTGACCTGGACTCTGGTACCGTTGAGTACTGTCATCCCTCCGATCTCTTTGAAGGTCACCGTGTCTCCGGACTCCAGTCCGTGCATCCGGTTGTCCAGGGAGGTAACCACCCCGGGGTTAGCCTGAAATATACAGGAAAACATCAACACCTGCAAAATATAATACTTTTTACTGTTGATTACAATTCTGATTTAAATTTAGTTGGACATATGGGTTTCCCTTCACAAATTTAAGCACAAAGGCGAGCTAAGATAACTTAGGTAGCCTTAGTGTAGTGTTAAGAATGGATGATAAGATAACCTTAGTAAAGCTTAAAGGCTGCTTTCTGAATGGAGCCCCTGGCTATGTACTGATCGCCCCACAAAATGTGTTGTTCAATGTTATGCTAATTGACACAAATAGTAACAATTCAACAATTATCATTTCTTTTCTTTTGGATGCAGGATTCGGAGGTGAGTCTGACCTAACTGACAGCTGCTGCTCGATCATAAAATGTTGACAACAAAGTCTATTTAACAAAGAAAGACAAATACATCTGGGTACATGACAATGATATCTATAGGACTCTGTGGTACAATATCCTGGTGACATCAGGACATGGAACAATGGGCTCATGGCTGAAAGCAGTGTATGATCATCACTTGATGATGGTGCCGGTATCTGCATCGAAACGTCACATCTATTGCGATAAAGAAGTAGACTATCCATAGAACTTGTTCTCCGTTATGACATTGGCTTTAGTTAGTCAGGCAACATTTATGTAGTAATCAATTACATCAAAAAGTTGATTTTAGACTACAGTTTTCCATATTCACCTGACAACACATCTACAGCTGTACCTGATACCAGTATCACTCTAACTCCAGGAGTATCTCACTTTTATCACAGTCACTTACAAGGAGAAAGTCAGCAAAATCATTGTAGGTATGTATTCGAGTAAACTGCAAGCATTTGCTGCAACTAGAGAATGTAGCATTGTGGATCCAAACCTTACTCAACAGGTCTCTCCTGTGGACAAAATAGAACCCCAGATATTTTATTCTGAATCAAATGGACACTTGTCTATCCCACAATGCTGCAAGAGAGGTATAATAGTGTTTGGTGATAGGAGAAAATCCTTGTAGATCAACAACATGTACTCCCTTAGGAATGAACATAATATTCAGGACTCATCTGATGAAGATGGCACTTCAACTTACTTGAACAAATGTTGCTGACTTTATATCTGCAATTATTTCTTGTTGTAGAAGTAGATTATCAAGTTTGATTATATATAAGAATAATTTCTTTCAAAAAACATTTTTTGTAAAATTTGTCTTATTTTCATGTAATGATCATTGTTGGTTATTTTATTTGTGGACACCTAAAAAACAAGACACTCAACCCATAGGGTAAGAAAACCTTGGGAGTAGACAATAAGTTTCAGGAATGCTACGATAATAATGAAGTACTAAATGAACAGGTTGCAACGACTGAGTCACCAGGAGTTTTTCCACAACAAATATCAGCTGAGCGATATCACATCCGAACCAAACCATGAGTAATCACTAGAAATTCAATGCTGTGACACAGAACCTCTCAACATTTGTTTGTTGTCGTCATTTTTTTTTCAAATTAAAGGATATTATTAACATTCAGCTGCACCCTTGCATGTTCACTGCAGATCATGAAATACACCAAGACAGGCTTTCTTAAGCATGAGGCCAATCCCAAATTAAAGTCATTGTGACTGAGTTGTGATTTCTGAAAATTGGCTAATTAATTCAGTAGGTGAAGTGTTAATACAATATAGCCCTTGGTCTTTCAGAAAAAAATTATTATGATTTTGTATTTTAGGGTAAAGATAACCAACCGATATCTAATATTTGCAAATTTCTTTTCAGTACATGATCTGAATTTCTAAAATCTCTAAATTAAATTGATAGAGGGTGAAGAATCTAAAACTGCCAAGTTTGGAATGAATTCAATTCATCTTGAAGAATATTGGCTGCCGTCCAGATAGACTTGTACATAACCTTAACCAGGCAGCAAAATCAATAACGTTCTGGAGATACACATACTGTATCAAATTCTCCTGCCAATCCTACCAAGATAGCTCTTGAATTATATGAACAAAGTCTTATCATCCAAAACCTCTTGCGCAAAGAGAGAATTCTGCCCATTCAGCAGGAAATGTCTATAAGAAACATCACCCATGAAAAATTCATGAGAACAATTAGTCTTGTATTGTCTCAACTTCTCCACTGCAAAGCAGTATAGATGAGACTGAACTCAGAAACCATGAAATAAAACACTGAAAAGACTTGAAATACATAAAGGTACACCTTTGTTGCTAAGATGGGCATTGCATAAGAAATGCGTATACCGTGTGACCGACTCGTCACTTATCAAGTAAAGCGGGAAAAGTTTGTATGATGGTTCACTTTAAGAAATATATGCCATTTTGAAAATGAACAATTGTAACATTGCTATATTCGGGATCACACTATCTGCTTTAAAACAAATTCTTGCACTTTTTCTGAGATGACCTTGAGTCAGACGCCTACTGCCAGCACTGACTGTACCAACAGATCATCAATTCAGCCACCGTGACCTTGACAAAATCAAAGTCCCACATCAGGCAGTTATGCTTTGTTTTCCTTTGAGTATCCCTGTGAATGTGGCACAGCTCCCAATTCTAAATCTATATAGCATAGTGGTGCTGGTGAGGTGAGGTGAGACGAGTTTGTGTTTAACCATAGTGGTGCTGGTGAGGTGAGGTGAGTTGGAGTTTAACCATAGTGGTGCTGGTGAGGTGAGGTGAGTTGGGGTTTAACCATAGTGGTGCTGGTGAGGTGAGGTGAGTTGGGGTTTAACCATAGTGGTGCTGGTGAGGTGAGGTGAGTTTGTGTTTAACCATAGTGGTGCTGGTGAGGTGAGGTGAGGTGAGTTGGGGTTTAACCATAGTGGTGCTGGTGAGGTGAGGTGAGGTGAGTTGGGGTTTAACCATAGTGGTGCTGGTGAGGTGAGGTGAGGTGAGTTTGTGTTTAACCATAGTGGTGCTGGTGAGGTGAGGTGAGTTGGAGTTTAACCATAGTGGTGCTGGTGAGGTGAGGTGAGTTGGGGTTTAACCATAGTGGTGCTGGTGAGGTGAGGTGAGTTGGGGTTTAACCATAGTGGTGCTGGTGAGGTGAGGTGAGTTTGTGTTTAACCATAGTGGTGCTGGTGAGGTGAGGTGAGTTTGTGTTTAACCATAGTGGTGCTGGTGAGGTGAGGTGAGTTGGGGTTTAACCATAGTGGTGCTGGTGAGGTGAGGTGAGTTGGTGTTTAACCATAGTGGTGCTGGTGAGGTGAGTTGGGGTTTAACCATAGTGGTGCTGGTGAAGTGAGGTGAGTTGGGGTTTAACCATAGTGGTGCTGGCCTCTCACAACAAAGGCCTGGGTTTTAATCACGGTGGTGACACCACAAATGTGTGACCTGAGTCTCATACAGTGTCCCTGGGCAAGGGACTTCATCCATAATGCACTCAGTCCACCCAGCTATGGGTATCTGAAAAGTGGTTGTACATGACTTCATGTAGTGCTTCGGCTGCTTCAAAAGTACAATTCCTTCAAGGTAATAATGTGAAATGCATTTGTGTGTAGATAACTTGCATATACATATTCATTATTATTATTATTATCACACGAACAGCAACAGTACGAATAATGAGTAATTACGACCTTGGTCTGAAATAGTTTCATCCACATATGTCAGTGTCTGGAATAAGCTTCAATAGTAGTCAGCCTGGTAGCCAACCAAATAGTGTTATTTTTTCAATATACATGTATAAGGCAAAATCTAAGAAAAAACTCCAAAAAGTACCAGGTTCTGAGGTGTGGGACAAGCCTCATTTTATCCACTGGATATGTCTTACATGATCATTTCCATTAAAAGTCTTGAATTTATATTAAAATGCTCCCTAGATCAAATATTTTAGATTTACTAAACTGACAAGAAAACTTTGATTTCTGGATAACAACTTCTTTATTGTGAACAGACAAAGTTTACTGAATTAGTTAACCTGGAAACTGCATGTTCATCGATATACAACACAATTTACACAAATATACAACATCAACTGAATCAACATTCCTTTAATTAATCAATTTAAAACCTTGCAATGGTGAATTTATGCATGAATGCATGAACACACGACATCTAAAAAGTGAATTGATCAGATTCAAATGGTTCTACAAAATGCATCCGACTGAAGCTAGGTCTCTAGGGCGCGCGATGAAGAATAAATCATGTCTGGCGTCAGAATATTTATTGATCCATTTATATTTATTGTATTCAGGCAGGAAATATAACACACCAATCACAGGTAAAAAGTCATAAAACGGAAATAATTCACCAGCTTCACTGGAAATAAAGAGAGAATAAGTTTATTGTTTCTTCTAAATATTGTTTTTGATCTTACGGATAAACAAACGACCTCAGGGTTACCAATACATACTTTCTTATATACTTACTAAATGACAGCATGTAAGATTTTGAAATTTCATTCTTTTATATTTGAATCTGTCAATATTTTTACAAATTTACTAAATGACAGCATGTAAGATTTTAACATCTTGATCTTTTATATTTGAATCTGTCAATCTTCATACATACTTACTAAATGACAGCATGTTAGATTTTTAAATGTTGATCTTTTATATTTGAATCTGTCAATCTTCTTAAGTATCTACTAAATGACAGCATGTAAGATTTTGAAATTTCATTCTTTTATATTTGAATCTGTCAATATTTTTACAAATTTACTAAATGACAGCATGTAAGATTTTAACATCTTGATCTTTTATATTTGAATCTGTCAATCTTCATACATACTTACTAAATGACAGCATGTTAGATTTTTAAATGTTGATCTTTTATATTTGAATCTGTCAATCTTCTTAAGTATCTACTAAATGACAGCATGTAAGATTATGAAATTTCGATCTTTTATATTTGAATCTGTCAATCTTCATACATACTTACTAAATGACAGCATGTAAAATTGTTAAATTTTGATCTTTTATAGTTTAATCTGTCAATCTTCAGAAAATGGTAAGGACAAATATTAGTTTCTCTCTGTTATTCTTTGTGATACTCTGGAGGATTTATAAACTTAATCAGTGAAGTTGAACAAAAAAGCAGCATAATTCTTCAAAGGAATTAATATAAACCAGATCCCCCGCAGTGTTGAGAGTGGAGCCGGCAGGTGAGTCACGTTCCGAGGTGACTACAGACCTAGGACAACGTGACATACAGCTCGTCATAAGACACGCACATTTCACGTTATAAATATAGGTGCACAACATTGGGTTGAATCCTTCCCTACAGCTGAGAAATTCATTGACAAACTTATTAAACAATTTTGGAAAGGGGTTCTGGAATTATCCCTGGAAATAGATTATCATCAAGGGTTGAATATTGTAGACACTGATATTGATGTCTGGGTATGCCTAAAAAAAAAATTTCCACACTCATGGCGCCGATGTTTTGCCTCACTTCTCATTATTTTAATTTTTTAAAGAATTAATAGGCTCTATTTGTTGTCAAAGTGTCCAATCCAAATTTACCAAATCAATACCCTCAGTAATATGTTTCAACTTGATTGTGTTATGCATATCATGTTAAGTTTTAATGTCATATATGCATAAACAGGAATGTCCCCATGAATTCTGTTTTCACAAAAAAAATATAGAACAGGGAGGGATCATTTTATGCTCTTACCCATTCTTTACTGCAGAGTATTTAAGTACGAAAGTTACTCCAGACAATGGAGCTAGCATGATATGTACCTGATCAATGGAGGGAATTACTTCATGCAATTTGTATGCTCAACACTCAAGTATCAATAAATCATTCTATCAGAACATTTCATTCTTACCAGATACACTTCAGGCCTACACAATAAATCTTTCTAAAAGAACATTAAAACATCATGGAAACAACCATATACAAGTGTTTGCCACTAACATGGCAATGTCCCCCGCCGTTAACATTGAGTTTAGTAAGACACATCATTTGGTCAAGTGTCATAGTCACCTTGAAAATAAGGTCAAGGTCAACAAAATCGACTGGTGTCTGCATAAACCGCCAATATAGGCTGTTAGCAAATATTAAGACATTATGTCTAACCGGTCATGAGATATCACGTTAACAAGAGACAATAAAGTGGTCAAGTGTCGTGATGACCTTGAAAATAAGGTCAAGGTCACCAAAATTGACTGGTGTCTGCGTCTTCCCACAATGTAGGCTGACACCAAATTTGAAGACTTTGGATAAAATGCTTAATGAGATATCGTGTTAACAAGAAATGTGACGTACGTACGGACGGAGGGACGGATGTACGGACGCCGCTGAATACATAGATCCCCGTTCCGCGTTGCGGCGGGGGACAAAAACTGGTAGACTGTAACTAAAAGAGGAAACACTTCCACAACTCCCCGACAAGGCATAACTTGCAACTGTCCATATCAATTGCTAATTTAAGTATTGCTGTATTCTGTCAACTTGTCTGTGCCAGAGATTTCTAATTACACTTTCAAGTGTAGCATGGTACTACGATGGTACAGAAAAGCTTACAATGGCAGTGATAGAGACTGGCGTGGGTTATGACTTGCTGGGGACGTTTGAACTACAATTGACAGCATGTGTAATATGGAGGACAAACAGTTCTTTGTATCAAGATTAATATCTGGAATTATTCTCGTACATGCGGTCGTGGAACTCTCCAACTTGTTGAAATTAACAGTGCAGTAACTGTTTGCTCAATTTCTACAAAATCTGCATTATAATTCTCAAAAAATAGAGCCATGGGCTCTGTAGCTCATCAGAGTTTATTTTGTTTGATGATGAAGACAGAAATATGTTGTCTCAATATAATGTACAATCCCTAACCCTGACAAATCTTAGTCTTGAAATTGAGAGAGAGCACTCAGGAAGGTCAACACACAGGAGATTATGCAATATTCTGACCCCTTGGCTCTGGTTACAAGCCAGCTGTGTTTTTTGTGTTTTACCGCCAAATTATGTAATAGACTCTTGCTTGCACTAAACACTGGCAGCACTGATCTAACTGTATAAGGCTTAAAGAGAACAGGCAATGTGATGAATCTCATGGTACAATCTCGGTTCTAAGCCTTGTCATCCAAACATCTAAACATTCTGAACAAAATATTCCTTCTAGTTTGTTCTGGATGAAAACAGGATTTTAGGTAATGGCCTGCGGGGCTTTTATTTGGGGCCACTGGGTCACCAAATCTACAATTTAGAATCTCCATTGGCTAAAGACTCTTTACACAACATGACAACCTTCTAGGTCTTTTCGTTCTGGAGAAGAAGATGAAAATAATCTGATGTAATCAATGTGATATGAGAACTATTGAATAGCCTATGAACTGAAAATTGTGACAAGGCATAAAGGACTAAATTGAAGAGGAGTTAAGAATTCTTTTATTTTACATGAGATATGTGAACTGCATATGACTGGTGATGAAATGATAAGATAAATTTGACAAACATGTCAACAATGTAGATTGTTATCTAAAGTAGACATATATTTCAAATCATTGTGATTGAAGTGTCATAAGATATCAGTTCAAAATTCATTTTCAAAGGGTTTTTTAAGGCTGTGGCCCATATTTGGGGTCACAGGGTCACCAAATTTACAAGTTTGAATCCCCATTGGCTAAAGAGTTTGCATACAATATTACAGCCTTCTAGATCTTTTTGTTCCGGAGAAAAATATGAAAACAGGATTTTAGGTAATGGCCAGTGAGGCCCTTATTTGGGGCCACAGGGTCACCAAATCTACAATTTAGAATCTTCATTGGCTAAAGACTCATTACACAACATGACAACCTTCTAGGTCTTTTCGTTCTGGAGAAGAAGATGAAAATAATCTTATCTTATCATTTCATCACCAGTCATATGCAGTTCACATATCTCATGTAAAATAAAAGAATTCTTAACTCCTCTTCAATTTAGTCCTTTATGCCTTGTCACAATTTTCAGTTCATAGGCTATTCAATAGTTCTCATTTCACATTGATTACATCAATTTGACAGACATGTCTATAATGGAGACTTGATCTTCGACATATATTTCACATTCCTACTGAAAAAGATTAACTGCAAAGTTATTTTTTTTCTCAATTCTGCATTTCTCAAACCCAAGTAAGGACTCACATATCTAAAAGATGAGATGACTCTCCCTCAGGTATTTTATTAAGAAACCAATAAAAAGTGAAAGAAGTGCACATAAAATATCAGTTCAAAATTCAATTTCGACAGGTTTTTTAGGCTGTGGCCCATATTTGGGGTCTCAGGGTCACCAAATTTACAAGTTAGAATCCCCATTGGCTAAAGAGTTTGCATACAATATTACAGCCTTCTAGGTCTTTTTGTTCCGGAGAAAAAGATGAAAACAGGATTTTAGGTAATGGCCTGTGAGGCCCTTATTTGGGGTCACAGGGTCACCAAATCTACAATTTAGAATCTCCATTGGCTAAAGACTCTTTACACAACATGACAACCTTCTAGGTCTTTTAGTTCTGGAGAAAAAGATGAAAATAATCTTATCTTATCATTTCATCACCAGTCATATGCAGTTCACATATCTCATGTAAAATAAAAGAATTCTTAACTCCTCTTCAATTTAGTCCTTTATGACTTGTCACAATTTTCATTAGATAGGCTATTCAACAGTTCTCATTTCACATTGATAACATCAATTTGACAAACATGTCTATAATGTAGATTGTTATTTCAAGTCGACATACATTTCAAATAAAGTGAAAGAAGTGCACATAAAATATCAGTTCAAAATTCAATTTTGACAGGTTTTTTAGGCTGTTGCCCATATTTGGGGTCTCAGGGTCACCAAATTTACAAGTTAGAATCCCCATTGGCTTAAGAGTTTGCATACAATATTACAGCCTTCTAGGTCTTTTTGTTCCGGAGAAAAAGATGAAAACAGGATTTTAGGTAATGGCCTGTGAGGCCCTTATTTGGGGTCACAGGGTCACCAAATCTACAATTTAGAATCCCCATTGGCCAAGGAGTCTGTACATATAATTTCAGCTCTCTGGAGTCATTGGTTCTGGAGATGAAGATGAAAATAGCTTTTTAGCTTATGACCCCTGTGGCCCTTATTTGGGGTCACATGGTCACCAAATCTACAATTTAGAATCCCCATTGCCCAAGGAGTCTGTACATAAAATTTCAGCTCTCTAGAGTTATTGGTTCTGGAGAAGAAGTGAAAAGTTTACGGACGGACGGATGGACGGACGCCATCCCATGCCATAAGCCCATCTGGCCTTTCAGGCCTGATGAGCTAAAAATTATAAATTTCAAAACCTTTACTTTACCGAAGAATTCATTTCTCAATATCATTACTTAAGTAAAGGATGTTAACATGAATTGAGGGTTTGGAGGCTTATTTAGGAGAGGATGTTCATTATGTCATTTACATTGAATTTAGTTCTTAATCTTGTATGCATGCCTGCTCAAGCGCTAGATGAAATATTGCCCCTAGTCAACGAGTACAAAACACAACCAGTCGCCTGTCAATGTTTAAGTTTAAGACTACCACTGTATCATATATTAGGTACCCATTTACTGCTGGGTGGACAGAGGCACACTTCAAACTTACTCACTTACCCAGGTGACACCACAAGTCTCTCAACTCATGTCTCATCACCCTTCAAACTTTCAGGTTCTCCAGCATTGAAGCGAGTTACTCACCCAACAATTGTTAACATAATGAAAGACATTTTTGTTTTAAAAACTAACTGTTTATTCTTCATAAACAGAATGTAAATACATGATTATGAATGAACTAAACTGAAGTCTTACAAAAGTACCGGTGAGTCAATATCTCCCTCCACGACAAATCTGATTATAAAGGTTTGTAAGGGACTGAACAATCTACCAGGCTCCCACTCAGACTAGTAATTGATAGGTAGGGTTTCCATGTCATCAGCAGGGATTAGAAACACACTAGTATGGATTGAAGTCTCCGGTAAGTGTTTGGTTTCTTTGTCACTAACCTTTAATCAGAGCGTTTCTCAAACATTCAAGAATGTAAGAGCAATTATTAATCAATTTGCTCCTGAAGTACTTCTACAAGAAAACTTACTGGTCACAGACAATTTATTCAAAATTGATCACAATAAAGAAGTTATTCTCAAGACATATGGCTGAGAAAGACTAGCATTTGTGTATTCCAAATAACTGGTATTTTCTCTACCCTTACAAATAATTTTTCCCACAAAACACTAATTTTCCACATTGCAAAATGATAGTTATCTGTTATCTAAATATATTACATAACTAATGGAAACACCAATGTGAAGATGTCAAGGCTGGAGAAATGTGTCTAGTCAGCAGAATTAAGCACCAGTGTGGACCTGTACAGTATTGATCTGCTGAGGCAGCTCAAGTTGGTGAGACATGTGAGTTGAAGGTCCTGGACATTAAAACATTTTCACTCTTTTAATACAGATTTGGTGGGGAGGTGGTGGTGGGGGGTGGTGGTGGTGGAGGGTGGTGGTAGGAGGTGGTGGTGGTGGTGGTGGTGGTGGTGGTGGTAGCACCTTGAACAAGATGGGAGACACTCAAGATATCAGTCTTACTTTTTGAGTTGGTACCATTTAAGATATCAGTTTCCCTAATTGGGTGGTCATTATAGGTAACAAGTTTACTGATTGGTGGTGGTACCAGGACCAAGTGATGATCCTTCAAGGTAACAGTCTTACTGATTTAGGATTAGGCTAAAATGCTTTTCACATAAAGAATATTAGTATCTCCCTCTTGACACCTACAGCTAACACTGAAGGAACACAGAGACCATGGTGGAGTCGTTCGTTAGACGATAATAAGTATGGGTAACTCTGAGACATTCTGACAGTGGAACAATGACCGAAGTGCTGTTCATGAAAAGGTTATAATCAGTGGTGAGTACCTGTGAGACTATGTGAGAAAATAATCAGTCTCAGTAACAGAAAGATTTTTAAAAACAACAAGTAATAGGGCCAAACAAAAAAATAATTTGTTTCTGGTTTCCACCCACGTCAGTTACAGACCTACGCCTCAGGTCTTTTTTTCTAGGTTTTAACAAAAGTTAGGGGCAGATAACTCTAATTTTTTAGCCTCTGAAAACATTGGACATAGAAAATGTCACTCGTTTCTGTTTAGATGGAGTGTAGGGGTGAGATTATTGACTATTTGGAATAGTAACACATATTTAAGAAGAGTTGTGCTTTATTTATGTAAATAATTGTATAAATTTTATTTGTTCATATCTTCATTCCCCCGCAAAAAAAATGGCGTAAAAAAGAAATAAAAAATCGCGTCATCGCATCATTTTTGTCAGCCTGTAAAGACCAGAAACCTTTTTTTTTTAGGCCTAGCATGTGGGTGGATTCTGGACGTAAGTTCAACTGAAACAGAGAGTTTCCACAAGAAGATGATATCATCTTTATGATAAAGCTAGACAGAGAGATGCAATGTTAGAGGGTGCAAAGCAAGAGAAATGTCACTGCTCTCTTTACCCTGAGAGTTAACACATTCTCAGACTCTAGTGAAATTGAACACAAGGTGTCAAGAGGTTTTATGACCGCCTACCCTTGTCTACAGTAAGTATCGATCTCAGTGGAACAAGATTTGCACCCAATAACTAGTTACGTGGAAATGGTTGAGGGAAGCTGGCTAATGGAGTCATAAAAAGTAGTTCATTAACTTGGGAGGCCAGAAAACTGGGTTATGCAGCAGAGGAGGGCAAGCGATGGGATTGATTATCAGCTTTAGAATCTTCATTTATGTAACGGTCACATTTTTTTAATAGTTCAAATTCTAAGGCAGATTTCAACGTTCGTATGAAAGTTTTATCCAGGCTCTCTACAAAAGTTGCTTTTAAACAAATTTGCTAATTTGCAAACTGCTACCTGAGTAGTTGGTATTATTCCTGTTATTGGTTTTATTCCTGTTATTGGTATTATTCCTGTTATTGGTATTATTCCTGTTATTGGTATTATTCCTGTTATTGGTATTATTCCTGTTATTAATATTATTCCTGTTATTGGTATTATTCCTGTTATTGATATTATTCCTGTTATTGGTATTATTGGAATATATCTTGGAATATTCGTTCAGGAAATGTTACAGTTTGTCATCACTGTGCTCGATTTCTATCAGGACACATATTGGTCCAGACTCCTGCACATCATTGTTTTCCAAATAACCACAAACATTTTAGATGTCTCTCAAATAATTCCTGTATTAAATAATTGAGCGAGATACTCAGTTCTATCGATGCAATTTTATCTTTATAAGGCTACAGTGATGATAACCTTTATCACCATTATATGGAGCGTCAATAAACTTTAGCGCCACTCGTATGACGTCTTTAGGACAATGTTATGCATCATAATGGCAGCTTGCCAAGGCTATAAACATACTTTGGAAATCCAACATAAAAACACACAAATAATAACATAATAATTAGAAATTGTATTGAGCACAGTGGTGGAGTGGTTAGCATACTGGCCTCTCTCGCCAAAGGTTCAGGGTTCAAGTCCCATGGAGAAACCTAAATTTGTGACAGGGCTTCGTACTGTGTTGAGTCCCTGGGCAAGGAACACTGCACTCAGTCCACCCAGCTACACATGAACACGAGAATTAGGGACTTACATGATTAAACTAGAAGTATGTGGCATCAAAAGTACATTTCCTTTAGAGTAATATTGCTCTGCCAGTGAGCAGTGCGTTATACATGATATATGGCATTAAAATCAGTATTATTATTTATTAATATCAATATCTGTATTCCAAACACATGTCATGTTTATCTCATCATGTGTTCAGTTTCTACTATGAACTACAGTCTGACACTCGACATCAAGGTCAGTTGGAGGTGCAATGGTAGGACTCCATCACTGGATCCTTTGAAGGATGAAACGATGGTACCAACAACAGTTGGATTGAATAAGAAGTAAAGACAGAAGCATTCAACTGAAGGAGTATTCAGACAGCATAGTAGTGGAGTTTGTGTAGAGTTGTCCTTTTTTTAAAAAAAAAACCCAGTAAAATTGTGTAACCTCTGGCTAATCTTAGTGCAAGGGAATGATGCTAATGACTCAGAACATCATTCATCTATGACATGTCCAAAAGTAAAAGTAATGTTATGTTATAACAAAAACTTTGTGAAGCACTCTTTCTTGCAGCCTTATTATTGCTCCAGAAAATCAAATGATATTCCCCTGACGGGATAGATATAGTAATTTTAACTACGAAACAAAGAAGTCTTTTCACACAGCGAAAAATGACACTTTTAACACTTTTTGTTTCCCAAACTTCAGTTGAAGAACTGCTGGTTTTAAAGACAATAGATCCCTAGAGAGGATGTTAGACACAGCATGAATATAACATAGACCCTTCATTCATTCTAGTGTTACATAAAGCAAACAAAAATACTGTTAAAATAATCCATCATACAGAACACAAGCACTAAAACTAAAGTCAAAATTATTCTCGTAATTACTATCCTTGTTATGCATCATCATATATTATATGAAAACCAATTAAGTCAATGCTACAATGTAAATGACTGATTTATTCTAACTGAAATACTATTCTTTGAATGCATCTTGATCATTATCATGATCATCAAAAATGTTGAAAAAAAGAATGAAAACAATATCATAATGTAAATGATTGATTTTGGTTTTGAAGATAATCCATCGATTTGCCCTTACTGACCTTCAAGCAACAAATAAAAGGAAAAGTTTCAGTAATCTTGAAACTTATTTTGATAAAGAAACAAGGAAAATGAGCATAGTTCACATATAATACTCCCTTATGTTGTTTGATAACACTCTTATAACATTAATTAACTTGAAAACATACACTGGGACAAAAGACACGCTATAATACAATAAACTTTGTCACTGCAAGAGTATAATGATAATTATCATGACAATCAAACAATCAAAAAGTGATTAAACGATTTCATCAAAGTCACATCCATTTAGAAAATTGAGTTTGAAACAATTTGGATATTCCATGGATTATGACCCCCCATCAAATAAATCATCAATTTTGAATCAATATCAGTATCACAATCACTAATTAGATTGAAGATGAAAATATCAAAAAGAAACAATGTGTCACCATAAGGTATGACCAACTAGTTGGAAATAATAAAGAAAATACTTATAACAAATTAATTATCACAATAAAATCACTAATGGAAATCATTGAAAGAATTTAAGAAGATGGAACTGTTTCGCAACTATTTTTGATATTGGTTGGATTTTCTAATCAACTGAAATAAAACTTCTCTCAAAAGTTGTATCTCATTTCCATTGATTATGCATCTAGTTACATGTAGGCTGCTTGTCTGTTTAGCTGATGAGTCTCTCCATCTACTGAACTGCATCTCATCACACAATTGATCAAGGATATTCTGAGAACTGTATTTCCTCTAATAGACGCTGGGTCTTCAATTTACACGGGTCTCAAATTGAAATAGATGTTTTGACCGTTTGAGATCAATAGCTGCCTTGTCTATATAGACATATTGTCTGTATGTATGCCGGGTGTTAAGATGAGCAAAATTTTTAAACATTAAAATAGGGTTGAGTACCACGAACGTCTCAGTACCGTGGTATACCTATTTTTTTCTCCAAGTACCACAGTATTTACCACGATATACCGTGCTTGAAATGAATAGGATCAGGTTATGTATAATATACAGGTAAAATTGTTCCAGATGTCTTTTTATTCAGAACTCAGAATAATAGAACACCAAAGATGAAGATTTCAAAAGTAAATTAAATCATAACTATCATTTCAAGTTCAATATCAGCATATATACATGCAACCAATCAGTTAGCAAATTGCAGACACTTTCATCAGAGATGTATTACATTCAAACTACATCAGATAACATCAGTTAAAGAACCATTTAAAGAATAATTACTATTATTAGTAAGATATTAAATTTTTCTGACAAATATCGTTCTCAAAAAGGTAATTTTTTCCAATGATAAAAAACCCCGGTTTTCTCCAATGTACCGCGGTATGTACCAATTGATTGAAAAAACATGTTTTTCCAGTATACCGGTAAAACCACCCATCCCTACATAAAATGTATATGTCCACATAAAATGAAGTTATTATTCACGTTCAATAATGAATAAATATTCACAAAATAAAGTTCATATTCAATAATGTTTGTCATGATTACATTTATATTTGTTTGTTAGTCAGAAGAAATATGTGCCAAAAAAGACACAGGGGTCTGAACATTTTTATGCCAGGGTCTTTCATCTATTGGAGGAAATACTGTATGTCTATCTTAAACCCCTGTAAATCACGGATTATTCTCTTTGTTAAAGAGTTTGCAGTCAGCACTGGGGAATTGTATTGCAATTCAGAAAATCAAGGGATTAATTTTTAAATCTTTTTGATAATCCAACACATGTCATGACCACCCAGATTTGACCCGCTTCCAACACAGATATTGATTGCTTCATCAAAGAGACGATGATTGTGCCGGTGATAGACTGAAGCCATACATTGAAGCTGGACCAGCCAAACCTTGCAACAAGACATCGTGTCTCTGCGATACAACATGCTCTCTGCAATCAATACCACTTTACATAACTTCAAGGCTTGAATATGAACTGAAAACATGACTTCTCAAACATGGCTGTTGTTGTTTGATCCTTCACCTGCTGATGTTGTTATACTCTGGCTATGTCAACAATTTGTCCCTAGCCAAACCCAGACTACTCTGTATATGAATAAGTTGATTCCTGTGATGCAGCCACTGCAGAATGGTTTGGCACTGATTAACTCGGTAATAAATAATAATATAATAATAGGCATTTTATATAGCGCCTTTCCACGTCACAAGGATATGCTCAAAGCGCTTCCTGAGCTGAGTTTAAACTATATACAGATGGCTGGTAAAGATGGTAGTTAAACTGTAAACCTTCCTGACCATCAGCACTTGTCCAGTCCCTTTCGTGTGCTCAATCAGAGTAGTTTACCCGCTACCCTACTACAATACCCTTATCCCCTGAGCTCTATAACTGCCGTATGGCTATAAGTAACCAGCCAATGAAAGAACTTCCATTCAAGCAAAAGAGGCAGTACCTGGATGAGAGGACCGATGAGCAATCATCGACTTTCAAATTTCGTTGGCTGAAAATTACATACTTTTTATATGGATGAGTAACCAGCCTACAGCAAAACGACAGGAATTGGGCTCAGGGAATGAGGGTAAGGTAGTAGTTCAGTGGATAGGAATACATTGATGGAGCAGGGTGAGCTCACTCATATAACAAACTTCCAGCATTGGTCAAAGAAAAAAGTATTAACATAGTAAAAGACACATCAATGTATGGTCATTTGTCATTAAACATACCACAACAACAGAGTGTGAAGTTTCAGAGATACACTACAGATATTGTACTACATCATAATTTGATTTAACTACAAAAATATAATTCAGATCTAGGTACCATGGTTGACTTGTATATACATTTTCACAAAGCTTACATCTTTATTTAGGAAGATATGATTCAGACAAAATGACTCCTTATAGAGTCAATGTTCATGTCATGTTTCCATGGAAACTGCAAAAAGTTAAATTCATATTTACGGGAATTTTTTTTTTTATCATGACCTGTGTGATACATTTGGTGAAACTAGCATGTCCTTACAGAATCACTTGTAAAACTTTAAGAGCGCTCTAGTGACAGACAGGCAGATGAATCGACGGTCACTCTGACCGCTGAATACTCGCAACTAATGAACCTTAAATGGAACGTCATTGATTGAGAATGTAGCATTTACATTTCACAGATACAACGTCTATGAAAAAATATAACCATGAAAAAATGTTTCATTAAAGAAGTTGGGAAGTAATAGTTACCGACTGAGACCTCGGGTTCAAGTTTGATGAACCTTTGCGCATGTAAATTATGTTTCAGGAGCGCAAAGGTTCATCGAACTTGAAAGTGAGGTCGAGGTCAGTAACTATTTTACACACTGGCTCTCAATACTACATCAAACCACATACAGAATAAAAACACTTTAGTGTAAATTTAGGGTTGTTATGTTATTCATATGAAGGTAAAAAAGACCTTGTCCTTGGCAAAAACAGTCTCCATATCAGTCAGCTTACACAGGCCTGAGCGAATTGAGATGCACGTCAAATATACAAACCAATACAAAAGATTGCATGGCCAGTGTCATTATCGCCAGTTTACACAGTTGAAAATAACATCAGGGTCACTAAAGTTGACTGGTGTCTGCATAATTTCCTATTGAAGGATGTCACCAAATTGTAAGATATGGGATTCAAAGGTTCATGAGATATTACACTAACAGCAGTGTGACATTGAATATAAGGTCAAGGTCACCAAATTTGACCTGTGTCTGCATCATCTGTCAATATAAGCTGTAGCCAAATTTGAAGACATTGGGTATAATAGGTCATGAGATATCGCATTTACAATAGTTTGAAAAGTGGTCAAGGTGTCATGGTGAACTTGAAAATAAAGTCAAGGTCACCAAAGTTGACTGGTGTCTGTGTAATCCTTCAAGGAATGATATCGCCAAATTTGAAGACATTTGGTACAACGGTTCATGAAATATCTTGTAACAAGGATCCGAAAAGTGGTCAAAGTGTTTTGGTGACTAAAACTAACTACCGATAGATCATATGAAGTATCTACAAGAAATAAATAAGTTATATATTTGATAAATATTTTATTACTCAACCGTGGTGAGATCACTCATTAGATAACAAAGAGTTGGTTACACACGTTTTGGATATCATCATGTGCTGCTGTAACGTCATAATCCGCGCATGACGTCAGTTGTTTTTGGTTTACGTCACAATGTTAGCCGTGCGACTGCAATAGCGGGTGACCTTTTTGCAAGTGAGCGTCACTTACAACGATTTTCTTCCAATTCAGCGCTATTTATGGCATTGAGTAATAAATAAAATACTAAACTCGGTCCCTTTTGATAACTCGTGAATGGCTTTCGCTCGTTAAAATACCAAACCATTCAATTTTTCATAAACATGTATCAAACGGGACATCGTTTGGTATGCTATATTTATTCCAGGGCATGTTATGACAGATGACAAGCAGATGTTGACTTTCAATTTTGACGACAAGGAATATTCTTTGCAGAGTTCTGACATAGTAAATTAAGGAAGGCATGTGATCTGTAAGGTTCTGTTGAGAACCTAAAACTAAAGAAACTGGTTACCTTGGTGATGTTGCTGATGAAGACTTCCTTCGGTTCCTCTCCAGTCGGGTCATTCACCTCAAACTCGTCTCCGAAGTCAACGAAAACCCTCCCAAACACACCAAACATATCTGATGAAATGAACTGAAACATAGATCCACAGATTTTTAAAAGAATTCTGGTTTCCTTGGTTTCTTTACCATGTTTGTTTTAATATAACCATGGCCTCAAATAGACACAGGGCCTAAAAAAGACGCCAGGCCTTAAATACAATCGGGGCCTTCAATACAAATAAGGCCTCAACTCTCCAATGAACAGAGAAAAGCTATTAGAGTTTTTCTTACCAAATTATAAAATACAAGTAGAACTGTCATCGCATATCGCCACACAAGATACCTTTTTAAATTTGCACAAACTGTATAATTCAAATCTCCTTCATCTTTGTCTTGAGACTTCGTTCTTACATTAGAATGGACATAAACCTATAAAATGGCCATGATCTGATAACATCTGGCTTACTCACACAGATTTGTGGGTTTTGTTCCCGGCAGAACTTGTTGACCCTGAGTTGGACCGCCAGGGAACACTCTGTCAGGATCACACACTGTAAGCAAAACAATCAGATTACTTTCACAAGAGAATCTCATAAACATTTTATTGAATCATTCTTCAGCAGTTTGCAAATCACATTGTTCTAAATCAAAACTGACCTCTTTTTTAATTACAAGTACAGGGATACATATGAGCTTTCAACATAACCATGGGCCCTGTAGTTCATCCGGTTTTGTATAATTTAAAGTTTGTGATTTGAACTTCAAGGTCACCAAAACTGATAACTGTTGGTGGAAGCTACCAAAGTACCTTTGTACCAAATTTTACAATTTATCCCTCTAAAGTTCTCAAGACACTGCAATAACCCTCACCGTGACCTTGAACATAACCTAAAGGTCATCATAACAGACACGTGTTCGTGAATGAGACCAACATGCCTCACCAGCAAATTTTAAGAAAATCCATCAACGGTTGTCCAAGCAACAAAATCTTTGCTCTGTCCTTACACCCAAGGTCACATCTCAACATGAGATCGAAGGAAGCACATGCATCAACGGTTGTCCAAGTAACAAAATCTTTGCTCTGTCCTTACACCCAAGGTCACATCTCAACATGAGATCTAAGGAAGAACATGCATCAACGGTTGTCCAAGTAACAAAATCTTTGCTCTGTCCTTACACCCAAGGTCACATCTCAACATGAGATTGAAGGAAGAACACGCATCACTGACCGTTTCCATCCCTGCAAACTCCTTTTGGTGACGGTAACAGTAACTCAAGCTCACCTGGAACTGTTTAAGGTAGGTGAGGTCAGTCTGGTGGTCAAGTCCATTGGTCAGCGTGCTCACGCTCACGTACGGGTTTAACTCTGCTAGCTGTGGACAGCTTGCTTCCGCCCTGAAATAAACAGTTTATTGTCATTCTTAACATTATCATTAGCTGAACCCACAGCTTTCCCATCCTGCTCCATCAGGGTGTGTTCATCAGCACAAATTTCATGTTTGTCTGATTAGGTTTTGCAGCATTCTGCTTTTATATATTAACTTCTAACCTAGTCAATCTTATGACAAAGAGAATATCTCTGCCGGCTGCATGGTGGACATATTCCAGATAATTGAGTAGACATTTGCACCTTCTTAGAAAAACACCATCGTTCTTCTTAATTACCATTTCTATTCTTGGAGTGAATATATACATTATATTTACAAATATTTGAATATTTGTTTTATTAACTTTCATAACGATGATTTCAGGCATGTTCAAAAGTCCAAATAAAATGTCATTTCATTTAATAGAAACACATGGGCAATTAAAGTATCCTCAATGGTTGAAACATTCTCACAATATTGACGTTTTTTGCACTTTTCTTATATGAATATCTGATATCGGGGACACGATTTATATCCCAATCACTCAAATTGTAATAAATTCCAAATAACAATCCACTTTAGTACCCACAACACAAAAACTCTAAGAATTAATATACATAGTACATCATAGAATGGACATAAGTTGTACTCTCTTTAATCTCAGTAGATGGTAACAAGATGATAACCGACCATGTTACTCTCCCTTGGGAGCTTCATGGCTTATAGTATGGATCTTGGATTAAAGCATAATCCTGCAGGCAATTTACACCTTCCCAGAAATATTCATTGCACTTGATCACTACAGGAATAGACCTCAGACAAGATTGTTTTCCTGGACTGTTTTCTGGTGTTATAGTCTATGTAACAGTGTCCTGAAAAACTATTTCCCCTTTGTTCTACCAGAACCAGAAACATAAAAGTTGTCTGACCATTACGTCTCCATTTTCCTGTGATAGAGCCAAACTATAATTTTTTTAAATGAAAATTTAAGGAAAAAAATATTAAAATTTCAATAAAAGAAAGTAGATAAAATGAGCCATATCTTCAATTCTTCATCGTCAGAACCTCTAAGTACACACACATTATTTCCCAGGTGTAAGGAACAACATCATTCATTTTTCATTCTCAACTCACTGGGAGTGTGCATCCTAAATGTTATTTAAACCATTGTTTCAGGTTATCTATTGTCTTCACTTCCATGTACCCGGTACCTGCTGGGTGAACAGAGGCACACTTGCCAAGGTAGTGCCACAAGCTTTACAGCTCATGTGTCTCTGGGGTGTAGGGAGTCGACCCATCAAACTCTGAGATTATCGAGGTATGAAGCAGATTACCACAAAGGGTGAGCTGCACAGGACAACGTGCCAACACTCACTCAACTTTCTTTTTTTATGACGAAGAAGATTTTAAAGTTATCAAAGGCTATGTGACTCACATTCACTCACTTTAAAATCAAAATGATATTCTTTATTAGATAAATTATTTATATCCCTTTTTTAAGCTAAGAATTCATAAAAAATATATTTTCAAACGAAAACAGTTTACCCAATATGCATTTTCAAAAAAAATCCAATGGCACTTTAAAACAAATGAAACCCAATATATTTTGCCAATGTTCAACTTGCATAAGTAATAATTTTCAAATTAAAAAAAATCCTTGATATGAATAATTTAGTTTTGACATTTCTTTCACAAGACGATCAACAGAAAGTACCTTTAGCTTCAACAAATGGCCAGGTCAACAAATCGTTTCAAATAAACTGACATGGAGGAGGAAAATGTCAACTGCTTCCTAACAGACTCGTCCTCTGGTCATCGCTTCCTGGACATTCGGTTCTCACAAAGAAGCTTGATTCATCCATGTAATTGATGACATTCAAGTGTCTAGACACTCTTTGAAAGGGCTTGCTGAGTGCTCAATAAATCTATTGCTGCCTTAATATGCCAAGATTTTACCCAAGAGATGCAATTTGTTTTGTCCAGAGGGTGCTGAGATTAAAGCAAGGATTCTTTGGTAATTTTCTTTCTTCTACCAAGCTGCAGTCTGCTGATTTATTGTAAATGTGTAGATAACAGGTAGCTTATTTGGCATGAAGAATATTGGTGGTTAACTTTTGACCAACTGCCTTCTTCAGACCAAATACAAGTTTCCGTTCACATTTTCTGCAATAGGTACACTCTGGTAAATGCATCGATATGGTTTCATATGCATTGGCCAGTGACTAATCAGGATGCAAGAACTAGATCTTGAGGACAACAATATGTGATAAATACCATTATTATCATCATTATTTTTTACATTTAAATAAAAATAACGATTAAGGCAGAGACATCCACAATAATCCTTTAACTGAACTGCAACTTCAGACAAAAAATAGCTCATAACTGTTTCCTAATTTCTTTCCAGCGTGCAAAATATTTATTGTTTGTCAAAGGATCTATTTGAATCATACAGAGTACAATACAGAATACAAGAATACACATAACAAAGCTTGAAAGGTACAATAGTGATAACAGTTCTGGAACACAAATATTGAACACAAACAAGGATGCTTACACAAAATCAGGGACCTCATCTTTATTGGAGGATCTAGATCACCAATCTCTTTATTCCAATAAATGTGATATTTCGTTATTTTCTCATACCTACAACTTGTTAAACCCTTTTAACAGAAACAGCATTTTATCTTTAACGCACATCCTTTGTCTTCTACTCCTTGCACTAGATGAATGATCCATGTAAATTCAGAACAATGACAAATCAGAGTACCTAAGCGTTAGTTGTGTAAATTCAAATCTATCAGACTGTCATCTTCCTAAACAATGGATTACAGTGGAAAACTAAACTAAAACCTAAAGAGAACTGAACATGGGTTCCATCTCGTTGTAATGTGGATGAATCCTCAAAGATCACAATTATCTGCTATGATCAAACTTTTCAAAGCCATCAAAGACCCATAATTTCTTATGACATGGTCCGTCGAGACTAACCATTTAATGATTGTGAGTGTACTTATCAACCACATTAAAGATCTTAATTGTAATTGTTAGTCTTACATCAAATCCTTATGTGATTGCTTTTCAGTGTAACTTTTAACCTGATTGTCACAGAATGTAGACTTAGAAGTAAGTAATGAACCGGCATGTTTACCTAAACATATGTCAGTGGCAGAGCAGATCCACAAGAAATTAAACAAATTGCAATCCCCTCGGAGAACATACCCCCCCATTCCTTACAATTCCTGGATCCATCTATGTCTGTAGACTCATTGTATCATTGACAGTGACTCTCATTATCATTATTTTATCAGTTCTTTCTTATTTTTCACAATTTAACATTGTTTTTGCAGCTTCATATCATCAGCACTTACCCACTTATTAGGTGGCTTTCTGGTCAGAGTTTAGTAAAGCCTTTAATTGATTAACATCTGGCAAGATCCCCACAAGAGTAAGTAAATAGTGTCACCGAGATGGCCCACACAGATCTCATATTGATCTTGTCACCATAATGATAGACCCGACACATCATACGACACGAGTACATAGATCTCCATATCATTCAGGCTTTTGTTTGCGAGCTCGCTTTATAGCAAATAATTATCATCATAATTAACGACCTAATGGAGAGAGAACCATTAAGCACCATGCATTACCCACGGGCCGAGTGGGCTGAAATAATCACATGATGGGTGGCAGTAATTCCCAGACTGAGACCGATTCCGTTGTTTTGGCTGATGTCCAAGTCTCTCGGACTTGGTGCCATGACAGGAGCGGATTCTTATCTACTCGGTGATAGCCGCAGGTCTATAAATATCTCACCTCCCGTCTACAATCGATAAACATTATTCCCAATTGTGATCTTTTCAACAAAACTTTCATGCAGTTGATATACAGAAAAATAAAGTCATGGGCTCTGTAGCTCAGCAGAGTTTGTACTATTGAATATTGAAGATCTCTCCAGAGAGAACACAATCCCTTGATATGACCTTGAAAAATCCCATGGTCACCAAAATTGTTAAGTGTCAGTGCATAACAAAAACATGACTTTAAACTAAATTGGGAGGAAATTGGTTATCCTACAGACTTGTATAGAACAAGTACACATGCATATAACCCTAGTTAAACCTCAAACCAGCTAACCTAAGCTTCGAGATGGCCAGATGACCTAATTACTAACCTCTTCCTCACTTCTCCCTGCTTTTCTAATAACACAACTGACATAAATAATCATAGAACACTGAAATTTACAAATCTTAAAAGTCTCCATCAATCAAAGATGGTATTCCCAAAATTTTAGTTTTCTAGCGTTACTGGATCTTGAGAAGTTGTTTAAAACTTTTCAGTGGATGCCCCCCTGCCAAACCATATTTGAGAGGGGATAAAGATGAAATAAATTTAAGTCTCCGAGTAACAAAGATGTTAGTCTGAAAATTTCAGCTTCCTATGTCAACTGGTTTCGGAGTCATTTTAAGGTTATAGCTAATACAGAGGTGATGTGGGAAGAAATAGCTTGAGTAACCTGTGGGAAAGGAATTAAATGTATTATGAGCATCCCAATTTGCCTTTCTATTGCAGAAATCTGTTTGGGGGGATTTTTTTTGTTTGGGATGGGAGGGGAAGTTTGATAGGGCATAAGCATGAGAACATACATCTAGTGAATGACTAACAAACAGTGTATAAGAAAACAAACACCATATATCACATCGAATAACTGTATTACATTCATGAAACTGCGCTGTCACCGGAGCAACGGAAATGTTTCCAGTTCAGCGAATACTGTTTCTGGTTTACTTTCTCTTCAACTCTACTGATGAACTTATCATCATTTGTCACCTCAAGAATTCATGTTTTTAAATGGATAATTCTCCATACCCAATTCAAAATACTTCATTTGGTGCAGCCCTATTTTATATATTAAGTTGAAGATGGCACCAAAAAAAATTACAACCAGTATTGAATTGTTGCGTATGGTGAAGAGAAGAACTTCCTTGTCAACAGATACAATAACAGCAGGAGAGGAGGATAACGACTGTAATATTAGCGTGTGATGTATTTGATCTCCGAGCTGAACATGATATTGAACGACATAGATGTAATTTGTCATGGAGATTGATATCATGTTAAAAATTATCATTCAGTTGAACATGATACCACCTAAACAGCATGGATCGTTCAGTGATTCAAAATTTCACTCCTACATAATAATAATCGTCCATTTATATAGCGTTATTTCCATGCATGAAAATAGAGAAAAAACAAGTGTACAAGCGCTCACATACCCCCGCTTCCGAATATAGTTTGACATAACTGAAAATAGGAAAGGCACAACTATGGGAATGATTAACCTGTGTGTAAAGTTGAATGAATAGCGAATGTACAATTCCAGAGAAAACTGTTAAACCATGGAAACAGCCAAAAATAAAATTCAGAAATAGGTCTAACCCCCAAAAGGCACATCTAGGCATCATGGTTGACATGTGTATGAAGTTTGGTGTAGCTAGTTTGTATAGTTTAGGAAATCAGTTCCACACAAAATGACTTCCTTATTGAGTCACTGTTTGGTAATGTTTCCATGGAAACTGCAAATAATAACATTCAAAACTCGATTTAACCCTCAAAAGGCACAACTAGAGATCATGGCTTACATGTGTAGCAAGTTTGGTGAAGCTAGCATGTATAGTTTGGGACATATGCTCCGCACAAAATGACTTCCTTACAGAGTCACTGTTTAAGTCATGTTTCCATGGAATCCGAAAAAAAATAAAATTCAGAAATCGATCTAACCCTCAAAAGGCACAACTAGAGATCATGGCTAACAAGTGTAGCAAGTTTGGTGAAGCTAGCATGCTTAGTTTGGGAGATATGCTCTGCACAAAATGACTTCCTTACAGAGTCACTGTTTGGTCATGTTTCCATGGAAACCGAAAATAATAAAATTCAGAAATTGATCTAACCCTCAAACGGCACAACTAGAGATCATGGCTAACAAGTGTAGCAAGTTTGGTGAAGCTAGCATGCTTAGTTTGGGAGATATGCTCTGCACAAAATGACTTCCTTACAGAGTCACTGTTTGGTCATGTTTTCATGGAAACAGAAAAAAATAAAATTCAGAAATTGATCTAACTCTCAAAAGGCACAACTAGAGATCATGGCCAACATGTGCAGCAAGTTTGGTGAAGATAGCATGTATAGTTTGAGAAATATGCTCCGCACAAAGTTTTGTGACGGACGGAGAGAGGGGCAGAATGAACGCTTCGACGTGTATCACATGTAGAATTTTATCATTTACTATTTTAAAATAACAAATGTATGGTAAGAGAGAATTCAATCAAGTGTAGACGAGCGGTATATCACTTGAACTCAGTAAAACTTCAGTTTGAATCTCCTTGGAGAATACCTTGATTTTTTAAACTTATGTACAATCCTTTGTTTGCACTATCTGGTATGAATCAGCTCCCATAGTACCTGTCTGGCGATAATACTTTCAGGTCAAATTGAACCATCAGCAAAGCATTTGGCAAAAGTAAGCACATTTATGAAATTATAAAACCTAATGAGAATCAACAGTAAGTTAAAGCAGATGACATTGTATATGAGTAACGAGTCCAAAAAGGGATTTAGTCAGATTTTTCTGACCTCGTCCAAGATGGCCGCTGCCATTCCTTCTGATTATCTACTGTATATAGAGAAGCAGGGATATTTTCCATCTACATTGTTAGATATTGGGTATTCTCAATGTTTGATATATGTACTTATCAACAGTCACCTGTCACATCATTTACATATTGCTGACATAGTCAAGTCCAATTATATGAGAACAGATGTTTGAAAATGTACATGCTCATTGCATTCAATTATCATAGTGAGACCGGATATAAACAACCGCTGATGGTTTTGAGTTTAGTTAGTGAGTGGGTTATTGTTAAGCGCTGTTTGGGCAATATTGTTTGGAGTTCAACCTCAGTCTTTAGTGTGTTGAGTCAGATGTTGAGTGAGTTTATTGTGAATGTATCATTATGGTTTATATACCAGAAAATCAAAATCTATCTTGCTCTTTAGATAATTTTATCAAGGGAAAATGGGGTGGTTTGGTTGAAAGCTTTAAAGAATATTTTGCTCACTGCTGCTAATATCATTGCAGGGACACAGTCTGTAGCACAATCATGACAAACCTGCAATGAAACCTGCGAGCATAGGCTGTAACTAGAAAGCAGAGCTTCTTCTACTGCATGGATGCTCAATGTTTGCTACAAACGATGTGCCCTCCCATAGAGCTTCAAGCATGTTCCATCGACGCCTTGACAACATTTTTGTTGTTGTCCAGTTTTGACAGTAGTGTGGCATCCCTTCAAACAAAAATAGAGCCACTGGCTCTGTAGCTCAACAGGCTTTATATACATTAACTACAAATATAATTCAAAATGTCAACTTCTAGGTGAGAGGTACAACAAATAGGAAACACTTAAAATGGAGAAGATGAAAAATGTCTGAAGGTCCTTACCCCTCTGACCTATCTTTGAGGCCAGAGATAAAAATCCCCTACAAATAAAGACACACTTGAAGATTTAATTCATCACTGTTGTTTCCTTTAAATTACCCCCCTTTGAAGAGCACATAAAATCTCAAGTTGAAAACAGCTTTTCAGGTCATGACCTCTGTGACCTATATTTGGGATCGCAGGATAACGAAATCTACAATTTAGAATCCCAAATGGCCAAGGAATCTGTACATGAAATTTCAAGTCTCTAAGGTCAGTGGGTCAGGAAGATGAAAATAGGTTTTCAGGTCATGACCTCTATGACCTATATTTGAGGTCGCAGGGTCACACAATCTACAATCTAGAATCCCAATTGGTCAAGGAGTCTGTAGGCAACATTTAAGATTTCTAGACCTTTTGGTACTGGGGAAGAAGAGGATAATAGATTTTTATGGTCGTGACCCCTGTGACCCTATTTAGGACTCACAAGTCACCAAATTTACAATTTAGAAGCCCCATTAACCAAGGAGTCTGCAAACAAAATTTCAGCTATCTAGACCTTTTGGAACAGGAGAAGATGAAAATAGGTTTTTAAAGTCGTGACCCCTGTGACCCCATTTGGGGTCATGGGGTCATGGGGTCATGAAATCTACAATTTAGAATCCTCATTGGCTAAAGAGTCTGCATACAAATTTTCATCTATCTAGACCTTTTGGGACTGGAGAAGAAGATGAAATTAGGTTTAGGGTTATGACCCCTGTGACCCCATTTGGGGTTATGGGGTCATGAAATCTACAATTTAGAATCCCCATTGGCCAAGGAGTCTGCACACAACTTTTCAGCTATCTAGACCTTTTGGAACTGGAGAAGAAGATGAAAATAGGTTTTTAAGGTCGTGACCCCTGTGACCCTATTTGGGGTCACGGGGTCACCAATTTTACAAGTTCAAAACTTCAAGCTATAAAAGGAATAGAGTAGCCTCAACCAGCATATATTTTGCAATTAAATACAGTTTTGCATCTGTTATAAACGCTATAAACCACCCACATGGTGGGTAAGGTTACACTACTTCTTAAACAGTATCATTGGAGGAAGATTTACTCCAAATCTAAACTTATTTTTGTACAGCAGATAACATTGCGGTACCCTTTTTTTCAATTTCCCAATCTAAGTGATGATTCTTTATAAAATGTCAGATTATACAAAGATACAAGATTTACAAATGTCAAAACCTGGGATCGAACCTGTGACCTGTTGCTTTCAGGCCGAACGAACTAACCATTAGACCACAAGGCCAGTTGAAACCTTGTACCTTTTTTTATGACAAGGTTCTTATAATGCGTGAAAGAGTATCACAAATTTCTGTATTTCTTTTTATATATTCATGTTATTTAATCTTAGGTGAAAAATGTCTTAACATACTGAAATTTGCTTCTGTTTTCTCTAAACGTTGGTCATATTAACATTAGCCATCCAGTTTAATTATGGCATTAGCTGTACATTTCAACGAAATGCACGTTGAGAACAATCGGTCCTTGCATTTAAAAGCTAACTGACAGCTCAATGATCGTGTCTGCCTTGAAAATACAGTCATAGGGCCATTTCAATTAGATTTAGAGCCCCGAACACGGGTGACCATACAATGCAGCACGGGCTGAGCGGACACGGGAGTGATCACACATGAGGCCCAATCTGGATTGTGCGTTTCATACACAAGATTGTTTACAGCTGTATTTGTTAGGAAATAGTATCCGTTTACACTCGACCATAAGTGGGGTATAAGACAGATATACCCATACTTGTCCAAGTGGTCCACAAGGAAAACTGTAGGGCAGGGATGCAGAAATCGGTCTATTTGCCGGACATGTCCGATTGTAAATCCAGTTTGACCGAATGGAAAATTGACCTATCGGACATCAGTTGACCGATTGCAGAAAATAAAAGGAAAACTAAACTTACAAGCATTAAATAAAGGCAAACGGCCCTGCTTGTGTCGGTCATAATTGTTTATGAAATTGAAATATGTTGACCCAGTCAAGAAGTCACATTTATTCTTCACAGCACGAGGCACGACGTCAATCATCATTATCTTCAGTAAATTATAATTGTCGGCAGAAAAAACACTTACCGTTTGATATTTAATTGAAATTTCCAGTGTCATTTAGTGACTGAAAGATGTGACCCATTTCACAACATTATTTACGAAAAAAATTTCATTAAAATCGCATTGTAAACAAATTTTGTCAAAGATAAACATTGGATGAACGTGTGGCTTCACCGTTCCGGTGATTCATGAATTTGTTACAGATTAAGATTGTGCTACTTTGAATCTCGATAAATTTAATAATATCTCGGTCATAAAACAAAGGTAACATATTGTAACAAAATATGATAGATCAATATCGATGTATGGTAAAGCTATTATACAAATTCAAAATAAATAAACCTATCAAAAACGAATAATTAGCAATATTATTTCACGAGACGTTATGTAGTCAAACACCGTTTGTATGACGCTACGAACACGCGATCGCATTTACATGATGACACACGTTATAAAGAGGTATGCTAATTTAAAAACTCCAACTTCTCTTGCGTTTACATTAGTTCTTTTTATTTTATGATTATTCATTTACAATTGCGAAATATGTCTCCAAATAAAATATGAAAGTAATCTTTTAGAATAAGTTCAAATTCGTAACTACATCTTGAATAGGAAATAGTCATATGGAAAATAGTTGGACCACGTGCTCTGCCAAGTTGTGAGTTTACGTAAATTATATCGCTATTGAAAACGAGTTTCTTTGAATTTAAAATGATTATTTAGAAGGTACATATCATTTGGTCCATGATTTGAACTTTTGATGAACTATGTGCAATTAAATTATTAGAATTTTCTCGTTTATCTTGACGCAAATTCGCTTGTAAACTCGCTTGTGTAAACTCGCTTGTGTAAACTCGCTCAAACTAGCACTGTCGGTAAATCGTAGTTGGTAAACATTGATTTTAAATTATGAACCATTTTATGCATGTTAATGATAAATTAATAATTATCGTTAATTGCTTTCGTGTTATGTTTAATAGTATGCAATGAATGAAGAATCAACAAATAGTAATACTTTCTGATACTTTATTCATAAAAAAATGTTTACTTCCGGGTTCGTCTTTTTGGGTCAAAGATGAAATGTCCGACTGGCAAAAATTTGAATCTGCATCCCTGCTGTAGGGTATCATTCAATATACTCGGACAAGTATGGGTAAATCTCTCACGTAAAGTTAAACAAACACCCTAACATCTCTGCTATTGTACCCCTACAAATACAGTAGATATTGATTTTGAAAAACAATTGCCAGGTTGCAAAGTTCTCCTATCACTAAAATATTGATAAACCTTGATATCAGGTCATAACTTAGCTTTAAAAAAATTTGAAAATCTGGGCCCATATGTTTATATCCTTCCTATCAAAGATTCAAAAACAAGCTCTCAAAAGAATATTTTTTAGCACTCTTACTAAAAAGACTTTTTGAATTTTTAAATTTTTTTTAATCATTAACACATTCATTCACTTCTATTCAAAGGTGAAAGTACAAAGTTCAAGCCAACACATAATACTTAAATCTATCATATCACAATAAAGTATCTTTACAAATTTATTCCCATCTTATACATCATACAGACCCACAATGAACTTAGGGTCAGGATTCTGACATCAATATGGTGTATACATGTACACATATTTCACATCATATTCCATAATTCATGAGTTGGATCAATGTCTGTTCCTACTGCAATATCAAGTTGAAACCACATACTTTATTAGATACTGAACATTATATGATGATTACCTGGTTATTAACTGAATAAATATTCACTAATAACCTGAACCTGATCTGGTGAAATTACCATTTATGAACATGATCAGATGATTGACCTGGTATTAGGAAGGAATTATAAGACAAATTTGTAACCGAAATGCAATTGAATGATATATTGAACATTTGAAACATTCATTTTCAACCACGTATTATTTCTTGTACTAGGTCTGAAAATAGGCCCAACGAATATTCTCACTTTTGCAATAATTCTTGTTATTATTGTCAATTATACGACCAGTTTATATTAACTTACTTGACAAACATTACTTTAAATTAGCATTTCTTGCAGAATATAGTGTTCAATAAAGTTTCAGTTTGCAATCCCTTTCGTATACCCACCTCCACAGATAGATACAGGCATATTTTGTTTGAATGAAAGAGTTTCCTACAATAGCCCTCCTAAAGGGACATTCAGTGTTTTTCATAGTCTGTTATTTGGTTTTCATATGTGCTGATTAAGTTTAAATAATGTCACATGACTAGCATTTTCAACTACAATCTCCAAATACATGATAATTAACCCGTAACTTGCTAGCCCCGGTTTGGTCTGGGATGGCCATAAACAATTCTATGTGTGTCGCCGCGAGGAATGGATCTCGTACTTAAACTTTTTACAGAGTGGCTTCCATGCAAGTTTTATGGTGTAGCGAGATGCGAGACGACATATCTTTGTGCCTTGCTTCATGAGAAGCTCTGTATCAATGCCTGGCAGTTTGCTACGAAAACAAGTCTATTGTCAATGTCCGGTCAAAATGTCCAGCAAAAAAATCACACCAAATTGCACGTGCATTGTTGACCCATAACGCATTGATAATTAGCTTTACAAAAGCTTCGCTCCCTGGGGGCTAAATATCACCCACATGTTTGCACTGCCCCTCGGCCTACTTGCTTCTACTCATGTCTCGTGGCTGACTTGGGGAAATTACTTATGCCGGGAATTTATAACGGTACCACGCCTTACTTGCGCACTTCATATCTTCTGAACCAATTGGTTGTTTTCATATATTTTTATATTAAAATAAAGGAGAAAAAATAACAAAATTCGCAAATGTGCTAAAAAAAAATAAAGACACAGCAAGCGTTGCGAAAAGGTCATTTTCACACTTCATATATTTTTAAACAAGCAGCGCTTTTCACTACTTCTTGCACGATTTATATCTGCTGAACTACTCAGTGTATTTTCATATTTTTATATCACAATAAACAGAAAAGAATGATATTTTATTCAATATAAAATGCGCAAATTTACTCACAGAAATAAAGATACAAGCTTACCTTTCAGAGAGGCTTGTACAACCATACGACACACAAAATAATCAACATTTCTACATCAGATATGGTTCGAGGTCAAATGGAAAGGTTAAATAACATGACCATATTCAATATGTGCTTATTTGTCAATTGGTTCAAGATTATGATAACTTGGAAAGTGTGATGAACGTCGTAAGTACATGTTTGCAATGCCATATCATAAATGTTCTCAGTATTTACGATTTTTTAGGTGGAAATAAAGACAAACTTTACATGGCTATAGAATTATAACCAAAGGTCGCTTTCTAATAATTTGTATATCATTGTGAAGCCAAACATCTTGTCTTCAATTCCATATATCGGATTTTCTCATTTCGTATTTACGATATTATGAGGCCCGAATTAAAGACAATCTTTTAAAAGTAAAGAAATAAAATGAAAAATCAGAGAAAGTTCAGTCAAAGATGTATACAGGTGCCGTGACCTGGAATTGTATATAACGCCCGTATATAGGCCGTTTTCGCAATGTAGACATGACATATTTCGAAAAAATGGTATCAGGTTCGCTGCCTGGAATATTCGGCCAGGGGTGCCAATTATTGCTTTAGCCAAAATACGGCTGCGAGCTAGAATATTCTGCCACAGGGGCTAAAATGGGTAAAAAAAAGAAATACGCAACTTGAGGGTTAAGAAACACCCTAATATATGCATACACTGAAACTACACGTACCATTTAGAGCACAGAAGTGCAAATGACCTAATAAACATTACCAATAAAAATTGTCCCCGTTTAGATCAGAAAACACTATTTTCACCTTTCAGTGTTTCATCCAGGATTTGATGTAATTGGGGGAGATCCCCATCTTCATTCATAAAAGTGGGGGAGTACACACATACAAGTGGGGGAGTACCTAAGCTGTTATCTAAATCACTGTATGAAAGGCATAATATAATTGTACTTACATATTAACACTTTGAACCACAGATAGTCTTTCTTCCAAGAACTTTGGAATTTTGGATAATATTTGCGCGCTTGGCGGCGATGCTAAGGCATGGTCAACACTCGAAGCCGAAGTCGGTCTATTTTCTCTTTCAGTTTCAATATTATTTAGTTCTGGATCGTTTGAATTTTCATAATTAGTGGTAGTAACGCTCACAGAATCTCTGTTGGTGAAAAAATCCAATTATTTTTTTAGTTTTCGGTTTTGACATTTTGTCTAGCAGACGCCACACTGATCAAATTAACTTCGGGTGGAAATGATAATTGTGCATAACATTCGGAAAATAGCTGTTTGAATTTTTACCTTACGGAACAGAACGAAGTTAAATGATTGATTTTACGGGAAAATACGAAGATTTGTTTATGAAACAGGAAACGATATTCTTTCGTTGGAAAAATACTTTTTTATTGATCACGATGTTGGTGAAATGATATTGATAATAAAATATACAGGGAGGTACCGCACATGTATGTTAAAATTGCGTGAGATCATGCTTTTTTGCACGATTTTTCTCCCCCACTGTGAATGTAAAATTGCGTGATTGAGTAATTCATGTGCGAGAATCCCGCACTCTGAATGAAACACTGCCTTTACAACGTCATTGAATCAACTAGTATTAAATTAGTAATTTTCAGTAAGAGAAGGCACTTCTTGATAAAATAACACCATTTATAACATCTGACATGTGACTTTACCCTTGACTAACTAGGGTTCGTCAGAGATGGAAATAGTACATACAAACATCCCCGCAGGTGAACCTAGCATTTCTCACAGCCTATCATCACTGATAACACAGCGACTCGTGGTCAGTGAAACAGTACCAGATTTGTTGTCCGGGAAAGTAGGCTGAAGTGCTTCATCTTCTACCCTACTGTAGATTGGCGCTTGTTTCTGACTCGACTGCAGTGCTTCTAACAGGGAATTTGAATGGTCTCCTGTCTTGTTATTTATTTAGAAGTGTTCATTTCCTCTTTATTTTTCTTTATTTATTATGACCGTTTTAGAAAATACATTTTTATAACTTAATATTTTCCATAGCCATGATATTCAAGCAGTATATCAAACTCAGTTTGAATGTCACAATGCTTTTTTCTCTTCAGTTATGCACTTAATCATTGGTTTGTAGACCTTTCAGTGGATGATTGTAAGGCTATATTTATCTCGGATGGACCATCAGAAAAGGCATTTGACTTCAGGAAGAAAGGAAAAAAGAGCTTGCCACTCAGTGTAAACCTTTGCGGGCACAGGCCAATGTAGATGACACCACTTACTCAAATCATGTTTCTACATTGGTCAGAGAATCCAGAATTGAAACAATGTATGTTGTCAAACTTGTCAGAATTAATTGAAAGTAGTGAATCATGAGTTATAATCCATAGACAGCACCATACTCAAACTAAGGACAGTGTTACAGAGCCCTTGGCATGGTTCATGTTATTCATTATAGTTCATAGGGTTATGAAGTTTTGAGAACAGCTAGCCATATTATCATTATTATTACCTATTCCTCTCAGCTGTACAATCTCCCTCTCTCAGGAAGAACTGAGAACCCAAATCGGTCACCGTGGCTGTCTTCCCGTCCTGAATTGTTAGTGACTGAAAAATGACATTAAACAGTGAAAGACAGTTCATTGAAAAACAATGAGTATTATATCGGGAGAGCTAATATCTAACAATAAAGAACTGACTGCTCAGCCTACCGGTAATTGAATACAAGAATCATAACTTGTTAAAAAACTCTTTCCCTGTTGATCTAGGTGTGTACAATCGTTTATGTCTTACACTCTATTACAAACTTACATGTTAAGTTGGGTTTGGGTAAATGTTTCAACTTTATCATTTAACATCAAGAGCATGATAATGTCTTGTATTAATGTATGCTTATAACACTTGTAAATTACACCTTTTGTTTTACTTACAATGACCAAATAATCTGATAATATTTATTAACTCCACTAACAGATACATGCAATTTCATTAAAATAAAAAAACACAAGAGGCTGAAATGAAATGAAACATTACATGGTATGATATGAATGATATGATTTGTTTTTATTTCCAGTTTTTTTACATTTCCATACATTCCAAAGTAAAGTAATGTGCATATTGAATATAGGTCAAATATGGCATTTATTGTACATAATTTTTTAAAAGCATATGTAGTGTTGACCAGAACGTATGAAAGCTTGCATATTTACAATTCGAAAATACAATTGTTTTTGTTATTTGATAATAGTTAATGAATGATATGATATAGTGTGAATTATTGAACATGAAATATGATATGCTGAGATATAGATATGTATTTGTTCTGTTTCATGAAAATATCTCACCTTGATTCCAGCAAGCACTATGTTCTTTGCTGAAAGAAATAACACAAGATTAACTTACACTGGGCAAAACTCTGATTAACAATTTAATATTTCTGTCAATTACAAACCGTTCAATACATCCTGTTCATAAAGAAACAAAGCAGTTCTTCTGGAGGGATGTATTTAACTTTTTGCAAAGTCAAATTCAAATCGTCTCCTCTGCTCCCATCTCCCACAAAGTCAACAAAATAAAGAATGTTTCAAAGAGCCATTGAGTATTTCTTGTAGAATTATTTTGTCAACATATACACATGATAACAATTTCATCTACAACATTACATATCAGAAATAATTTTCATACAGCAACACCTTGATTGACAAGCACCACTAAATGAATGTGACCTACTTCCCTTTTTTGTGTACCACACAACTTACACATTAATAAGAATTCTCGAAACTACGAAAATGACAGCTTCAGAAAGATAATGCCGGAGAGTCGGCCATGATGCCCCCAAGCCAGTTCAAGCGATCGTAGTTGTGTGTTTTTAGTTCATTTGTCAACATCTACATAGTTCTAAAGTGTCTGAGTTAAATATAAGTCAAACTTGATCTCCTTACTTATTTCTCAGCATATTTCAGAAAAAACATCATATAAATATTTTTCAATGAGAAAGATTTTTGGCAATTTTTCTTTAGTGTTATCAACATACTACGAAACAAAAGTTCTTGTGTCAATATTCACTCTCCATATCTTATAAACGGAATCATCATCACAAATTGTAACCGTGGGAATTGATAGAACATTAATGATTTGAACCAACACCCTCAGAGTCAGGCACCTACCGCCACTACTGACAGTACCAACAGCTTACCTATTTGGCCACAGTGACCCAAAGAAAAATAAGCTATTTTCACATTCAGTACCCTCTGATTGATATAAATTGGCACAGCTTGCAAGGCCAATGCATTTTCAAAATTTTATTTTGTTTGGTTTAAATGTATTTTATTCCAAAAGAAAAGGATTAGGACCAAGTTCTCCAACTTAGAATACCTTCTCCTTTCATTTTGTTATTCAACTGTGTAGAGCTGAGACAATGCTTATACATAATAATAATGCCTGCCTAACATATATACTTACCAATTTCTATACCAAGTCCTCCCATTCCGTAGATAAGAACTGAGGCCTTGGCCATACGTTTCATTGCACTGTCTCCCAATACATATCTCTGGCGACTGGAAACACAAAACCACAGAAAAACACATTACAAACATAAGAAAATAAAACAGAGAGGGTTAAAAAATGGATTTGAAATTGATCTGTTATTGACAGGATTGTTTGCAGTAAACTAATATACAAACATGTGAATGTACGGAGCGTCATCAGACCCTGAAGAAACGAATCAATCAAGTGAGGTAAAATGGTGATAGAGGGAATATTTTGTAACTTATCTCTCAGAAAATGGTTAATTTTAATGAAAAACTGCATATACTGCTCATTATCTAAATGAAGGGTTCTTTCAGGGTATTTTAAAAAAATCATACAATAAGTAAAGTAAAGTAAAGAATGCACTATACAAAACAACCAATACTCTGATAGAACCCTCTCTTGTATCTCATTCTTATAATTCAAGAAAGTTCACATGTCACAGTTGAGGCATTGAATAACCCAGGGTCAATATTTTCAAACATATGTCATAAAGTAAGATAGAAACAACAATGTTAAAATTCTAACTTTAACCATACTGTTATCAGTTTCAATTTAACAAATGTTTTGAGAAATTCATCCATAAATGATAAACACATGTATTTCACTCTGAAATGTGGGAAGTTCACCCTCAGGTGTCATTGAACCGATCTCTCTTCATGCATGCTGAACCAATTGTAATTGCCTACAGCAAGAAGAAAGTTCAATGTATTGTATTCAATACAATGTACTTTTTAAGAGCTACATATATACAGAAATTGCATTAAGTATAATACCCACCTGTATAAAGTGTCATCAATTTCTACTTCAGATGCCATCTTTGAAACCTTCAAAGATCTGAAAAAGATATTGTATGGTTATTTAACCAAAAAACGGAATCTGGAATGATTTTTTAATGATCAATTTACACAAGTGTATATAATGTTTATAATATTGTTTATATTGTTTATATGGCTGTTGTATGTTTTTGTTTAATATATACTGGAGACTGTATTAGATGTAATGTAAATTTCCCTCGGGATAATAAAGAATTATCTTATCTTATCTTATCTTAACCAAAAATGACAACCTACATACACTATATTGCTACTCCTACAACTAGGCCTATACTTTGGGGTTTTTCAAACAATGAATCACAAAGTTGTACGTTTGCAGGATAACTGTTATAAACTCATCTACCACTAGATGCAATATCCGTTTATAAATAGTGTCTATATATTCTCAAATTACCTTACAGTATGCTCTCATTACACATTTTAATATTGGTGATAGACTGAATATTATAAGGGTCAAAACAACACTTTGACAGGTTATTGGTTTTGTCAGATTGACTGCTGACAATAAAATGCAACACTTTCTAACTAACGATGACATGTTTTCCATTTGGGATAATAATTTGTTAGTGTGATTTAACTATTTTGAGAAATGTCATATAATGATAGATGTAGATAAAGATAATTTCTTATATTTAATTGACGGATTGTTGTGAAATGAAACCAGGAAATTCAATGTAGACTGGTCAAGTAATCAATGAATAATATCTGCCGTTTGTCGATCTCAATGTCAGATAACGTTAGATAACTGTTATATCTGTTGTTTCACCCAAATAACGGTATAGTTGCATATTATTGATACCAACCAACAATCTTTTTCTCACTGAAGTGGGCTTCCGTAATTTCCCGGTGTAGTGAAAGCGGAAGTAAGAACCTAAATCGATAAAACATGTCGCGATTCGCTAGCGAATCAGAGCAACAAAGCATTATCCAATGAAACGGTTCGTTACAAATAGCAAGTGCCCGTCCTGGATCAAGCCGGTAAGAGTGAAGTCTCATTCAGTGAGCTACAGAATGGCGACGGATGCAATGGATAGCATGTCTATGACCGATACGGACGATCAAGGCTTTTCTCAGCCTCCCAAAGCAGCTCTGCTTTTGGTTATTGGAGAACCCCTTTCTGAGGACCACAGGAATTTGATCTTGGCCGAAATCACCAAAGGTAGGACTTTTTAAATATTTGCCAACTTTGACAGCCGCTACCGGTAACTTCCAGGAACCGAAGAATAGAGCAGGGGCGAAATGGCGTGAGTTTCAGACGCATAATAAATACGGGGGCTTCTGCCGGCGGAGAAAAGAAATTTGTTAATTTTTCCCTCTCTTTAATTTTTCTCTCGCTTTTATCAGTTTCATTTTAAATGTTTCAAAAAGAGGCCGTTGATGATCTGGTATGCGTCATGCATAAGATTTTCTGAGATGAATTCTCGCCTACAACAATGGTTGAACATCATATAAGAAAATATTTTCTGCTCCTCTTGTGAACGGAGTTAAAGAGATTTATAGGTCAAAACAGACAAAAACAACCAAAATGTGAATGACATTCTATAAATTTGCTTAAATATAGTGGAAATGAAACAGACATATCATTATCATAATTTATATATCCCGCATCAGCCAGTCTACTAGGAATAGGATGACCAAAGCTGTCATTAAGTCTCACCAAGACATCGCACTTTGCGTTGTCATTGTTTTAATAAGTATCCTGAGACAAACATGTTTAGGTAGTTTTCTCTTTTAAATGAATATTTATTCATTTATCTCTAAAAAAAATGTGCCTTTCCTTTGCTTTTATCTTTTAAATATGAATTCTTGTTATGCTAATGTGATTTTATAACATACAACGTAAGGTCTGCAATGTTGCATCATTCAAAGAATTTTTAATGTTTGTTAATGAATCTTGGATATAAACAAAAGATAAATGAGAGTTAAGGGTGATTAACAAACATTACATTACACAATAAAATGTTTCCATTAATGCACTTATTTCTTACCAACAAAGAAAAAACAAGTGGAATGCTGATTTGAGGGCTGTTGATGTATTAATCAATTAAGTAAATGTTTATGTTTCATATTCATGTTTATGAGGTGAACTCATGATAACAATAGGTCAGTATTTTCCCTATCAAACATGTTATGTCATTTGTTCCAATATTGCAATTGACATATTCAATTGACACAGAAAAATCAAGACTAAGTGAATTCTTAGTGGCTTTATTTATTCACACTGTGTGACATTTCGAAATTGACAAAGGTGTTGTTTTCAGTGTCTGTGTACCTGTTGACCACCTTGACTTAAGGTATTGATGGAACTTGATTTCTATTTTCTAGCAACTCTGTTTTGCTTTATTTTCCCGACCCAATTTACCAAACAAATATCCCAGCGATGTATGGGGCTGCTTTTAGGAGAAAAAGCAGTTTACAGCATTGCCTTCTTTGTTGCCTTCTTTATCATCATTGATGTCTATTGAATGGCAACACATGCTATGTGCAACATTTGGCTAGAGAGTTTGTGAATTAGGTTATAGGCTGCCTCTACACTCATTGATGCCCTCTGAGTAACCCATATATTTAGAAATTTATAATTTTAATATGTCGTTGTTCATGATCAGGATGTAATACAGATCTTGAAGTTACAGATTTCTAAATAAAAACACAATTTTATTATTGCCTTATTATAAGTTATTAACTTCATATTTGAATTTCATGCAAAATTGTTAATAGACTGACAATTGTGTTATGTTATGATTGCAAAGGTCAAAGCGTAAAGTGTAAATTTGAAGACTGAAAAACAATATCATCGAAGCTTGATAATGATTATCATGTAATCAATTCTTCTGTTTATACAATTGTTACATACAATTGAGATTTGATTGAAGAGTTTACTATAATGGAGAGTAGTTAGTTGGCTATGAGGTCATACTACTTATAAGGGAAGTATGAGTCACGGAGTCGCAGCCTGCCAGTGGGCCGAGAGAGAGACGTATTGTGTACAGTGCCTCTGTAGCATGGCAGACACAGCTACAGCCTGTAACCCTATACATTCTGCAACTTGGAAAATATCTGACGGGAGGGTTGCTGTTTCTGCCTACCAGTGACACGGTTTGGGGTCCTGGATGTGGAGGGAAATAACATCCTGATATTAATCACACATTCATGACCCTGCATATCTACCATACTAATTATATGATTCATCTGGGCTTTTAAACGAGTCTGGATTATGTTTCAGTAAAAAGTTAATTAAATGGTGTTTCATGCTGTGGTATTAGTTTCATTAAAATATATTTATCCCTGGTCTGGTTGTCTTGGATTTTCGAAAAGGCTCATGTTATTTGTTTCTCAAGATAAATAGTGCTGATAGAGAAATATAACATTTATATGTCAGATATATAGAATGGGTGATAACATTGTAGGAACTGTGTTACACATAGATAACATTAACACACATGAATGAAAGAGATACAAAGTTGCCCATTGTTATAGAAGCTATTCATACAGGGACCTATGAAACAGCAAGCAGTCAAGGATATCCCTTTCAGCAAAAAGCATTGGTAGTCACTCAAGGGATCAAATGTCAAAATGATATTCTAGAAGCAGATAGTTATGGTGATTGTGGAGAGCGGTTGCAGGGGGTGGCAAGATGACCAGGGAAAAGTGGGGGACTGTTGGTGTCCAGGGGGAGGGGAAAAGGGAGAGCTGTTTGAACAGAAGGCACGAGGAGTGGGGGGGGGGGGGGGGGGGGGGTCTGTCCTCCAATATGGGGTCAGGGTTACCTGGGATGGGGGTGGAGGGGAGGGTGTGTAAGATAAGACTTTGAGGACAAGTGGAGAGATTACAGATGTTAATTGCTGCTTGAAGAGCTACTGATAGTTTTATGTTTATCTAGCAGTCTGGACTAGTACAAGGCTAATTTGTGTACTAGGTGGTATTTGATTTGAAGTACATCGTTAACTAATTGACTATGAAATTCTACTGTAATTGAATGCCATGAATGCAGACATCAATTTCACAGTGTATATGCCATCAGACAAGACTTTTGATTTTGACAAGTATTTGAAAGTTGTCATAGTATTGATAAATTAAGCATGAGACAAATGTCATGGATAAGAACTTCTTCAAAGAAATTCTCCTCCATAATATTTTGTCTTGATCTTGAACACCAGCTTCTAAATGCCTCGCAAATTTAACAATTAATTATATTTTACAAGATAGACATGGTACAATGTTTTTTTGTGATGTAATTGAATGCGACGCAAGAAATTCATGCATTCAGAATATGAGTACAATATATTATATCAACTGATTTGTTGCCGTCAGTTGTTTTACATATGGTTACAGCAGACATAGATTTCCACACTCTTCTAATGGTGACATTTTCTTTGACATATTTCCTTTTGAAAATATGCAGGAACGAACAGATGTTGGGACTAAATCATGCAGGGGGGAGGGAGAATGGGTTGGTCACGATGACCTAATTCAGCACTGGCTGTTTCATAGCCTTTGTCACTTGCTGTTGTGCCTCGTTAATTTCAGCTCACTGGGACTGTTGTGTAATCACTTTGCAGTTACAATAATGTAATTGTAAGCTAATTGTATGTATGATAAGAAAAGTGGTAATTGGACAATCTGTCATTCATGAATGATTAATTAATACAGCATGAATATTGTGCCTCTGTGCATTACTTTTGTGATATATAATTTATATTACTCGATTGTCATCTGACCAATATTACATTTGTAATTATTTATGAAATCTACAAATAACATTGATATTTTTTATACAATTTCTCTTTCCTACAATGCATAATTTGGAAATGTATCTCGTCAACTTATCCTGCCTTTAACAATTGTGAGGCTTTAATGAATGAATGAATACCCTCATTTTACAAGCATATATACAATTCAATTTTGAAAAAGTCAAATATCGTTTTCTTCAATTCTACATTGAATGTAAGTTATTAATTTATATTTATTAAGTTTATCAAAGGAATGATCATGAGCTTTAATGTTTAAGTGTCCCCACCCTACCGTCAATAACATTTTGTGTATAATGAAAAAGAACTTGTGTAAGACTTGGAATATAATTCTCAGTACGTTGCATGATTACCAGCTAATGATGTAACTGAATGTCATTCCTGTATGGCTATCAATAATCACCTGTCTGAAAACGGAACACCCAGGATGGAAATTAAATTAATGTTGTCAATCAATAATGAAGTATTTTTCGTAACTTGTCTCCATATTTCGTGTTTCCGTGGCGACTGAACGTCTAGACATCCTCTTTGTGGAACAATGGCAGGAGCAACTATTGATTGGAAGCAAAGGCTTTTACCAAGTGCTTGTACTGTCAAACCCAACAGGACCAGGTTTATGTTATGCAGATTTGTTGAATATTTCAATATTTTAGTTGATCCTTTCTTGGTTAAAAACTACTTTCCCTACTTTCTTTGTTAAAAACTACCTTCTTTGTTAAAAACTACTTTCTTGGAAATGAGCAAAACGACATATGTCATATGTTTTTCAACAGTTATTTACTTAGAAATTTGTAAAACTCATATCTTGGAACTGACCCATGTCATATTTAAACATTTCTCTTGTTTGAAAAATAAAACAATTTTTTATTTCCAATGTGACAGAAATTGTATAAAGTTTCATGGGGTGAAATTTTAGCATAAACATAATTTTAGCATAAAAACTGCTTGTTGCTTCATATCAATTATCACACATTAGATTAAAGCTATCAGATATTGAGCACATGTTTGAGTTATTTGATATGAATAATTATTCATGCATAAAAACACAAAATCAAATTTACCTGTCATCTCATTGGAGGAATGTCTTCATTTATTCATGTTCATTTATTTTTATGACATGTTCCATTGTTCATAATGTTAAAGAAAAAAGAAAAACTCACAAGTTACAAATATTTCATTTTTGTGTAAGCCAAACAAAGCACTCTGAAACTAAATAATGCAATGACCCTCTATGATGTTGATGCAACAGCGAGCAACAAGAACCAGTTCAATTATACACTCACATTGATTAGGCCTTTAAATCTCTATTTATTGCCATTATAAGAGCTTTTATTGCTTTTTGGGGATTTATAAGTTTGAAGAGATATCGTATTACCTTTGTGTTTTACCAGATTGGGTTGAATTAGAATTTCCATATTGACAAGGATAAATTGGTTTTCTCTGCCTTTGTTTCCTCAGATGCACAAAATAATAAACCTTTCTCATTTACCATTACTTTTCTCCATGTTGGATTAATTATTATTTTTGGAAATTTTGAATATTGTCAATTTCGATAGCATTTTGTCGTATTTTTAGTATTTTCCAAAATATCAGAAAAATAACTGCAAATGTTAAAATTCCAATTGTTAGATTGTTTGCAATTTTTGTTCCATTTCATTTGAATATTCTAATTGTGAAAAAAAGTTTCCCATTTGTAAATTGAAGTGTAATCATTTACCATTGTTTCAGAAACAAAAGAAAGAGAATCAGAGTACATTTAGTTCCGTCCCAGAGCTTGAAGCCTGAATCCATTTGTTAGTTTTTTGTGGTTTTAGTTTAATTAGAAATTATAATTATCTTTTTCGAAGTGGCAAATTTTCAAGCTTATTTCAACCACTTATATAATTTATAATTCTATTTATAAAATTTTATTCATTTCTTATTATAGGAAACAATGCAGATGGAAATAGTTGAAACTCAGATATTTTGAAAAGGTTTTATTTACCATTACGTTGTAGCATATTGGGCTGATACAATAATGTAGAGTCTCTCTGACTGGACTGAAAGCAATGTCATGATCTTGTCAACAAGTTGTGTGTGTCGTCCATGACTCACAACTCAGGTCGTGTTGATCCTGATAGCACTGATAGACAGAGTGTTAACAAAAATACCAACACTAAATTGGTCATATTATATATGAAGTACAGTCTTCTATATCGTTCAGTGCACACTCCTTTATCCCTCCTGTTATTGGAGTGGTATATAGCCCTGTATGTTTATATTCTCCATTGATATGGTATAATATGGTTTGATCTCGCTGGGAAAGTATTTTGTTGAACAATGTATAAAAAGCTTTGTGTATTCAGTAAAATGGAAATTGGACTTAGATAACATGCATGGTTGTCATGTTTCTGAGAAGTGTCAGTTGATTTGGGGTTGAGGTGAGAGATAGCACAGTGTTTAGTGCATTTAGTTCTGGATCAAGAGATCTGGGGTTCGATTTCCACCAGGGCTTCCACAACTATGTCAGCTGTAGAGAACTGATCTTCATACAGTAAGGTTTGGGTGCAATGATACACTGAATTTCAGCGAGTACCCCCATGATTCGCTAGTTCTAGCCGATGCTTGCAGGTTTCACAGCAAAGCATAGCCACAAAGGTGTTTTGAGCTATAAGCTGGGCAAATCACCTCGCCTAATTAGTGTGTAATCTTACACCTTGATTAACTGATACAAAAAAACGTTATATCCATGTTGAAGTATTCAAAATTATGTGGATATATATCCCAAATACTCGCCGCAAATGGCTGCGATACTGCCGAAGCGGCGTTAAACAATAACTCACTCACTATATCCAAAATACCCCCAATTCTGCGTACAGAAACTTGACGATTCCACCATATATTTTAGAAGCTGCAATTAAATCTGAGTACAGTGTTGTATGGCCTGAAGCTCTGATCAGGGTCCAGTGTTGATGATATGACATGATGTCCATGTAGTGTTGGAGTGTATGGTGTGAGCCATTGATATTTGAATACAGTGCTTGTTTTTATGGCATGAGGCTCTGATATTTCGAAGACAGTGTTGGATTATATGGCATGAGGCTCTGATATCAAGGTAGTGTTGGTTGTATGGCTTGACGCTCTGTTATTTGAATACAGTGTTAGATAATATGGTGTGAGGCTCTGATATTCAAATACAGTGTTGTATTGTATGACATGAGGCTCTGATATTCAAATACAGTGTTGTATTGTATGACATGACACTCTATAATTCGAATACATTGTTGGTTGTATGACGTGAGACACTGATATCCGAATACAGTGTTAGATTGTATGGCGTGATCTAACCCTGAGTTTGTCTGCTGATAGGGTGTTAACTATGAGTCACTATCTGTCACATTTCAGAGAAATAATGGTCTGTATGTATTTGCACTAACACTTCATGTAATAAAGACATAATCCATGATATGACAGTCACTGTTGAACTCCATTTAACCTTAAGGGCTTTCTTTGGAAATTCCTTTTGAAATAAGTTTTATGTATCCTTGTCTTCCTAGAATAGAGAACATTTTTTTATTGAATATTTTATCGATAGTTTTAACCATCGACCATTTGGTTGCCTAATATAAATCTAATTTTTAATGTGAGTCCAGAATAATTTACAAATGGTTTGTTTTTATGTGTTTGTATTTACATAAATTAACATTTGAACAATAAAAGGTCTTTCTTCCTTCTACCTCATATACCTCACATTCTTAAACTTCTCTTGAACACAAAAAATGTATATACCGGTATATTTAATAAAGGTGAAATTTAGTGCATATTGTACAATATGATTTTGAATTGTTAATATGCACAAGTAGTCCTTGGATTAGCAATATATTTTCATAGAGAATTCTGAATATGAAGTGCATATTTAATTTCCATCAGGCTGCAGGAATAATAACGATTTACATTCAATGGATACTTTGCACTAATTATCATGAAATTTGTATGGAATTTGGATTGTGAAATTGCCTCAACAAATGTCAACCTTGGTCACTGATGGGTTCTGGGATATTTATAGAATTAATAAAATGTCCACAGACAGTTTTATTGTCCGTTGTAAAGATCACTGCGGAATTCTTCAAGACTATGAAGCAAAGAACTTTACAACATGAAAAAATATCAGTTTTGAAATTACTGATTGATTTGAGAAATTACTCCCGTTATTTTTTTTTATCCTTGACAGACTTTGAGGCTCATTTTGGGGTTATCAAAACAGTAAACATATCTTTCCTCTGCCTGTTTTAAATCTTTTTGGAGAAAAACTGCAAAGAAATGTGCAAATGTTTGCAATAGACGTGGTGTAGATTTCACAAGGGTCGGACTGGTAATCTACAGTTACACAGTAATGCACAAGACGGGTCAGAATGTTAACTGCATCTGTTGCTGATCTAGACTGTCACACCCTCCCTTCATCATTATTCAGTGAATCAATCTCTATCATTCACCATTATCTAGACTATACACTTATCGGTTGTATATAAACAAATATTTATTCATAAATGACCATTTTATCAAATATTGCAAAAGAGCCTATGAGAGACTAAATTCTAGACTTGCTTCTCAAGGATGGATCTTGTTTCCATGAAGTGAAGTTAACGTTAAAATATGGACACCATCTCTGAGTAGGTCTTACCATTCTCTGGACCTTGACAGAGCTAGCTTACAAAATAATTATAATCTCAGGAATGAATATTTCTTTCTTTCTGAAATTTATGTCATTGATTCTTAGGTTCTCTGAATTGGTTCCTGCGACCAGTTTCTGATATTTAGGATCTTTTGGAATTTTTGGGTTATCAATACTATAAAACCAAGCAAGAAGTATAGAAAAGGGTTAAAAGTTGAATTTTGTTAACATTATATCAAATGAAAAACAGGTAAAAAAAACAATATGTAGATCTGAGGTATCAAGAGTTTCCAATAGTTCCAGACATGTTTGGCCTGTTATGTACTAAAACACTGAAAGGACTGATACAAAAGGATCAGACAATTTTAATTTGTTTTCATACAGAGGAGAGGTTAAAATCATTACTTTTGAAAAGCTCTCAGATTGCAAGTCTAGAACTCAATTAGTATCACAAGACATCATTCAAACTGCAGCTCATCTTCAATATTTAAGAGAAATACCTTTGGCCAATAAAACTGTATGTTTCTGAGGGTAGTAGTTTGGAGTGCCTTCACTGCATTAGTTTGCCCTCTCTCCGCCTATATCATGTTTTAGCAATGTAAATGTTTGTTGATTTCATTAGAAGGGAGAGTTTTGGTTGCAGGAGTAGATATAGCAGTAAGTAATGAAGGCTGGCAGGCATCTGGTCCACATTAGCCTCTGCTTCACATAGGGAGGGAGGCAACCTAGGCTGGTGGTGAACCTAGAAATGCAGGAATGAAATGACATTATGTTCTCTCAGTACTAACTTTGAGGTCCTTTTTGTTAGTCATTTGATAAGATTTAGCGTTGTCTGTCATCCAACCCAGAGTAAGAAATAAATGGAGCCTTCTTAAAGAAAATGTGGACTAGTCGTGTTGCCTCCTGAATCAAAGTATTGTTCAGAACACCTTTTATTTTATTTCATATCAAAAGTAAAAAATCAGTAGAAAATCTTTTTTTAAGGATTATATGTCTAATTTCAGGCCATATGTGCGCTTGCTAAACCATTATGTTCTGAAGTATTTAATCTCATGACAATTGAAAATGTTAAGTGAGATTTAGTGTGTATAAGAATCAATGTCTACTAACATCTGATGACCTTCTTGCTCAGTGAGTTATAGTTCAAAGAATTGTTTTGCAGTCATTATTCAGTCATAGAAAAGAGCAAACTAGATTTAGGTTGAGCAAACATTGGAAATGAGTTTAATTCAATTGTGTTGAGTTTAGAATTGATTGTCAAATTGTATATACAGTGGTGAGCTCAGACTGCATAAAAACTTGTTGATTTAGAACATTTTTGAAAGGGTTTATCATAAAATGAGATAATAGCTTATAAGCAGTTGGTGTTTATCACTGATAGATGTTTCATCATCACAAGTGGAGAAAGCTATCTCTTTGTAAGTTTGGCAGCATTTATGTCTTATCTAACAGTACATGTCAAGGACCCCACATGCTATCCTCCGTGCGCAGCTGTAGTTCATGGTTGAATGAGAACCAACTTCTCCCTGCTTATCACTGTCCTCCCACAATGAAGCCCTCTGTTTCACAATCTAGTTCTTATTATCTCTTGCAAAATATGTGATCTTTGAACACAGTGAATCTATCTCATAGTTTCCTCTGAATTATTTTAACCAAACTGGTCCACAATCACAGCTTATTTTCACAATCAATTTCTCATTTCTTTTCACTTGGGAGATGTTGGCTTTCCTGTCTCACTCTAATCAAGGAATTAGATGGATATACGTTTCTGCTCTTATAATCTTCCTTCTCAGCCTTGTTCCACCCAGACCCAATGAGAATCACTTATCTTGGAAACTTATTTCTCATTTTCTCATCAAGATTGTTGGTTGTTTGTATACTATGCCTCAGTCTGATAATCCCCATTGTGGGACCATGCTATAGACGAGAAGAGCTTCTTTACATCTTTAAAAGAGAACCTAGAGATTATATAGATTGTAGGGCGGGGAATGATGGGTGAGAAGTGTGGGATGGTTGAGGTACAAAGTGACAGACAGGCATTTCTCTCTGTTAACAAGGTTGTAGTCTTGAGTGTTTGGTAGTACACTAGTCAGTCTGTACTTCTCCTATTAGCCTCTGGAGGAACTGTGTTAGTGTCATCATCATATTTGTACTGAGAAGTCAGTGAAGTCTGCCATGTTAAAGAACATGAGAGCTTTTGTACAGCTTTGAAAGAACTGATCTTTATAATTTGTGTTTTGTTGAACATCAAACATTGTATAAGTTTGGGTTTTCTTCACGAATTGGATGAACAGTGTTTTATGATTTATGTTTTGTTCTCAATTGTAGCTTGTCTTCGAAGTGTTTTTCCCCTGAAGTCAATCTTTAGCTGCAGGTCTTAGGTGGTAGAAAAACATGAGTTGTAGAATGAAGTAGGTTTTTATCCTATAGGTCAGCTATAACAAAGTTGCTTGAGAGAGACAAAACATTGTTTATGTGGCCCTTGTTAGTTTCAGTATCTTCATGTTACAAGTCAACCATGTTGAAGAGAGCAGTCAATTTGTACCCAGCCAATTAGTTGTAGGTACCAATACCATGTGACTTTCTTATTTATTCTCGTCTTCACTGTTGTGTTCTAGTACTACAAACACAAAGTAATGAACACTGGGACTGTTCTACCTTTCAGCCATGTGTATTTAGACATCTTGTACCTGACAAGCTTCATTTCATTTCATGCAGACAGCATTGCCTTAGTTCATCTACTGGCTTGAAGAAGTAACGCAGCATTTGTATGCACTAGTTACAAGTCCTCACTTCTATGATAAATCTTGAACACAGCCCAGGATGTGGCAGTCAATTTGGAATGTCCAGATTACCTCTTACAGGGATATTTCCGTGTGCAACCTAAAAAGATAGGGTGTTAAAGAGCAACCCTGACCCACCCACGCTGATTAAGTCCAGACATTAGACTTAATCTTTGTCTCCAGTTTTGTTTTGTTTTCTTTTAAAGTAAATAGATGCATGTATTGGACATCTAAAACAATTTGTCGAAATTGAGATCTTGTATGTGTCACATTTAGTACACTAGAATCCAGGATGTCAAAAAGAAAAAAACCCATTCTTCAGGACTGTGACAGAATTTATCCAGAGAAGAGATATTGCTATCAGACACATACTATTCTTTATGGTACTTGTGGTGTTATTTGGTTACTGGTTTCCTGTTGTAGTTTGAGCCTGGTGAGTAATCGTGTAGATATATGAGATCATAAACGTGTGTGAGCTTGTGGGAAGGGCTTTGAGAGTCTGAAATTACTTACTGGAAGGGCTCATGTTTTCTTTAAAGCAACAAGTTGTTGTTAAACATCATGACATAACGTCTAACAGTGTTAGACGATCAGGAGAGGAATTGTATATTGATACTCTTGCTATTTTCCTGTTCGTAACCTAAGAGATAGGATGTTACTTAGATATATAAAAAAATTGGAGCTCCTAGTATTGGGATAGTTATTATTCTAATAAGCCTCTGATATTGAAGTTTTAGGTGACATGAACATAATGATTTCAGTTACACACCAATACAAAACATTCTGTCTCTAATTGATGTTTTCAATTATTGTTAATATAAGAATCAATCTAATCAAATAATTTGTTCATCTTGAAATATGTAACATTCAATGATTAATTCTTGATTATGCATTGTTACTTTAACGACTGCAATTATTGATGTTTACATAAATGTCTGTTATTACTCCCAACAATAAAATCAGAAAAAATGTATCTATCACGACCTGACATGTTCAGCGCTGGTATTCAATATACACAGATCTTGTACGAGATAAGAGCTCTTGTTTCCAGTATAGCGATCATAATTTGTGTATAAGTGGTTAATATGAGTAATTTGGATATGATTTGATTGGAGTAAAGCATTGTTTAGATGTAAAGCATACAGATATGTAACATTCCACTACTGTGAGTCAGTCCATCTCAGTCGGTCCTCTGCCCAAACAACAGCATTGCAACACAGTGTGCACCTAATGCATAGCGCAAACTTGTCTGGCATCTCTCGGACATTTTTATTTCAATGTTTTCCTTAAGATTTATCTATTTCAAAGTGAATTTAAGCTATTTTGGTTGGGTTTAATGGGTGTCAGTCTTCGAGGCCTTGGATCTTATATTTTTGTAACCGAATTTAGTTCTTAAAATAAATGTGTATTCTGGACAGTGTTGACTGGTTTTCAGCTTTTCTTCTGAGAGAAGATAAAATTAAGCGTCAAAATGATAATAATTATGAATGTAAAGCTTCAGTTATGACATTTAAATACAAATATTATTCAATTATGAAATTGTGTTTTGATAAATAATTTTAATTTTTTTTAAGAAAAGAAACCAAAAGAATATAGGTGAACTTGAGGAATTTCTTTTAAGATTTTATGTTGATAAATTCAACCTCCTTTTAGCGGTAAGCAATACTTCTCTGAGAAACCTTCATCAAAAGTGCTATTGAACTTGATCAAATATTTTTGGTTAAAGAAATTTTGTCAATATGATATTCAATGTTTACCTGTGTGTGTTGAAGAAAGTGTGTCAGTAGGATGTTGATGTTTACCTGTGGGTCACCTGTACATGAAGAAGACCACACCTTGGTTGCAGGTAGAGTGTTGCAGCTCGTTGTCTCACCTGTGCTCACCTGGTGTAGATTAGCGGACAGATATTAGACTAGCAGGAACACTACAAGCAGACAGGGTTGGACTTGCTTCAAGGCCCTTAATCATTTCTGAGAACTTTTTGATAGAGAAACTGTTTGAGGCATATAGAAAGAGTCAGTACTATGGAGAAGACAATAGAAGAGCAACTTCCTTATCCATAAAAACCTTGTCTTTTGTTCCATGGATAATTAATTCTTTATTGCAAAGAATGTGACATTTTGATTGATGAAAACTCTTGTCACGAAAAAATATTTCCTTGTAAGTGTTGAAATTGACCAGAGTAAAAGACCTTTTAACTTCAGTCAGAACATTAGATTCATATACATTACAATGCTTCTTACTTTTTCCTAACACAAATTGGAACAAACGAGAGATTTTTGTTATGAAAATAAATATTTTGATTTCAGATTTCAGTATAGAAATGAAATGAAGATTGCGATACACATAATTTGAACCTCAACAGTGCCATGACCAAACCTCTGGTGAAATGTACTGGCATCAAGACTAGTGAAGAACTGGGCCCCCTTTCACAAAGCACTAAGGTGATCGTAAGTCACGAAGGTAACCTTAGTGCAATGTTAAAAAATTGAAGTTAATGTTGCTTTGTGAAAGGACACCCTGATAAGTAAAGGAGAGAAGTTGATTGGAAATGGTACGACAGAAAGTGAAGACTTCTCCCAGATAGCAGGGTGATGAAGGAACACGAATGGTAGATACAATGACTATAGACTCATACAGATAGCTGGGTGTTTGAGAAGGATTACAGTGGATGGGAGAGACGAATGAGGAGACTTCGATAGATAACAGAACAGATTGGACAGAATTAGTTGCTAGGGATGGCACTAGTGTAGAAACTGGGCAATTTATGTAATGGTAGGTACCGAATAAACTCTGTTCATCGTTTAGGGTTAAAATTCAAGTGTAATACACATGTATAGTATAGCTTTCCTACACATATTTTATTTGAAGCAAAATCCCAATATAGACGAGATGTTCATTAGTTCATTTCCCAGACTTCTGCATCACATAACACACAAATAACTCCATAACAGCTTGACTAGTCGATCATTTTGACTCTGAAAAAAGTGTTTTATTAAATATTGAAAAGGAAACTATGAGAAATTGGATCTGAAAATGCTATAGCCTCCTAGGCTCCTTTTCAATATTTAATAACATGGCGATATTTTACAAATAAATACTTTTTCAGAATCTCAATGTACAGCAGGGATTAGGAAAGACAATTTTGACAATGGGTCATTTTTAGGGCTTTTAGTCATATGCGGAATTTTAAATGGGCCATCCCTCTTTTAGCAATAGTAAAATTTGAAATTGTAATGGGCCATTTTTTTGTTCAATGTGCAAAATGGCTCATGGCCCCTGCCTTTCCCAAAACTGGTACAGTATTAGCAAGTGTAGATATTTTGAAGTATTAGGCTGTTGAAAATAAAGAGATCTCACTGGGCTCCTTTCGGTTTTAATTCATGTATAAATATTTTCTTCTGAAATTTTCCTTTCATGAACTCAACTAGCGAGGTATGTCACCAAGCATATATGATAAAAAATATCAGCAGATAACATCAATGACAGATACATGAGAGTTAATTTAAAACCTTATCCAAAGGGATAAAATTTCAATTTTAAAAATACACTTTATTAACAATATTTTTATACTGTGCTCTATCAAAGGATAATTCACTAAGAAAGGTGTGTGGTAAACACGTTAGAAGTAGAGCCACGTGAGACTTGAAAGCTCCATGACAGTGTGGTGTATGTGGTTTGTGAATGCAAACCTTGACTGACTGCAGCGTAAGGAGATGGTGTGGAGGCCTCTGTACACACACTGTTTACTTATCCGTACTCATCATTCTGATTCAAGCTGCCGTCTTAGATCAAACTGTGCCACAAGTTGTTGAACTCATTCAATAGTAGAATCAATCTTTTTATAGAGAGACTTATGCTGCAATAAGTTGGTATCTAATGTTGGAAAACTGGATACAACTATGACAGAGACATCATTATTCACTCGGTCATTGGGTCAGGATTAAACCTTCCCTGCTGCGTTTTTTAAGCAACAGTTTCATTTGTTTTGTGTAATTGACATAGGCCAGAGTTTATTTGACCTACAAAGAGCAACAAAGGTCTTTACTTCAAAGAGATAAGTAAATTGTCCCTTTAGCATACCATGTGAGGTTAATTCTTTTAAGTGCTTCATTTAGAATACCTTTTGAGAATTCTATCTGAAGTTTCAATTCGCCCATTTTAAAAAATGAATTTGGATAATCTCCAAGGTATAATGAATTGTCTGTATGATGATTTTGAAGTTTCATAGAATGTATTGGGAACTGGAGCCATAATGGAAGATAGAATACCACATGATACTCTGACTTCTTCTTGTCCCCATCTATCTAACAGTTTCCTAGAACCCTCACAATCAGACTGTGATTGAGCATATTATCAGCATCATGAACTTAACTTCCCTTAAATGTTGTGTTCCTCTTTTGGCTTCACTTTCAACTTCAATTTTGAATCCGTATTAGTATCAATTATATCAACTTATTGAATATCATTCATTTAATCTTCTTTTCAAAATTAATACTGTTATCATATTTGGATTTACATCTTAAAAAGTCAATCATTAAGTTCTAGATTTCAATATCATGTTTTTGTTGTACATTTTTCAACATTGATAATGTTCTTTTTGACATTTAATATAGAGTTGTAGAGACTTAATTTCAGTTGACCTAACACCAGTGAGCTAAATATGTACAGGCCACATGGGTTCTCCCATCACTTCTTCTGATGCATGTGTTTAGTGAAAACAGAGAAACTCTGGATTCTAGGAAGATAAGAATAAGAAGAAAGGAGAGGTTAGCTCTTATAGTCTGTCTGCAGTGTATAGCTGGAAATACCATTCAGTACAGACCGTCCTATAGTCTCCAAAATCATTATCTCTGAAATCATTGTTTCTGTTTCAAAACACCACCCTTAGAACATGGTATGCCTCAGAAACTCAAAGTTACATTTCAGAAAATGTTCACGTAAGGTTATTTTTTTCATATTTAATGCAATTTTCTATATTCTTGATTATACAATTACATGTTTCTGAGACTTGCAGTAAGTCTTCATTCAGAATTGTTAGCACTCCTTAGAATGTAATGTGCAGCCAGTCTTCAAACCCTAGCTTGTTGACAGAGAAAGGTGGTATGCAGGGGCATTGTTTCTCCCCTGTGCTATTTATATAATTATATAATCACTTTTTCTTTTAAGTTTCTTTGTATTAATTCAGTCAATATTTACATCATCTATTCAGGTGTGCCAAGATGATTTTATGAAGAAAATTACTTTGTTGAGTTCAAAATCGTATGTCATCTTTTGACATTTACTGAAAGGTTAATGGCAAGAATTATGTAGCACTGATATCAGGTATAGAAATTTCATTTTTATCCAGAAGTAGAGTACTTATTTTTTTTATAAAATCAATTGAATCCTATCTGTGTCAAATATGAATATTTCATTAAAATTATACAAAAACAACAAACTTTAATCATCGAGTACTTCCTGTTAATCCTCACCAATCTGATAACAATATCTGAAAGATAAAACAGACTTCCTCAAATACTCCAACTCCTGTGCATTCATCATCCTATAGTATAGAAACTCTATTGATTTGCAGAGAGATGCCTGGGAGATGTTGAACATTTATTTAGGTATAGCGATGATACAATGTAAATGGAATTTCAGCAATGTTCACGCGACAATAGGTATCGATTTGTGTCTTGCAGCCAACAGCCTATCGTCCAATAACTCCTCTAAACCTCATCCCATCACAATATCAATATTGCCCTAATCCTTAAAGAGGCATTAATTTTCTGCTTACTAATCATTGCCTATATATGGTAAGCAAAAATGCTTTCATCATCAATGTTTCCATAGAATTAATGATTTATTCGGTATTCAGGCCCCTCAGTTCAGACATATTGATTATTTCAGTCACGCCTCGTTAGTTTGGGTGTGACATCAACAACATGAGAAAGGAGCAATTGTAGCATCTTGTAAATCAGCCCAACAGCTTAAGGAAAGATGGGACGCACAATATTTGAGATTTTTAATTTGCATAATGAAATATAAAATGGGGGTCATTGAATGTTTTTTTAATACCATACATAATAAGAAAGACGCAATTGTAGCACCTTATTTATTTCCTACACCTTAAAACATAATTCAACCGACATAGTTTACTTGATTATGACTTATGTATAAATCTGTTCATAGTTATATATGAATTTCCCATTTTTATCTAATAACTTTATTTATGTAAATCCCCTTCCATAAAAACTGCATGACCTTTCGATCAGGTTTTCTAGATAATGAAACCAGACTGATAAGATAGGAATAATAGATGCATTAGTACTCGATTACAATAATTACAAAGCAAAAATTATTGATTTGACTGCTTGATCCAGTATGATATAAAAAAAACCTCATCAGCATTTTATCATATGCTAATACAGACAAGCATGACTCATTTTCACATGGCTGAATGCTATGATTGTCATAACCTTGATTCAGACAACACTACATCCCCTCTAGAGTGAGCGAGTAATTGTTTAACACCGCTTTGACAATATGGCTGCCTCTATGGTAGGTCAGCTAATTAAAAATATATGTATGTAGTTTCAAAAAGAAATGATTTATACAGAAGTAAAATGAAGTTTCAAAAATAATGATATTTGGATAACATTAAAAAATAAATTTATGCAATGTGTATATATAATTTAAAAAAGAAATGATTTATAAATAAGGTAAATTAAATTTTAAATGGATAATATTGGTATAGCATTTTAGAATTCTTATACAAAATATTTTTTCCTGTGTACTAATAAAATCCCACTCTCTTTCAATATGTGTACCTTTACAATATGAGATGATTGTTTTAGATAAGTGAATTAAGAGGAAGTCTTATCATATTTGTTAAACAATATTTGTTCTTCTTTACACATTACAGATTTATACGATCGTCCTGTTAATAGATTTCCCTCTTCCATTACGTATATATTACCTCAGTTCTATATCGTGGTAACAGATTGAAGGATTATTTACTCTTGGAAAATGTATTATTTTCATGTACAAACCCAGTCCCTCCTTTTTAGAAGGCCTCTTCTCTCTTCCTTATTGCATTACCTATGCCTTAAGTACATATGATTCATAGATAAGTCATACAAACTTAAAACCGTATTAAAAAAAATAAACGTTAAGAAGTAATTTTTCACCTATTAAAATAATCAAAGCATGTAATCATGCAGTACACAAGAGCTCCTGTGTGAAAGTCAGCGACATTAGCGTTGCTGGTTGGTTTTGCCTGCAGCTAGTGAATGGGTGACACTACTCACATAGCTTGTCAATGACTCGTACGGTTCGCATGTATCTGTACATCAATCACTTTACTATCTCTCCAAGTGGGTCATGGTCATAGACTGTCCCATCTTATCTAGTGCTTGACTAAGCTTCTCACTGAATCATAGTCTATCTCTATCAAAAATAGATCATCATCTCTACAAAATTTGATAAAAAATAAATTTCATTAAAAATATTACCATAAAATATAAAAAAATCTTTGAAATCTCTGCATTTTCAGAATGCTGAGCTTTGCTGAAATATGATAAACTTGATGTGGCTTTGAATTAAGTGGCATATGGCAGGGGTGTATATATATATATAGTTTGTGGGACAAAATTTAAAGGGACACCGCGTCGAGGATAACAATCAGATTATGTGTATCTACCTATGCTAATTAACATGTCTTCTAACAAGTCACAGAGACCCAATTTCAGAAAATTGACGTAATTGGTAATAAAAACTGTAGACAGTGAAGTGAAGCGTAACTCGTAAGCAGACACTCTAATCAGCTTAGTTAGATAAAGATGAGACTCATTTTTATCCTCGACGCAGTGTCCCTTTAAGGATCTACTCCCATTGGTGCCTTTCTGCTGTTGTTGCATGATTCAAAGTACACATTGGCAACATTAATAAGGCAGTTACTATGGTGAACATCAATTGCAAATGTCAATGATGGAAGTATCCCCTCATTTTTACTCTCCACACAGTTGTACTATTACTTTAATACTTCACAACTCTTCCAGTAGAGTGTAGCCAAGCCATGTAACGTACAAACTGATTACAACCTTGAGTGTGTTTTACATTTTGGACAAAATGGCTACCCTGTATCCTGTAGTGGCGCAGTAAGTGTAATCCATCTTCAGATTTCTGATTAAAGGTCAGAGTTCACCAGTGTTCCCCCTCCTCCATTCAGGTCTAGTGACCCCTCTAATTGTGGTGTTGCACCCTTTCTCCCTACATCCATTATAAACCTCTATGTTTATTGTTGCTGCAGACTCTCCTATTAAACTCAACCATGGGTCAAGAAACAATGTTTATCTCACTGTCAAAACATCACACTGCATAAATGTTAAAGTGAAAAATGAATATTATCTTACAAAACATCCCTAGAGAAGTTGAAAAACAACATAAAATGGTCATTTTTCATATGATTTAAATAAATCAGGTTTATCAAGCTATGAGTCTATCTAGACTAATTGTATTAATACATGATATGATATGTTATCAAAACAATCAACATATGAAATATAAAGCTTAGGAGGTGTTTTTAATTGAGGATAAATAAAACAAATATTTCCTCAAATTCATCTTCACCAAAATACCTCAGTCGTATGGTCCTATTCAATAAGCTATTGTAAGTAGTGTGTTACCTCTAAAGGAATGTGGGGATTCCATGACCTGGAGCAAAGAGGTCATTGCCAGATTTTGACCCCAGGTCATAGGTCATGTGATGTAACAGGTTAGACTGTCAAGGAATTATGTTAGGAATTCTGAAGTTCATCAGCTGTAAAGATAATTACTTATACTCAAAATAAACCTCATGTATTGACAATTCTCTGTTTACAGTTTACCTGTACCCCACTCGCCTGGATCAGTATTCTCATTTATATTTTAACTCTTTCTTGTCTGCAAAATAGTGAACAAATGAAATATTTTTATTTCATATACATGTAAAACTTGACAACAATAATAATTGTCTAGATATAGCTAGAGTCATCCTGCTCAATCAGGGTATTTTTAGCTGCAAATCCCCTGATTTTCTAAGTTGCTTTTGACTCGTAATGCTGTAAATAACAAGCTAATGAAAACTTAAAATCGTGCAATATTGGCGATGCCCGGATCAGAAGAACAATCAACAACTTTCATATCATGACATTTCATTGGCTGACAATATGCAAACCATAAATTACAGTGACTTCGACAATCATTGGATTTGTAGTAGCCTCACGGATAAAATACCCTTGTGGAACAGGATGAGTTAGAGAAGATGATGCTCAAAAAAGCTCAAAAAAGGAATTTGCTTTGCAACATTTTCTAACTGGATGATATCTAGACTTGCTCTGTGGAGAAAATTACTCATTTGTTGATAGATAACAAACAGGCAAGTAATTGGGGTACTTAGAGAAAGTCTAGTCATGCTAGTCATGCTTCCATTTCTGCTCTAATTCAAAATGTAGGGTTGAAACATGAAGAACACTTAAAGTAACTACGGCTGTCTAGCAGCTGTGTCTTGCATCAGGTGATTTCTTTGATTCAGGGAATAGAGAAGCATTTGTTGATAAGACGCCTTGATACTGTCATTTTGTATTTATAGACTTTGAAGTTTTTCAATTGTTGATTTTTAAAACACATGGTCAGTTTTGTTTTTTGGAGATACCATGATTTTCTTTCAAGTTGATTGGTTATGACTATCTCAATTTTCTGAAATTTAAGATACCAGGTTTGAGAACTTACTAATAAGGATTTTAAAACAGGTGCAAATTAAAGTTTTATGTTTGATTCACGCTCTTTAGATCAGACATTAACAAAAACAAATACACATGGACATACTGTTACATGTGTAGATAGATCTTTCAACGAATATGAAGATCTGAAGTTGTCTCACTTGATAGCTCTGTAGTCTGTTGTATTATACTATATGACCATTTTTCATCAAACTCAATTGATACATAATCTTTACTTTAATTTTATGACAGTTTCAGTATGACAATCTTTATTCCCTCTGAAAAGAAATTCAAAATTTATGATTATCAAGCAAATCAACTGTTTTATTCTCTTCAGTCTAATAAACGGAAAACCCATATAGAGGGATTAAAAATCTATATTTAAATGACTACTATATCTTACATTTTCCTCCGTCCAAAAACTCAATGAAAAATCTATGACTTGCCACTTTTATAAAGAAATCAATTATCAAGATTGGCTTGACTTTCAGACTGAACTCTTAGATAAAAACTCCATGAATTGCTGACAGTGATATGATTTATTAAACCCCTGATATGTAATTAATTATTAAGCATTCTTTAAAAATGAAACATCAAACCTAAAATAAATGACTTTTTGAAAGCAGGCTTTATTTCCCTCTTTCCTTATACAGGAGAAGCAGTACCGGGTATTTGCTGAGCTCCAGGTAATCTAGCAATCTGGCCGAGGCGTAAATCTCGTTTACCTGGGGCATGTCATTTATTTACCAGACTAAGTGACTGTTTTTTACCTGTCTGCACCGCACTGTTTTCTTTCCTCATCCCTTTCGGTGAGTCACGACTCAGCCAGGTGTGCTGAAGTCTGGAGGTATTTCAGATGAGTTGAGAGGTCTGCTGAAGTACTTACATCTCCGACCTCTATGGTCTGTTCCTCACTTCTTCTTGTCTCCGTCAGCTAGCATCTGTCACCTAGACTTGCTAGTGTCTCCTCAACACAATTATGTATAACGCATTAGTACTGTTACCATTAATGCAATTTGATACTTGACGCCCAGCTAGTAGATGTATGGTGGGACTTTGGGATTAATTTAAAGCAATGGTATTGATGCCAATAAAACTTCGGTAAAATCAATTGAGGAAGGTAACCGCCAACACCAAAGAGGAGGTCCTTGAAAATAGCAGAGTGATGATGTTTTTTGTAACATGTTTGGGGGTTGGAACCATTTCATTAGACTGAAGTCTATTGAATTTACTAATTACTCTTCTTTCATCCATTCATTCTTTAAGCCTTTGGTTCTACATTCAGTTTGTCCAGACTTGTTAAATAAGGACATAGCCTGATTAAAGCTGATTATTTTATTCAGAGTCATGGGGCAGGAGATCTGAGCCTGGAAACATGTCACCATGTTATATCCTCCTCACCACAATGTTACTTTTGAGGACTTCCTCTTTGGGAGATGGAGGACAACTTCCTCATTTAGACTTCACTGTTATCATCATTGTACTCTGTTACTACTTGTCAGCTAGACTTGATCATGTCTCCTGAACAACATACACTTGTAATGATAGCATCAAAGATACTGTAGTACTACTTTCCTAACATCACCACCTCTAATGCCCCTAGTTCAAGTCTCTGAGATACACGATTTCCTCAGAACAGAAATGCTATCATTTTATCTAGATTGGTCCCGAAACTACTTGAAACTTCTTCCTTATATGTAATTTAGCTATCAAGTTTATAATTGTTTAAAGAGTGACCTTTATATATTGTAAATCATTGTTGTGTAAGTCTAAGAATAAACTAGTAAGCTTTTGAGTTGTGAGAGGCTAATTTACACGAATCACAAATTGATTATAAATGAAAGAATTTTGGATTGACCACTCGCTAAAGATACATTAGAATATTTCTGGTCTGAAGCTAAAGGATGTCATAACTGTATTTCCGAAACTCATGCATACTTGCACGACTCATATAACCATCGCTCTTGCTCTAACAATATACATATTCACAATCCTGTCGTATAAGTCGTATGACACATTTCCTCTTGTGACAACCTCTATAACTATTAATTCTTCTTGGCCAATGGTGATTGTTGATCCATGGTTTAATTTGATTCCACGTTCATGAATTTAATAAAGTGAAACAGACTTTAGAACTTCATTATTACCTGCGTGATGGGCGTCATGTTCTGGAGACGAGTATTATGTTACTTCTTCAAGAAATCATCCTATGTCTAGTTCTTTTTCCATCTGCAAGCCATTTTAGCTTCATGTATTTCCGAAAGCTTAAAGAAGTTCTCGTGCATTATGCAAGGATGTGTGAAATATGACTGAACATTGACGTAAATTATCCCTGATGCTAGGAATAAAATATCACATCGAAGGGATTAAATCTCTGTCAGGAAACAATTCATATGATATGAGTAAATGTTACTGGAAGACTTTGAAATAGTGCATGGTCTAAGAAATGAAGTCTTCTTTTTCGTTAAGCAAATAAAGTAATGTTACAGCTTTTACTCTTACTAAGCTAAACCTAACATCTCTTGAACCTAAAATTTACTTTTTACAACCAAAATGTTTGTTTTGAAATATTATTTAGAAACGTCTTGATTTTTTTCTTACTTTGCCAAGACCATGAATCTTCTGTTTGACCCTTCAGTACAGAATCAAGGAGGAAAAGATAATTTCTCGTTACTTTATGGCTCTTGTATTACCTGACATGATTGCAATTTGTGATCTTACGTACTCTGTAAACATCAAATGTGACTTCATGTTTCTTTGTTTATAATCAGACATATCTTCAAAATTCTTACTCAGCAGAAATATGTAACATTCCATGCATCAGACGTGACACGTAATCCAATGTAATTGCTTTTATAGATTAAGCAATGAAAGTTGATTTCGCTTGAGTAATTGAGTTGAATCATTTATTTCGACTTAATTGATTGGTAGCTGTTTTCAATGCCAGATATTGAATTGTGCTATGCAGACTCGCAGATGACTTCAATCACGATACTCTGCAACACACATTTACATATTTAATGTCAAACTCATTGTGGTAATGTCCCTCAGAATAATACACCTGACACTTTGGGCATGATATATAGGCCCCAAAATAACACCAAAACTCAATTACATAAGCATGGTGATTGGAAAATCAATCTATTCGGACAAACCTCGAGAGAATAAGAGACTGGATACATGGTTCTCTTCCCAGTGGCATCTGGCAACACTTCTGCAACGCCAGTTCTTTATTAGTTCCGTGAGATGTGCTTTAAACTCTGAATGAGATCTACTTTTAACCGACCAAGTACTGTGGATAGTCAATTTCTTTATTGTATAATAGGATAACATAACATTGCTTGCTTGATATTAAACAGTGTTAGCATCACAGTAATGTTGGAAGCTTAATGATAAAGAAGTTGACAATCTATAGAACTTGTGCTTCATCATACCCAAACATTTCCATCACTAAGAGGACCAGTATTTGGTTGCAAATGTGTTAAAACATGAAAGTGAAAGATCAGGTTTTTTATGTTTTTACATTACTCTTGTAAACTCTCTTGTGATGAAAAGAAACCATTCATGAAATGACTTATGATAGAGGAAATGTTTTTAAAGACGATTGTTGGAATGTATTTTCCACCATTTGTTTCGTTTGTTGGACAATCCTGTAAATTGACCACTATTTGACACACTATTTAAGTAAATTATTTGTTAATGTAGATGTACCAGTCTTGGCTATGTTTCCAGTCCCTGTATGTCTGTATGAAATAAGGTCCAGCCGGTAAACTGGTTACTTGAGGACCGGACTGGTAACTTTTGGAGGTTTTTGTTTGATTTTGCCATTAAAATTTACAAAATCATACTTTAGAGCTTGTAACTTTTCAGGGTTATTTCATGGTCATTACATGGAGGCTGCAATACTGCCGAGGCGGTGTTAAGCAATAACTCACTCACTCACACATTACATGGATATTTGCACTAAACCCAGCTAGGGTGTCTGTCAGGGGTACACACCCGTGTTGGATGGCTCATTCATTTATCAGGCTCTGTCTTATCTCAATAACACAGCTACACCGTCAGTAACCCTCTCACCACTAAGGAACCTGAATGCTTATGATAACATGCCGAATTTTAGGTGTGTTGGGGTGAATTAACCCTCTCTTGTTGGGACAGATAGTGCAGTGGTTAGTGCTTGCTTCTTCAGAACATCAGGTTTTCATTCCACCATGAGTTAATTTAGCAACTTGTCTACAATCTTCTACTCTGCATACAGTTGATCTATGGTGAAGTGCTTCATTCAGGTTTAACCCTCTCTGTGCCGCAGTCAGAGTAGTCATCCTAAAAGGAATACTGCAACTTACATGCCAACAGACAGTGATGGTTACCTTCATGACTAAAATAATTTCAAACTTGTTTCTAAAATTACTTTCTTGTTCTAATGTTCTGATCATGCTTTGAAACAGAAAGTTAGGGAGATTTTGATTCATGTTGGGTACAAATATCCTGATGTTTGAAAATTTCTCGAGTAAGATTTTCAGTATTGAAGCTCTCTGTCTGTCTGTGATATATAATCCTAACAACTAAAGTGACATTTATCGTTATTCATAAACGTTATTCTATACTCTTAGTATTTGTCATTATCAATATTCATTTGACTAAGCTTTTGTCTTATGAATATTAGCTTTATGCAAGTTATGCAGTAAGATGACACTGATGTTTGCTTATTAAGGAAGATAATATTCTATATGATGTTTAGCAGATCAAGAATACAATATAAGCTCTCTCAGGTTTCAGTTTATGTATTAATATTCATTATGTATATATCATCATTCATAAGCAGAGGACCTAAACAAAGGTTGAATGACAAGACATGTCATGTCACAAATGTGCAAAATTGCATTCATACTACGTAATGATTGAAATGAACATCTGTACACATGCTGTCTTTATGACCCGTATCTTCAAAGTGAATACATTAACATTGTAGTACTGTTATGACAATGAGTCAGTACCTGTCTTCAGTTAATCCCCTCCTTAGTGTTAGACCCCTTTTGTGACATTGGAATATGCCCCTTTATCATCATTCCTGCAGCACAGTTTCAGATCATTTCTTCAGCAGTTTTGTCATTTTGATTAATTTTAGATCCTGTGAATCCATATTTTCTGATGTTTCTATTCAGCCATACAAATTTAACGTCTCTGTAATTTGAAGCTGTGGATTCTGCTGCAAGATATAAAATGACTTTTGCAGCATGTTGTCATGTTGATGTCAAGTTCTCGTAGACAGAACCCTCGCAGCTGTCGTCATATTGACAGCAATTATTACATCATCATCAATATTCTTCTCTCCCTCTGTCATCAAGTGTCAGCTGATTCCAGCCAAGCGGTCTCTGGCAGTTTCATTAATAGATTCTTTTCCTTAAATATTACACAAAATATGTTTTTTCATATTTAAAGTTGGTATATATGTTTTTGTCTCCAGTTTGAAATTTGATTCAAGGATTCTTTGATAAGAGATGTCTTTTTACCTCAATGTATAAATCGATATGTTAAATTTGTATAAATGAGTAAATGAATGAAGTTCTCAGTATTAAAACTGACATTAAACATTACAAAAAAGTAAACGGTTGAAGTTTAGACATTGAACTGCATATCATCATTTTCAGCTGATGTTCAAGTATTAATTAAAATACTTAAACTTTCTGTCTATGTTAAGGACTAGAGGTAACAAAATTGAAAGTATATTTCTCAAAGTGGACTTTTGTATTCTTCAACACTTTTTGGTACTGGTTTTCCTTCCTTGTAAAACACACTCCTCCTGTTTGGAACTTGAGAGCCCAGGGTGACCGTTTGTCATTAAGTAGATGCAGTATTACTTTGAAATTATATCTCATCAGTGTATTTCTGTCACCTTCAGCTGAAAGAGCTCTTTTGTCACAAAGTTTCTTCTAAAATACAGCACTTCTGTTCTTATTGATATTGGAGAGGCCAGAGTGACCCATGTTATTGATTAACTAGTTACGGAGTCTCCCTGACATAACGTTTCCTCACAACGGAGTAGTTTAACAGTGAGGGTCTCAGCAAATCCTGGGGTCACCCTGTCCCAGGCCTAGCAGCCTACAGGCAGAAAAACTCAGTGCGAAACCATCAATCCACAAGCTTTATTAATATGCGACGTTTACTATTTCTGTGTCTCTGAATTTGTTCTGGTTTGCTTTGCAAGCCTTCTCATGTGGTTTTTTGGTGTAAAAGTTTTAAATTATGGTTCTTTTTGTAAATTTTATGTGCAGAGTATTAAGATTTTAGAGCTTAATATTTTTTATTCAAGCAAACTATTCATATTTATTTACAAGTTAGCACATTTTTACAGTCTAGACAAGTCGTGAGTTGGTAATTAAAATTGGTGCCAAAGCTTTGATTGATTAGTCACTTTACTGATTATAATTACTGGGAATGTGATTGATAAGTGTGATTTTGGTTAGGAGAATTTAATCTCGGTAGAATATTGAAATTATGAAAAATTAAATAATGGAAAAGATTACCCTTTTCAAAATTCAATTCTCAAATTGTTTCTTTGCCAGCCAGACACATAATGACATAATCGTCCTATCCCAGCCTTGAGTCTCTGAGACAGACATGACTTCATTATCCCATCCCACCGTTGTCACGGTTACCTCATCATTCCATACCATTTTCACAGAGTCCATCACAAATGATTCTTTCAAGCCACATTGTCTACAGAATTGGGTAATATCAGACTCGTTAATACAGTGACGAGGGCAACACAAGGCTACTGAAGCACCAAGATAAGGGCTGGGGTCTGACTAGAACTAGAGAGACGGGAGATGGCTGTGGATTGGGTTCCATCCGTTCTGCAAGAGAGCAATGGCTCCTGGCTTCAAGCCAACATTCCTGTCTCTCTGTGCAGCTGGCAAACAGCACTGCCCTGCTCATGTGATTATCAATGTATTCATCATTATTCACAAACATGCAGTCTGTTTGTAAACCCTGTCCGACCAAACCTCGGTTCCACAACACTCGGCTGATAGCAGCACTGTTTGTAATGGCTGGCCGAAAATATTGTGTCATGTATCGAAGGATTGGTTTGTTTTACGTCGGCTGTTTCCATTTTGTCTGCAGTAGAGAACTGTTCTACACTCAGTAAGGTTTGGGTGCAATGCTACACTGAATTTCAGTGCAATATCACCCATGGTTCGCTAGTCCTAGCGGTTGCTAGCAGGTTTCACTGCAATACATAGCCACATGGTGATGCGGGCTTTCTCCCTGCAATAATACTAGCAGCCACAATATAAGTGAAAAACGCTTGAAAGCAGCGTTAAACCCCAACTCACCTCACCTCACCTCCATTTTGAAGAAGCTACCTTGCTCCAGCACTGTGATGGATGTCCTCAACTTTATAATTGAGTCAATATTAAAGTACATTTCTTCCAAAATATATGCACTTGCTTTTTAATTGGCAAAACTGTACTAAAGTATTGACAAAGATTGTGTTTCATAACATTTCTACATTACTGCCTTGTCTCAGCACACATACGTTTTAATCTTGAACATCTTTGTTAATGAAGCATTATACAATTTTTGACATGTTTCTATTTAATGTTTAATGTCCAGGAGAAACCATTTATTAAACCCTCACAAAACCTTGGGTGGCATAACATACATGAAGATTTCACTTCAAAATGTAAATTTAAGATGAAACCAAAAACCAAGAACTCGGGTGAGGGTGTTGTGCTTGTCCACAGGAAGCTCAAGGAGATAATGGTCATTCAACTAATAAACAGTAAAATAACTGAGAAATAAGTATTACTAAATAAATAAAGAACTTTCATTAAAAAAAACATACATCCCAAAATGTCATTTAATTAGAACACTTGAGAGAATTATGCGACAGATAAAGTAGCAGATTTCACCTGTACAGGTAGATAATGAGTAACATGTCTGAAGATAAGAGAACCTAGATGACCCACCCAATAACACAGTACTTACCTGTCTTAACTCATGGACCCACTACTTTACAGGTACACTGTAAACATACCTTCACATTTAACCCTCTGTCTACCACCATCACCTAATGTCCCACTTGTCTACACTTCATCATAATCCACCAGACAGAATAAGGTACATTACACAGTTAAAGCTACATCATGAACTAGTTTCAATGCTATTGCTGTTTACTGTTGCTCACCTTTATAAATTCTTCAGCATATCCCAGCAGTCAGAAGGTTAAGGTATATTTTAAAGCCACAGGTACACTATAAAGCTACATTAAGATGCACTGTGACTCCATGAGGTGGGTTATCGCTTTATCTGGCTTGTTTATTACTCTGTTAACACAGCCCACCAACTGATAACAACCTGCAACAAACATACTATATCATGGATGTTTTTCAACAATGTCAGGGATTTAGCCCTGTCCTCATTTGACCTCACTTTATTGGAATTTCAAAATCGTTTAGAATTTTGTTTTCTTGCCTCAATATTTGAAGTTGACTTTGAAATGTAAATGAATTTATCATTAAACAAGCGCTTGTGCTAATTTCTATAATTTACTTTGAAAGAACTAACATTTAGATTCTGCAATCAAAGTTTGGGAGGAATTTTTTTTTGAAATTTCAAATTTAGCAAAATATGATATAGTGATGCTTTGACTTTGAGTGATATACAGGACTAATAGCAAGTGTATGACAAGGCCGTGGTCATGGAGGCATGTTTTTTTAAAATGCTGAATAGTTCCAGAATGATAGTGAAAGAGTTCCAAATGTGCAATGCTGCTAGCTCAAATAGGCAGCTACAGTCAAAGGAAACAATTGAGTAGGTTCCATTTAACATTTGAAGGGTTTGAAATGGATAATAAATGAAGAGGAGTTGCACACAGATAACCAGAAAGGTTCACACGTGTGTGTGATTAGCTGGCAGTCTGTGATGGTTCCACCCAATAGCTGGCTGACCCCATCTCAGAGTGCAGTGTTTGATGAATATGCCCACTGTTTCTGTCTTTACTTGTTATAGGTCAGGACTGTACAATTAGTCTTTCCCTCCAGACTGTGCTTAAAAACTGAAAGCTACTTTGTTTCTGTTTATGCTAATTTGCAGTAAATTTATTCCTGCCTATTTGGGCTGGACCAAATTTAAGTCATTGTTTTCTGAAAGGTCAAAATGTCAGATTTAGATTTGTTAACCTTGCCACACTACAAATCATCATGATAATGTATTGGTAGGGTATGTGTTAGATATGTATTCACTCAATTTGGAGTGCCTTAATATTGTAAAATCTCTGATATTCATTTGTTATTCCATAGGTTCATTATGACACTGCTGGTGTCTCTATCCACACTTACAGCATAGGTCATCACCTAAAGAACTAGTAGGGATGGAACTTCTAATTGAATATTTCATGGATTTATTTCAAATCTCTGATCTATTGCATTCAGTCCCAATCACAAGTTGATGTATTGCTGCCATTGTTCTCTCACACACCTAAAGGGCAAGGATTAAAACTTTGAAAATACTTTCTGTCATCATCATGGTTTACAGTTTACATTATGGAGAGTGTGAGGTTGTCTCCCAATCTCCTCATTCATTATAAACTCACTCTTCGACACTTTGATATATTGCTTGTCATTGTCTCCTGGTTTGGGTATCTAACTGCTTCTCTAAATAAATGGAGATTTGTGCTCTTACGTCAATTCTTTCATTAGATATACTGATGTTCAGATAGGCAGTGTGTCATCTTTATCTGATGTGATTATTGTTTTATCTAAACTCAGGTAACTTAGGACATTTTTTTTTTCATGTCTCCATTGGTTTACCTTCGGGCAGGAAATATCAACAAATTCACACTATTTCTTACCCAAAATTATTCTTTTTTATCTTCCTTGTTTTTTTAGGCAAAAATTTAAAGTAGTCCTGAGGAGTCAAAACTAAAATATTACTTAAGTAGGATTCCTAGTAGTTTTATCCTTATGCATATGGATTTCCAAGACAGTTTGTCTTTCTTCATTTATCAAAAAGGTTAGGAGTCAAATGTAAATCACTTATTCCCTCACCTCAGGTTAATTGCTCTAAAAACCCTTTAGATATCAGGGGTATGTTCTCAGAAGCTCCTCAGAGATTCCAAGTAGCTGAACGGGAATCTCAATGCATGTCCCTTGATCCCTCAGCTTCTGTACAGACAGGAATTCTGTATTATAGATGGGTTTGTTCTTCAGACATACTTATCTCCCTTGTGTGGTATGAGAAAGGTCAAGGTCGTGGATTACTGTTATGTTTGGGCTATTCATTTTCTTGTCAGAAACACATGGTCAGTGGTATTGTTAGCAGACAAGACCTGACATATGTTGTATGGAGTTTATTTACCTAGATAAATCATGAAATACAGACTTTCATATAGTCCATTGTATATTTTAATACTTACAAAAACATGAATTTTTTTTAAAAGAGGACAGTGAGTGGTTTGGTTTAAACATATTTTATTTATAAAGAAAAGATTGCGAACAAGTATCCAACTTAAAATACCCTTTCTTGACAATGAGTTCCAACTGGCAAACTGCTGAGAGTTTAATTCATAGAAATTCAATTGGTTGCATCTCTGAAAAGCAACAACCGTAGAATATTAAATATTTATACTGTTCGTATCTGATCTACAATGTGCGTCTTGAATTACATCTGAGAAACAGTCGGAAGACTCCCACATTGGAAACCTGTGTTTCAGGTAACCTTATTTCTACTGTTCATGATATATTTCAGGATTGCCTTTGTCAATAAGTTAATTCTGTTTATTCAGCAGTTAAACTGCTACTATCATATATCTCAGACAATATTCTGATGTTATTGAAGAACCTGAAGTAAATACCAACTTGTGGAAGTAGTCCACGGTTTGTGAGATTGAGCACCGACTATCATGTACGTTATCTAATAAACACTTTACTCAGTATGTGTCCACATTTTATATCCTGACAAAGATAAAGATGCTCAACATGAAATCCAAGATTGTGTAATCCTGCTTATGATTAAAAAGATGTAACACATTCTTAACGAACCAAGCCATTTATTTATGTGTGTATAAAGTTTTAAAAACTTCATTTTGTAGATCTGGACAAAGATAATGTTCTCACATTTTCAGTGAAAACACCAAAGCTTGTGAAATCTTGTAAATCCTTTACTGAAAGTTTTAATAGCAACAATATTATTTTATGTTGACTTATGAATTTTCTTAAGAATGTTCTATCATTATGGTGTTATTTAAATACTATTGCCTATTTGTGTCCATGTTTTTAGTTTTAGAAATGAAAGCTATGTAGAATAATATTCATAAATGGAACCTGTTTATTTACAAAACATTGAAGGTATCCATTGCTCAGAAAACAACAAGAAAACCATGAGCGACATGGGAAAACATGGGAAATATGTAAGATATGTAAGTCTGATCATTAAACCAACCGATGATGTAGAGAGTGACAGAAAAGCCAGAGAAGTGTTATATGCTTATAGAAGCATCCCAGATATTAGCTAAACACTGTAGCCAATATGTGTCCATGTTTTCCACCCTGACAGAGATGGATGTGGTCTTGTCAAGCCTCCATTCCTTCTGTATCAGCACTGACCAGCCCCAGGTGCCCTGTTTATTTATCAAGTCTATATCATTTATGTTTCCGGTCCAATAAATAAACTTGTGGCAGGCACCGATTATACAGAATGGTGATGGGGTACAGCCTAGACTTACAAATACAAAGGTTACTGTAACAGCTTTCGATAATAGACAATATTATTTCTGCAACTTGGAGAATATTTAAGCTGTCATATCAATATGGTTTATGAAAACATGCAACCATTATGATATGAATTAACAACAATGGACTTTTAAAATATTGACAGAAATTGAAGCTGTATTGAGATTGGCACAAATTGATCGATTTCAAACAGACTTGAATATGAAGAATTCAATGGCCTCTTTATGTCCATCTGTTCAACTAGAATATCTATAACACTATAATAGAGACATGACAATTCATAACTTCTTGTTTAAAGCACCTCCTCTCCCTCTCACCATCCTTCTTACCCCCTGTACAAAAAAAGAAGTTGACTATCAACAAAATTAGCTTCATTCTTATAGAAGTCTACGAGATAGTCAAACACATAGACTCTGAAAAGGAGCCTCTTTTTCTGAAAATTCCGTTTCTTACAGTCTCCTTTTCAACATTTGATAAAATGGTAATATTTTCCGAATAAATACTTCTTATCACAGTCTTGAGTGTAAGACTGTCTGGGAGATAATATACCCTTACACATGACGGGTAGGAACTAGAAGACTGGCTCTAGTCTAGAAGAGGGATGTGTTACACCCTACAGGATGGAACCTACTTCTGTCAGACTGTTGATGGGGTACAAGCTGCAAGCCCTCCACCATGTTTTCCTGACATTTATTACAGAGGAAAGATGGTGGAGATCACTTATATCTGTTTTGGATGACTTACAGCGTGTACCGATGGACATTTATATGTACTGAGGATGTGAGACCTCGTTCCAGTTCCATTCAAAGAGATGATAATTTATTTCTTTGAAATTGCACAGGGAAAATATTTGATGATTAAATTATATTGGTACATGTGTCAACAGATGCTAATTGTACCAATGATCTTATTATACTTTGAGACTCACACAAGTTGCATTTTCTGAACTGATGTCACAGGATATTCTTAAATTCTTAAGTTTTAGTAATGAGTGTATTTCTATGATAGAAAACAATGCTCAAACTACCTTTGAGAACAGATGTCATTGGATTTTGTTAGCTTCATAGATATTGAATCCAAAGATATATAAATATATTCTTTTACCAAATCAGAGAATGTTAAATAGAGTTAAAATTGTTTCAATGCCGGCCATGTTGACCCACTACAACTGGGCCATGTTCTTGTACTGAAGTTTGATATTTGATCCGAAAGAGGTTTGTTTTCTTGTAGTTTGAGCTGTTTTCTGTGCGTGAATGAGACAAGCATCTTGCAGTGCTGTCCTGGGTGAACTAGACTTGCACATAGGCTCCACGCAGTCTCCTAAATAAGGTTAAATAATCGGAAACAAAGTTGATCAAAATAAGTTCTAAAGGAAAGACAGTATGAAAATTAATCTCTTTTAATTTGATATCATTGTGCTACTGTGTGCTGCTGCAAGTCATATGGAGCTGACTTTATGAAGGTAGTGAATTGGTCAATGATGGCAACATGCTAATAATAACCATTAACATCCTAGTCGTAGAATGTTTTGGAAATGGTTCAAATTACCAGGCATTCTATCATCGAGGTCAAAATTCCAGCTATGAAGTCAGCAGTATTGTGCAACATCATAAATAAATTAAAACTGTGAAAGATATGTCGTAGTATCAATAACTGTTATTAGCTTCTAAATTTAACATTTTTAAGAACATTTCATGTCTGAGTAATCGATTGATATGTGTCATATTGTGAAACTTCATCATACTTCCAAAATTAATGATGCAGGGATAAACCTAGGAATGTTTTTGGGTGGGCCAATGCCCCACCAGGGTAAATTTAGGTGGGCCCATATATTTGATTGGGGGTCCAGGGGGCCCCACAAGGTTTAATTAAGGTGGGCAATTTTTTCCTGTGTTTGAAATTTAAGGATTAATGTATTTAAAAATATTTATGTGAATTAAAAATGAATTGAGTTGTTTTCATGCTGTATTATTGTTTTAATTTTCAGCCAGATTGAACAATTACTGTACATAAGTCAGTTGGCCAAATAGCAGTGAAATTCTGATGTTATTTGACCAGTAGTTTTAATTTTATACTAGCACTTGGCCGGTTCAATTTTCTGATCTGTCATCATGATCATACATGCAGATGGTTACTGAGCTGATATATATTAACATAATAATATATCCAATATAAATAATATGCTGATATACCCAAACTTTAGATAATCCTTTTCATCGTGATTTAGATAAAAAATAAAAATGATAAATGGAATATATTTATGTTCTCAAAACAATATCCTAGGAGATGCCCAATGCACACTGGTACATGTTAGCATTGCATGATATCAGACTTTGAAACACATATAATATAACAAGTTACTTTGATAGTTTCAAGTTCGGTTTTTAAATTATGTAATTGAGAAAAATTATGATTAAACTATATATAACCAATGAGGACAAACTAACAAATGATATAACTTTACATTTCATAAAATGGTATGTGAAGCCATTTCGAAAACATTGTCGGCAAACACGACAATCTGTCAGGTATCTTGTATCACCAGTCACTACTTCCTATTTTCACTTTCATGAAATCAAAACGAATATGAGTTTTCAAAAATAATTAATTTGACAACCAAACTACACAATATAAATATGCTATACCTCATTATCTCGATGAAAATCACATCGCAATATACGATGCCAGATTTGATCTATGACCCTGAACCGTAACTGGTTACAGAACAGAGACAGCTCATTGGCTGACCCAGTTACTTTTCCAAGAATTTTTCACCTTTGACCTGTCACTGTGAATGGATTTAGACACATTTGATTGGTTGTCATATTTTGACCCCAATACGGGGTGAAGGAATGTTTATAATGCTGTGTCTTTGCGTGACACGATGTCAAAAATGGAACAGCAAATGCTAAAATTTGCGATGATAAGCTGTCATCCTTGAAAATCAGACATGTTGACAGAATGGGTAAAGGGATACTAGTAATTAACAGATGATTGAGACAGCACATGGCACAATATTTTCATTATATAAACCAATGTCGGCAATGACAATTACATTGCAGTAATATAAACAAAAGTAGGTAATGGTCATTCTTACAAATAAAAATCATCAATTATCAATCTGAATATTATTTAAGGACTATTAAAATTCTATGCATAGATTTTTAACATATATAAAAGTTACAATGACTCTGAAATTTTTTGGAAAACTTTATTCTGGTCGTATGACCAAACTAAAAATAGACTGGTAATTCCCGAAAGTCGAAATGTCGTACATATCTTTAGAAACACTTGTTTTCATTGGCTGAATTTATTACAACAACCAATCAGGGATGTTCATGCATGTGTATCAAACTGGTTCAGTTTATCGTCTTTGTGAGTTTGAAGTAGATCTAAATAATGACAATAATTATGGTTTGCCGGTTGATGTATTTTACTTTAATTTTAATCCATAGGCCGCAATAATATTTTTGTAATGCGGTAGTTTCAAATAGTATGCGTTAAAAGGCCGCATCCAACTGTTCTGTCTGCGGGAATTTGTGTTTTGATGCGGAAATGCCGCAGAAACGCATCCTAGGTTTATCCCTGATGATGTAAATATAAATTGATCATCTCTTAAGGTTAATATATAGATAAACATTGCTGTTCTAGTGGAAGAGAGTAAAACAGGCAATGTATACGTAGACGAGTCATCGATTCCTTGCTGAGGTCATTTGAGGTCGGATAAAGATGACGACTAAAGGTGCAATTGTGTGCAGCCATATTGGATGACCCTGTATGGGGTCACATAACAATCAGTTAGAATGTCAGGAGCAGGTTCGGATGTAACAAACTCATCCGTTATGACATTTAGTTGTGACGTTGTGACCTTCTCTGCCAGATGGGAACCTTGCTGTTGTTTAGCTTTGAGTTCCTAGATTGATGTCTATGTTGTCACGTTGCAGTTCTTCCTCGTTCACCATTTGGATGTTTATCAGAACGCACTTTGTCTGCCTAATCATTCTATTGATGTAAATTGTATTTATTTCTTCAATGGAGCTCAATGTCATGTTCTTAATTATATGTATCCCACTTTTCTTCTGTAATAAGATTTTAACGAGCTGAGAAGAATTTTAGAAGTTTGAAGATATAAATAGAATTTATGGATGAACATCATTTCCCCTGTTAGAAAGCAGCATAAGAATTTATGATGAAATGTTAGATTATTTCCTTTGATGTGGTGCAATGCTACGTTAAAATTTCAGTGCAGTACCATCCATGGCTCGCTAGTTTCAGTCGATGTTTGCAAGTTTCACCGCAATGCATAGCCACACTTGTGTTGTTCTCCCTGCAATAACACCATCATACGTGATAAAAGTGAAATACTCTTAAAAAGGATGCAACACCCCAAATCACCACATTTCATTTAATGTGATGTGATTCCTGTATATATGCCACTCAGAGTGTTTAAACATAAGTAAATTCAACATCTCAAGTATCAATGGAAAAATGTTAATTATAAAATTTAGACAAACATAAAGACCTTGACACGGTTCCATTCTTCAACTCTTGTCTAACCATGGAAAGTCATCAGACACAGTGGAAGCTCATGCTGGGATCTAATTCTTTGAGATGCTCCACAAGCGATACCATTAATTGTTTTACACTTCTCTGCTTCAGAATCAAAACTCCTGTGGGGGAAAAAAACTAATTCAATAAAGCTATAAAGACAAAGCTGTGTTTCCTACAAGATTATAAATGTCCTGCAGAAGTTGTATGAATAGAGAATTCCTGTGTCAACGTTTATGGGGCATGGTTCAATGAGATCAATTAAGTCAACTTAATTAAGGAAGATTTCTCAACTGACTCACTTTGATGATGGAAGCCATTTCTGCAATAGTGCTGGCTCAAATCTCACTTCTGATAGGAAATATTGAACAGTGGCAAGTGTTTATGACACTCTCTCCTCTGGTTGTCAATGTTCTGACACTGAGACTATCCAGAGAGACATGTGTCAGAGACACCATCCATATCAAACCTAGTCTTCTTTAAGTCTCCTTTCTTTTATTTTCTTTCCTATTTTATAAATTCAATGAAAACACAAAAAGGATATGAAGATATACATAAAAGAACAAGTTTAATTTAAAAATCTTGATGATCAATTAAACAAATTTTAACATTATTTTAGTTGGTAAAATACATTATTTTGGTTGGTAAAATATAGTTCAAGGGACAGAATATCAGTCGTCACGAGTGTCTTGAGTAAGTTGCATTATTTAAGAGCTTTCTTGACACTGTCAGGGAATATCGTGGCAGATTTATTGCATGTGATGCATCGATAGAAAAATGGACTTGACGTCTGATTTCTTGATTCTGTATTTTTATTCTGCTTTAAATACTCAAGTTACCTTATCATTACAGCAAAACGGACGATAAATTTCATTATTGAAAATTAAATACAAAATTTATAAAAAAACATTAGGGAAGAAATAATCCAATTCAAAATTTGGCTTGTTTATGATCCTTGATTCTAACCTCCTATCTGCAAGAAAATATTGAGGTAGAGGCTCTTAAATGTTATACTCTGCATAGAAAGATTGCCATCATAATGTTATGAAGAATAGCCAGGCAGGCGGACAGGGTAATGATAATGTATCAGCCACATTCATCTTGTCCAGTACATGGTTCCAATAGCCAGATGGCTGTTTAAGTACTGTGCTAATATTGCTCTCTTGTCCATTATTGACCATCTACAAGTGAACCACCAACCACTAATTAGGGACTTCATTAATCTTCCACAAATATCTGACGCTGTGAGATAGGTGGACTGAGGGAGCAGGTCTTGTTGAGAGGTCATACTTGCAGTGTTAACCCTCAACACTCGGTCATTTCTTCATGGCCACACTTCGTTGTTTTACAGTTTTATAATAAATGTTTGAGTTTGAAAAACCGCTTTTGCTATACCGGTACATATGTTATGGTCATTCATGTGGATTTCTTCTTGTATTGGCCTTTGGTAAGAGTTTGTATATGTGACATTTGAACTACTCATTGCCATATCATACTTGAACTTTTTAACCCCCGTCAGAGAAGTTAAAGAGTGTAGTAGCGGTGTAGATCTGGGTAGGGGTACCTATCTAGAAAAATCAACTCCTACCACAGTTTTTTAATCAATTTTCTTGAAACTTGTCTTGGATATACATCAGTTATACGCATATCATATGCTTGGTTGATTTTATGAATGTTTCAACTTCCATTGAGTTATTTGCTGTGTTCCTACCATTTCCCAAAAAAATCATCAAAAATAAAAACTGACATAGCACAGGTTAAACTGTAAGATATCCCTACTTGGTACCATATCACTATCCAAAGACCACATGTGAGCTTCTGGTGGTGAGAGGGTTAAGGAGCAGATAATCAGTTGAGCTAAATGAACTGTAATGGAGTAGGTCATCAAGTCTTCTCTGATAAATAATTAATTCTATGCAAATGTCTTAGGGTCTATTTTGGAAATGTGGTTCGATTAAAATTGGTACTTATACTGGTATATAAAATTTTAAAATTTGTAGTCGCTCTTTTTCTTTATAATCATTTTCTGTATTTAAACAAGAGTTTGGTTGTAAGTTATGTCAGTTAGTATTTAGGACTGGATTCATGGTGTTCACTTTCTTCTCAGACAAATTCATTTCTCAAAGAAATAGTCACACAGAAAAAACATACGGTCATTAATATCTAAGTACTTTGTAAGTATATAAGTGAAAGTATATGAAATACATTTCTGTTATTGATATTATTGTCATCAAATTTTTACAAAACATAACTTTATTTCCAAATGCTATGGCAACTAGTAAATGATTAAGATGTTTATTGATTTTCTCTGAAATGAAATCTGTTAATATATTACCTGCTGAGACTATTTAAACAAAGCCTTACCCATTACTCTTATATTCCATTTATATAATTGATTCAATTTATCAGAAGCTGTTGACCAAGGGTCATCCTTGACCCATATGGTGTTGATTAATTATACATTGTGTAACAAGTAGTTTCCTGGTCATACATTATTAATTGTATCCTTCACTCGCGGCAATTTGTATTCATTGAAAGTCTCGTGTTGTCGCTTTTGTAATGGTCAAGCAAATGACCAGAGGGATGTGACCATCTCCCAGACTGACCAATGGGATTTGGTTATTCATGAAATCACTCCATTTTTCACCTCGACTTGATACAACGGAGCTCAGCAGTCATGAAATCTGTTCGTCCATTTGCCTTGAAACTTCTCACTGGATTAATTTGTCCATTACTGGGTGAATTATTTGCAGCTATGCTGGCGTCCTTTGTCTGGGTCTAATCTTGTTGTAGTTGTTATTAGAAATACAAGATGTTATCTCTCCCCTTGAAGTGTCCCCATGGTGTGAGGGGGCGGGGCAGATCTCTCAGACCACCGGTCAAGGGTCTGGAGTACAATGGGCTGGATGCAGATGCAACTGGACACACCTCACATTCTACCTCATTGTAACTGGACACTCTGCTTATGGGAAAATAATGAGAGATGATCTGCAGTCTCAGCTGTGATAACTGCCATTGTACGGCAGAATTTAATAATGGAACTACTTTCATCCTTTCAAGAGAAATTATATTAATTTGCTGTATGCGGACAAAGAAATGCCTCTGTGGTTATTATAGGTATTGACTTGAGAGATTCTCACTGTGTTTCATTTATTTCAAGAGTGTTTTGTACACGGTTTAGTATTCAGCAGGGATTTTCTCTGACAGACCGATGATAAATTGACCAGAACCGTTTATTCTAAGCTATAATTTCATATAAACACAGACATCATGCAAATATCCAAGACACATGATTTTCCTTGCAAATTAATGTCATAACCATTTTTATCTGACTTGTCAAACTCTGACAACTGTGACACAATGACAGAAACAAGCTATCCAAGTACTTTTATAGTGATTAGTAAACTCAAATCTTTTAACTTTATAGAAGTGTGATGAAGAAAAATATGGTTTTCAGATGACAACATCTCTTTCATTAAAAATAACCGATAAAAGATATTGTGCTTTCAATAATCCTATTCTTAACTATTAATAAATTGAGAATCTAAATCCATACTTACTTATGAATAAACGACCGTTAGACCGTCAACCAATCAGACAAGATGTAACACAGGCTAATTGCATTAGTCCATAAAGCACGACTACTGTTGACTAACATGTCCCTACTAATGCTATGATAAATGACTTCTGAACACGACATGCACCATGGGAGCAAACTTTTAGCAGTACTGAGGCTTGCATGTCTGGAATCTGGCAATTTTTCAGTTCCAGTTTGACAGATTGTTTCAGATGCAAGAAATTTATGTTTGAGATTCTGACTGTCAGTGTGTAACAACATAAAATATTTGAAAATAAAATATCTGTCTTAGTTATGAAGGTGATTAAAAGCTAAATAATTTCTTTTTAGGCACCTCTTTAGGCATTTCTATGAAATGATGTTCGTTTGCAAATATCTAATCACAATTTAATGAGGTTTTAAGCCAGTTTAACTGACAAGGTTTAATAAGTTACTGATATGGTATAGATACAATGTGTTTTTAAGCCTGTAAACTGACGATGTTTAATAAGTTACCAATATTTTGAAGTCACAGATGGAAATATTTTTCGTTATAAAGAATTTTAATTAAATCAAACAATTAAAAGCCTAACCTACCCCAAAATCATATATAAGACAAATATTTTAATAGAATTTCCTCTTACATAATTTCCAAAACTGATGGAATTGATGGTCTTCCCAGGAACAATGACAACTGAAGAAACAAGAAAAGGTGAATGTAGATATGTTTTAGTAGTCTATATTCTGAGACATTTCTGTAAATCAATAGAAAAAGTTGACGGAAATAGAAATTCAGCCATTGTAATTACAACAAGAGAGAGACTCAAAATGTGATTAAGCAAACTACAACAGGCTGGAGAGAAAATGGCCCTCTAAAGACACGAGGGACGATAATTTATTCATGAAGAAGACAAGTTGCCTCATCAACACCCTCAACAACTATCTCTAGCCCCAGTATTATAAATATTGGATACCAGGTCCCAAAGCTTTGGGCCATTAAACACTGCAGAAGATGACCATTATTCTGCAATACCCTTGTCGATCTTTGTCTTATCTCTTCAGTTTGGTAATGTGGACTTGGCATGTTCACTTGGACATGTGATGAACTAGTGGTCAGTTAGATGTCATTAGTTGACCATAAGAGTTGTTGTTATATAAGTATTTGTATAGATATGCAAGTTAATTTGAAATGTTGAATATTCTATTGTTTGGAGGTGATATGATTTGGCATTTAATAAAGCTGTCAGTAGTATAGACAGAAAGGATAACAGTTTCCTTATTGTAAACATATGCTTATCTCTTCATTAGGTAGATTGATATAAAATGGGATACCTATCCAGACATAATCCTTATCAAAGAAAACCTGTTTACAAACTCAATAATTCTGAATTATTACAAATATAGCAGTTTACTGAGTGAAGCCTGTGTATATAATTAGTGTATTTAATTTGCCAACATCATGACCCTTATCCCTCTTATCGTATTCATCCTTCTAGAGGCTCTTTTCAGTAAGTAACCTTTACTAAGGTTACGGTAACCTTCGCTCCCATTCTTAAACATTACGCTTACTGATTTATGATTACCATTGTGCTTTGTGATAGGAAGACCATGCAGTTCTTTCAAGATTTCAGTAGGAAATCTCCTGCCCCTTGATATGGAAATTGTACAAAGTTTAACTCACCTGGGCACAAGTTGATGATCATGTGATCATAAACTTTTTATTCCACAAAATATTAAAGATTATCTATGATGAAATGTTTGCTTGATATTTTTACAGTATTTTGAATACATGTATAAAAGCATGTTTGAAGTTTGAAAATTATATCTTCCATCTAATACAGCCAGTGACCCCTGCTAAGGTTATAGAATACCATAGCTCCTCAAAGTACAACCCCAGGGTTTTATCTCCTTCAGTACATCTGAACTCTCCAGGTGTATTCAAGGTCCTTGTGTTATATGTATCCTCAGTACCCCTGTATCCTGCAGGTTGTGTTGAAGGAAGTCAGGTAAAACTAGTTTAGTTTGACCTTACACACTGCAGCCCCTGTGCAATCTTGTACAGGCTTTTCTTCTCCCAGCTTCTATATTTGAATAGGACAAGATAAACTTTCACACAAATAGATGGATATTTATATTGTGTAGTCTATCAAGCTTCAGGGCCGGATACCCATCTGCATATTGTTTAGAATAGATACCTGTATCATGGACTGGAAGGGTGGGATAGTGCAGTGGTTAGCGGGTTCGTCTTCGGATCAAGAGGTCCAGGGCTCAGATCCCAGCAGGACCTCAGTAAGTTTGTCTGCTGTGAAGAACTATTCTACATGCAGTAAGGTTTGGGTGCAATGCTGTACTGACTATCAGCAAAATACCACCCATGGTTCGCTAGTTCCAGTCCATGCTTGCAGGTTTTACTGCAAAGCATAGCCACAATGGTGTTGTGAGTTTTCTCCCTGCAATAATATTAGCAGCCATGTTATAAATGAAATACTCCAAAAAGGGGCATTAAACCTCACCTCATCTCATGGACAGAAGGTGGACGTGATTTGAAATATGATGTATAGTTTACCATCTTACTCTTACCAGCTGAATTTAAAGTCGATTGAAGAAAATTTAAGATCAATGACTTCTAAATCAATTAATGATAATGTGATGCTTAATACCTTTTAAAATGTTTCTTATAAGATAGTGAACAGTCTCTGTGCTGTGTTTGTTCTTGATGACTGAGCACCCTGTGACAGCCAGAGGGATTAGCAAGTGAGGTTAGTGCCCCCTATCCATTTTCTTTAATTAAAAGCACCAAGGGAGTATGTTCCACACACCATTCAGCCAGTAAACTGCTGTGAACTGCACTGAATAATTACACCAATAACAAACTGCATCAAACTTGTACACGTTGAGATAAGCAGGCGATGTTGGAAAAGGCTGTAAAGGAATCAATTTATCTATTTATGACCTCTTGGAACATTGAATCCTTGGAAAGGAAAGTTTCTGGTGTTTCTGGTACTTGGATAGAGGCCCTAGATAATGGAGAAAATTGTCCTTCAATTTAGATCTTAAAAAAGGCCATCTTGATGCAGGAATGTTAATGTTTAATGAAGATGTTGGATAGATCTGATGCTAACCTTTGAAGACAGATGAACCCAGTTTGAAAGGTTGGAATCTTGATTACAAAATGAGATACTTTTACAAAAACAAAATAACATTGATCCTCGTTGTAAATAAGCACCTCTTAAAAATGTATATACTGATACACGCTCCTTTGAATTATTCTGCACGATGTTCTCTTGGTCAATTAAGAAAGTATCATTTCTCCCCCCCCCCCCCCCTTTACAATATGTGACGACCACCCAACCTCCAGGAACATTTCTGGACCTGCCAATGACAGAGGGAACTTTTATAAAGTCCAATAACCCATCGCATGTCTGTGACTCATGGAATCAGCTATGTAGGAATTGGCTGTCTGTAGTGACGGATGATGCCGCAGTATGTAACAGCATGTACCTGGCCACGTGGCAGTGTATTGCGGCAATGCGGACAGGGAAACAAGATGGCTACTAGATGGGACCGGGGCCAAATACCTGACATATTGCTCTCCAGGTGGTGTGGAAAGACAGGGAGGAGGGGGAGGGAAGGGAGCTGGTGGCTCCAACACCACTCCTGTCTGTTTATGCTGTGGTGGACTGTTTGTGTCGAAACATTGTAAATACTGAAAATGATTGTTGCAAGGTCTTGGAGCCATTTTGATTGTAAATGAAAAAACAATATGTTTCTGATATAGATACATATCGGGTGTATCAAGTTATGTATTCTTTAGAAGGATTGATTTTGTTCATTTTAGTACTTTGAAAACATGACATAAAAATCTGAGGGAATTTAGGGGGTTGTCTCCCTTTTCCTCAGTTTTTAAATTGTTGTCACCATATTAAAGAGTTTGTTTTGAAAGATGTTTCTGAACATTGGGATCTTCAGCAAATTAAAATGTGCAAACATGAAACGGGGGGGGGGGGGGGGGAAATGTTTCACTAGTCACCTTAATAAAAACTGCATTTTTGCACAGATACTTTGTGTAAAGTATATTATATAAACTACAGTTTTGTAGAGATACTTTGTTTGAAGTGTTTAGTTAAGTAATGTCGAACAATAATGAGCATACTCTACAACATCATAACACGAATCATCTCACATATTCCAAGAATTCCTCTCAAGAGAAGCTGTCTAGAGGTGGAAAGTGTTTGAATTCTTTTTGTTTGGACTAATTCCAGGGATTAGCATGTTGGTAAGTAATACTGCTTATATTGAGAGAAAACGCATATTGCCCATAGGAGTCTGTGACCTGTACAGAGTAACCTAGCCTTGCTTCCAGTCTCTTTGCCTTGAAATACTGGGCCAAGATTGTTAACCCTTTAATCCTTTAGAAATGTCATTATGACACTGAAGTTCAATTGACATGTAGTTGCCAGACACATGCAATTTCTGCCTTGTTTTTTTTTCCATGGCAAATAATCGTTGGTGTAGGTTAGGTGCTGGATGTGTTTTGTTTCTAGAAAAAATTGTCTTAAACTATGTTTAGTTGAGTGTCTATTTCCAATGATGAAAGAACATAATATTGAAAGTATGGTCGCAGTCCCATCTCTCAGTCAAAACAAATCTTGGTTCTAAATTTACCTTATTTTCAAAAGACCTTTCAGAGTATGATGAAATTATGCAGATAAATGGTACTGACAGCGACTTAATGAAGGTCTACATTGACCTGGGTACAAATGCATAAATTGCTTCCACTCATCAACACAAACTGTTACTGCTAACAAGGCTCCATGATGAATGGCCGACACTTGGAGGAACTTAAATGCTGATTCTTTAGAATCACTGTTAGTGTCTGGAAAGAAAGAAGTGACAAGAATTGTAACGTTGGTAGTTTGCGTTCATCATCGTTGTCATCAACGTCATTATCATCATCATCATTGTCGTCATCATCACCATCATCATCGTCATCATTGTCGTTGACATCTCCATCATCATGACCACCATCACCATCACTATAACCATCACTCCAGATGTAAGGGTGAAAATAAAGATTTAATTATGATTTGAAACTTTAAGTCTCTAAGAATTTCTAAATCTACAAGCTTTTATAAATGGAGGGCCAAGAAGAAGACTTGGGTTTATGTTGATATTTCTCTGCTGCAATTAAGATCATTAAAACAAAAATGCAAAGGAAACAAAACTCTTCTTTCTTGTACTGAAAAGAAACTTTTGATCTTGAAATCTTGGATTATAAAGAATATTGTTTTTTGTCAAGAATGTGTTTGAAAAACATTGAAGACACTGAGGTGCTCTGAAACCAATTTTTAAAGTTGTGAAGAATCAGTCTTCATTGCTTCTGGCATGAAATTAGTCTCAAAATTATAATAATTTGATCTAGGAATGACATTTTCTTGCAAAAATAAATGAAACAGAGGATGACCTTCAGAAACTGTAAGAGGAAACTACAAAAACAAGAGGAAAAACAAGTGTGATGAAGGGGACATATGAAAGACATAACTGGAAATGTGACACTCCTATTATTTTTTATAAAAGGATTGACATAACAACATTTTGAGAGGATTACCTCCCTTGGTATGATGTCAGTGTAAGGAGTTGTGGTAGACAGGTATTGACAGGAGGATGTGATCTGGACATAGCAGAGCTGCACGGAGCTTATCAACCTTCCAACACCAGCACACCTAAGCATAGTTGCCACAAACTCGTCACATGATTGTAGATGGAATAGAACTACAGGTCTATTTTAGACAAGGATGGTCTTTCTTGAGGAAATTACGTCAACAGCAACTCTTGCATTGGTGTTCAAATCACGTCTTGGTAATGAAATACTGATTGTTGCAGTTTGGCGAAATTACATGAAATGGATGTTTTTTGGTTTTTACGTTGGTACGCAAATCTCAAGAAAATGGCATCTCAATGTCGAGGATTAGCTATAACGTTTGACAACAAACTGGCAGATGTGTCTTCTTTGCCTTGAAATGGAATTTATTTTGAAATAACTACTTCTTTTTGACGAAATATTTCAGAATGTGAAATAACAGAAATGTTTCATCAAAATGAAATAGCATGTGCAAACAATAACAAATAAGCAATGTAAATGGTTAACATAGAAAAGGAATAATTAAAGGAATGCTAGATAATTTGATTGTAACATTTATAAAAGAAATTTTGCACTGGACTGAAAAATTTCACTTACATATTATTTAGGGAAGAGTTTCTAATCTGTGATATACACAGTGCAACATTGTTTCTAAACCTCTTATCTTGACCGAACAGAAAATGTCTTTTTTTGGATTTTTTATTTCATAAAAAAAAAAGTTGAAATGTCAAAGCTGACATGTATGAAACATCCTCTGATCTATTAGCATATCAAAACAGCACCAAGGCAATATTTTTAATGTTGTAGGGTTATTCAGTATTTCATTATTAGGATCGTGAACAAATCTGGTTGTTCACTGTATGTGCATACTACATTGGATCAATATTTTTATTTAATAACAAGTTTATTCTATTTCCTGCTCTAAATAAACATGTCACACTATAACAAAACATTTACAAGTGACATGTTTTCCAAATTTCTCAAAACATAGTGTGTCATCTCAATGCTTGCTTATGTTAGAGGACGAACAACTTTTAAAAGTTACAAGTTCATTCATTCTCTCTGATCATCTGGTGACATATATACATGCCACACGAGAAGAGATTTTTAAAAAAGGTTTATTTAGAGTTCCTGACATAGAAGTGTAATTTTGACGCTTTCTGTCTACTGCACATGGCGCTGCACAAGAAGGTGCAGATAGACTCGGTCCCCGTCCCTGAACCATTATATACTGTTCAGTGGGAGGGACAGTAGAGTTGGGGATATTTTATACTCTTCACTTGGTTTGGTTTAAACATATTTTATTCACAAAGAATCGGATTGAGTACAAGTTGTCCAACTTAGAACACCCTCTCTTCACTTCATTGTGGTCTTTAGATTCGAAACTCCAAAACTTCTGAAATATTGACATGTGACACCTGACACTCCAGTGCTTGCTATGTGTCACTCTGTATCATCCTGTATCACTCTGTATCATCCTGTATCACATTTTATCATCCTGTATCACTCTGTATCATCCTGTATCACTCTGTATCATCCTGTATCACTCTCTATCACTCTCTATCATCCTGTATCACTCTGTATCATTCGCTGTGTATCACTCATCCTTCTTCAAGAAATGCATGTCAGAAGTTCATGTTGCATGGTTGCATGTTCAAGATGGTATGAAGACTTCACTTCAATGTATGGCCACAGTGGTGGTATAGGCTTTCCTCCTGCTTGAAAGTTGTTTTTACCCCGGTAACCAAATTTCAACTCCTTGATTGATACCAGTAAGTTTAAAGAAAATAAAAATGTTTAGTGTAACATGCAGAGTGCACTATTTGATCCATAACCTCTTGAAAGTTAAGTTATATCAAATTTCACCTCATTTTATTGCATGAGATGTTACCAGTATATTTCTTTTATTATGAAAACCTTTAGAGCCTTGAGTTAGTGTAAAATGGGGAGTGCACTATTTGATCCATACTGTTCTGTTTCTCATCATGAAGTATTCATACAGGAACACCCAGTGTGAGGTTCAGTCGGTAGAGAGTGCCACGTGACGCATCGTGTCAAACTGTCTCCTCACCTCACTGATTGACATCCACATGCTTGTAACTATTGGTTACCTATAGTTGAACCCATTATCTTGCACATTGTACTCATTGAATTAATCAAATAATGTTCATAATATCATCTGTGACATAAAGGAGCCGAGTCTCTTGTCTGCAGTTTGCTTTCATATAATTCCTCATATTTTGTGAGTAGCAAATGTTGAGAAATAATTACTGTTCTTGAAGAGTTAATCCATTCGCTGCAAGTCCTAGGAAATTCCTCCATAGCCGTTTCTTTATCTAGTGCCCAGTCTCTGATGATTGTTAAAAGAGTTGTGATTTCTACATTGACCACTCTGCTACCATCAACTTTTCTGCTCAAGGGTTGTATATAACTGTTTCTTTTAATCAATGAGAAATGGACTTTAATTTTAAAAATCAATAGGGTATAAAAACATGAAACTAATGTAAATATTTAGGAACATCATGAATTAGCTGATAATCTTTCCTAAAAAAAACCCCAAAAGAACAGAGATGAACACCTGTACTGAAAAGACATAACATACAACCATCTTTGAGAAGCATTTTAGAATGTGTATAGATGTTGGAAAACCAATATGTATGGATATATCAACATCTTATTGCAATGGATGAAACATCACATTTATTGCAATAAGAATATGGCTATCCATACATGTTGGTTTTACTTCAACATACAACATATCAATCAATAAATGTGAATGTTGAATGCTTGTTCTGCTCGATTCACTCAGTTCTCTGTATTTCTCTGTTCCATCAAGCATGTATGTTATACTGTTTGCAGTTTATTTATTTTACACCAGCTTTAGTCATCAACCAATAAACTGCATTAGAATACATGCTGTCAACATGATACTGGATATGCACTGTGCTATTTGTATTACAATGCAGCTACAACTGTAATGTATGCAAGCTAGGACATAAACATGTAACTCACACAGCACGCTGTCACCGTGTACTGACATCAAGCTATCATGTGAAGTGACTAGTTGTACAGACATTAGGGAGTGTACAGTAGTAATTGTGAGTTTCTTCTTTCTGCAATGAGTAACTGAAGCATTCAAACATTTATAGCAGTGAGCAAATAATGAAAAAATATAGTTGGCATATCTTGGTCTTCCTTTCACTACGTAGAGTTTGGATAAGAAAGCAATTTTCCAGAAAGACAATCTAAGTTTCTACAGACATCTTCAGTATTTAGTTCAGAATGACACAGCGGTGAGAATAGTTTGCTTCAGAGCAAGAGGTCTGGGGTTCTAATCAAACTATGCTGTTGAACCATTCTTTACAATGCTATAACATTGTTTCTACACACAGAATATTCGCTGTAATGCTACTTTTATCAGTACAGTACCACCAATGGTTTGCTGGTTACAGTTCAAGTTCAGGTTTACAGTTCCCCTGTAGTATTGTCAAGTTTTTCAGTACTAACCACTGGAATTTTGGTATGCATAAACTCAAGCAGACAGCACAGGAGGGTCACTGTATGCCCTGGAGAAGTAAACAGTGACTGAATGCAAGTCTTGGTAGTCCAAAACATCACTTACAGCTTGAAGAAGAAAGCAATTTGTATGGAAGCGTACAAACACTGGTGTCCCTGTTTTCCTTCTTGAGGCAAAGTTCAGTCTCAATTTGCTTACTCAGCTCAATACAGACTGCTTCCCTAACAAACACTGGAAATATTTGTATCAATAAAAAAAATTGGCTTGTCTACAGTTCCCTTTTGCACTTAAACTAAACATAATCATTTTGATAACAACCACTCCAAATATACTTTTAATCGGAAAATCTGAATTCTCTTACATTTCTGTTTGATAAACAAGGGTGTTAATAAGTCATCAACAATTTAATTTGCACAAAGTTCTAACTGAAAATCGCACCAATTTTGGTGGTTATTTCAATAAAGAGGCAAATCATCTAAATTTTTGAGTAAATATTTTGGTGAGTCAAGGTAACATTTGACATAAGTTACCTTAAACTAACATATTTTGGTAACCCCCTGTATAAACTGTAGCAAATACAAGTTAAGACATCTCCTTGTTTTCTAAAAATATTCAAACTCCTTCAATCCTGTTCAATAAACATGATAACAAGTTTAGATGTTCTCTGGATTATGAAAATCTCTCCCATTTTCTGTGGTTCCTTCTCGTAGTTTCATAAAAAATCCCTGGATCTTTAAACCGATTTTGATACAAATGCTTCGGGATTTCGCAATGTAGCGAGCTTAGTGTGCTGGTCTGTTTTGCTCTGACAGGAAAACCTCAGCTGCCAAAACTGCAGGTATTTTAAACACATCAAGATATATCTATATTATAATGTAACCACAAGCTATTTCAAAGAGTAATGTATTAATGGTTGAAAACCTGCCAAGAATATTGTATGATTATATCATGTTTATTGTTAAACCAAGCATTCACAAGGTTTATATAGAAAGTGTTATGCATTGAGAATTGGTAATGGTGTGTGTAATAAAGGCTTTGCTAATCGTAATGAAGCTTGAGCCGCTCTCCTGTTGTGTGTACTGAGTACATGAATGTAAACACATGAAAGGCAGGGAGTACGTTGCTTCTGTGAATGGAGATCAATTCTGCTGGGTCAGCATATTTCCAACCCTATCACCAGATATCTAATCTTGTAACCATTGTAAATATTTGTAAATATTTCTAACTCTATCCCTAGAAATATTGGAAGTGTGATATTGTCACCCCACACGTTATTGATGAAATCTTTCAAATTTATCAGTCTGATTATTGTACTGCACATATGGTTGATATATTTCATGTTTGGAATGATTGATAAGACTTTGTTATGAGTAATCTCAACCATGATATTTTATGATAATTTATGTTGATATTTCAAGCTTTGGATTGACAATAAATCATTTTCTTTCAACTGTATAACTGTAGATTGATGTTTTTAGGTAAAATTACAGATTCATTAAATTTTAATATATATTGTTTGTCAACATTGAATTGCCAGAAAAATAAATTTTGAAACGTCTCCAAGATTTGTAAATGATATTCATTCAGATGAGGAAAACAGATGTCATATGTGATTATTAGACATTATGCATGATACTGGAGCAGTTTCTATATCACGTTATCACTTATCATGAACTTTATCATTCTTGAAATGTCAAGCACTGGGAGTGTTTTGTTCACGACATAATCATGACTGAAAAGTTTTGTCTGTCAAGTGGTTTGTTTATGGATAATAATTCCAGTTTAAAAACTAAAGTCTAAATGTCATTTTGATTTTAAGATTGTCAACCATCGCTGATGAAATGTTGGAATCCAGTTCTATTCAAAAGAATTCATACATGCTCAGTTTGACAAAAATCAGTATGACTCATGATATATTTATGTTTCGCCTACACGCAGAAACATGAAACATTAAAATGATTTTGCTGACTGTAAGCCTAGCTTTCTGGAAATGCATGGATTAATATGACATGGGTTACTCTGTACATTTTGTTTACAATATGTAATTGAGAATGCATTCTCCATTATCCAGGTATGACGTCATGAAACATGCATATCTGATTATATTTAGCAATAAATTTCAATTTCGCTGCTCATTCATTGGATATGGTACATGTTGTTAAAGACCCTCATGAAATGGTTTCTTCCGTGCACGTGCAGCGCAAAATTTCCACGCAAAGCGATGTGTTTGACAGCCAAAACCATGCCTTTAATTCTTTCTCTGTGCGTTTTATGCTATGCCATTCTAGGATTTTTTACTGACACACAATCTTATCATTTCTAGCAGCCCTTCGTAGCCTAGTGGGTAAAAGTGCAGAGTTAACTATGTGTTCTAATCCAGGCTCATACATTACAAAAATTAATTTGTCATAATTGAGATATTTAAGATTCTAAATGGATACACCAAGACAAAATACACAAATCTTGAAAACTTTACTTAGTTTGCCATTACTGAAAATGTCAAAAGCTAACACCTCTGTAACATCATGTACCCATGACCAGTATATTCTTTAGAATAATCCACTGTTCACACAATAGAGTGATATCATCACCATGGATTAAGGTTGAAAGAAAATATTTTCATGTTGCATCTTATTCCCAAAAAGGTGTTTCTGTTGTCTTAAATCCGAAATGATAAATAAATAAAATGATTTTGTCCGTCTCGAAATTCATAATGTGATTCTGATACAGAATATTTATAGCCACAAAGATTGACAATCCTCAATGCAAGCTGCTGCCATCAAAGTGTCTAAAAGGTATTAAAATAATATAAATTCGTGGGTTTATATTTCCTTTTGGGGATGCCTTTCAAAGTCGATGGTAACATTGATTAAGTATCAAGAAGGTGGATGCCGTTGCTGTGTTATGAAATGTAATGTAATTCTTGGCAACTTTAGAGTGTAACAGTTGTTTTTTTCTATATCAAACGTGTGGATCAGCTTTCTCAATATGCTACAGATCAATACAAACATACTGGAGGTAACACAGGGGACAACAGCATGCCAACTGAAAGAATGTCTTCAGATTTTAAATGTTAAACTTTATTTGAAAAGTTAATTTTAAAAAGGAAGAAATATATGAAATACAGTTTTATATCAGGTTTTTTTTAAGACTTTAAAATCAAAATTGTCTCATAGTTTTTATATACATGTATAAATCATATGATGATGATAGGTTTGGAAAATAATACTTTGAAATTTTTTTTTTTAATGCCTTTTTGTTTGAAATGCAAGATAAATTTACATCAGTTTATATGATATGTTTGACCTTGTGTTGCTATAAATGTTTAAAATTCTGTTATTGGTTCATATGAAATGGAAACTCTGTGGAAGACCATATTTCAGATACAGAAGGATGCATATGTCAAAGTTATAAAATATTGTTGGACCCATGTTGCTGTAAATGATCACGAGGCTGAAAATTACTATTTTATTGGTTCTTATGACTTAATGTTTGAATAATTAAAAAAAATAATTGTTTCCGTGAAAGACCATTTCTCTGATAAATAGAGGATAAGATTATGTCAAAGTTCTAAAATAGTGTTTGACCTCATGTTGCTATAAGTGAACGGATGACATCACCAGGTGTAACTAGTCAGGTATGCAGGTATTGATTGTAGTGTTGATGTGGACTATAGGTAGACAATGCACATTCCTGGGACCTGAGTCACACTACCTACATCAATACTACTCTCACTAGCTGCCAATATCGATCTTAATACTAGGTTATATAGTGACTGTCACACTTCTTCTCTTATACCTGTGTTTTCTTGTAATTGATTCATAACACTTTGACTTTATGGTGTAAAACCATTCTGAGGTGCCAGTTTACAGCAATTACGACTCCGTGACAAATCAAATCAATCCAGAACGTAGATTTCCAAAGCTGTCTTAGCATTTTGAAAGTCATATAGATATATTAATGGACTGTCTTAGCACTAAAAGTGCTTGGTAAATCTAGTCCCAGCATTGACCAAGGAGATAATGCAGGAGGAGGGGTTATTATCTGTTTGAGGTCAGATAACTTGTCGCTTGTTGAAATAATTGACTATACTAAATTCATGTGCCTTCAGTCAGAACATCTGTGACTTTGTGTACAAAAATGGTTGTAAGTCAATGGCTTGTTGACACTTGAAGAGCGCCTTGGGTTGCTTGTCCAACATTTTACCTGAATGAATATAATATTTCAGTATAAAATACCTTTGTCAATAAATACAACAACATAATGAAATAACATTTGAGAATGTGATGAAATTTTAGTTTTGATAATTGAGATAAAATGCAACCTCTCAGATGGTTACATCACTCTAGATCGTCACTGTCCAAAAGCAGACATTTCCAAATGCTCACTAATTAGTTCCAGTCTACGGTCGCAGGTTTCACTGCAACACAATGTAACAATGGTGTCCCTGCACTAATGCTATCCTAATAATATAAGTATAATCATACCCTTGAAAGCAATGTTAAGCTAAAAATAATATCTTATTATGAAGGTCTAAACCTAGAACTATAAGATCTTCAAGTCTTTTTAAGTTGTTTGACATAATCTTATGTGATTTTATTTCATTTCCAGGATTCAAATGCTGGGACAATGACAACACTGGAATTAACATCAACGATGAACTGGCGCAGATTGCTAACCGAGCCTCTCTCGGCGAGGAGGGACCTAATGGTGGGTTATGTCCCTTGCACATTTGCATTTTGAAAGTTACGAGGCCTTGAAAAAATTCGAAAAGAGGTCATAACAAATTTCAAAAGTAAAACAATGAGGCTTTTGAATATTTAAACGTCAAAAGTTTTATTTTCTTGAATATCAAGTTTGTGCATTTTCTTAAAGTAGCCTCTGTCTTTTGAGATTTTGTTCTGTCTTGTTGAATGTAAATTCAAAGTCTTGCAGTTAAACAAAAGAATATCTTGAAAATACAACTATTTACCTTATCATTCATTCACAGTAATTCTGTCACAATTTTAATATATTCACTATTTTACAGTCAAAATGATATAACAATTTGTTCTCAATTCTCAAAGACATCTTGCAAAATCTTCTATTAACATTAAAAGAAATAAGTCATTGACTCTTTGATTCTGAAACAATTTGAGTTTTTATTTCATGTTTATTCAAATCTGAACTTGAACAGTATAAGGAGAGTTATGTGTAACGTGTAATTGATACAGTTTTCATCATGAGTCAGCCCAACCGAATGCATCATCACAACATCAATCAATACAAGCACTTCAATCAGTCTGCATCCACTGCATTATGCTAACAAATTTTATGACATTTTAACCCGTTTGCAACAAATTTCATGTCATGTCATCCATGTCACCTTGGAAAATATTGATTTATTTATGAGAGAAAAAGCAGAAATATTGATTATTTAAAATAAAATCCGAAGTGACTAAACATATCTTTGTCATTTGAATAATTCAGTTGTTATATTTATAATTCTTAAGTATAATACACGCCAGTGTATAAAGGTATTAAAATAATAATTATAATGTTTAATACTATGAAATACAGCAATTCTATAAGCATACATTCTCTGACACTTTGCTTTAATTCTTCTAGAGGTTTTCCACATCTTTTCCATATCTTTAATCTCACTTCATGATAATAGCATGCAATATGAAGTATAGTTAGCTAAGTTAAGCCTTGCAATGTTTATGTAGCCGAGGATGCTGGGAAGAGGAAGGGAGGTAAGTCTGTCGGAACTGATCTGCACGCCTCTAATGAGCATGGCTTTCTTGGCATGACAACATGATTCATAGATTTTCAGTTATTGAATGCATTGTAAGATCAACTTTGTGTTGAAAAATGTGAATAATGATATTTATGTAATCTATGTGTCTCTTTGTAGCAATACAAAGTCTATCTCTATTCACACTCTATCATTTCTTTTCTCTGAGATGTATAATGAAGTATCATCATGGGAATCTGTTTGAATCGTTACCTATTTTGCACCATTTTATTATTTTCTTTATCATAACATACTCGTTTTTCTCATGTCCTTTGTCAGACTTAAATGTAGCATATTGGTTGAAAAATTGAAGGACTGAAATTATTTTGAATTTCTCAGTTTCCTAAGCAAACATTCTCTATGAAGCTATTTTCTCCCAATATATGATATAACAATGATATGCATGTTGCTCTGTTCAGTGTTATCAAAATTTCTAGCAACTTTGCCAATTTATAACCTTCATTTTTTTTATTTTTGCATATGAACAATAAATTCTTTATCTTCAGGATTAGTTTTCTGTGTAATGCTTTAGTTTGTTTGTTTCTTTCAACATTTATATTTCAATTCAACATTTCTATGGACAAATCATTTGCTTATCGTGTATCAACAATATTTTCGCACTCATTTAAATTTATGTTTTGCAACCTTTTTCACTTTATGTTGTATGTAGAAATGGAAGAAAGAAATTAAAACCTGATTAATTTTATCTTTAATTCAAACAGTTCGGGAATATTTGTGGCTTATTATTGTCCTTTGTATCATCATGAGTGATTCTATTCTTAGTTGAGGATTTTCAAAAATTATTCAATTCAAATGAAATTCTATAGTTGCTATATAAGGAATAGCTTTCAATGTTGTGGCAAATATTTCAGTCAACATTTATGAAATACCAAACTTTTAACAATTTAAAATACGTTAATGGTAATAAATGATCAATGTCCTTAATGTCTTTGAAAACAAATTCATAATCGTTTCATCAGTCAAAGCAATGTCAACTTTTTCTTTCAGTGGACAACAGTTCTAGCTGGAACTGTCATTACCAAGTATCATGTGTTCTTTTATCTCACAACTTTTCTGACATTATGACTGAAAAACTGTTTGCAACTCTCAGTAATTGTACTTCTTCATGGGATAACCGATTCCTCATTCAGTTATGATGATGATCATAATAGTGATAGTGTTATAAAAAATCTTCTTTGTCACTGTTGCAGGTGAGAGGACAATCCGCCATCGCTCTGAGAATGTTGCCGTGGAGATCCTGATCAACCCCCAGGCGCAGACGGTCTGCCGATGTCTGAAAGGCTTCCTCAAGGTGGCCTCCCAACTCAAGTTTCTTCTGTACGCTGGTCACGCCTTCCAGGGCTCTGGAGCGTGGGTTCTTCAGGATGATGTCTTCACCTTCAGCAACTTTGCCCACATCTTCAAGGACACAGACGTAGAAAATGCGCTGAAGCAGCAGGAGAACATGAGCCTGGTCTTTTACAGCCAGGCAGACGGAGACTGGACCTCAAGCATCAACAAGCAGGAGTTCTCCAAGATGCTGAAGATCTCTGTCAACCCTCCAGAGAAGCTTGACAATGTCCATGGGGTCCTCCAGTTCACTGCTTATGTTGGAAGCTTTGTTAAGGCTCAGACTCTTAACAACCTGCTGTCCTCCTCTGATGTTGTTGGTAATATTAGGTTCAATAAACCCACTCTGTACATATTTCCTGGGTGCCAAGGAGACTCTGCTCTCTTTGGAATCAGTGGTTTTAGTCTTCTTGTCAATGGTGGTTACAATAGAAAAGCATGCTTTTGGGATTTTACCCGACATCTGGATAGAATAGATGCTGTTTTATTAACCCATCTGGGAACTGATAACCTGTTTGGAATTGGATCTGTATTGCAAAGAAAGAGTGTGGAAAATGTCCATCCAGAGATAGGCTTCATGTATTTGAATTCTAGTGAGAAAACCCGCTCCTCACCAGCCCCTAGCATAGAGAATCTTGGCGACAAAGAGCCTAGTTTGTTGATTAACCTGGCTGAGGAAGGGAATAGAATAATTGAATATTCTAAACAATTGGGTCAATTCCCGCACCCATGTTCACGCAGTGTGGCCGGACAGCACCAGGAACCAGTGAACCTGTACCACAAGGTTGGACATGGATCCCTTGACATGTTCATCCTTAACCCAGTCCAGGACAGCAAGGAGCTCAAGGAGTTTTATCAACAGTGGAACAAGCAGGTCAGCAACTTTGGAGTGAACCAACATTTCCCTCTGCCCAACATGTTGTCCATCTGTGCTCTACTGGTGTGGAGACCATCAAACCCTACAGAAAAAATAACAAGAATTTTCTTTCCCGGAAATGCACCACAGAACAAAATCATTGAGGGCTTGGAGAGGATTAAGCATTTGGATTTCTTGAAACATCCAAGCTGTACTGGAAAGGATCTTCTTCAACCAGTCAAGAAAGCAGGTGTGAGTGCAAGACCTGGAAGCAAGACAACATCTCGACCAGCCCCAGTTAAAACAGAATCTCCAAGGAAAACTGAATCTGCCAGACCCTCTAGACCTCTATCGAGCACACCTTCAAAGGGAAATAAGGTTGTGAAAGAGGACACCAACAAGAAGACTGCCAAGACAAGAGAAGTGAAGAAGGATGACAAGGAAAAGGAAAAGACTGACAAATCTAAATCCTCCACCTCATCAAGCCCATCTAAGAGCTCAGTGAAGAGTGTTAGCTCTCCCACTAAGAGTCCCTCAGAACCAGTGGCTGCTCCTGTTGAAGCTGAGGCTGTAAAGGCGGCTCTCGAAGCTGCTCCTATCCCACCAGAAAACAATCTGATTGACACGTCAATCTCTGATGAACCCTTGATGAACCATGTTAATGGGATAGCTCAAGAACCAGAACCAGAACCTGAACCGAAGCCACTTGTAGATGAGACTCCGTTGATGAGACCTGAACCAATTGCTGCACTTCAGTCAGAGGTCCGTGAGTCCGCTTCACCAGAACCTCTTCCTGATCCAGTGCAATTTGAACCTGAACCTGAAAACTCTGTGCCAGACACTACACCAGCACAGCCACCCTATGACAAGCAGAAACTTGCTGAGTTGGGAATCTATGATGATGATGAAGAGGATGAAGCAAATGGCTCAACAGAACCAGTCACAGAATCACCAGCCATAACTCCAGAAGAGCCAGAAGAGATTGAGCAGCCCCAACCTCTTCCTGAACCAGTGGAAGTCCCAGTACAATCACCAATGGAGGTTGAACCTGACCTGATTCAGAAAGTCACCCCCCAGGAACCTTTGCTTATGGAATCTCAGACTGAAACAAGCGCAGGAGAACCAGATATTGTACCAAGTGCTGAGGAACCAACACCACAAGGTTATGATGACCCAGCTGAGGAAATTCCATCATCGCCTGAACCTTCAGAAGAACAACAGAACTTTTCCTTTTCAAATGATGTGGACAGTGAAATCCAGTCCACTCCTCAGTTCTCTCAAGAACCTGATGTTGTCCCTGCATCTGAAGGCCAACATGCTCCAATTGAACAGAACATCCAATATGGCATAACTGATGATAATGGAAGACATATGGGTGGCATCAAAGAGGAAGAAGAAGAAGATTTGATGGGCTCCGGAAGAGAATCCGAAGAGAAACAAATTGAAGACAATGTTTCCCGTGAAGATTCCCTAGAGCCACAGAGAGACATGCTTCTGGAACAGCCTCTTGAGCCAGAACGATCACCCCAACCTGAGGAACGGTCACCAGAACCAGAACTAGAACAAGTGTCAGAGGAGATGAATAAACCTGAACCTGAACCTGAACCAGAACAAGTGTCAGAGGAGATGAATAAACCAGAACCAGAACCTGAACCTGAACCTGAACCAGAACAAGTGTCAGAGGAGATGAATAAACCAGAAAGTGCTATTGAAGGTCTTCAGGAGGTACCAGTTGTTGAGGACAAGATTAAGATGAACAAACAAACCATGGAAGAGATGGGAATCTATGATGAAGACGATGATGAGGACACAGCACAAGGAGATCAGGAAGAGGAGCGGGATCCCGATGCCTATGTATATGAGAAGGATGTTGATCTTGAGGATGAGGAGGGACCACAAGCGAGAGGGTCAAGTGAGGAACAAGAGATGTCAGGATTTGAGATGGAAAATGTTTCTGAAGTTGTTGAGACACATTCATCTAAAATGCCAGTTGATGAGAGATATGCTGACTTTGATCAGTCCAGAGCTTCAGAATCTCCAGAAAAGGACACCGATGAAATCGAACAAGTGCAAGAGCATGAAGCAAGTCCTGAACATGACGATTTCCAAAGAGACAGTATTGAGAGGGATCAAGCCGAAGCATCCACCATCCCAGCTGCTTTTGAGAAGGACGAAACTCCAACACCTGGAGAGAGTCTATCTCTAGGTGAGAACCAAACAGGGGATCAACAATCAATTGCAACAGACTCTGCTCTGGCAAGTGACATTCAGACAGATGAGGGCAACATTGCTAGAGATGACACAGATTCCATTGATGGTGGAACGCCTGATGATGACAAGGACATTGATGAGTCTTTTGCAAGAGAATGTGAAGCCAATAAGAATTCAGTTCCTTCAGTTAATGGATCAGCGGAGCAGGATTTGATGGGAAGCATGGAGCCTGTCAGTGACTTCGGAGCTTCATCAAATCCCTTTGAGAGCAAACAAGACCAGAATCCATTTGTAGGAATAGATCAATCTAATTTGTCACAAGAACCACAGGCTTCAATGAATCCTTTTGGCGATCAAAGACCATTTGAACCGGAAGCTAAGAAACAGTCCGATGGTTTTGACCCACTTAGTGAATGGGGACAACCAATGGGACTGCCATCCCCACCTCCTGTGGACGATAGCAAGTCTGCAAGTCCAAACGGAAAAACAACAAAAGCTGCAAAGACCACCAGAAATGGAGCAAAGGCAGCTGAAGCAAAGAAAGCAGACGCATTAAAGTCTACAACAGCTAAGAAGGTCCCAGAAAAACGTCCAGCTTCAGCAACAAGCAAAGCTCCTACAAAAGCAACAAATGGTCCAAGCAAGCCCACAGATGCCAAGAAACCAGCACGACCAACATCAGCTGCAGACAAGAAACCAGAGCCTAAGAAGCCAGCCTCTGCCACAAAGGCCCCAGCCCGAACCCGCCCAGCAACTGCTCCAGCTAAAGCAGATCCAAAAACCACTAAAGCTGCCCCCACCCGTCGTCCAGCCACTGCATCCTCCCGTCTCTCCCCCTCAGCCAGCAGAGGTCCACCCCTGCCCCCACTCACAGCTTTCTATGTTGATCTGACCTACATCCCCAACCATGGAGACTCTGGCTACAGCGATGTTGAGTTCTTTAAGAGAATCAGGGCTCGGTACTATGTCCTGAGCGCCCTGTCCCCCAATCCTCAAATCCTGAACTCGTTGCTGGAGGCCAAGAAGACATGGGAAGATAAAGATTTAGAAGTAACAGTCATTCCAACATACGACAATGAGACCCTCCGACACTGGATGGGGCTGCACAAGGAGGATCTGGGGCAGTTGAAGATCGATGTCGCCCCATCTGCTAGTCGTTGCACCATTCAGCTTCAGGACCATGAAACCAGCTGTTCAGCCTACAGGCTTGAATTCTAAACCAGTCCAGACAAGATTTGATTTAGAGAAAGGAGGTCAGCGACCTATTTCAAGATGTCGGATCCTGCTTCTGCTCTCTGGTGAAATGTGAGAATGCCACATGTATGTGAACATGGGTGTGAGGTCCTTTAGTTCCCTTTGTTGTATGCAGATTGCTATGTTCAACTTAAGTGATTTAAATGCTGCTGTGACACAATATTTCTGGCTTTTTCTTTGCTAAATATCTCAGATATGCACAGCCGGTATTGTTTGTGTTTGGTCAGCCGTAGCCACCCATCTGCCTTTGTAAAGCATAAACAGTACACAAGTTCAATGTTTCATTTGACCAGTTTATCAATCTCTGTAACGAAAGGGAGCAAAGATGATTGTGATGTAGTTGAAGATTGAAACAAGTGCCATGTAGAGTTTACTCATTGTTTGTATAAAAATTGCTTTAGAGATTGCTAGCAATTTTGGTCTGTCTGTGCGCAGAAAATGTATAAAGTATGTCATGGTGCGAAAAAGTTCTGACGTAGGTGATTGTCCACACTTTGATCCCAGAGAGTGATTCTATGACCTCCTGCTTTCTCTAAAGATATCTTGATGACAACGCAACCATCTTGTCTTGTACAGATAACATTCTGCACAACTGTGATGCCTCCATTTTGTAATAAGACATGTCTGGGCACTGTAATTTGATTCATAATCTGTCTTAGTGCTTGTAGTCTTGACCTACAGAATTGACACAAGGATTGCTGAATCTGCAATTTTTTAAATTTATTCTGAATAACTCTCAATATTTCAAACCATAACAGAAGTATGATATTGTAATATTTCTGTGGTTTTTGTTCACTTCTGACATTTTGTGACCATATTTGTTGGTCAGATACTTTCATCTAATTTTCATTTTTATGCAATTTTAAGTGCATAAATAGCTTTCTTTTATGATCGCCTGAATTGTTGAAAGGAGTGTTATGCAATGAACAGTCACATTAGTGCAAATTAAGGAAAATGTACAAATGCATTATTTGCTGTTACTAGTCTAAAGTGGAAAGGATTGTAACTTTGTGATTCTTATCTTGTGATTAACCAAACACGATAACGATGGTACTTAATCTGCAATATTTCTCCTCCATGTGTCGTTTATTGTTAGTAATGAAACACCAAAGTCTTTCTTTCATTCAATCTTAAGCTCTCTTTTGCTTCGGAACATTTACTTTTAACAATTTGAAAGGTTTTTAGGGGAAAGAGAAGGAAATATGAAAGGTTGGTATTAAACAGATTTTTCAATGTTTATCACCCTTATTGAATAACAACTATAGTTGATCTTGTATTCCTATTTGAGCTGTGGTACCACAGTTAGGACTAGTGCAATTGCTCCTCAGTTTCATCTTCGTGCTATCAAGTGTTATCACATTTTGTGTGCTTCCATCAATACATACTGATTCTCTTGAATTATCTCCCCTGATGAACTCTCTAATGCAAACCACTGTATCTCCTCCATACTGAAGGTACCTCTGTCATTTATTATAAGGTTGACACGAACACTGGAAACCTAAATACAGATAGTTTATGACCCAAAGTGACAACAGTTTATCTGCTTTCAATGGTTTAGCCATCATATTGACACTTTCAGTCTGCTTTTGATACCTTTTTCAAATCCTGATACTGTCCATATAAATAGCAGTCTAGGGCACAGTATGTTCTAGATGAGGAGTTGTATTTAAACACTTCAGTAGTATTAGAAGTTTTACCCAGTATTAGTGATACAACATTTACGAAAAGGATAGCACATCATGAACAAGGGGAGATAATTCAAACCATTGTTTTCCTGCTTATACTTTACTTCCCTTCATGTCAATCAATTCCTTTGTGAAGGCTGTAGATTTTGTTTTTATTCATATGTGCCAGTTTGTTTATTTTCATACCTTCATGGTTAGTATTGAGTGTTGTACAGCTTCTTTCTGCATTGTTGTTTTGTGTACTTTTATTGAATTTTTCTGCATCAGTGTATGGCACAATAAAGCCGGACTAATAAAGATGCTCTAGAAAACAAATACCCATGTTGATTTTCTTTTTATGTATAAAAAGGAACAGAACAATAAGACAATACTTCCTAACTAACACCAGTCTCTGTCACTGGCTAATTTAGGCTTGCTGCATTTCCTTAACTTTTCTGTAACAGAGCACACTATGAAGTTCAGATACATCGCTCTGCTATGATAGCACAGAAAGGTTAAGGAAATGCAGCAAGACTTAAATAACCAGGGATGGAGAATGGCATGAATTTTGCTGGCAGAAGTTGTACTTCATCATCTTTATATTTGCTGAACCAATTAATCCAAATATTCGAAGTAGTCAAGGCGCTTACAATCTCATCTCATTGAGAAAGGAGATGATCTTGATCTAGCCACTGACTAAACTGTACATCCCGGATCAGCATGCAAAGGGTTGATCTGTTTCTACTGCACCTCTGAAGATACATATACAAGACAAATCAGATCAAACTCTGTTTTACATGTCACTCTGACATCATGACAACAAAACAAAGGAAAACCAATATCTATGGATGTCGATCAGTTACCTTGATACAACAATGTAAGTATTGAAACAGAAATGTTTCATTCATTGCAATCAAAAAGTTGTCTATCCATATAACTTGGTTTTTCTTCATCTTTACAACTTTTATTATAAAAACAGAAACAACCAAGTATATGCACATACATGTATGTCTGATATTTTCAATGAAATGGGATAGCGCACTCGTTAGCGTGTTCAGCTCCGGCTCAAGAGGTGCGGGTTTGAATCCTGCCAGCAGTTTTGTCGGCTGTAGTGAACTGTTCTACATACTGTTAGTTTAGGTGCAAAACTACATTGAATTTCAAAGCAGTACCACACATTCGTTAAAAGACACAATCCTTGATTACCTTAAGATGACAATGGTCACAGTAAAGTCATGGATCCTGTCAGACAAAATCCTTGATTATGTAGAGATGATAATGGTCACAGAGAAGGCATGGATCCTGTCAGACAAAATCCTTGATTATGTAGAGATGACAATGGTCACAGAGAAGGCATGGATCCTGTCAAACACAATCATTGATTATGTAGAGATGATAATGGTCACAGAGAAGGCATGGATCCTGTCAGACACAATCATTGATTATGTAGAGATGACAATGGTCACAGAGAAGGCATGGATCCTGTCAGACACAATCATTGATTATGTAGAGATGATAATGGTCACAGAGAGAAGGCATGGATCCCGTCAGACACAATCATTGATTATGTAGAGATGATAATGGTCACAGAGAAGGCATGGATCCCGTCAGACACAATCATTGATTATGTAGAGATGATAATGGTCACAGAGAAGGCATGGATCCTGTCAAACACAATCCTTGATTATGTAGAGATGATAATGGTCACAGAGAAGGCATGGATCCTGTCAGACACAATCATTGATTATGTAGAGATGATAATGGTCACAGAGAGAAGGCATGGATCCCGTCAGACACAATCATTGATTATGTAGAGATGACAATGGTCACAGAGAAGGCATGGATCCTGTCAGACACAATCATTGATTATGTAGAGATGATAATGGTCACAGAGAAGGCATGGATCCTGTCAGACACAATCATTGATTATGTAGAGATGATAATGGTCACAGAGAAGGCATGGATCCTGTCAGACACAATCATTGATTATGTAGAGATGATAATGGTCACAGAGAGAAGGCATGGATCCCGTCAGACACAATCATTGATTATGTAGAGATGACAATGGTCACAGAGAAGGCATGGATCCTGTCAGACACAATCATTGATTATGTAGAGATGATAATGGTCACAGAGAAGGCATGGATCCTGTCAGACACAATCATTGATTATGTAGAGATGATAATGGTCACAGAGAAGGCATGGATCCTGTCAGACACAATCATTGATTATGTAGAGATGATAATGGTCACAGAGAGAAGGCATGGATCCCGTCAGACACAATCATTGATTATGTAGAGATGATAATGGTCACAGAGAAGGCATGGATCCCGTCAGACACAATCATTGATTATGTAGAGATGATAATGGTCACAGAGAAGGCATGGATCCTGTCAAACACAATCCTTGATTATGTAGAGATGATAATGGTCACAGAGAAGGCATGGATCCTGTCAGACACAATCATTGATTATGTAGAGATGATAATGGTCACAGAGAAGGCATGGATCCTGTCAGACACAATCATTGATTATGTAGAGATGATAATGGTCACAGAGAGAAGGCATGGATCCCGTCAGACACAATCATTGATTATGTAGAGATGATAATGGTCACAGAGAAGGCATGGATCCCGTCAGACACAATCATTGATTATGTAGAGATGATAATGGTCACAGAGAAGGCATGGATCCTGTCAGACAAAATCCTTGATTATGTAGAGATGACAATGGTCACAGAGAAGGCATGGATCCTGTCAGACAAAATCCTTGATTATGCAGACAATTGTCACAGAGAAGGCATCGATCCTATCAGACACAATCCTTGATTATGTAGAGATGACAATGGTCACATAGAAGGCATGGATCCTGTCAGACACAATCATTGATTATGTAGACAATTGTCCAAGAGAAATCATTTAAACCAAATCAAACCAAGCGTTCCGTGAAAATGACTGGAGTTTCTTCATCTGATGTGTGAGCGTTTCTTTTTTATAAGACAGATTTCGGTCGCAGATGTAACATTTCCAAAGTTTTACAGTCAGGGTATTAAAGGGAAAGTTCTATCACCGATCTATCGGCAGCATCCGCCATTTTGGATTCTTGACGTTTCGTGAAATGAAAACACGCTATGTTTAACCCAATTTAAAAATGTTGTAATAATAAAACATAAACACTGATAGAATATTCACAGAGAAACACAACATATCATAAAACTAATAAACAATAATGCTGTTAGGCCGTAGCGAATTTTCCCCACTCGCAACGCCGATGAATGGCTTCAATTCTCATTGTTTTTATTTTTCAACAAATGTGTGCTTGTCTTTATCAATTTGTGAAATGTAAAGTCATGTAAGTATTACTTCGTTAATATCTTTCAATCTGACTGTGTTTTGATCATGTATTGATAGCATACATGTGTAAATGGGACTATCCTCTCGAATTTCCACAAAAAATACCCCGATAGAACTCTCTAAATAGTGAAATATTGTCTATTTGTAATAGAGGTTACGGTTTAAAATTAAAAAGTATCCGCTGTAGGAAGATTATGTTGAGGCGTATGATGTTTGAAGAAATACTTCTCTACATGTTTTGAATCATCCATGTGGAGATTATGGTTATTATACAAGGGAGTGTATTTTATCTGGAGAATTATTAATTTTAGTCAAACATCAAAGATCAAGCACTAAAAGCCCAGTGTTTGTCCAATTAGGAATGGTAAATTTCTGATTTGAGACTTTCCAGTTAGAATATTTCTGACTAGTGGTTGTCCAATTAGGAAATCAGGATTAGCAATTTTTTGTTAGAGACTTTCTAATTAGTGAATTCCTGATTAGAGACTTTCCAATTAGTGAATTTCTGATAAGAGACTTTCCAATTAGTGAAATACTGATTAGAGACTTTCCAATTAGTGAAATACTGATTAGAGACTTTCCACATAGTGAATTAATAATAATAATAATAGTGCATATTTATAAAGCGCACATATCCACGCTCGAAAGCATGCTCAAAGCGCTAAACATATAATGCTAATAAATAATGATAATAGTGATGCACATTTGAATGTGCTCACTTCACACAAACAGCAATAACAAATCAATGTGTACAATTGTTGCAATTGTGAAAGTCCTTATGAACCATAAAACTGAACAAAAAGATAGGCTTTTAGACTTGATTTGAATGATTCAAATGTTGGACATAGTTTCAGATTTTTGGGAAGAGAGTTCCACATGTTAGGAGCAAAATGCTCAAAACATCTCTGACCAAAGCACTTGAGGTTACACTTCGGCACTGTCAATAGATTCTGATGTTGTGATCTAAGCTCCCGTGTTGGGACATAGGTTGATATCAACTCTGATATGTAGGCAGGCGATTGATCATGCAGAGATTTATGCATTAGACATAAAATTTTGAGTTGAATCCTTGCTTTTATTGGAAGCCAGTGAAGATGTTTAAGGACAGGAGTAATGTGCGATCCTTTAGATGTTAGAGTCACGATTCGCGCTGCTGTATTTTGTACCTTTTGAAGTTTGTCAAGGAGAATATCCGGGAGTCCGACATAAAGACTGTTACAGTAGTCGAGTCTACTCAGTACCAGACATCTGGTTAGACATTGTGCAGCTTCCATGGTGATCAAAGGACGAATATTTCCAATCACACGTAAGTTCAAGTAGCATATTTTGCAGACATTGTTAATCTGAGCTTCCATTGAGAGTGTTGGATCTAGCAAGACACCGAGATCCTTGACAGTCTTGGTTAGCTGAACGTCCGTGTCTGACACATTAACGGTGCTTAGATCCACTTTTTTTAGCTGCTGCTTAGTTCCAAAAATGATTGCTTCCGTTTTATCACTGTTCAGTTTGAGTTTGTTTTCTGTCATCCAAGAATTCAAGGACCTGGTACAATTAGCTATATTCAAAAGAGCTTCTTCTGAGTTATGATGATGAAAGTGATTGTACAACTGGCAGTCATCGGCATATGAGTGGTGGAGGAGGCGGTGTTGTGAGATGATGTTTGAAGTACTGCCACAATAGAGAACAAATAACACTGGACCAAGTACAGATCCCTGTGGGACACCATATTTCAAGTTGACAGTGGATGACCTGTCATTTCCAATCATCACAAATTGTGATCTTCCTTTAATATAAGATGATATCCACTGTAGTGCTGTCCCATCTATTCCATACTGATGTCGGAGTCTGTCCAGAAGTAGATTGTGGTCAATTGTATCGAATGCTGAAGACAAATCCAGCAATATCAGAGCTGCCATATTGCCCTGATCTACTGCTCCACGAATATCATTTATGACTCTTAGTAAGGCTGTTTCAGTACTGTGGAATTTGCGATAAGCTGACTGGAACTTTTCTATGAGTGCATTCTCCGCAAGATGACATTTAAGTCGAATATGAAAAGCTTTTTCAATGACTTTGGATAGGAATGTCAAATTTGAGACCGGTCTAAAATTTTTCAAGTGTGATGGATCCAGATTGTCCTTCTTGAGGAGAGGCTTCACTACAGCTGTTCTGAAACACTCTGGAAACATTCCTCTTTCGATACTCTTATTCACAATACTCGTAATACATGGGAGAATTACATCCAAATGTAAGAAGTAGGAAGATAAGAGACTTTTCATTTAGTGAATTCCTGACTAGTGGTTTTCCAATTAGGCCATCAGGATAAGTAAATTCCCGATAAGTGGCTATCCAATTAATAAAGTTTGGATTACTCGTCCGATTAGTGGTTTGCTGAATACTTGTCCCATTTGAGAATTCTTGATTAATAGTGACCAAATTATTGATTTCCTCGTTAGTGGATACCTAATTAGTGGTTAAATGATTAGCCTTATGTAGAAATTACCAACAAGAAACTATCCTCATATCACACGATATATTTTTTCACATACATCCTGTTTCATTACGAAACATTTAATGCATGTATGGCTAAACTACTGAAATAGCGAAATAAATATATTCTAATATGCTAATGGAGCTAAATAAAAAATTTCAGATTGATTGTTAAAGTACTTAAAAGTAGGGGTTTTAAACCATCAATTTCTGATAAACATTTATTTCAACAGAATCATTGACGTAAGTTGAACAAAAATTAATGTACAAAACAAGATAAAGGATAAATTCACACCATACCGAAATAAACCTGTAAATTCCTATCTTTCTGACGTACTTTCATATACCATTCAGAAATTATAATTATTATTTTCGTCCGAAATGTTTATCAAGTTTGTTCAATTCGGGATTTCCATAGCTACGTGTAGTCTATTGACATCAATCTTTCTATTCTAAGATGCGTTTGACGTTGCCATGTGCACACACAAAATATACCACGCGTTTTATCCCGCGACGAACGTGACCAATTCAATGCATGAATCTGTAACGACTTTGTATTATATAAATAAGAGCTCTATCATATAATTTACGATAATTCTTATGTGGAAACATTGTTTGTGTCTAGCAATTTACGACCGAATATTACGTGTTGGAATGGTAAAACATTTCTTTATTTAGAATTGTCTAGCAAACAAATTGGAATAAATAAAGCCATTGGCTCCGTAGCTCACACAACTTCCCAATGCAAGGCATAACTCTTGCCAGTTTCCATTACTGGCTGATTTAGGCCTTGCAGTATTTCCTTAAGAAATATGTGCTTAGAAATCCAGGCCCACTATGCATTTCTGGTGCAGCAATTCACTATCTAGGCACAACAAAGCGAGGGAAATACCGCAGGGCTTAAATCAGCCAGTAATGCAGACTGGTAAGAGTTATGCCTTACGTTTGGAAGTTGTAGCTCACAAGGATTTGTATGATTAATTTTCTGAGATTTGTCCGGAAAAAAACGTGTCCTTAATTAATGCATTGTTTCCAAAGTTAAAAATGGCTAATATTGCATGGACATAGTTGAATAACTGACGAGCAAAGTCATATGTGTTCACCCTCCCAATTATATCAGCCCCTCCTGATATTTGACAAGTTAATTAGAGGGATAGTTGACTCAACACCCTTACCCCTTAGTCAGGACCAACCCCCGACCCCCTATTCAATTTTTTTTTTACATGGGCGGGTATAGGGGAAACATTTTGGACCCCCACCTAAAATGAAATTCGTGTTCAGTAATGTTATTTTTGCATATATTACATAATCTATTTGATCTGGGTTGGTTAACATATGTACCGGTTTCGATTTGTAGACGGTGTGAAGAACATCTGAATTTAGCAAGGGCTGATCGAAATTTTGAAATTGATAATGTTTAAATGTAATTCACAACACCAAATGTGAATTTAAAACAAGAATAAAATGAAAATGTTGAACTATTTACAAGAGATGTGTGTCATTCCTGTTCATTATTAACTCTTGGTCTAAAAACAAATTCTGATATGAATTTATCAACATTATACACATTTTGATGTTGTTCCCAAATATAGCCCCGTCAGTAAAAAGACTTTAATGTCAAAGCTGTAGTTAAACATGTGTTTTAGCACACACCATCACCAAATATAGCCATATCCAAAGGGTAGAAAATATTCTTCATTGTTGATGCCCAGTTTGTTTTACTATTGCAATTGTCTAAAACTAACATGTCATAACATTTCTTTACATATTTTACACCAGAATTTAACAGTTTTTTTTATAAGTACAAATATACACTAGATAACGTCCACATTCTCCTCTAAATTTAATTTATTGCCTCAAGTTTTTAAGCACTCAATGGATATTTTGTTCCCATACATGAATTATTGTATAATATAATGTTTGAGTCGTCCAACTGCCCAGAGAACTGGGGCACAGCCATTATAGTAGCCTACCTTTACTGAAGAATGGTGATCGTAATGATCTAAAAAATTACAAGAGGATAACCCTACTTAGAAATTTTAGTAAACTATTGACATCTATACTTAACAATATACTATCATGTTTGGGAAATACACAAAATAAGGCTTCAAGGGAGGGTATAAAACAACTGATAATATTTTCATTTTACAATCCGTTATCCAACGATATCTTCTCAAACCTAACCGCAATATTAATTTTCCCACTAAAATAACCCAGTTGTCCATTTTTCAAAGATATGAATACGATGTACAGTTTTATTCTGGGCATATATTCCAGGCGACGAAATGGCGTTATCGAAGTACGAGCCATTCAGGCAGTGGATTTCTGAGGGTATCTAATCTCAAATACATCTTGCTAAACAAGTCTACATGTTCATATCGTCCTCAAATATAACTAGTCCTTAGGACTACCAATCATTTCATTTTACTATCTAAGCATTGTATCTGCCAGCAAAGGGCTACCTGACTAATGTTACTCTGTTAATGTATTGTTCTGTTTCTGCTTTTCGACCAAACCATTTTGCAAATTGACAAGCCGAACTACAGTCTAAGGGAAATAACTCTTGTCGCAGAAGGTAAAGCGGGCGACTGTTTTAGACGCTTCCTCAACACGATTTAACGACCCAAAAACACGTAATCTCATTAAAATCATATCTTTGATTCGTTCCTATAACATAACATAATTGAGTTGTCACACATCCGATGAGTGACAACCCAAATTTTTAAAGCTTAACTTTGGGAACGAATCAAAGATATGATTTAATGAGTTTGAAAAACACGCAATATTATCTTATTGGAAGGATAAAACAATTTAAAAACGTTTTCAACTTATATGAGATGAAGTCAAATGGGAACTGATGTTATTATGTTTATTTCGCCTCCTCAAATGAGTTTTAGATAAAATATGTTTAATCCTATCATTCGGTGACGTCACGATATAATCTTCTTGATGAAGAACGTACATACATTTTAACCATAACGATACGATAGAAAGAAAGCAGCATATTCATCGAATTATTCCCAAGCCTATTTCTACTAGTAAAGTGTTTAACTCAACCATAAATAGGCTCAACAACCTCCACACTTCTGCTAGTTGTGCTCATTTTAATCCCATTATTCAAACTTTCCAAAATATCATTTGAAGTATTAAGTTTCATAATTCTTCAAATTTGATATTTATTGTTGATTATCACATCGAGTGTTGTTATAGCAAGAAGACTGCATTTATCTTTACGTCAGACCATTGTTTTATGACGTCAAACGCTTGAACGTTAACCTTTGAGTAATGATATATTATATTAGTATACGTTATTTTCACTGTAGCTTGATATACAGTTTATTTCACAGTTATATCCAAGTATTTCATTGCTCGTCATGTAATACACTGTTTTATATCATCAATGACTCAAAATGACATGACGTAGCCTACGTTTAAAAATACGATGACGTCAGAATACTGTGGCATTATCGCATTGGAAGACTTATATCAGTTCTAAGTTCAGAGAATATCTTTGATGAACCATAAAAGTTATGAAGAAATATCACCCTCGAGTCTTTTGATATACAATATCACACCCTATAATACCTCTGTTGAACCAAAAATGCAGCCTGAGTAGGCCTCCACTACTTAAGAAATAGAAGACGAGTTGGCGTGCTTTATCGTTGAATAAAACATAGCAGGGAGCATAAAACACGAAGGGCGCAGCCCTGAGTGTTTTATGCTCTCTGCTATGTTTTATTCTAAGATAAAGCACAACAACATGTCCTCTATTTCTTATATGAGATGCCCTTAAACAGTTACTCGCTTTTATATAAAAGCTGTGCAGATATTATGTTGTTTGTATATATTATTTTTTTTAAATATTAATGCCTCCCGTCGTAGAACACGTTCATTAGCATTGAACAATCAAAGTGACGTAACATGTGACGTCATTTGCTAAGCGACGCACAAACTGACGTCTAAAATCACGAGCATGTTTTATTGTCTCATAAAGCACGCTGTCGATCCCATTGGCCGCCTGTGTTTTACTGTCGTGGGTATCTTATATAAATGAATAAAGATTGATTGATTGGTTTGAGAACTACGATTTCAAACACGTATCGCGCTCACATAAGGTTTTAAGGAATTGGAAGTTTGAACTGACTATCCACGTACATATGTAGCTGTGCTACGAAGGGGTAGACATATTATTTTATTGTATTTATATATAGGTTGATGACATATTGACGTCGTCCGTAAACTTTTGAGTGTTTCGACTTCTTTTCCTCACCCCAAAGCTGAAATGTTGGAGGTTTCAAGTACCTTGAACCTAGGGACTCAAAGTCCCCTGCTCAATTATGGGCGTGGCAGCAATTGTCTCTAGAACATTCAAACGACTTTTACTTTGAAATGAGGTAACATAGGAAACTAACATTTTCAGAATAATGTCTTTGGAGACTAAAGTTTGTTCATTTGGTCTTGTTTTCGAGGCTGAGGATGTTATACGGTTGGTTGGGTTCTATTTATTTACTTCTGCCAAGGGTATTACACTGCATAACTGTCAAGCCCATATAGTCTCGACTGATGAGAAGACTTTTTAAACATGAGTTTTTGTCCTGAATGTTATGTTATATCTAATATGCCCAGATGTTACCGTTCAGCAATGGCTAAGTTTAGATGTGGTGTAGCCCCAATAAGAATTGAAACTGGGCGGTATGAAAATGTACCTGTCAATCAAAGGAAACGTTGTAATTGTACTGATTTTGTCGAAGACGAGTTACATGTACTGTTTCACTGTGATATGTATACTGACATTAGAGAAAACCTTTTAACATTTTTATCGTTAAAGGCTGTTAATGCTTATATTTTAACAGATTTTGAAACAATGTTTTTATGTCAAAGTGCTGACCTGTTTTACTACTTTGCCAAAATCTGCTTTTTAATTCTACACAGAAGGAAACACTTGTTATTTTCGTAAACTCTTATCCATTTTATGCTTATATTAAAGCTGCGAGTAATTTTATGAATTTTACATGTTATAGTCTCTCATAACTCATACTGAGTTGTTCTGTACTTTTATCTGTGTTTCATGCCATGTTTTTAATATTTTGATGTACAGAAGTGAGACTGAAATAAACAAAAGTGTCTGTCTGTCAAATATCAGGAGGGGCTGATATAATTGGGAGGGTGACTTTGCTCGTAAATTGCTAGACAAAAAAAAATCCACATAAGAATTGTCGTAAATTATGTGATAGAGCTCTTATTTATATACTACAAAGTCGTTACAGATTCATGCATTGAATTGGTCACGTTCGTCGCGGAATAAAACGCGTGGTACATTTTGTGTGTGCACATGGCAACGTCACACGCATCTTAGAATAGAAAGATTGTTGTCAATAGACTACACGTAGCTATGGAAATCCAGAATTGAACAAACTTGATAAACATTTCAGACGAAAATAATAATTATAATTTCTGAATGGTATATGAAAGTACGTCAGAAAGATAGGAATTTACAGGTTTATTTCGGTATGGTGTCAATTTAACCTTTATCTTGTTTTGTACATTAGTTTTTGTTCAACTTACGTCAATGATTCTGTTGAAATAAATGTTTATCAGAAATTGAGGGTTTAAAACCTCTACTTTAACAATCATTCTGAAAAATAACTAACTTAATTTCGGTATCGGTATCTGTATTTCGGTATAAATTTAACCTTTATCTTGTTTGTACATTAATTTGTGTTCAACTTACGTCAATGATTCTGTCGAAATAAATGGTTATCAGTTATCACACCCTATAATACTCATCGTTGGAAAATGAAGGCACAACAAATATTCAAACACTCTGAAAAGTATATTATATAGCTTAACTGCTTATAAATAATGAATAATATTTCCAAATTATGTATTTAAAAACCGTTATATGTTATATGATGTTAAAATACAGGCTTAAAACATCCTCTTCAACAATTTTATGCATTATGCCATGTAACATTTGACATTTGAAACATCGATGAAGGTGATAACTGTTTAATTTCATAATGTCACATCCATGAAGTGTGGGACATTTGACTCCCGTAGCGCGCCAATGCCTTCCGTAGCTACGAGTGCCTTCATTTTTCAACGGTGCGTATTATAGGGTGTGAATGTGTCAACACGATTTGATGCAAGGTAGGCTATAGTATATCAACACGATTTCTTTCAAGGTATAATATATCGACACGATTTGATGCAGGGGATATAATGTATCAACACGTTTTGATGCAGGGTATAATATATCAACACGATTTGATGCAGGGTAGGCCTATATAACATATCAACACGATTTGATGCAGGGTGTATAGTATATCAACACGATGTGATGCAAGGTATAATATTTGAAACTTGTCGATGACACGTGGTTGGGATTCTCTAGATATAGATACTGAGATACTAATTAATTTACAGAAAAGTCTGATCTTTGGTCCAAGGGAGATAACTCAAACAACGCTTCTTGTATGTCTGGGCTCCGTTCCATAACAGCGAGCGCTTATAATCGCTCATTGATCGCTCAATGTAGCGCTCAATGGAGCGCATTCTCTCCTGAACGACACGGTGCGATTCCTCGAGGTTTGCTCGCTTTGCTACGTAGTGCAACATTGAGCAATCGCGTTATGGAACAGCCCAGCATTTCTTCTTTCTCAATTAATATGTGAGAGTGAATTGAAATACCGATCCGGAATGGACAGTGATATTGTAGAAAGAAACCTACAACATAAATACAGTTAATAATGAGGTGAAATATGCGAGCTGTGTAAACACATATTCTAAAAATGATAAACGCTTTAAATTTATTAATGTACTTTAAAATCAATATTATGTGAAGTGTATGAATTCTTCTAAGTTTTATATGAATAATGAATAATAAATGCTTGAAATATGACACAAAACCAGATACCAAAGCCGCTCAATATGTTAGAATTACCCATGAGTATATTGCTTGAGTCACATTATGTCAAGAGTTATAAATGGTGTTATTTTATCGAGAAGTACTGACTGTCGTCGGAATGATCAATATAATGCTAGGTTATTCAGTTAATTACATTATAATGGCGAATGTCACGATCATGATTGAACAATTGGTGAAACGTATTTTTAGAAACTTACCTGTAATAAACAGAAAGCGAGATGTGGGTTGGTAATGTTTAATAGGTCATAACTTCTATGCATATATGGGACATGTATTTTCAGTTTCATCACTTGTTAAAGGCTGTTGGTCGATTTTCATTGGAAACTAGTAATTATCATATCTATTTAACGATATGGTATGAATATGCAAGTCAAACAAGTGTAGAAGCGAGCAAAGCTCACATATCCCCGCTTCCCGATTAGGTCAAAGAAGTTTCAAATAAGCAAATTATAAATCTGTGGCTCTTGATTAACATATCAATACAGTTTGATGAAGTGGATCACATAGCTTCAGATGTTTCTACATAACATTGGAAGATGTAAGCTATATAATTAAGGTCCAGTTGTCAGAAGGCACATCTAGGGATCATGGTTGACATGTGTTTCAAGTTTGGTGGTGCTTTCAAATGTAGTACAGGAGATTTAACCTCTGTATCAAGTTAAGTGAAGCTGACATGCATAGTATGGGAGATATGGTCCGGACAACAAGATTTCTCTATAGAGTCCCTGTTTATGTCACGTTTTCATGGAAACCGCAAAAAATAAAAATTCAGATATAGGTCTTACCCTCAAAAGGCACAACTAGAGATCCTGTTTGACATGTGTATCAAGTTTGATGAAGCTAGCATGCATAGTTTTGGAGATCTGCTCCGCACAAAATGACTTCCTCAAAGAGTCGCTTTTTAGTCACGTTTCCATGGAAACCGCAAAAAATAAAATTCAGAAATAGTTCTAACCCTCAAAAAGCACAACTAGGGATCATGGTTGACATTTGTATGAAGTTTGATGAAGCTAGCATGCATAGTTTTGGAGATCTGCTCCGCACAAAATGACTTCCTCAAAGAGTCATTTTTTAGTCACGTTTCCATGGAAACCGAAAAAAATGAAATTCAGAAATAGTTCTAACCCTCAAAAGGCACAACTAGGGATCATAGTTGACAAGTGTATGAAGTTTGGCGAAGCTAGCATGTATAGTTGGGAGATCTGCTCCGCACAAAGTTTTAGGACGGACGAACACAAAATATACACAATATGTTCTAGTCACATACTTGAGAAGGGTTGTAAGAATAGGTAATTGGTTTTATTTCCTCACTTAGAGTCATACCTTCTCTGATTCTATATAACGTTACTCAGCGAGATTTATAACGCAGGATTTTGGAATAAAAAAAAAAAATTAAATGTAAATTTTGACATTTGACAGTTCATAATTGGGAGAAAACACTACTCCTCCCTTTTCTTAAAAACCGACATCGTCTGGGACGTGAGAAACTGTCGGTTTAGAGGGACGTTGGAGGAGAGGAAGGTTTTAATCCAAAGTGAAACCAAAACCAGATTTCACTTTGGGTTGCACATTTTCTACCAATTAATGTGGCACATGGAAAATCATATTGGAATGCACAGACATACATAAACCTGTGTGTTTCTTGAAATATATGCTCCCGTGTCTGGATTTTGATCCGAACCAGATACATAATGCCCTTCCATTGAGATATACTCAGTTTCATCGAGGAAAACAATCAACTGACTTGTATATACTACAATATCAACCAATGGACACTGCCATTAACAACTATAATGAACCAGGGCAAAATTATTCTCTATTGTTAAACACATGGTGATCGAGGCTACTGTAGTAATTAATACAAGCGATTTTATGAAAGAAATAGTGTCTTAACGTCTATCAGATAATATAAAATATCAAAACTCCTGGATCCGCAACTGTATATCTCGTTGCATCAGTTCACGTTTTAAGAATGGACAAGGGGTGCCCCGGATAAATTGTGATAAGTAGTTGTGATAAGTACGAGGGGCGTTCAATAAGTGTTGCAACTTCAATATAAAACCAACTCGCGTAGTCAATTTTTTACTTTTATTTTTCAATATAGTTACCCTTCACCTCAATACACTTATTCCATTTCTCTTTAAGACTTTTGATGCCGCTTTTGTAGAAGTCTTCCGTTTGCCCCCCTAACCACGCCTCTGTGGCAGCTTTGACGTCTTCGTCATCCCGGAAGTGCCTTCCACGTAGGGCGGATTTCAGGTTTCTGAACAGGGAGTAGTCACTGGGGGCTAGGTCTGGGCTGTAGGGTGGGTGGTTAAGCTGTTCGAATCCACAGTCACGTATAGCGGCCTGTGCAACTCTTAACTTGTGGACTGGAGCGTTGTCATGCAAAATCAGAACACCACGTGTCAACATTCCACGGCGTTTCTGTCGAATTGTCTTTCGCAATTCTTGCATTAGGTTGGCATAATATTGACCATTCATTGTAGTTTTGGTTGGCAAGTAATCAATTAATAATATGCCTTTTGCATCCCAAAAGATTGTCGCCATAACCTTGCCAGCTGATGGTTGAGTGCGAAACTTCAGGGGAGGCGGTGAACTCGGGTGCTTCCATTGCTTGGATTCCAGTTTAGTTTCCGGGTCCCAGTGGTGGATCCAGGTTTCGTCACCTGTCACCAGACGAGGCAAAAACCTGGCTTCATCCGCATTAAACCGATCCAGGAGCTCCATGCAACTTTCGGTTCTTTTCTGGCGATCTTGTGCTGTGAGGTTTCTGGGTACCCATCTTGCAGATACCTTGGACATACCAAGATGGTCATGAATTATTTTGTCAACACTTCCAACTGATATCTGGAATTCCAAAGACAGTTCAGAAACTTTAACACGGCGGTCAGCTAAAATTCGTCTTTCGATAGCGGCAATAACTTCCGGTCGGGTGACTTCAGATGGCCTGCCTGAGCGTGGGTCATCGTCTAGGGACTCCCTGCCCCGCTTGAACTAAAGAGACCAGCGACAAACTGTTGAAAAGTTAGGAGCATCCTTACCCATCACATTACACATACGATTATGTATTTCTGTAGCTTTGCATCCCTCTTTAGTAAGGAACTTGATCACAGCGCGTTGTTCATGTTTGAGAGAATCCATGATTATGGAGACCCCTAGGTCAGCGCAGCTATTATATCTAAATAATTGTTATGTCTAGAACTTGTTTTGACATGTGTCAATGTTATGTTTTGACTATAGTAACACCTGCTATAAGCTGACACTGTTTATGTAAACACCAATGCCCCGCTTGCAACACTTATTGAACGCCCCTCGTATGTCTATACAAGTATACAATGAGGAAGAAACTGCAACTCGTTCCTCTAATGTCCTAGTGTTGACACACCAGCACAGTGTGATAATGAAAGTGGCGGAAAGAAACTTCCGGTCACAAGAATAATAGAAACAACACAGTGTACAGTAAAACAACGTGTACTTATGCAGTAGACCAACAGGATTGGCGTTTTGTCCAACACGTGACAATATGAACCTCCTATTGGCGTTTTGTCCAACACGAGACAATATGAACCCAGGAGGTTCATAAACTTCACATGCAAAATAGTCTATTGAAAATATATTTGTTCTGCAAATTACTATATTAAGATTCCCATTGGTGAACGCAAACATAATAGTCAGTTGATATTGGCAAAGCTTCGGTGCAGGTCGCGTGTTGAGTGGGAAAATGAAACTCGTTGTGAATCTGATGCCATAGAGGAAAATAGCTATGTATATGACACTTTATCAAGATGACATTAAACTCAGATAGACATCTTTAACGGCAAATACAAATAACGAAACAATATCAGTCTTAGGCTAAGTCATGTCAATGGTTTATATGGACATACAAGACAACATATCACCTTGATACTAGTCATACGCGAATATTACAAGTTAGGAAGCTTGTTTCGTGTAGATATGGTCCTGAAGAAACCTTGCTTGGTGAGTTCATACATAGATCGTGAAGAAAACTTGCTTGGTGAGTTCATACATAGATCGTGAAGAAACCTAGTTTGGTGAGTTCATACATAGATCGTGAAGAAACCTTGTTTGGTGAGTTCATACATAGATCGTGAAGAAATCTTATTTGGTGAGTTCAGACATAGATCGTGAAGAAACCTAGTTTGGTGAGTTCATACATAGATCGTGAAGAAACCTAGTTTGGTGAGTTCATACATAGATCGTGAAGAAAACTTGCTTGGTGAGTTCATACATAGATCGTGAAGAAACCTAGTTTGGTGAGTTCATACATAGATCGTGAAGTAACCTTGTTTGGTGAGTTCATACATAGATGGTGAAAAAATCTTATTTCGTGAGTTCAGACGTAGATCGTGAAGAAACTTTGTTTGCTGAGTTCAGACATAGATAGTGAAGTAACCTTGTTTGGTGAGTTCATACATAGATCGTGAAGAAACCTGGTTTAGTGAGTTCAGAAATAGATCCTGAAGAAACTTTGTTTGGTGAGTTCAGACATAGATCCTGAAGAAACCTTGTTTGGTGAGTTCATATATAGATCGTGAAGTAACCTAGTTTGGTGAGTTCATACATAGATCCTGAAGAAACCCTGTTTGGTGAGTTCATACATAGATCGTGAAGAAACCTTGTTTTCATGAGTTCATACATAGATCGTGAAGAAACTTTGTTTGGTGAGTTTATACATAGATCGTGAAGAAACCTTGTTTGGTGAGTTCAGACATAGATCGTGAAGAAACTTTGTTTGGTGAGTTCAGATATAGATCGTTAAGAAATCTTGTTTGATTTAAGTTGACATGGAGTCTTGGGCAACCTTGTTTGATTTGAGTAGACATGGGTCCTGGGTAAACCATGTTTGACTTGAGGGGACATGGATCCATGGGCAACCATGTTTGATTTGAGTAGATTTGGATCCATGGGCAACCTTGTTTGATTTGAGGTGACATGGTTCCTGGGGCAACCTTGTTTGATTTGTGTTGACATGGATCCTGGGGCAACAATGTTTGATTTGAGTAGACATGGATCCTGGGGCAACCATGTTTGATTTGAGTTGACATGGATCCTGGGGCAACCATGTTTCATTTGTGTTGATATGGATCCATGGGCAACCATGCTTGATTTGAGTTGACAAGGATCCTGGGGCAACAATGTTTGATTTGAGTAGACATGGATCCTGGGGCAACCATGTTTGATTTGAGTTGACATGGATCCTGGGTAAACCTTGTTTGATTTGAGTTCACATGGATCCTGGGGCAACCTTGTTTGATTTGTGTTGACATGGATCCTGGGGCAACCTTGTTTGATTTGTGTTGACATGGAGTCTGGGGCAACCTTGTTTCATTTGTGTTGATATGGATCCATGGGCAACCTTGTTTGATATGAGTGGACATGGATCCTGGGGCAACCTTGTTTGATTTGTGTTGACATGGATCCTGGGGCAACCTTGTTTGATTTGTGTTGACATGGATCCTGGGGCGACCTTGTTTGATTTGAGTTGACATGGATCCTGGGGCAACCTTGTTTGATTTGTGTTGACATGGATCCTGGGGCGACCTTGTTTGATTTGAGTTGACATGGATCCTGGGGCAACCTTGTTTGATTTCAGTTGACATGGATCCTGGGGCAACCTTGTTTGATTTGAGTTGACATGATTCCTGGGGAAACCTTGTTTGATTTGTGTTGACATGGATCCTGGGGCAACCATGTTTGATTTGAGTAGACATGGATCCTGGGGCAACCATGTTTGATTTGAGTTGACATGGATCCTGGGGCAACCATGTTTGATTTGAGATGACATGGGTCCTGGGTAAACCTTGTTTGAGTTGAGGTGACATGGATCCATGGGCAAACTTGTTTGATTTGAGGTGACATGGATCCTGGGGCAACCATGTTTCATTTGTGTTGATATGGATCCATGGGCAACCATGCTTAATTTGTGTTGACATGGATCCTGGGGCAACCTTGTTTGATTTGAGTTGACATGGATCCTGGGGCGACCTTGTTTGATTTGAGTTGACATGGATCCATGGGCAACCATGCTTAATTTGAGTTGACAAGGATCCTGGGGCAACCATGTTTGATTTGAGTTGACATGGGTCCCGGGTAAACCTTGTTTGATTTGAGTAGACATGGATCCTGGGGCAGCTTTGTTTGATTTGTGTTGACATGGATCCTGGGGCAACCATGCTTGATTTGAGTTGACAAGGATCCTGGGGCAACCATGTTACATTTGAGTTCACATGGATCCTGGGGCAACCTTGTTTGATTTTAGTAGACATGGATCCATGGGCAACCTAGTTTGATTTGAGTAGACATGGATCCATGGGCAACCTTGTTTGATTTGTGTTGACGTGGATCCTGGGGCAACCATGTTTGATTTGAGTTGACATGGGTCCTGGGTAAACCTTGTTTGAGTTGAGGTGACATGGATCCTGGGGCAACCATGTTTGATTTGAGTTGACATGGATCCTGGGGCAACCATGTTTGATTTGAGATGACATGGGTCCTGGGTAAACCTTGTTTGAGTTGAGGTGACATGGATCCATGGGCAAACTTGTTTGATTTGAGGTGACATGGATCCTGGGGCAACCATGTTTCATTTGTGTTGATATGGATCCATGGGCAACCATGCTTAATTTGTGTTGACATGGATCCTGGGGCAACCTTGTTTGATTTGAGTTGACATGGATCCTGGGGCGACCTTGTTTGATTTGAGTTGACATGGATCCATGGGCAACCATGCTTAATTTGAGTTGACAAGGATCCTGGGGCAACCATGTTTGATTTGAGTTGACATGGGTCCCGGGTAAACCTTGTTTGATTTGAGTAGACATGGATCCTGGGGCAGCTTTGTTTGATTTGTGTTGACATGGATCCTGGGGCAACCATGCTTGATTTGAGTTGACAAGGATCCTGGGGCAACCATGTTACATTTGAGTTCACATGGATCCTGGGGCAACCTTGTTTGATTTTAGTAGACATGGATCCATGGGCAACCTAGTTTGATTTGAGTAGACATGGATCCATGGGCAACCTTGTTTGATTTGTGTTGACGTGGATCCTGGGGCAACCATGTTTGATTTGAGTTGACATGGGTCCTGGGTAAACCTTGTTTGAGTTGAGGTGACATGGATCCATGGCCAACCTTGTTTGATTTGAGGTGACATGGATCCTTTGGCAACCTTGTTTGATTTGTGTTGACATGGATCCTGGGGCAACCATGTTTGATTTGAGTAGACATGGATCCTGGGGCAACCATGTTTGATTTGAGTTGACATGGATCCTGGGGCAACCATGTTTGATTTGAGTTGACATGGGTCCTGGGTAAACCTTGTTTGAGTTGAGGTGACATGGATCCATGGGCAAACTTGTTTGATTTGAGGTGACATGGATCCTGGGGCAACCTTGTTTGATTTGTGTTGACATGGATCCTGGGGCAACCATGTTTCATTTGTGTTGATATGGATCCATGGGCAACCATGCTTGATTTGAGTTGACATGGATCCTGGGGCAACCATGTTTGATTTGAGTTGACATGGGTCCCGGGTAAACCTTGTTTGATTTGAGTAGACATGGATCCCGGGGCAACCTTGTTTGATTTGTGTTGACATGGATCCTGGGGCAACCATGCTTGATTTGAGTTGACAAGGATCCTGGGGCAACCATGTTACATTTGAGTTCACATGGATCCTGGGGCAACCTTGTTTGATTTGAGTAGACATGGATACATGGGCAACCTAGTTTGATTGGAGTAGACATGGATCCATGGGCAACCTTGTTTGATTTGTGTTGACGTGGATCCTGGGGCAACCATGTTTGATTTGAGTTGACATGGGTCCTGGGTAAACCTTGTTTGAGTTGAGGTGACATGGTTCCTGGGTAAACCTTGTTTCATTTGAGTTCACATGGATCCTGGGGCAACCTTTTTTTTATTTGTGTTGACATGGAGTCTGGGGCAACCTTGTTTCATTTGTGTTGATATAGATCCATGGGCAACCATATTTGATTTGTGTTGACATGGAGTTTGGGGCAACCTTGTGTCATTTGTGTTGATATGGATCCATGGGCAACCATGTTTGATTTGAGTGTACATGGATCCTGGGGCAACCTTGTTTGATTCGTGTTGACATGGAGTCTGTGGCAACCTTGTTTGATTTGTGTTGACATGGAGTCTGGGGCAAAGTTGTTTAATTTGTATTGATATGGATCCTGGGGCAACCTTGTTTGATTTGTGTTGACATGGATTCTGGGGCAACCTTGTTTGATTTGTGTTGACATGGATCCTGGGGCAACCTTGTTTGATTTGTGTTGAGATTGGTTTGTTGAGTGTGTTCACTCAACTGTGCTGCTTCACATACAATTGATGGTATCATGATTATGTCAATGATATATAAACTTAGATATTATGGAAATACGATAATAAGAACATTATATGAATATATATCCCAAGTTACGCAGTTGTGTTATAGTATAATATTGTGGCGAAACACATACCGTAAACTGACACAGAATGCTGAAATTACGGTATTTTCTTATTTATGAGCATACATAAAATGTTAATAAGGTATTAAATCTCACTCACGCTTCTCAAGAAAAAGGAAATTTTGACTACGGAAATAAGGGCCTTATACTGTCTTCGAAGAATGCAGTTGCAATGAAATATGCATGCGTTGCCATGGAAATACTGTAACTTGTATTTTTATAGATATTTAATTCGGTTTGAAGAATGTCATGGCAATATAAATATAAATGACAGTAAGCGGGAATATCTCATTGTTAGACTCATTTGTTCTACTAAAAATATTTCTGCGATTTGTTGAAACTCTATAAAAGGATGAAGTAATCGCCTTTGCAAACATTTAGTATGATGTCAAAATACAATGTTACAGATAGATACAAGAGCAGGATTATTCAGGCAAATAATGAAAAACATTGTTTCATTGTTATTTATCATCCAAAACAGGTCCCCCTCAGTAAATATCGCTTGTGCCAGCCTCGGATATTTGTAACTTTAATTAACTCTTGTTGATAATACTTGATATAGGAGACACTTGAGTGAGATTCTCTATACCTACATCTATTTACAACAACAAATACGAAAAGAATGTATTTTATCATTTATCATAATTAACGGACTCGATGGATCAAGCATGACTGTAACAGTTCAAAACCAAAAAATACAATAAGAAAAGATCATTCATAAATATCACCTACTCTTCATCATATAATATGTGCAAAACCAAAATTCCATTGGTAGCTTTTCTGGAACCTCACACCATCTGACTATAACAGAATATGATACTCTAATCAATATTCTTGTTACTAAATCAATCTTTAATGCTATGTTTTAAAATGTTTATATTCGGACAGTCTCCTTTCAACCATACCCAGCGGGAAATGATGGTTGCGGTTGGTACTGAAAAGTAGCGACAACTCGAACCTAATTTTTTTCAGGCATCATGTCGCCGCTAAGAGGAGTGTCAAGGGGTTGAAAAATATTTTCAATGTCAGTAAGTCATGGACTTATTGAAGTTTTTTTCCACCAAGACACAGAGTCAAGTCTGGAGGTCCTACCACTGGTAGTTAATTGTTTTGAAAAGGAGGCACGTCACTGACCTTTGGGTGATTTTTTGGGCAGGTCCATGGTAAAATTTGGTAAGTCAGTGACCTAGGACTTACAGATTTGTTTAACTCCTGGTATCTTGAGAGGATTTTTAGACATTCTCTTCCCACAGAAGTTACTCCTTTCAGATTTTCGATCAGAACCTCTGTTCTACTATCGCAAATATCTCGGTTAGAAACTGGGAATCCTGATTGGTTTCATTTGAAGGTAGTTGTGCAATCGGCGACGCTGTTGTAAAGGTGACATGGTCACATTTGCCAATGAAACGTCATAATGCTATTTTTGGAAACAGAAACGTCGGATATACGTTTTATTGTCTAATGCTATATAAAATGATACTTGATTTATGAAATCAATTCACAATAAACATATTCATAAGTAAGTAAGACAAAATCACAGACGAAAACCGAAAATAGTACATCGGTGTATGCTATTAATTAGCATGAGCCTTTTGAGTCAAAAGCTAGGATCTTTGCAATAACTCGGTCGTTGTAGCCGATGTAAGATGATACTTCATTGGATAAACAGTAGGGATATGATATGTGGTACCCATTCTCGTCACCATGGTGTTTTTCTAGAAACGAGCAATGTGGCCTATTAGAACAGAGGTTACGATCTAAAATCTGAAGAGAGCAATTTCTGTGGGAAGAGAATGTGTCAAGTGTGGCTGATTGGGTAGATCTAGAGACCATATATTTATTTTATGGTCTTTGGTAGATCTTAATACTGACGAAGTTTGTCTTGATAACTAAGGCTGTGCAATATTATTGCAATACCAATATATTGCAATACAGAGTTGTGCAATACGCGTATTGCAATACGATTTTCATATCGCAATATATTTCTCAAACAAATATTAAGTCATTTTTTTTCAATTATCTTGTAAAAGGCACATTTACTGGCTTAACTTGTATTAAGAAATTATTTTGAGTGCTAGAATGTATTGTGGCTCTTACAAACTCTAGGCCTATACATGTAAGATTCGTTTGGTCTAGTATCAGCTATTTTGATTTCTGAAGTGAATACAAACTTTAGAATCAACCGTTTCTTCGCATGGATTGTGGCGTCACAAGGTATGAATGCATTCGCGGTGAAGCAGCGCTAAAATCAGTGGAAGTTCAATCAATAATTGACCGCATTTAACTTTTCTATAGAACCCATCAGAAGCCAGTCTATATAGCAATGTCATGGTAGAATTCTCAATAAAACTGTACATGTTTGATTTTCAATTTAACTTACAGATTAAAACATCCCTTACATTGCAAAGTTTGAATCTATAAGCAATACATTACTTAATATCGTCGTGATAAACATGGTATTTCGACGAGAAATGTCAAATTTAGTTAGATTTAAGAATGTATACATATAGTTTGTAAATGACATTCATTTGATGAATGAAGCCCCCGGGCCGTGGTCGCCTTGCTTTATCGCGGTCTTGTCATGACGTCATCCTATTGTTACGATGACGTCATATGATCGAAAGTGTTATTTCACTCAGTAGAATAACATGTTATTTCACTCAGTGAAAATACGGATTTTATTTTCAACCGATAAGCGCCGTACTTCACCACTGAAACTAGAAAATAGAGGATATTTGGCTTTTCTTGACTAATACCATGTTTATCTAATTGAGTGAGGTAGAAAGGTTATATTTTCACGAGTGGCGCAGGATACGCTAAATATCCTCTCTATATTTGTCAAGAAAATACAAATTTTATATTTATTATATGACCAAATCCTTACATATTCGCCAAAATCGACTTGCATTTACGTTAAGTCGGCTCCAGAATGAGCCTGTTGCCTCAGCAACAATGTCATGAACGTGTCATGACGTCGGAGCATTGTTTTATTACGTCAGGTCATTGTTATAACGTTCAATTGTTATTTTCACTAGTGACTGATAACACGGTTTATTTTCATTGATAGATCCCGGTATTTCACCTGAAATCATATAATAAATAGAGGATATTTGACATTTCTCGTCGAATACCATGTATCTCATCGAGTGAAGTAGAAAAGTATATTTTCACGAGTGGCGTAGCCACGACTGTAAATATTCTATTTCTACTTCACGAGATGAGATATACTTGGTATTCGACGCGAAATGTCAAATGTTCTATTTATTAGATTTAACCAGTTATGTGCAGTTCGAAAATGACGTTATTACAATGAAAGGAGCATCCATGCTCCCCTTGCTTTATCAAGGTCATCTTATGACGTCATCCTATTGTAATGATGACGTCATATGATCGAAAGTGTTCTTTCACGCAGTAGAATGACATGTTATTTCACTCAGTGAAAATACGGATTTTATTTTAACCGATAAATGCCGTATTTCACCACTGAAAATATAATAAATTATTTCTATTTCACGAGATGAAATATACATGGTATTCGACAAGAAATGTCAAATATTCTATTTATTAGATTTAATAAATTATGCATAGTTCGTAAATGACGTTCATTTTATGAATGGAGCACCAATGGTCGCCTTTCTTTATCGCGCTAATCCTATGACGTCAGCCTATTGTTACGATGACGTCATATGACTGAAATTGTTATTTCACTGAGTAGAATAAATTGTTATTTCACTCAGTGAAATACGGCTTTTATTTTAACCGATAAATGCCGTATTTCACAACTGAAAATATAATAAAAAGGTTTTCGCCATTGGAGAGTGGGTAAACGGATTATGATTTATGATGATTTATAAATACATCTTTATCATACATAAAAGAAAATTAAGAGTAGGCCTACATATAGGCCTATAAAGAGAATACACAGCGGCAAAATAACCCGACCCGAAAAAGAAAATTGACCCTAGATCGGCACTAGATCCTTGAAAACGGAGAGTTCTATCTAAATGATAGATGGATATTCCAGTTGGCCTATCGCTAAAAACAGGCCTAGCTAGCTGTTTATGGAATTCGAGAGCCTAGTAGGTTATGTTTAAATCTTATAAAATCCATTTTTATTTGTTTAATGATTACATTGGAATAAAGATATGCATCACAGATAGGTCCACGTTAAGTTTTCTTTTTAAAAATATTAATCGATATTATATAGGCTACTTGCATGTCTATCATAAATCATAAGACGAATTAATTGAAGACAATCAATATGTAAGCCACTCATTGTTAAGTTTAGTTCAACATTAATTACTAATCCTAATACATATCCATGATACATGCATAAAACACGCCTGTTGGCTAAGCCTTCTAATGTTATTGTTCCAATGAGTATGTGTTGCAACAAGCAGACGATATTACATGTACGAACAAAGGCGCACCTGTTTCAACGCCCTCTTACGGCGGCCACGGAACTACTTTTGGGATCGACAGTTTCCGTAAGATTTGGGATAAGAGCTCAAAATGTGTTAACATTCTAATCAAATTAAACCTGTTGGTACAAATAAGAAACATCATGAAAATGAGATGAACTTCAATTAAATTTTATGGAAAATTAGTAAATATAATAGAAAACAAACATCTATATGAGGGAATTCCATGATGACGTCATCTCCGACAAATATTATATGGCGGCGCGAATTCTGGCTGTGTCACGTGACCCTTCTTCTTTCTGTGAGCGCATTTCCAGGTAGAGTTCCTGTGTTTTCATATTGCACGCATATAGTAAACAATAGTAGGTCCTTTACATATTAGGGTTTTATTGATCCTTTGTTGTACGTAGATTATTGTGTTTACAGCAATATTGTGATATATTTTCAATTCGTCAAAATATCTCCGATTGAAATTTGTGTAAAAATCCAGCATGGCGTCACATGGTGGCTCGCATCACTGTTGTTGTCTGAACGACGGATGTGATTTTGTTCAAGGACGTCTAGCTTTTACATGCGTCGCGCCTTTCAATCGTGAAATCCAAACATGCAAGTTTATTCACTTCAGTTCAAATTAATCAGCTGCGTTATATGTTGTCGCATAGTGTTGAGATGGAACTATTTTCTGCTGACGGAAGCTCAACGTAATGGAGGAAATGTCAAAATCCTTGTTCGATTGAAATAACAAAATAAATTTTTGTTTGACAATATATCTCAAATTTATCGAACAACATTGTTGTTTCATATCGCCGATTATTATTGGAAAATATGGCGGACATTTTGTCAAAACATCAGATCGGAAATCCCTAACAATGATTGCACGTGGGTAAACCATTGGATGAATCACAATCGTCAGCTGATCCGTTTCTAGGCAGATTTTGCGTCTATAATCGTATTCAAACCGTTTTCGAATTACTTATCACACCATGCATTCATTTGGTTAAACATTCGCCTGGGTGTTATCAAATTGATGACAAAATAGCTTAGCATGAAGTTCTGTATTTGTAACAAGGAAGTGGGAATCTTGAATAGAAAGCAAAACTGATTTTTGCAATATGATTATGCAGATTTTCTTCATTATGCCTTTAGAATGACAAAACACTTTAACCACTGAAAATGTCATGTCTGTTGCACATATTTGCAATATTATAATTAAAGTACAACAAAATAATACAACAGGCAAATTATATAAACTGTCGAATCACTCATGAAATGTGGATTTACTTTCATATTTTTAACGGATATTTGATGAATAGTTTGTTTATAATATTTGTTCACATTTTACAACAAAATGGAAGTGTTTTATCAATTGGGAGAGTTCAATCGTTGAGGATCTAATGGAATTATATCTCACAATTATGTAGTAATTAATAATGCAAGTAATAGATCTATTCTATTGTCTACCGGAAAGGATCATTTTAACCCTTGACCTCCAGGTCTTGAAGTGTTCTATTATTGTTATTAAGCTAGTTGCCAAATTGCCAATCCAGAATTGCAATATTAAGTTAACGAGTTATGGATCCTGTAAATTGGTCTCTAAGAATTGCCTTGAACAAATTACAGTCAGGCCTCGATAATCCGAACGCTTCAGTTTTTCATCAAAAACGTTCGGATAGTGAAATGTTCGGACTAATGAGTACTGAGGACTACTAAAGAGATAAGTTTGGTTACATCTTCCTACCGTTCGGAAACTGCGAGATTCGGATTATCGGTGGCCGGATTATCGTGGCTTGACTGTAATTCATCAGCTGAAGTGTTACGTACATATGATAATACTAATGATGCGGAAACCATTCAAGCTAAACACGTTTATTACCTAACAGAAGAAGCATGCATTCCTTAAAGTATAAGGGCTATTTGTCTATATAATGAATACGACCCTGAATATTTTTAATGGAAATTATGACAAAACAATGTTTTTAATCATGTTGATACCGATACTTTCAAAATCACTGAGTGAAGAAGGGCTATTCCAGGGTATACCAGAAAATGAATAATTCGCATGAGTTTTGTTGTTGAGAATGTTATGATTAATAACTATAATGTTTTGTGTTTCAGATTCCTCTTGTACATAAACATTGTACATACTGTATATGATGAGTGCAGCAGTGAGCACCTCGCGTGCCACCAGTAGGACTAGTAAGGACAAATCCAAATCCACAGCACATCAGACACAGACCAAATCAGATGGACCACCCTCCAAAGTTCAGGTATGTCCGCCTTATCACCTTTTGTTTTTGTAAAAAGATGTATATGGTTGGTAATGGCTGCAATATTGCCCAAGTGGTGTTTCACAATAGCTCGCTTACTCACTAAATGAGGGGTCATGTTAGAATAACTTGAATGCAAAGATATGTGAAGCTTCTGTGCACCTTGATTTGGTTGTGTTCTTCTTGTAGAAGATGTACTCATTTGTGTATTTGAATATCACCCAATAATTATTCTTACTCACTGGTTTCAGCCGACAGAAGAACAGATGAGAATAGCACAGATCACATCTGGACAAGATGACACAGAATTGGCCGCCATCTATCAGGTGAGATTCAATTCAACATTTCTTGGTTCATAATTCACAAGTTTGCATCTGTATTCCGACTTAGGTTCAGGCAGTGTTCTGTTGATGGACTGTAAAAAATAATCTGTGGAAAATAAATTTCTGTGTCATTAAAACAATGACAATAATATAATTTAATTGATTTTGACCTAAATGAAGAATTGTTTGTAAATTTACAAAGAAATAGTGTTTTGTTGTAATTCTTCCAATACACCTAAGTTTTTGTCAGATTGGGCCATAACACAAGGCGTTAGTGGTCACCTCTTGAATATGTTTTTCTTAATTAATGATTTAATAAACATTAGGTTTAATCTTTTTAGTCTTTTTTTGTGAGGATTTCTTGTCTTTAACTTTGCAAATCAGTTTTTCTTTTGTGACAATTTCAAAAAGCAAAGAATATTTGCTGTATATTTGGAAAGCACTCGTTTTATTTACAGTTACCGGTAAGTTAGATATTTAAATTTTGACATATTTCTTAATCATGTTTTGACTATTGTGTATGTTTAACTTTCAGTTGATGGAGATGACTGGCAAGTCTGAAGACACAGTAGCAGTGGCCCTGCATGACTGTGAGAATGATCTGGAGCGAGCTGCTCTCATGCTGCTGGAGGGACAGACTGACGAGCCCCAGGTACTTACTCTTTATAATTGCGGTCTACCTCAAAGAGGTAATTATTCATCAGTAGACACACTCTCCACGCCAGCCATAATTAACTGCCCAACACACAATTCCATTTGTCTGGAAAGGTTAAATTTGTTTGTGCTCCTTCTCAAACCTCAAGATATATTTATTATTAATAAATTTATTATCAAACTTATCGCACTTTGTGCATCTTCCGCACGCATCGGGCCATACATGCACTTTTAGAAAATGCATACTGACCCTTGCGACAACTCGAAGGGATTTCTGAGACAGGGTCAGCGCCACCTATTGCCCAAAGAGTTACGTCCCCTCTATTGACCAATCAAAGCGGTCGTTACCAACCCAATCGGTCCAAAAGTTGGTAATGCACCAACAGCTTTACAAATTGCTTATAATACTGGCCTAAGAGTAATTGAAGGGTCCAAATGACGGGGGCTCCATAATGGATGTTTAAATGCTACTGAAGTAAGAGAAACTGATCATACAAAGTGATCAAAATAGCAGAGATGTTTTTCTATAACATGACATATCATATCTGACATCAGAAAATTTGGTTGCAGGACAGAAATGTACTTGAAACATCGTATTTATTGAAATTGGTTGCAGTCCCCTATAGGGATATGCAACCAAATTTATTTACAGCAATTATTCATCATTATTCCTTCCTTGGTAAACAAATATTTGGTTGCAGAGAAAACAATAGTGTGTTGACAAGCACATAGGATTAGTTTGGTTGCAGAGGTTTTCAAATTTACTAAATTTGACAAAAATACGATGGCATTTTCTGAATCATTTCGGCAAGTTCTCTCTCGCTATGTGTATGACGTAATGAAACCAATGTATGTAACGCATCCTCCCATTGGCTCATTCCGTATCAACCATTTCTAAATAAAAAAATAAATTCATGTTTAATAATTCTTGTTGCTTTTATTCGCGTTTCTAGATAGAAACTATTCATTAAAATAACTTAATGCTGTTTATTTCCAATAAAACTAATTTAGCAATCAAAGATATCTATGACAACCAATCAGAATTGTGATAAGATTTGACAACAATTCGAATTCATCTCGCGGCCACGTTGTCAGCTGGTTGTAAACAAAAACCTAAATTAATGCTTAAATTTGGACAAAATGTGTCAAAAGTGCCTACCTAGACATGCCTTACGGTAGGAAATGTTAAATTAAACAAAGTTAGTGGGTAGTTTCTATCTATAGCATTATAAATGACAGCAACATGATAATATGACATGATCGAAAACCGGACTCAATAACGATCGCTAAAAAGTTTCCACTAACTGTAAATATTGAAATAAAAGGCAAGATAAGTTCCAACATTCATCAGATCATGATATTTTCCTTCTGCAACCAAATTGTGTCAAGTCAAGGCTGTTCTGTTTGATGAAAACATGTATTTTGATGGTTTAAAAAGTTTGGTTGCAGTTGCCTATAGGGACTGCAACCAAATTCAGAAATGACCCGATTTCCATGTGAAGTTACAATCTGCAACCAAATTCAAAGATATCATGTTATATATCATGCTATTGATAATTATTTCCGCTATCAGAAAAACTTCATCTGAGCAATTTTGAAGAGTTTGGTTGCATTTTATGGCTATTTTTGACACCCCGTCACTGGGACCCTTCAATTACTCTTAGGCCATAATGGGATTTTTCATCTCGGATGTTAAGCTCATTTGCATAATACAGGTTCAAAACGGACTTGAACTTCAATGGGACAATTAAACAAGAGAGCTATTATCAGATCTTGAATAAATTGTGATTTGTTTCATTTACCCGCACGTTGTGATTTAGTTTTATCACTATTTAATCGAGCGTAATCAGCGTAGTACGGGTAATTCAAATTAAAAGAAGAAACGTTCAACCAACGTGTCTGTGCGTTATTTGTAAACGTGCATTTGATTGGTCTACACCAAGCTCAATAGTCGCGTTACTTCCTGTCTCAGGAATCTCTTCCGAGTTGTCGCAAGGGTCAATATGTATTTTCTAAAAGTGCATATGTGGCCCGATGCGTGCGGAAGATGCACTTTGTGTAGAATTAATCAAGATCCATATAGTTTGTATACATGAATGATGATTCAGATCAGATGATGAACCATGATGACCGGTTGGACCCAAAGTTTTTAATTTTGGTGCCAGGCTACATTGGTCGAAGACGAAGACACCAGCCAATTTTGGTGACCTTGACCTTATTTTCAAGGTCATGACTCATCACGACACTTCAACCATTTTTCGAACTCTTGTTAACACAATATATCATGACCGGTCTTCAAATTTGCTGATCATGATGACACCTTTTACCAGTAATGCAATATATGGAGTAGCTCCTTTTGACCAAATGATGTGTCTTACTAAAGTCAATATAAGCGGCGGGGGCCATTGCCATGTTAGTGGCAAACACTTGTTTTAAGTTGATATATCATAACCGTCCCCTCACTTTATTATTAGGTATAGTCTCTTTAACAACTAGTGTAAGAAGGTTTATGATATGATTTTAACCACCTATTCCCAACATGTTTCAGATGAGTACATCCAAAATGTAAAGGCATTGGTTTCTTTGTCTAAATGTGATGTGAATATTTAACAATAAAATGTCATCCGAGTTGTTCCTTTATGAAAACACTTGCTGCTTTCAGGGAGAGTGGAAAGTAGAGCAGAGCAAAAAGAAGAAACGAACAAATAATCAGTCCGTGCCCATTCCCAAAACAGAACCAGTATCAAATCACACATCGGACAAATCTGACAACAAACGCGATCGCAGTCGTGCAGATGATGACCGTCCAGATAACAAACATGACGGCCCACCTCGACGGGGAAGGCGAAATGGAGGACCACCCCCTAGGCTCGCTCGAGGGCGGGGCAGAGATAGGAACAATCAGTATGGGGACAGGAACGCAGATGGTGATAACGAGGGATACAAAAGGGATGGTTTTGGAGATAGAGGAGGTTTCCGGGATAGAGGGGGTCAAGATGGAGACGGTTTCAAAGATCAGGATGGCTTCCGAGATCAAGATGGCTTCCGAGACCGAGACCGAGAGAACGGCTTTGGTGGATTTGGGAGAGATCGCAGTGGGGACCGAGGGCGTGGCAGAGGAAGAGGTAATTGACAGTTTCCTCCTCCTACTACAAAACATGAACTTTAATTATTTCTTTTCTTCACTTTAGTTCCACACACTTCAGTTGTGACACATTGCTTGAGTAATGCTGTAACATAATGATATAATTAGTGATGTAGTAAGAAATATTGGACTTCCAAGTTATTCTTTTTGCTACTCTATGAATCATCTTTGCCTTTTAATAAATTCATAAATTGATGTAATTTGTTGCAAATTAGCCATGCAAAATTTTCCTTCGGAGTGATTTATAATGATAGAAAGGTTGTTAATTGAATGTACTATTGTGTTGTCTATTTTCAGGAGGCAACAGGTTTTCAGGAAGAGGTGGAAGAGGAAGGTGAGTTACAATTTGTTTTTAATAAGTCTACTTTTCCATAGTAAACATAGAAAAACTTGCTTATCATAATTCTTAGTACCGGGTATTGATGATATACTTGGATATTATGTAACAACTTCATTATCCAACAACTTCATTCCTATCTTGAAATCCAGATACACTCAAATTCAAAACAGTCTTATAAATACTAATTTCCTTCGGAAATCTTTGACGATTTGTGGTCATGTATTACAAGAGTTAAAATTGTTGTGTGTTTGTTCACAGGGGCACAGGAGGCTTCAAGGCAGAAGGTCGACCACAGCGGTTTGATAAAGGTCCACAGATTGACACATGGACAAATGAAACTGCAGTCAATGCAGACAAGGAACCAGCGGGTTGGTACTAGCTGATACAGGGCTGGATTGTGTACAGTTGATTCAATGTCCTGATTAGCAAACACCTCCCAATGGCACTTCTCATTATTTCACGTTCATGCGTTCATTTTCATTTCATTTTCCACAAAATACCATCTTCATTACACATTATGATTTCGGTCCTTGTCCTTAATGTTCAGTTTCTCGGTTTTGGTGTCATTTCTGTCGTGTTGTGTGTTCACTATTGAGTTAATCATTGTTAAGTACATGTTGCAGGCTGGGGAGAGACGTGGGAATCTACGGCACCTGCGTCTGAAGACTGGAATGATGACACATGGCAGGGATCGGTGAGTGGAATACTGTCTTCCTGATGCCTGAATTTGGATGCTTGTCTTTGGATCTCGACCCAAAAGCTGTGACCTCCATACCTCCTTGAAAATTGCAGCGCTTTCAAAGAGCATTTATGTTGTGTCGATGAGGATTAATCAAGTTACAATTGTCACAATCACAGATTTATGCTGTCTACATTGTATTTGTATATCTGTTTTATACATGTAACAAACAATTGTTCACTAATGAGAGTTTGCAACTAAAGGGAACAAAACATGTCCCAAAACATAAATTCAAGAGGTTTTGATATCGGCAGTTTTATTTCAAATTAAAGGTGAGTTACTACTACTTTTAGGAACTTGAACTGCGCTTTGAGCAACCAATTTTGGATGGAAACAGCGCACAAACAAATGCACTTATTATTATTATTATTTAGTTAAAAGTATATATTACAACAGTTACAAATTTTCTGAAGCTTTTCGCTCTAATCTTGTTTGTCTCGTAATAATTTCTTTTCAGCTGACGGACACTCAGGTTTTCACAGCATCAACAGTGAAGGAAGAGCCAATGGCTCCAACTCCCTTGAATGATATCACAAGTTCTATTGGTCAATCAAACTCCCTCGGACAATCCGGCTCAATGACTGGTTCCATCGGTCAACAAAGTTCAATGAGACAACCAGGCTCAATAGGCTCTTCAAACTCGCTACAGTCTAGTACACTTGGTCAAAGGTTTGTATGGAGATAATATAATAAAATATGGCATTTTGACTACAAAATATTTAGTCAATTGAGTGATAATTGTCATTTCCTGTTCATTAGGTGCGTAGTTTGTTTTTCTCTGACTTCAGTAGTAGTGGTAGTTTAGGGCACTCAACATGATCCCATTTATTGTGCTTTGAAGTCTTTACAAAAACACTTGATAGATTATTTCGTTTTGCGTTTTGTAGAATTTTATCATTTGTGACCCTAATATGTATACTTGATGCAATGAGACGGATTTACGGTATGATGCCATCTGTCCCATTGATATTTCACAATTTCTACATTCACTTTTGTCTTGTTATTCTTTGACATTAATAAAGTTAACTGTAAAGAAACATGGTTGAATGAATAAAAATGTATGTATCGGGTAACAATTGTTAACTGATACTTGTAAGAAATACCTGTGCAATTTGAACAAATATTCTACCAATAAAGTGATAATTTCAATGTCATTGTTAATACTGTTGACTTGACAATCAATAAGTTACGTAAAAAAGGTGAATTTCTTGTAATGTGAAGTATAACAACCATGTCAATACCAAATAATCAAGTGCAGTATGTCATCATGTCCGCTGATTATGTAAATATTTCATTTTTATTGCAGACTTGACTTGAGCAGCTTGTTGAAAACTGCAGAACAGCAACAGCAGCAGGCAAATGACACGCTGATCGCTCAGTACAACCAACAGGCAACAGAGTCAATTAAGAACACCATCGGGGTGAGTGACATCTTTATTTGGTTAATTATTGATTCATTTATTATCCCACCGGTATGTAATACCGTGGGATATAGTCATCACCCCATCTGTCCGTCCGTAATCATTTCGTTTCCGGAGCAGAACTTGAAAACAGTTCATGATATCTTTCTGAAACTTTCCATTTGTATTACCCACCAACTGAAGTGGCTCCTTTTGATATTTTCAGATTTCTGAAAATTTTATTTTTGGTCGTTTCCATAGAAACATGTTGAAGTTGGACTTTGTTCAGAGACAGGTTCGTTTCCGGTGCACAGCTCCAAAACTGTTCATCATATCTTCCTGAAACTTTGCATGTGTATTACCCACTAACTGAAGTGGTGCCTTTTGATATTTTCAGATTTCTGAAAATTTTGTTTTCCTTTCCATAGAAACTTGTTGAATTTGGACTTTGTCAGAGACAGGTTCGTTTCCGGAGCACAGCTCCAAAACCGTTCATCATATCTTCCTGAAACTTTGCATGTGTATTACCCACTAACTGAAGTGGTGCCTTTTGATATTTTCAGATTTTTTCTGAAAAATTAATTTTATTCTGTTTCCATAGAAACATGAGGGATGTTGGTTGTTGTTGATTTTGACTGCTTCTGGAGCAGAAGTCTAAAACCCTTAACATACCTAAAACTCAGCATCTGTAATACCCACTAACTGAAGTACGGTAGTAGAAACACAAGTATCTGTCAAAGATGTGTTTTACAAATTTTGTGGAACCGGTGGGATATGTCATCTTCTGGTGACTCTTGTATATCAAATTCTTGTTTATACTTTACAAGCAGGTATTATGTCATTGTTGACTTTAAAGAAAGTGTTCCATACATCGTTATGATTCAAGCTTTGTTAAATAAGCATATTCACAGTGCAATTTTTCAGCCTTACATGCTTATTGTAGTGTATCAAAAAATAATGTGATGATAAATGATAATTATGATCATTGAATATGACTTTTCTTCTGTGATCAGATTGGCTCATCATCAAGGGGAAACATTTCGAATCTCCAGTCCCAGTCAAGTGCGAGTGGCATGAACTATTCTCAGAGCCTACAGCAGAGTAGTGGGATGCCGCCACACTCGCTGGCAGCTCAAATGTCCTCATCTCAACCCCCTCATGTGCAGCAGGCCCTACAGCAACAACAGCGTCCCAAACCGCAGCGGAGCAAGCTGCCCCCACCTTCGAAGGTAGACAAAGTCTTGTCAGTGGAGGTCTTTCTCTTCAGGAATGGAAATTTGTAGTGTACTTTCTTAGATTTTAGCCTCACAGGGATCCCACTGTAGTAACTCCTTAGTTGATGAATTGAATGAACCATTCTGAGAAAACCAACTTAAAAGGAATCTCAATTCAGGAATAATACAGGATTGTTTAAAAGAGTTTTTTGTGCTATCAACTTTCTCTTAATATGTTACTTGTGACAGAATTTAGATGAGGGACTTCGCTGCAAATGACTGATATTGCCCAAGCGTCCTTAAACAATAACTCGTTCAGTCATTAGATGAGGGACAATGTAACCAGATTATTTTTTCCCACTACCTTACGTCCAATCTAGGCCATTTCCTTTTTACAGTTAATTTCAACATATCCATGATGAAATTGTGTTGTGCAGATTTAAGTGTAGGGAAAACTTATTCATCATCAATGAAAGAATATGATTTTGCTTGGACCAGATTCCAGCATCTGCTGTAGAGATGCCAGGACACGTGATGCCACAGCTCGATGTTCAGTTTGGAGTTGACTTTGGTGCCGATTCGTCGCCGTTCAGTTTCGGGTCCTCGGAGTCCTCGGTCACTGCTGGTGGTTACACGACCACAACTCAAACAAGGTAATGGAACAGATCAAACTTCTACCATGGAGTTGAAATTCAACAACTAGTTATGTGAATTTAAAGCTGTCATTCAGTATCCATTTTGATCAGCATGACAATTTTGTAAATGTAAAAGAATTAGAATGTACCTTGAACATTATTTTTATCACCCCTATTCGTTTTAAATTTGTGCAGACAAGGAATAATGCTACAGCAGGCCACCAAATCTGAAAACAACCCAAGTCTTAGGTGAGAACTCCTGGTTTGGAATCAGGAATCTTTCAAGTGAGAATTAAGCCATCAGTAAATCTGTTGTACTTTTCCGTAAACACTAAATGTGTCTCAAATTTAACGCAACTTCTGACTAACCACTCTTCACTTACCTTTTCAGTTCTGTTTCCATGGGTAATCACCTTTCTCAAGTGAGTCAATCTGAATCTGTGATGTCTGGGGGGATGATGTCGTCTCCAGGGAAACAGCCTCCCATGTCAGGAATGGAACAAGTGTCGCCACGAACCAGCGTGTTCCAGAACACACCGTACAACACAACTCCACCTAAGAAAGAGGCACCGTCGCCACTAAGCCAACCGACGAAGGTAGGACAATACACCTGGCTTGACATTGATTATGATAGATAGAAATTGTGACTGTGTAATGTTATAAACCTGAAAAATATTTTAACCAACATGCCCGTCTTGAAAACTAAGATCGTGTCGTTGTTACCTTTACAGATCAAGGATAGTTATATTCTCTTTGGGTTTTGTGCAAATGTGTTTTTTTATAATAAAGTGCATTCAATCTTAAGTGACACTGCTTTGGACCATGCACATTCTTCTTTGAGGAATGTCAAATTAGAGATTTATTATTTATTTAGAGACTCATTCAGCACCAAATTTCCAGCCAGTTTATTTGGAATGTCTGATAAGGGGGATGTTAGTGTATACATTTTATATGATAAAGACGCATGCAAGTTGAAATAACGAGTAGGTTTATTAATAGGGCTGGGACGGTTACACGTATATACACAGTATCGTTTTTTGACGAGTGAATAAACGTTTATAGAATCATGTAAACGGTAAACGATTAAACGAATTATCATGTGGTAGCAAAGTTTCACAGTGAAAATAGAAAATGTCATCTGCTTAACATCATGAAGTTTTTTGGAAATATAGTTATTACAAACTTGCTCTTGTGTGCGTAACTCGCAGCCATTATTGAGCCTCAATGGGTCGTTTCAAAGATTTGTTACAAATTAAATCTCTAGTGCAGTAACAAAATATTTTCATGTGTAATTTCCCTTACTTTGATTATTGTTAGAATGCCGTACCTATATAATGTGTAAGATGAAAGAATGTAAGATGAATACGAAGATGTCATTCAAATGTATTTACGCTCACTGCAAAAAAACTCCATAATAAATGGTATACGGCCCCTTGCAACCTCTGTCATATTTGACCAATCAGATTCAAGGAATCACTTAGCACATGGTTGCGAGACCATGTCAATTTTAGGGCATATGTTGGTCAAAACACGGCAAACTTAATATGTTACAGTTTAAATTGTTTCATAATAACTATTTGGGAGCTATCATGACTCATATTATGCCTGAATTGTGGATACTAACGCCAAAATCAAGAGTTTCACCAGCGATTGTGGAATTACATTTTGACTACATACTTAACTCGCCAATTGATCTGTGATGAATTTGTTCGTTTTACGGGTATTTCATGTCAATTTATTCGTGGAACTTTCAAAATTGAAAAGTAAATAACATCGATTGAATATTTTATTATTAATTCACGACAGAAATCATGAACGTTGTCGTCTGGAACGAGGATGTACTATACGTCTCTGCCACACATATGAAACAAATATTATTGTTTTAAAGTTGGACATTATAGTCAAATTAGTTCTTTTTACAGACAACTGCAAGTTTTTTTTACAAACAGTTTGATGGGTATTTACGTCTCACATCAGTCATGTGTTGAACTTGCTTTTTATAACAATAATCAACTCAATAAAAATGAGGTCGTGTACACAGCAACGTTTCATTTTTTACCTTTCGTGTAAAGGTTTACCAAATTTTGTAAACTTCCTAGCCCTATTTATTGGTAGTGTTGGATTGGCTGGAAGTTAGTGTATATATTTCATATGATAAAGACTCGTCGAGGACCAAATATCTAGTCAGTTTATTGGTGGTGTTGGATGGGGGGGAAGTTAGTGTATACATTTTATATGGTAAAGACTCATTCAGGACCAAATATCTAGTCAGTTTATTGGTAGTGTTGGATTGGGGGGGGAAGTTAGTGTATACATTTCATATGATAAAGACTCGTCGAGGACCAAATATCTGGTCAGTTTATTGGTAGTGTTGGATGGGGGGAAGTTAGTGTATACATTTCATATGGTAAAGACTCATTCAGGACCAAATATCTAGTCAGTTTATTGGGAGTGTCGGATTAGGGTCATGTTACAGTGTATTTGTGAATTATAATATCATGCTACAAATGTGTTAACAGATGACGCCCCCAGATCCTATACCATTCCCTCCTTCTCAATCGGATCGGAAATCCAGTCCCTTGATGGGAGGACAGAGACCGGGACAAGCAGCATCTTCCTTGGCTCAGGGTAAGTATACCTTATGTAGGCTTGGTATGGATGATGGAAGTCCTTGTCTTTTAATTTCAAGGTTTTAGTCCTTCCTATCTAGCACATGCACAATCAAAGGCTTTGAAAGTGCAAACTAGTCACCTAGCTGAAAGAAACGAGAGAAAGAGCTGAACGTTGCATTGCGGGAACAGTATTTTAATGTCTTTTGAGATGCTGCCAGGACAATTTGACTTGGTGATGAGTGCCCAGGTGATCTGGAATGTCATGTTACTTGTATTCTGTGTAGTGTCATCTTGATAAATGTATGTGTAATAATACAAAAAACTGCATAACAATTCTCATGACTTCATCATTTGTCTGCAAGATACTTACAGAAAATGTTTACTTTTACTTTGCAGGTTCACTATCTACAGGAAAGACTGATTCAGGTTTAAGTTCGTTTGTGCAGTCTGGATCATACCAGTCGTCGAGTTACCAGGGCCACAAGCCATCAGGACTGTCAAGCACACAAGCCTACACTCATCCAACAAGTACTCAGGGGAATAGCTTCCCGCCTCAGTATCAGGCTAGTCAGAATCAGTATCAATCGGGACAGAACCAGTATTCTACTGGATCAAATCAGTTCCAATCTGGATCAAACCAGTACCCCAGCTACCAGTCTGGTTCGGCATCATTCCAAAGTCAGTCAAATTATTCGTCAAGCCAGGCCAATCAGAACTCTCTGTACCCGTCATCCACGCAAACGAGCTCATATCAGGCTGCTCAGCAGGCTAGTTCTTCGTACATTAGAGACTCGCAGGCCTCCTCAGCACGTCAGTCGAGCACAAACTCTACAAATGCGTACCCGAACCAAGCCTCCAATCTCTCTTCCCCACCCTCTCAAACTCAATCTGGATCATCAGTGTCTGGCTACAACGCAAAGACATACAATTCTTCTGGACACCAGTCCAGTCTTCAGACTTCACCTCTTACTGGAAACAAACTTGGTGACAGCTTGTCTAACATGTCCATAAAAGACTCAATGACTGACTCTCACCAGAGCTCTCAGGTAAGGAGTAAGGTGTTACTGTGTTGTGGGTAGTTGCCTGGTGAATGTCTTGGTCCGTGCCTAGTGTGTGCATTTATAGATCAGAGAGTGCGTCTTTCTCAATCTCTTCATCTGGATCATTACCTGTGTGTTTAATGGTAGGTATGTGTGAATTTGAAAGTGCGTATTCATTCAAGAAGAAGAAAATTCATGAGTTTAGCAAGAATGTTGAATGGACTATGATGAACTATAAGGAATTTAAATGGTAAGTAATATTGGTTGTAAATGTGATCTGATTGAGTTCTGTTCAGGATGAAATATTCATAAATGCCCTTTGATAGCAAATCTAATATAAATGTTATATAAATGTTATGTAAATGTTATGAATTTATAAAAGATATATTTTGAGTTGCAAAAGATTATTAAGTTCATATCTTATGCTGAGGGGAGCAGGATAGTGCAGTGGTTAGAACGTTCGGCTTCGGATCAAGAGGTCCATGGTTTGAATCATGCCAGGGGCACGGCAACATTGTCTGCAGTAGAGAACTGTTCTTCACGCAGTAAGGTTTGGGTGCAATGATACACAGAATTTCAGCGCAATACCACCCATGGTTCGCTAATTCCAGCCGTTGCTCGCAGGTTTCACCACAATACATAGCCACATGGTGTTACAGGCTTTCTCCCTGCAATAATACTAGCAGCCATGATATAAGTGAAATACTCTTGAAAGCGGCGTTAAACCCCAAATCACCTCACCTCATCTCGTATGCTGATTATAAACAAGGAAAGATTTCATTATTACTTCATCTTGGCAACTTTGCTGAATTTAAGAAAAGATATTTGTTGTATTATATAAATAAATTTTAATCCTGTACCAGCCTTTGCCAAAACACATTTAGGTATTTGGTTTGGAATGTGCTTTCCATCATAATCTCTCCCCTAAATTATCAGAGAAACTTGGAGCAACTTTTTCAGATGGGCCTGCAATATTTCTTTAAAAAGCAACGTGACATACTTACATTAAAATTAACTATGTTGACTGGTATTGGTATATGAAATCAAATGTAGAATCACAAATGAAATTCTAGAGTATAACAGCAACAAATTGTATAACATCGCGTAGGTTATAATCTGATATTAGGATTCTTTAATCGCATAAAAACTATCAGCTGTTCCCATACTTATTTGAATTAGTATAAATTTCTTTTAAAGGATAGATGAAATGACATATGGTCCAAATCGGACTCATTAAAATGGGATGTCAATTTGACAATTGCTCGATTTTAAATTTCTGAAATCGGTCCTTATTTAGCCCCGGCGACCAGAATGAAAGTCTGCGGGGGTGTGGCCCCTGAAGGGATGACTTCTGTGACGTATCAGGAGGAATCTGATTTTCGGCGATAGACATAATTCAACGTAATTTCGCAACATTTTGATTGTTAATTTCACAAAGAAATCTTCAATAAACCAACTTAAATTTCCCATATATCGAATGTTTAGATATCCAACTAGGAAATTCCGCAGATGACAATTACACAATTATTACATAAACATGTAAGGCTAACACGACTATAAAAAATAAGTAGTCGACTAGTCGGTAGTAGTACTCGATTAGTAGTCGACTAGTTGACATGTGGTTTGTAAATGCTTGATTGACTTTGTGCACAATAAAATCTATTTTTCACGTCACTGTTTCAAATAAGATAAATAAAGATTATATCAAATATACTTTGAAAATATTTCTGCATTGAATTTCTAAAACCGAAAGTACAACGGAAGATTGCACCGACGATCGTAAACAATTATAACAGATCAACATGTTTCTGTCAGCAACTGTACTGTATCTGTATCAGCCAGTAGAAATTAACCTTTTTTGCAATGATTTGAACTATTTAAAATATGTTGATATTAAACCTTTAAAAGAATTCAGTTAGCAAATATTATGATAACAAAGACATAGTTAGTTTACCTTCGGTAACGATTTTGCTATAATATTAGTGCCAGGGCACAGCTTCATTGTTCTGAATAATACAGGGACCAAAAGTTGAAGCTGCCACATACATATACAATTGACAAGGGAAGTAACTGCTGTGCTATATGAATATAACAAACACCTGTCGTAAATTACTTCAGACATCAAATTCAAGTTTTAATTTTAATAGATTTATTAAATTCATTCACTGTCAGTTTAAAAAAATATATTTTGATTAGCAATGCAATGCAGAAATTAATAAACAAATGCAGAAAATAACCATTCAGGTGGGAAATGATCAGTCAAATGACCCAAATGATTGCTGGGGGGACTTGAAACAGTCAAAGTTTTGACCTAGTTCCATGAAATGATCAGTCAAATGACCCAACTGTTTGCTGAGGTGACTTGAAACAGTCGAAGTTTTGACCTAGTTCCATGAAGAGTCTGTGCACAATGGAATGGTCTGTTTTTGAGCAGGGGTGACAGTGTTTTGCCGTGTACATTCTAATTTTGATGAGAGTCAGTTTACTTGATTACAGATTAATTATTTTTGGATTATTATGGTAGATGTTAGCTTTTACTTACAGAAATGTTTCAGAAAAAAAAACCACATCGCAATTTATAAATAATCAAATTGGTTCAAAGTTTTGTGGCTGGTTAATCCCTACATAAATATGGACTCAACCTAACTGAGAAAGAGATGACAGAAGATGATTGATGTTTTCTACTGTCGTAGATTATGACAATCAACTTACCGGTAATATTATCATTTTTGATATTATTAATTTTGCAAACATGTGACATTTCAAAATTAATATAATTATTCAGCTGTCAGTGTCAGTGTTTATGTTTGTAAAGTTCTTGCAATGGAAACTAAAAATAACCTTGTCGATGTTATGCTTGAATATCTCGATGCCGGTTCAGAAAAAAAATTGACAGATAAACTTAGCATCCTAATTTGACATTTACAGTTATATACATTGGTTTGTATTATAATTTAATGCATATAAGTTTCACATAGTAGTGCTACTCTTAATTAATGCAATAATAGCTAGGACTGATGTATTGCTGAAATCATCGGTACCTCGACTGGAATCTGTCGACTAGTCGACTACAGGAATGTCTAGTCGACAGTCGGCATATTCAACTAATCGTCGACCAGTCGACTAGTTCTGCTAGCCTTATAAACATGTCTTTTTGGCGATGTAATACACCTCATAAATTCATTTAGTGGCAGTGATAATCATCATTAATTAATTAACGAGACTCGGCGGAGTACCTGTCTCGCTGACCCCCTCTTTCGCTTATCACAGTCACGCCTCGGTGAGCATTTACAAAATGAATCGCCCAACTGATTGTGCTAGTGTTAAAATGGGTGAATTAAAATCGTTTTAATTATCAATTGCAAGTGTATATTGTCTCGATTTTATGCTCAATTGATTCCGATGTACAATATACGTAGAGGTAATCATCTGTCATTCTTGAGAAAAATGCATTTCATCAGATCTTTAAAACCTTTTTCTAGAAGGTTATTTTTCTGACTGTAGATCTGACAATTAAATCTAATGCACATTTACAGCGTTTGAATTCGCCTTATAAGTTCTGCACCAGTGCAGGTGAAAATTGATTTGTGCAGCCTATATTCATTACTAGACTGCACTAGGTGCAGTTTGAAAAAATAACGTACTTAGTATAAGAAAAAAGGATAAAAAATACAATAACAAAAACTTTTTAAATGTTAGTGAATAAGAAACCGTGATTACTTCCGCATTTGACAAAAATAGATTTAACCAAAATATGGGCTATGATCATTTGCATATTCGTGACGGATATTAACCAATGTTATTTTGTAACTTCGGCTATTTCCGTGAGAACAGGTTTGCATCTCTTCTTAACTTTGTTAAAATAAGTCGACTTTTAGTAACCATGTCTTCCGCCCTCGTGTCAGCTGTCGCACAAGTTGCATGTTTGTAAACAACTAAAATGACAGAGCAGGGGCAATCAACGATATTTTAATATTTTGCTGAAACGGACAGCAATCAGGTGATGATAACCAGTCAAAAGTTACTGATAGCAGCAAGATGTTTCAGTAGATGACAATTATAAACCTAGTACGAGTAGTGTCGCTAGCGAGAAATGAACGTCATCTTTAGAAAAAACTTGACTTTGAACCAAATGTCAAAAAAACGAAAACTTATTCGTTTCGTAGTCAATGGAAAACAGGAAGAGAGTGGTTACATTATGATGACAGTGAGAACATAATTTTTATTTCAGTGTGTTGAAAATTCTACAAAAGTGATAAATCAAATGCTTTTCGTTCAGGAACCAAATTTGACAAGATTTTAAGAAATCAAAATGCACGACAAGGCTTAAATTCATAAAAATTCAGAACATAGTGAACTGGTTGAACTTTGTGCTCAAACCTCATTAACCAGAAAGAGATGGCCTCTTAAAAATCAATACCAAAAATGAATGAAAATCAAACTGAAAAAATTTATTTACAAGTGCATATTGGTAAGCAGTACATGAAAAACCATACAGGGACTTTCCAAAGGTATTGGAATTATTAGAAATTGCATGAGTAGTCCAGATTGACAATGAGACCATGTGTGCTGTTGTCACATGACTTACCAGGTTATTTGTGTTGAACATGAATGGCAATACTTAGATGTGCCTCAATACTCATAAATGATTACCGTTATATTCATTAACCGATACTGCATCCTCTCATAATAACATTTAATTTAATGAATGTAAAGGTCATGACATGACATCTATGTTTTATTCGGCTTTTCAATCACTTGATTAAGACCAAAACAGAAAATGGTTTTAGTATTTTATTTTGTATAATACAAATGACTATGAGTCTCAAAATTCACTGAAACTAATGTGATAATTCAGGTGTAGCCAGTTTCACCCTGGTGCAATTTGATATAAAAAGTAAACTACACCTGGTGGAGCTGCTGAAAAAAATGAATTTGTACCCTGCTTTATTTGTTAAGAATAAGTTGTTGAAACAGTGCTATAGTGGTTTAGCAAGATGTTAATTTATGACTTCTATTCCTAGGTGACCAACTGAAAAGGATTATTTCTATAAACTTACCATTAAGGTTATTTGACTTGTGTAATATTAAAAATCATCAAGGGGCATCAAAGCCATACTATAGATGAAGTACCCAATGATCATAGCTAAACTTTTCGTACGCTTGAAAAGGGCCTAAAAATGAATTGTAGTCACTAGTAGACACTAGAGAGTAAGCTACATATAGATTAAAGCAGTTTAAAGTAACTATAAAACTGGATGTGCTTCAGTTTGACCACACGACAACCTCGACAACTGCTGCCAGCCTCCCGACAACGACCTCCTCTACATCCCTCTCCAGCGCGACCTCCACTATCGCCTCGACTACAGTGTCGTCTGTTGTGTCGGGCTCCACCAGAACGTCCCTACCATCCAGTTGTGAGCACACTTGATGAATCTCTCCATTATTTACTACCCAACAGCAAAAAATAGTAACTCGGTCTATCACTGAAAACTTCAATGAATTACATGATAGAATAATTTGAGCCATTATGAGTATAATGATTAATGATTCTCATCCGTGTGTTAGTGATGCACTCTTTGTTTCAAAAAGCAAATGCTTATAATTTCTATGAATTAAGTATTTTCTTCACATCGTTAAGCGATATACAAATTGTAATTTGCATTTACATCCAATGATTCATGCTCTCTTTTATTGATGTATATTACTTACTTTTGAGTAGCCATTCACATTATTATGTGACTTACCAAATGAAAAGTAACTTGCGCTATATGTAAAATGACTTGTGTTACAGCGAAGGCTCCTCCCAACCTTCCCCCTGGTGTGCCTCTCGTTGGTCATCAGTACATAGTCGGACAAAGTGCTATTCCTCCTTTCTATGTCAGCAATCCAAGCGTAAGTAACTCAAACCTCTTCATGTTAATTATGAATAACGTTCAATATTTTAATGATATTCTTAGAGGATATTTTGTGTTTTCAGTGTGATATCACTTTCCTCTCATCGAGTGACGGGGTAAAGCTGATATTTTCACGAGTGGCGCAGCCACGAGTCAAAATATCAGCTTTACCCCGTCACTCGATGAGAGGTAAGTGATATTACACTGAAAACAAAAAATATTCTGTTTATTATATGCTTCTGTGGTTGAAAATAGGGTGTTGTAAGTCCAACATTGCTTCAAGTGAGCGAGTTCTGGTGACGTCGTACCATTGTTGCTCTGTCACTTAGCAGAGCAGTTGTGTTGATGTCATACCATTGTACACATGACATCATCCCATTGTGATATTTTCACTGAGTTGAGAAAGTGATATCAAACTGCAGTGATGAGAGCATATTTTCACAAACTGAGAAAAGTCAGTCTCGATAAGCATATAAATAAAACTTCTTTATTCACTGACTATCAGTATAAATTCCTATACCATTTTCAAACTGAGGATATACGGGTACACAATATAAGGATCTAGGCTGAAAAGTGAATAAAGAAGTTTAAAACCCATAAAGTCTTGTACGTTATTACCAATTCAACTACTGGAAAGTCAATCGAATAGTTCTTAGTTATATTCATATTTATAGAAAATATGTCTTCACTCTGAAAGTTACATTTATTATCCCCCGCCGCGCGTTTAGCGCGAAGCGGGGGATATAGTATTCGGCTGCGTCCGTCCGTACATCCGTCCGTCCGTCCGTACGTCCGTACGAAATGGAATAACTCAAATACCATTCACTGGATTCTTTTCATATTTTGCATATGGGTTCATCATAGGAAGAGTAATGTTCCTACAGTAGTTTGAGACCTTGACCTTCATTTCAAGGTCACAACGAGACTTTGTCATTTTACCCTTGTCAGCGGGATATCTCAATAACCATTCGCTGGATTCTCTTCATATTTTATACATAGCTTCTCCAAGGCAAGACGACGGGTTGATTAGATTTTGGTGACCTTGACATTATTTTCTAGGTCACAGCGGAACTTTGAAGTTTTCAACATGTTAATGTACATGTAAAGCTTGTCAGCGGGATATCTCAAGAACCATTCACCGGAATTCCATCATTTCTTGCACAAAGCACCTTCTAGGGATGATGATGGGCTGATTAGATTTTGGTGAAATTGACATTATTTTCAAGGTCACAGCAGCACTTTGAAGTTTTCAACATGTTAATGTACATGTAAAGCTTGTCAGCGGAATATCTCAAGAACCATTCACTGGAATTCCATCATTTCTTACTCAAAGCACCTTCTAGGGAAGACGACCGGCTGAATAGATTTTGGTGACCTTGACATTATTTTCAAGGTCACAGCAGAACTTTGAATTTTTCGACATGTTAATGTACATGTTAAGGTTGTCAGCAGAATAACTCAAGAACCATTCACCGAAATTTCATTATATCTTACAAAAAGCAAAAGGACTGATAAGATTTTGGTGACCTTGACATTATTCTCAAGGTCACAGTGGAATTTTAAATTTTTCAACATGTTGATGTACATGTGTGTAATACTTGTCAGCGGGATATCTCAAGAACCATTCACTGGAATTTCATCATATCTTACACAAAGGGTAGATTAGATTTTGATGACCTTGCCATTTTTCTCAAGGTCACAGTGGAACTTTGACTTTTTTAACATGTTTGACGGTCAATTTTGCTGATCTTGACATTATTTTTAAATTTTGAAGTATTAATTTGCGGCGGGGGATCATGTCACCTTAGTGACAACTACTTGTTTCTGAAAAAAATTTGAAGTAGATACAAGGAAATATTAACAAATTCAGCAACCCTGGCTAGTTATTCTTGGGCAAGTTGATTTGTTACCTGACCTGGACTAGGGCCAATGTTTACCACCAGGGATTTAGGAAAGTAGAAGCTGGAGGCACAGGTTTTCTCAAGAAATAAGGCAACGGGATTGAATTATTAATTTGCATTCAGATATCGGCTATGCCATGAGAAGATAACTAGCATAAGTGCATTGTGGTTGCTTCGCTACCTCCTTTTAACATTTTCAAAATTTGCCTTTTGTTCTTGGTGTTAATTAAACAGTGATTAAAACAGGCCACATAATTTCAAGTGTACATATTGTGTCAAATTGAAATATATGTACGAATATATAACGAATCCCAAGAAGTGGTAATAGAATACATAACACTATTTTAAGGAATCTGGATGTCTTTATAAGTAAATGTTGACTTTACTTTACTGACTTGAATTACTGTTATTACAGCAACAGAATATCCAGCAGCCTGCGCTGTACCCAGGCTATGAGGACTTGCAGTTGTTACAGCAGCGACTACCAGTGGTCAGTATACTTAACATGTCTCCTCATTTAAAGAACCATTTCTCCATAATCCAGTGTTGTTGGTGAACTAATGAAACTGTCAAGTAAATTCAATCTAGTTGAAAATCCATATGATTCCATTGTGTTATACGTGTATTTATGCTGTTCAATATACCTGTTTATCCCTGTTCAATAGATAGGTCACAACAAAAAAGCATGTACTTATTTTCTGCAATTTCAGGCAGCTAACAGCTATTATGACATGAGTGGTTTCCCAGTACCATCGACAATAGGAGGTCAGGATCGTGCTACTCTCGGCAGTGTACCATATTCAGGTTAGAGTGGATCAAATTTATGATTGTCCTAAAAATCTATAATTTATAAACACTTATCTACTCCTAACTGGGCAATTTTTTTATATTTTTCAATGAATTGGCAAGACATTGTGTTTAATCTGGTGAAGAATTTATTTTAGTCCTCAACATCAAACAATACAAAATCTTGAGTTTCAGAGCCCATCTCTCTTTTTTTGCCCTTTTCTAATTTTATCAATTATCTCAGTATATCGGTCTGTTGCCGTGTTTTGGTTCCAATTGTTAAAAATTGAGGTTTTCTTTTACCGGTAATGTGGAAACTTAAAACAACGACGTTCAAAACAATTATGAATAATCAATTGACATGAATCACAACTTGTTATCAAAGGGAAATAACCTTGACTGGCCACTGGCTTTCCCTGAATATTGCGTGACCTGCTGGTTAAGAGTTCTGATAATTTGATTGTCTTTACAGCGGCAGGGACAACAGACAGCAGCAAGTTGAACCGAGTGGATGCTCAATCTCCCAACCCAACATCGCAGCAGCAATCAACACAGTCTGCGCACCACCCGTTCATCAACCTGCAGTACGGATACTACTACAACCCAATGTTGACTGGTGCAGCACCGGGCTTCCAGTATCCGACCATGTTCCCAGTATGTATGCTCAATGCTGGTCTTTAATTTCAGTATGTGTTTAGAAATATATATTTGGGAAGATGTTAAATATATTTGTTCACATATTTTATTGGGAAAGTTACTTGGCAATATTTATGGCCAAGATAAATCTTTAGATCCAACATGCTTAATTTAAAACGTCTGTCTATTGTCATGCACATGCGATGATACATTCATTACATTTGTGACATTTGCTTCAAGACAAATTAGACAATTGTAAAACCAAGTTCTCAAGATTCCAAATTATTTTAAAATATAGTTAAGAGATTAGAAAGAACATGTTGCTCATGTGACTTTTATTGCTCTTATAGATGCCGCCCGTGACGAATACTGCTCATGCAGGCACAACAGCAACAACTCAGTTTCAAAAGTACAATGCTTCCCATGGGTACAACACAGCTAAAGGTAAGTTCTCTCAACAGAAGAGATACAATATAATAACTGAAGAATGTAAAAACATAATTGAATAAAATTTGCAAGTGATGAGCCTTTTAACAATTCGTGGCAGTAAATATTTGTATAATAATTGATGATGATCACAGACAAGGGAGGGAATTGTTTAGTGGATGTTGGCTGTTACTTGCACCAAGAGAATTTACTTCCATGAGTCTCCACTTTGAACTTTCATTCAACATCCTTTGTTAGTGGTGAAACTGTACACTTAAAGCTTCAGTACAGTTCAATACTTTGCATTATAGAAACCTTAGTTCGGTACATTTTTGGCTTTGTTTAGACCCAAGAATGCAAAAACAAAAGTCACAACAAAACATATTTTTTTCTTTAAAATAAAGTCTAATGAACATAAAACTGAAAAATACAAAAATATAAATGGAATTTTATGAAATCAATACCATAAAATATACAAACCAAAAATTAACTGCATGGTGCACAGAACTGTAAGCAAAATAACGTGTTTCACTTAATGAAGTTGTAAATTGTTTTACGCCTATTAAATACTCAACATGTTCTTAGAAAAGTCTCTTTGACTGTCATCAAAGAATATATTTCCACAAAAGTGAGAGGAAAGAGATGATGCTGAACATGCAATACCTTCCAGAATGTAGGGTTGTGAGAGAATCTTCTGCAGTTCATTGTTGTACTGTCTGTTCCAGCGTATGATGATCTGACTCAAGCTCAGGACTTCACGAAGACAGGATACGGAGCATCTCAAACACAGTCAAAGGCAACAGCAGGAACAAGTGGGTTTAAACATTCTAATATGTTATTTGATGTTGAATTTCTTGGACAAAATTTAAATGGTTTTTAGCTCATCTCTCCTGAAGGCCCGATGGGCTTATGGCATTGCTTGTCATAGCATGGTGTCCAGCGTCCGTCGTCCCTCTTCTCAAGAACCAGTGACCCTAGAAAGCTGAAATTTTATGTATAGACATCTTGGCTAATTAGGATTCTAAATTGTAGATTTGGTGACCCTGTGGCCCCAAATATGGGTCACAGGGATCACAACCTAAAAAGCTATTTTCATCTTCTCCAGTATGAAAATTTCTAGAAAGCTGAAATGTTTTGTCCAGATTCATAAGCTAATATGGATTCTAAATTGTACATTTGATTGATGTATAGGTATGCTAAAATAAGATTACAAACTTTTTTTCAAAGTGTCGACATTTGAATGATGTTTGAACTTTCGTTCTACTGATGAATTGTGAAGAATGCTATACTGTACTGACAGATGTTGACACTAGACTTAACAATTACCATTATTTTATTAGTTAAAACCTCAACTCAATGAATAGTGCAGAAAATTTTAATCTAATTGTGTGTTTATTTTCTTAACAGGAGCAGCAACAGGAGCCGACCTGGCAAGTTCAGCTTACAACAAAACTCACACACAGGTTAGTGTTGCTTATAAACTCCTTATCATTTAACCTAATACATCTGCTTGGTTTGAAGAAGTTGCTGATAATGCTTCATTTCATATATTAATAATTTAATATACTGGCCAAGGACTATTTATACCCCCACTACGATGTATTTGGGGTATATAGCTCTCCACGTGTCCGTCCGTCCATCCGTCAGTCCGTCCGAAATCGTTTCCGGAGCATATTTAAAAAACTATATAACTTGGAAACTTCAAATTTGGTATGGAAGTAACATATATGGTGCTGTAATGCCTTTTAGGGGTCTCGACTCAAACGTTCAAATAATATTTGAAATTTTGAGCAAAAAGTGTCAGAATTTTGGACTTTGTCTCGTTTCCGGAGCATATTTCAAAAACTGTTTGACTTGGAAACTTCAAATTTGGTATGGAAATAACCTATATGGTGCTATTGTGTCCTTTAGGAGTACCAAGGTCCAAATATTTTTTTAAATTTTTAGCTCATCGGGCCTGAAAGGCCCAATGGGCTTATGGCATGGCATGGTGTCCGGCGTCCGTCCATCCGTCCGTCCATCCGTCAATCCGTCCATCGCTTTTTCGACTTCTTCTCCAGAACCAATGATTCCACAGAGCTGAAATTTTATGTGCAGACTCCTTGGCCAATGGGGATTCTAAATTGTAGATTTCGTGACCCCATGACCCCAAATGGGGTCACAGGGGTCACATCCTTAAAAACCTATTTTCATCTTCTTCTCCAGTTCAAAAAGGTCTAGAGAGCTGAAAAGTTGTGTGCAGACTCCTTGGCCAATGGGGATTCTAAATTGTAGATTTCGTGACCCCATGACCCCAAATGGGGCCACCCGGGTCACATCCTTAAAAACTTATTTTCATCTTCTTTTCCAGTTCCAAAAGGTCTAGAGAGCTGAAAAGTTGTGTGCAGACTCCTTGGCCAATGGGGATTCTAAATTGTAGATTATGTGACCCCGTGACCCCAAATGGGGTCACAGGGGTCACATCCTTAAAAACCTATTTTCATCTTCTTCTCCAGTTCCAAAAGGTCTAGAGAGCTGAAAAGTTGTGTGCAGACTCCTTGGCCAATGGGGATTCGAAATTGTAGATTTCGTGACCCCGTGACCCCAAATGGGGTCACGGTGGTCACATCCTTAAAAACCTATTTTCATCTTCTTCTCCAGTTCCAAAAGGTCTAGAGAGCTGAAAAGTTGTGTGCATACTCCTTGGCCAATGGGGATTCTAAATTGTAGATTTCGTGACCCCATGACCCCAAATGGGGTCACCGGGGTCACATTGTTAAAAACCTATTTTCATCTTCTTCTCCAGTTCCAAAAGGTCTAGAGAGGTGAAAAGTTGTGTGCATACTCCTTGGCCATTGGGGATTCTAAATTTTAGATTTCGTGACCCTGTGACCCTAAATGGGGTCACCGGGGTCACATCCTTAAAAAACCTATTTTCATCTTCTTTTCCAGTTCCAAAAGGTCTAGAGAGCTGAAAAGTTGTGTGCAGACTCCTTGGCCAATGGGGATTCTAAATTGTAGTTTATGAGACCTCGTGAACCCAAATTGGGTCACAGTGGTCATGATCTAAGAACCTATCTTTTGCTTGTAAACAATAACTTAAATAACTTAACTATTCAACTTTAGATAGTAAATCAATGAAATCCTGATGAGCTACAGAGCCCATGGCTCTATTTTGTTAATTTGTGTCATTTCTGCAGCATAACTAAAAAAACATGTAACTTGAAAACTTAAATTTGGATGTTGCCTACCTATATGGTATTGTTGTGCCTTTTATTTGTTTAAACTCAACGGTCCATGTAATTTCAAAAAATATTTTCATTAAAAAAGATCATTGTTATTCATTGACCTGAATGACAAGATTATATTTTCCAATTTTCCGGGGGTATGTGAGCTGCGCTCACTTTTGCCTTGTTGAATACATTACTACCGGTATGAACTATGATCTCTATCAGGCAATGCTTTCCTTGGGATTCTTCTCACCATTTGTAAAGAGTATAAGTGCAATATTGCCATTGTGTTTGTTCAAACTTGTATTGGCTACGATAAATCATAGGTTATTAATAAGGTTAACGCAATACTATAATTCAACGTTGTGTTGATGCAGGCTTTCGACAAGCAAGGGTTCCATGCCGGCACACCGCCACCCTTCAACCTGCCAATGGCGACCCAGGCTGGTGCAATGGGAGCTCCAACAACCCCGTACGGTGCTGCGCCCTTTGTTCCCATGATGCCCCATCAGCCTCACTCTCAGATGCTGCACCATCCCCTGCAGCAGGTAATGACTAGTCCGTAGTTGTAAACTCAACTCCTGGATTTTATGGTTAAGTGATTTTGAAGAAAAAAAATAAGGAAATTCAAAGGTGGATGTATGCTTTTGTTTAAAGATAAATTCCAATTTTAAAATAATTACTTGCCGACAATTCTGCATTTTGAAAAATATAAAAATATTAAAAAATAGCCACATCGTTGTCAGTTATTTTGTCAATTCGGCACATAAACTTAATCATCTTTCAAGTTTTAAGAACAAAATATATCTTCACGTTTAAATGCCAAACTTAATATTTAAATAGATAAAAATTAGAATTAGAATGAAATCGTAATTTCTGTTAAAAAGTTAACATACACAAATCACAAATGGTTAAATCCTTTACTGACAGGTGATTGATATTATTTTCTTGTTGTGCTTGTTGACAGCAGAGTGCATGAGTAACTAATGCTGGCCTTTGTCTGTCAGGACTCCACTGGAGGGTCGGCGCGTGCCCAACAGGCTACGTCACAGGCTAAGGCTGGCTCTAAGCCGTACACAACCTACTGGGGTTCTAACTAGCCGAGACGATACCCACCTTGGCTATCAAGATAAAGATGATTGTTCCTTATCTGTCTGGTTCCTGTTTACATTTATTTTCTCTTGAGCTGTGGAGAGAGTTTGTCAGACGACGACGACTTCTGTAACGTAACGTAACTACCCGAGGACTGCTGTGACTTATCTGAATAGAGCTGTTGTAGCAATACTTTTTCTTGTAGGTGGCACTCATAACTATTTGTATGTACAGTCATTTTTCGCTCTGTTTTTTGAGGTTTATGCATATTTTTTATGTGGTGATTCCAACTTCATTTATTTCATGGAAATGTCACTACAGCATGAGGAATTCTGGAGATAGTAGACTTTTTTGTGATGGTGCCTTACGATGTCGTCAAGAGTTGCATTTAAGGGATCTGGACTGAAAACTGCATGTTGCCACGTTCAAGTGGTTCATCAAGTGTTGAGTTTGTTAATCTATTCATAAATAAATTTGTAAAAATGATGTAATTATTAATATTATCCATGCTTTGCTCCCGATTTCCTACTGATTGATGGTGCAGCCCAGCATCCTAAAGCATATACTTAAGGGTCACGTCTCGAACTATGGAGCTCACTGTATAAAACATCGGCATCCTGGTGTGCATGTGTCTGTACGTACATTAGCCACGTTTTTGAACATAGAAATTTTAGCACTAGCCTTGAGTCACCCACTATGTGTATCTGTCTTATATCATTTGTTGAATGGTTTGCTTTTTAAAAAAAGAGAGCTACAGTATAAATATTTCAAAATGTGTCAGTAATAAAATATGAAATGTGTACAACATTATGTCTTGTTCTTTTATTTACTCTTCATCAACCCAACTTCCCAATGCAAGGCATTACTCTTGCCAGTCTCCATTACTCCATTATGGAGGCGGGCAAGAGTTATGCCTTGCATTGGGAAGTTGACATCAACCGTAAAGAGTTGAAATTGTACAAATCTTTTGACTGCTTTTATACTTAGTTTTGATTAAAGAATTTAAATGAAAGTTTAAATTTACATTAAAAAAATTAGTAGATACCCAATAGACAAAAAATGAATTTAATGTAATACTTTAGAAATACAAATTTGAAGTAGAAAGAAATTAATTATATACTGGTAGTCAGAAAACAAAAAACTTCACTGAAAAGTGGAGAACATTACAATATCTAGTTCTTCCAATGCATCAACACACTACATTCATAAAAAGTCTCCTCGAACATTGCGACCCTTCTAATGTCAGCAATGTGTTCAGGAAAACTTTCATATTCCCATGAATTCCTTTGAGTAAAGTTCATCAAGGATGTTGATGAACATACAGGAAATTGCCAAAAATCTATCTCTGTGAAATATATACACTTAATTTTTCCCATAATGTTTCGACCCAAAATAAGCAGAGAAATTGCACTAATTAGTAAAGGTGTTTTCCAGTTTAAATATAGATCCAGTCTATTATTTTCAAGCGCAAAACATCATGGTCTAAGTCAGTATACAAAGACATGAAATAATAAAGTTTATGATCAATGAAAGAAATTGAAATATATAATTTTTGGCGGTTGTTTATTTACCATTTCATTTAATTTTGTATTTGCTACAGAAATTGGAATTTTTTTTTTTACCCAACTAGTTATTTTGCTTGAATTTTATAATTAATGAAATTTGTCATAATTTGCTGGTCTTATCTCAATAAAAAGTACATTAAACAGGCAATAATGTGTATATTCTCAGGACATTTAGAAACGTTGTTTATAAAGCAATCGTCACATTCAGTAATGTGTAACGAGGGTAACTTGCAAGAGAAACATGTGCAGCACATGGGTTGTTATGGCGACTTGGGCTAGAGATGAGACTTCACGCTTCGGAAGGGCTTGCTGTTTGTGTAGTACATTTAACGCAATAAAGGGGATTCTGTTTATATGACGTCAGATACTCTTAGTGCGCGCTACTTGAAGCAGTACTTCTCTTTGAAACCAGATTTCACTACATTGTCGTGATATGAAAATTATATATCACATGTCATGTTGTAGATAAAAGATTTCTCTGAAGTTATAAGTATATTTTCCAAAAAAAAATTATCATTTGAAACACTAACATCCTTGATGGCTCTTTAAACAGATGTGCAGTGGGGTACAGAATGCATTATTTAAGATAATAGTAATATGAACATTTACACAACAGACATTCATGCGGATATTATGCTGAGGCTTTGTTTGAACACTAAAAGTGACCCCGCAAATCCATGAACTCTGTGTAGTGTGTTGTGCAGGAACCCTCTATCAAACACTGATTATCTAACCAGGAAGTGGGTCACCAATCAAACAAGCCACACCTTTTGTTGTCACTCATAGCTTAAATACCATAAGGAAGATGTTCCAAAAAGGAAATCTACTACACACATAAAAATCCACTGGTCACTATTGACAGAAAAAAGCATATGCAATGATTGACATTTCGAAAGGTGAAACTAATTTGAAACAACTGTCCCGAATAGATGTTTGTGTCACACATTTTAGAAAGGCTTTGCATGGTTTATTATCTAAAGTTGATAATAGTTTTTAGGATGCAATTTTAGGTTCCTGGGTAAACATGGTAAAGAGCCTAATATACTAAGATTTTGTCATGGTGGTGCACAAAGGTCATGTCCTGGTGAATTACCTCCCCTAGTTCGGATGCGCCTTGGCACACACAATTTGATTCTCCTTGTCAAAAGAGTAGCAGAGGAATGATTTTGGCTCTTTTTTTTTTAGACAAAAAATTATATTATACCACTCTGTCTCAGGATCCTAATTACGAGACATCTACAGAGTGAATTTTAAGATAGTTAATTATTATACCCCCGCTACGACGTAGTCGGGGGTATATAGCGCTCCGCGTGTCCGTCCGTGCGTCCGTCCGTCCGAAATCTTTTCCGGAGCTTATCTCGGAAACTATACCACCTGGAAACTTCAAATTTGGTATAGCGATAACCTACATGATGCTGTTGTGCCTTTTAGGGGTTTCAATTCCATGGTTCAAATAATTTTGGACATTTTGACCAAAAACGGTCCGATGTTTGGACTTTGTGTCGTTTCCGGAGCTTATCTTGGAAACTATACCCCTTGGAAACTTCAAATTTGGTATAGCGATAACCTACATGTTGCTGTTGTGCCTTTTAGGGGTTTCAACTCCATGGTTCAAATAATTTTGGACATTTTGACCAAAAACGGTCCCATTTTTGGACTTTGTGTCGATTCCGGAGCTTATCTCGGAAACTATACCCTTTGGAAACTTCAAATTTGGTATAGCGATAACCTACATGATGCTGTTGTGCCTTTTAGGGGTTTCAACTCCATGGTTAAAATAATTTTGGACATTTTGACCAAAAACGGTCCCATTTTTGAACTTTGTGTCGTTTCCGGAGCTTATCTCGGAAACTATACCCCTTGGAAACTTCAAATTTGGTATAGCGATAACCTACATGTTGCTGTTGTGCCTTTTAGGGGTTTCAACTCCATGGTTCAAATAATTTTGGGTTTTTTACAATTACATTTCCTGTTGTTTTCTATGTTATGTGTTGACCAAACCACATTCCTAAGCCTTATCATAATATATGATTTATGATTACATAGTTTAAAGAAAGGCGGTCAAACTACAGGCGGGGGTATGTGAGCTGCGCTCACTTTTGCCTTGTTGTAATCCCAGTTACTTAAAATGTGTTGTGCTTTGATTGTAATCATGGTTTTACCGAATAATGACATCAAACAATGTCGTAAGTGATTTAAATACCATTTTCCTTCCATTCAATTCATAGACTAATTCATTCAAACCATACACAAACAGGTCCATCCATTGCTTTCACATATTTTGCCATCATTTTATTGTTTTAACTACATATGACACAACGTTGTTGTTTATTCAGTTTGACAGGTGTACGTCTTTAATCTTTTACGATAGTTATCTTGGGAGAAGCCAGCCAAACGTCAAATCAGAACCTTTCAAATGTGATCAACCTGTGCTCTCTTCCTCGGTTATCTATTTGTCCCGGTTCTCATGAAGCATTAAATTATAAAGACGTATTTGTGTCATGGTGGATCTCATATGTCTCCAACCTCCTCAGACCTGAAGGCCCTTTGAGGGCATAACTTGGATGAGCTTGATAACGTTGACGACTTCTTTCACGTAGGTCATCACGCTATGGTAACAAACTCTTTGTTTATGGTACTTTTCGATATATTCACTAACAGAATATTCCAGTGTCGGAGCTTTTGATACCTGATCCGTACAAATTGCACACACCATCACATTCGTTCTTGTAACCTGTTCCACCAGCAGCATAAAGGACTCCAGTACCCAGGTTCTTGTAGAGCCGATAGCCAGGTTGATTAAACCGGTCTCTGCAGTTGGTGATCAGGTCCAAAGCCATGAAAGGCACATGATTGTAATACTCCTCCATACTCGTCCATATGCTCTATCTTTTCATTTGATTGTCATTTTTCGGCAGAACTGGCTCCGGGACATCAGGTTGTGAAGCTTTGACTTTCTGGGTTTTGCCAGAAGATAGAGAGGTGTTCATTAATCTGAGGTATCTAAAACAGATAAGGTTGCAGAAGCCATCTTCTGTCCACGGGGAGCTGATGTTTTCCTGGACAAATACAAATACAAACGACACTTTCTATGTTAATCGTATTGGACGTGATATACGGATGCCCATGGCATATTAGATAAATATTTTCCATGACCTTTTGTTTTAGCTCATCAGGCCTGTAAACTTTTCATCTTTTCGACTTTTTCTCCAGAAACAAAAACTCTAGAGAACTAAAATTTTATGTGCATACTCCTTGGCCAAAGGGGATTCTAAATTGTAGATTTCGTGATCCCGTGACCCTAAATAGGGTCACAGGGGTCATAACCTTAATAACCTAGTTTCATCTTCTCCAGTTCCAAAAGGTCTAGATAGCTGAAATGTTATGTGCAGACTCTTTAGCAAATAACCCCAAATATGGGTAACAGGGACCCAAATAAAACTATTATGAAATCTACCCCTCTCCCGGTCTCCCCTCAGTTCCTCAATGGCTGGATATGCGTATTGGCCTTTTAACCTATGGTATCGAGTGTCAGTTGTGTCACTGCACAAGCAGGCAGGAAGTAGTAGTGAGTGAGAGGTTAATTAGCTCAGCTAACATGAGGGGTTGACTAGCAGAGTATGGCTGGGGGATCAGATTCGGGAGACTTGGTTGACTTAACCTTTTTTTCCTCCCAGTGTTCCCATGTGGGAACATGTTCTTTAAACCCTCGTAAAAAAACCCTCACATTTTTAGCTCATCAGGCCTGAAAGGCCCGATGGGCTCATGGCATGGCATGGCGTCCGTCCGTCAGTCTGTAAACTTTCGCTTTTTGCGATTTCTTCTCCATAACCACTGGGTCTAAGGAGCTTAAATTTTGTATACAGACTCCTTGGGCAATGGGGATTCTAAATTGTAGATTTGGTATCCAGTGACCCCAAATAAGGGCCTCACAGGCCATAACCTAAAAACCTATTTTCACCTTCTTCTCCAGAATGAAAAGACCTAGAAGACTGTAATATTGTGTGCAGACTCTTTAGTCAATGGAGATTCTAAATTGTAGATCTGTTGACCCTAAGGCCCCCAAATAAGGGCCTCACAGGCCAGGACCTACAATCCTGTTTTCATCTTTTTCTCCGGAACAAAAAGACCTAGACGGCTGTACTATTGGGTGTAAAATCTTAAGCCAATGGGGATTCTTACTTGTAGAGTTGGTGACCCTGTGACCCCAATTATGGGTCACATCCTAAAAAACCGGTTGAAATTGAATTTTGAACTGATATTTTATGGCACTTCATTCAGTGTTTAGTTTTCCCTTATAAAATACCTAAGGGAGAGTCATCTCATCTTTTAGATATGTGAGTCCTAATGTGGGTTTGAAAAATGCAGAATTGAGGAAAAAAAGTAACTTTGCAGTTAATCTTATTCAGTAGGAATGTGAAATATATGTCAACTTAAGATTACAATCTACATTATGGACATGTTTGTCAAATTGATGCAATCAATGTGAAACGAGATGTAATAGCCTATGAACTGAATATTGTGAAAAACCACCAAGGAATAAATTGAAGAGGAGTTAAGAATTCTTTTATTTTACATGAGATATGTGAACTGCATATGACTAGTGATGAAATGATAAGGTAAGAGTATTTTCATCTTCTTCTCCAGAACGAAAAGACCAAGAAGGCTGTAATATTGCGTGCAGAGTCTTTCGCCAATGGAGATTCTGAGTTGTAGATTTGGTGACCCTATGGCCCCAAATAAGGGCCTCGCAGACCTAAAATCCTATTTTCATCTTCTTCTCCAGGACGAAAAGACCTAGAAGACTGATATATTATGTGCAGACTCTTTAGTCAATGGAGATTCTAAATTGTAGATTTGGTGACCCTGTGGCCCAAAATAAGGGCCTCGCAGACCATGACCTAAAATCCTGTTTTCATCTTTTTCTCCGGAACAAAAAGACCTAGAAGGATGTACTATTGGGTGTAAAATCTTTAGCCAATGGGGATTTTAACTTTTAGATTTGGTGACCCTGTGACCCCAATTATGGGCCACAGCCTAAAAAAATGGTTGAAATTGAATTTTGAACTGATATTTTATGGCACTTCATTCAGTATTTAGTTTTCCCTTATAAAATACCCGAGGGAGAGTCATCTCATCTTTTAGATATGTGAGTCCTAACGTGGGTTTGAGAAATGCAGAATTGAGAAAAAAGTAACTTTGCAGTTAATCTTATTCAGTAGGAATGTGAAATATATGTCAACTTAAGATTACAATCTACATTATGGACATGTTTGTCAAATTGATGCAATCAATGTGAAACGAGATGTAATAGCCTATGAACTGAATATTGTGAAAAACCACCAAGGAATAAATTGAAGAGGAGTTAAGAATTCTTTTATTTTACATGAGATATGTGAACTGCATATGACTAGTGATGAAATGATAAGGTAAGAGTATTTTCATCTTCTTCTCCAGAACGAAAAGACCAAGAAGGCTGTAATATTGCGTGCAGAGTCTTTCGCCAATGGAGATTCTGAGTTGTAGATTTGGTGACCCTGTGGCCCAAAATAAGGGCCTCGCAGACCATGACCTAAAATCCTGTTTTCATCTTTTTCTCCGGAACAAAAAGACCTAGAAGGATGTACTATTGGGTGTAAAATCTTTAGCCAATGGGGATTTTAACTTTTAGATTTGGTGACCCTGTGACCCAAATTATGGGCCACAGCCTAAAAAAATGGTTGAAATTGAATTTTGAACTGATATTTTATGGCACTTCATTCAGTATTTAGTTTTCCCTTATAAAATACCCGAGGGAGAGTCATCTCATCTTTTAGATATGTGAGTCCTAACGTGGGTTTGAGAAATGCAGAATTGAGAAAAAAGTAACTTTGCAGTTAATTTTATTCAGTAGGAATGTGAAATATATGTCAACTTAAGATTACAATCTACATTATGGACATGTTTGTCAAATTGATGCAATCAATGTGAAACGAGATCTAATAGCCTATGAACTGAATATTGTGAGAAACCACCAAGGAATAAATTGAAGAGGAGTTAAGAATTCTTTTATTTTACATGAGATATGTGAACTGCATATGACTGGTGATGAAATGATAAGATAAGAGTATTTTCATCTTCTTCTCCAGAACGAAAAGACCAAGAAGGCTGTAATATTGCGCGCAGAGTCTTTCGCCAATGGAGATTCTGAGTTGTAGATTTGGTGACCCTATGGCCCAAAATAAGGGCCTCGCAGACCATGACCTAAAATCCTATTTTCATCTTCTTCTCCGGAACAAAAAGACCTAGAAGGATGTACTATTGGGTGTAAAATCTTTAGCCAATGGGGATTTTAACTTTTAGATTTGGTGACCCTGTGACCCAAATTATGGGTCACATCCTAAAAAAACCGTTGAAATTGAATTTTGAACTGATATTTTATGGCACTTCATTCAGTATTTAGTTTTCCCTTATAAAATACCCGAGGGAGAGTCATCTCATCTTTTAGATATGTGAGTCCTAACGTGGGTTTGAGAAATGCAGAATTGAGAAAAAAGTAACTTTGCAGTTAATCTTATTCAGTAGGAATGTGAAATATATGTCAACTTAAGATTACAATCTACATTATGGACATGTTTGTCAAATTGATGCAATCAATGTGAAACGAGATCTAATAGCCTATGAACTGAATATTGTGAGAAACCACCAAGGAATAAATTGAAGAGGAGTTAAGAATTCTTTTATTTTACATGAGATATGTGAACTGCATATGACTGGTGATGAAATGATAAGATAAGAGTATTTTCATCTTCTTCTCCAAAACGAAAAGACCAAGAAGGCTGTAATATTGCGCGCAGAGTCTTTCGCCAATGGAGATTCTGAGTTGTAGATTTGGTGACCCTATGGCCCAAAATAAGGGCCTCGCAGACCATGACCTAAAATCCTATTTTCATCTTTTTCTCCGGAACAAAAAGACCTAGAAGGATGTACTATTGGGTGTAAAATCTTTAGCCAATGGGGATTTTAACTTTTAGATTTGGTGACCCTGTGACCCCAATTATGGGCCACAGCCTAAAAAAATGGTTGAAATTGAATTTTGAACTGATATTTTATGGCACTTCATTCAGTATTTAGTTTTCCCTTATAAAATACCCGAGGGAGAGTCATCTCATCTTTTAGATATGTGAGTCCTAACGTGGGTTTGAGAAATGCAGAATTGAGAAAAAAGTAACTTTGCAGTTAATCTTATTCAGTAGGAATGTGAAATATATGTCAACTTAAGATTACAATCTACATTATGGACATGTTTGTCAAATTGATGCAATCAATGTGAAACGAGATCTAATAGCCTATGAACTGAATATTGTGAGAAACCACCAAGGAATAAATTGAAGAGGAGTTAAGAATTCTTTTATTTTACATGAGATATGTGAACTGCATATGACTGGTGATGAAATGATAAGATAAGAGTATTTTCATCTTCTTCTCCAGAACGAAAAGACCAAGAAGGCTGTAATATTGCGCGCAGAGTCTTTCGCCAATGGAGATTCTGAGTTGTAGATTTGGTGACCCTATGGCCCAAAATAAGGGCCTCGCAGACCATGACCTAAAATCCTATTTTCATCTTCTTCTCCGGAACAAAAAGACCTAGAAGGATGTACTATTGGGTGTAAAATCTTTAGCCAATGGGGATTTTAACTTTTAGATTTGGTGACCCTGTGACCCAAATTATGGGTCACATCCTAAAAAAACCGTTGAAATTGAATTTTGAACTGATATTTTATGGCACTTCATTCAGTATTTAGTTTTCCCTTATAAAATACCCGAGGGAGAGTCATCTCATCTTTTAGATATGTGAGTCCTAACGTGGGTTTGAGAAATGCAGAATTGAGAAAAAAGTAACTTTGCAGTTAATTTTATTCAGTAGGAATGTGAAATATATGTCAACTTAAGATTACAATCTACATTATGGACATGTTTGTCAAATTGATGCAATCAATGTGAAACGAGATCTAATAGCCTATGAACTGAATATTGTGAGAAACCACCAAGGAATAAATTGAAGAGGAGTTAAGAATTCTTTTATTTTACATGAGATATGTGAACTGCATATGACTGGTGATGAAATGATAAGATAAGAGTATTTTCATCTTCTTCTCCAGAACGAAAAGACCAAGAAGGCTGTAATATTGCGCGCAGAGTCTTTCGCCAATGGAGATTCTGAGTTGTAGATTTGGTGACCCTATGGCCCAAAATAAGGGCCTCGCAGACCATGACCTAAAATCCTATTTTCATCTTCTTCTCCGGAACAAAAAGACCTAGAAGGATGTACTATTGGGTGTAAAATCTTTAGCCAATGGGGATTTTAACTTTTAGATTTGGTGACCCTGTGACCCAAATTATGGGTCACATCCTAAAAAAACCGTTGAAATTGAATTTTGAACTGATATTTTATGGCACTTCATTCAGTATTTAGTTTTCCCTTATAAAATACCCGAGGGAGAGTCATCTCATCTTTTAGATATGTGAGTCCTAACGTGGGTTTGAGAAATGCAGAATTGAGAAAAAAGTAACTTTGCAGTTAATCTTATTCAGTAGGAATGTGAAATATATGTCAACTTAAGATTACAATCTACATTATGGACATGTTTGTCAAATTGATGCAATCAATGTGAAACGAGATCTAATAGCCTATGAACTGAATATTGTGAGAAACCACCAAGGAATAAATTGAAGAGGAGTTAAGAATTCTTTTATTTTACATGAGATATGTGAACTGCATATGACTGGTGATGAAATGATAAGATAAGAGTATTTTCATCTTCTTCTCCAAAACGAAAAGACCAAGAAGGCTGTAATATTGCGCGCAGAGTCTTTCGCCAATGGAGATTCTGAGTTGTAGATTTGGTGACCCTATGGCCCAAAATAAGGGCCTCGCAGACCATGACCTAAAATCCTATTTTCATCTTTTTCTCCGGAACAAAAAGACCTAGAAGGATGTACTATTGGGTGTAAAATCTTTAGCCAATGGGGATTTTAACTTTTAGATTTGGTGACCCTGTGACCCCAATTATGGGCCACAGCCTAAAAAAATGGTTGAAATTGAATTTTGAACTGATATTTTATGGCACTTCATTCAGTATTTAGTTTTCCCTTATAAAATACCCGAGGGAGAGTCATCTCATCTTTTAGATATGTGAGTCCTAACGTGGGTTTGAGAAATGCAGAATTGAGAAAAAAGTAACTTTGCAGTTAATCTTATTCAGTAGGAATGTGAAATATATGTCAACTTAAGATTACAATCTACATTATGGACATGTTTGTCAAATTGATGCAATCAATGTGAAACGAGATCTAATAGCTTATGAACTGAATATTGTGAGAAACCACCAAGGAATAAATTGAAGAGGAGTTAAGAATTCTTTTATTTTACATGAGATATGTGAACTGCATATGACTGGTGATGAAATGATAAGATAAGAGTATTTTCATCTTCTTCTCCAGAACGAAAAGACCAAGAAGGCTGTAATATTGCGCGCAGAGTCTTTCGCCAATGGAGATTCTGAGTTGTAGATTTGGTGACCCTATGGCCCAAAATAAGGGCCTCGCAGACCATGACCTAAAATCCTATTTTCATCTTCTTCTCCGGAACAAAAAGACCTAGAAGGATGTACTATTGGGTGTAAAATCTTTAGCCAATGGGGATTTTAACTTTTAGATTTGGTGACCCTGTGACCCAAATTATGGGTCACATCCTAAAAAAACCGTTGAAATTGAATTTTGAACTGATATTTTATGGCACTTCATTCAGTATTTAGTTTTCCCTTATAAAATACCCGAGGGAGAGTCATCTCATCTTTTAGATATGTGAGTCCTAACGTGGGTTTGAGAAATGCAGAATTGAGAAAAAAGTAACTTTGCAGTTAATCTTATTCAGTAGGAATGTGAAATATATGTCAACTTAAGATTACAATCTACATTATGGACATGTTTGTCAAATTGATGCAATCAATGTGAAACGAGATCTAATAGCCTATGAACTGAATATTGTGAGAAACCACCAAGGAATAAATTGAAGAGGAGTTAAGAATTCTTTTATTTTACATGAGATATGTGAACTGCATATGACTGGTGATGAAATGATAAGATAAGAGTATTTTCATCTTCTTCTCCAAAACGAAAAGACCAAGAAGGCTGTAATATTGCGCGCAGAGTCTTTCGCCAATGGAGATTCTGAGTTGTAGATTTGGTGACCCTATGGCCCAAAATAAGGGCCTCGCAGACCATGACCTAAAATCCTATTTTCATCTTCTTCTCCGGAACAAAAAGACCTAGAAGGATGTACTATTGGGTGTAAAATCTTTAGCCAATGGGGATTTTAACTTTTAGATTTGGTGACCCTGTGACCCAAATTATGGGTCACATCCTAAAAAAACCGTTGAAATTGAATTTTGAACTGATATTTTATGGCACTTCATTCAGTATTTAGTTTTCCCTTATAAAATACCCGAGGGAGAGTCATCTCATCTTTTAGATATGTGAGTCCTAACGTGGGTTTGAGAAATGCAGAATTGAGAAAAAAGTAACTTTGCAGTTAATCTTATTCAGTAGGAATGTGAAATATATGTCAACTTAAGATTACAATCTACATTATGGACATGTTTGTCAAATTGATGCAATCAATGTGAAACGAGATCTAATAGCTTATGAACTGAATATTGTGAGAAACCACCAAGGAATAAATTGAAGAGGAGTTAAGAATTCTTTTATTTTACATGAGATATGTGAACTGCATATGACTAGTGATGAAATGATAAGGTAAGAGTATTTTCATCTTCTTCTCCAGAACGAAAAGACCAAGAAGGCTGTAATATTGCGTGCAGAGTCTTTCGCCAATGGAGATTCTGAGTTGTAGATTTGGTGACCCTATGGCCCCAAATAAGGGCCTCGCAGACCTAAAATCCTATTTTCATCTTCTTCTCCAGGACGAAAAGACCTAGAAGACTGATATATTATGTGCAGACTCTTTAGTCAATGGAGATTCTAAATTGTAGATTTGGTGACCCTGTGGCCCAAAATAAGGGCCTCGCAGACCATGACCTAAAATCCTGTTTTCATCTTTTTCTCCGGAACAAAAAGACCTAGAAGGATGTACTATTGGGTGTAAAATCTTTAGCCAATGGGGATTTTAACTTTTAGATTTGGTGACCCTGTGACCCCAATTATGGGCCACAGCCTAAAAAAATGGTTGAAATTGAATTTTGAACTGATATTTTATGGCACTTCATTCAGTATTTAGTTTTCCCTTATAAAATACCCGAGGGAGAGTCATCTCATCTTTTAGATATGTGAGTCCTAACGTGGGTTTGAGAAATGCAGAATTGAGAAAAAAGTAACTTTGCAGTTAATCTTATTCAGTAGGAATGTGAAATATATGTCAACTTAAGATTACAATCTACATTATGGACATGTTTGTCAAATTGATGCAATCAATGTGAAACGAGATGTAATAGCCTATGAACTGAATATTGTGAAAAACCACCAAGGAATAAATTGAAGAGGAGTTAAGAATTCTTTTATTTTACATGAGATATGTGAACTGCATATGACTGGTGATGAAATGATAAGATAAGAGTATTTTCATCTTCTTCTCCAGAACGAAAAGACCAAGAAGGCTGTAATATTGCGCGCAGAGTCTTTCGCCAATGGAGATTCTGAGTTGTAGATTTGGTGACCCTATGGCCCAAAATAAGGGCCTCGCAGACCATGACCTAAAATCCTGTTTTCATCTTTTTCTCCGGAACAAAAAGACCTAGAAGGATGTACTATTGGGTGTAAAATCTTTAGCCAATGGGGATTTTAACTTTTAGATTTGGTGACCCTGTGACCCCAATTATGGGCCACAGCCTAAAAAAATGGTTGAAATTGAATTTTGAACTGATATTTTATGGCACTTCATTCAGTATTTAGTTTTCCCTTATAAAATACCCGAGGGAGAGTCATCTCATCTTTTAGATATGTGAGTCCTAACGTGGGTTTGAGAAATGCAGAATTGAGAAAAAAGTAACTTTGCAGTTAATTTTATTCAGTAGGAATGTGAAATATATGTCAACTTAAGATTACAATCTACATTATGGACATGTTTGTCAAATTGATGCAATCAATGTGAAACGAGATCTAATAGCCTATGAACTGAATATTGTGAGAAACCACCAAGGAATAAATTGAAGAGGAGTTAAGAATTCTTTTATTTTACATGAGATATGTGAACTGCATATGACTGGTGATGAAATGATAAGATAAGAGTATTTTCATCTTCTTCTCCAGAACGAAAAGACCAAGAAGGCTGTAATATTGCGCGCAGAGTCTTTCGCCAATGGAGATTCTGAGTTGTAGATTTGGTGACCCTATGGCCCAAAATAAGGGCCTCGCAGACCATGACCTAAAATCCTATTTTCATCTTCTTCTCCGGAACAAAAAGACCTAGAAGGATGTACTATTGGGTGTAAAATCTTTAGCCAATGGGGATTTTAACTTTTAGATTTGGTGACCCTGTGACCCAAATTATGGGTCACATCCTAAAAAAACCGTTGAAATTGAATTTTGAACTGATATTTTATGGCACTTCATTCAGTATTTAGTTTTCCCTTATAAAATACCCGAGGGAGAGTCATCTCATCTTTTAGATATGTGAGTCCTAACGTGGGTTTGAGAAATGCAGAATTGAGAAAAAAGTAACTTTGCAGTTAATCTTATTCAGTAGGAATGTGAAATATATGTCAACTTAAGATTACAATCTACATTATGGACATGTTTGTCAAATTGATGCAATCAATGTGAAACGAGATCTAATAGCCTATGAACTGAATATTGTGAGAAACCACCAAGGAATAAATTGAAGAGGAGTTAAGAATTCTTTTATTTTACATGAGATATGTGAACTGCATATGACTGGTGATGAAATGATAAGATAAGAGTATTTTCATCTTCTTCTCCAAAACGAAAAGACCAAGAAGGCTGTAATATTGCGCGCAGAGTCTTTCGCCAATGGAGATTCTGAGTTGTAGATTTGGTGACCCTATGGCCCAAAATAAGGGCCTCGCAGACCATGACCTAAAATCCTATTTTCATCTTTTTCTCCGGAACAAAAAGACCTAGAAGGATGTACTATTGGGTGTAAAATCTTTAGCCAATGGGGATTTTAACTTTTAGATTTGGTGACCCTGTGACCCCAATTATGGGCCACAGCCTAAAAAAATGGTTGAAATTGAATTTTGAACTGATATTTTATGGCACTTCATTCAGTATTTAGTTTTCCCTTATAAAATACCCGAGGGAGAGTCATCTCATCTTTTAGATATGTGAGTCCTAACGTGGGTTTGAGAAATGCAGAATTGAGAAAAAAGTAACTTTGCAGTTAATCTTATTCAGTAGGAATGTGAAATATATGTCAACTTAAGATTACAATCTACATTATGGACATGTTTGTCAAATTGATGCAATCAATGTGAAACGAGATCTAATAGCCTATGAACTGAATATTGTGAGAAACCACCAAGGAATAAATTGAAGAGGAGTTAAGAATTCTTTTATTTTACATGAGATATGTGAACTGCATATGACTGGTGATGAAATGATAAGATAAGAGTATTTTCATCTTCTTCTCCAGAACGAAAAGACCAAGAAGGCTGTAATATTGCGCGCAGAGTCTTTCGCCAATGGAGATTCTGAGTTGTAGATTTGGTGACCCTATGGCCCAAAATAAGGGCCTCGCAGACCATGACCTAAAATCCTATTTTCATCTTCTTCTCCGGAACAAAAAGACCTAGAAGGATGTACTATTGGGTGTAAAATCTTTAGCCAATGGGGATTTTAACTTTTAGATTTGGTGACCCTGTGACCCAAATTATGGGTCACATCCTAAAAAAACCGTTGAAATTGAATTTTGAACTGATATTTTATGGCACTTCATTCAGTATTTAGTTTTCCCTTATAAAATACCCGAGGGAGAGTCATCTCATCTTTTAGATATGTGAGTCCTAACGTGGGTTTGAGAAATGCAGAATTGAGAAAAAAGTAACTTTGCAGTTAATCTTATTCAGTAGGAATGTGAAATATATGTCAACTTAAGATTACAATCTACATTATGGACATGTTTGTCAAATTGATGCAATCAATGTGAAACGAGATCTAATAGCCTATGAACTGAATATTGTGAGAAACCACCAAGGAATAAATTGAAGAGGAGTTAAGAATTCTTTTATTTTACATGAGATATGTGAACTGCATATGACTGGTGATGAAATGATAAGATAAGAGTATTTTCATCTTCTTCTCCAAAACGAAAAGACCAAGAAGGCTGTAATATTGCGCGCAGAGTCTTTCGCCAATGGAGATTCTGAGTTGTAGATTTGGTGACCCTATGGCCCAAAATAAGGGCCTCGCAGACCATGACCTAAAATCCTATTTTCATCTTCTTCTCCGGAACAAAAAGACCTAGAAGGATGTACTATTGGGTGTAAAATCTTTAGCCAATGGGGATTTTAACTTTTAGATTTGGTGACCCTGTGACCCAAATTATGGGTCACATCCTAAAAAAACGGTTGAAATTGAATTTTGAACTGATATTTTATGGCACTTCATTCAGTATTTAGTTTTCCCTTATAAAATACCCGAGGGAGAGTCATCTCATCTTTTAGATATGTGAGTCCTAACGTGGGTTTGAGAAATGCAGAATTGAGAAAAAAGTAACTTTGCAGTTAATCTTATTCAGTAGGAATGTGAAATATATGTCAACTTAAGATTACAATCTACATTATGGACATGTTTGTCAAATTGATGCAATCAATGTGAAACGAGATCTAATAGCTTATGAACTGAATATTGTGAGAAACCACCAAGGAATAAATTGAAGAGGAGTTAAGAATTCTTTTATTTTACATGAGATATGTGAACTGCATATGACTGGTGATGAAATGATAAGATAAGAGTATTTTCATCTTCTTCTCCAGAACGAAAAGACCAAGAAGGCTGTAATATTGCGCGCAGAGTCTTTCGGCAATGGAGATTCTAAATTGTAGATTTGGTGACCCTATAGCTCCAAATAAGGGCCTCACAGGTCATGACCTAACATCCTAGATATGTGAGTCCTAACTTGGGTTTGTGAAATGCAGAATTGAGAAAAAAGGAACTTTGCAGTTAATCTTAATCAGTAGGAATGTGAAATATATGTCGAAGATCAAGTCTCCATTATGGACATGTTTGTCAACTTGATGTAATCAATGTGAAATGAGAACTGTCGAGAAGAGTCACCTTCTCTTCAAGATTGATGCAGAAATTGTGTAGAAGTTATGCACTTACACTGGAAAATGTTGATGACCATGGACATAACAAGGTCATGTCAAGAGATTGTGCTTTATCTGGAGAAAAATGTCAGTCTTCAACATCAAACAATACAGTTCCTGATGAGCTACAGAGCCCAGGGCTCTATCTTTTTAAAAAGGCTACACAAAGAGACAGCAGCGCCCGGGGTCCACTGAATTCACGACGTTTTATAATACACACTATTGATGACAACGAAACCATGTTCATATTTCTCACCCAGACATCGGTGTCAATACTTTAAAAACAATTGCTCCCGAGAAATATAGCCATGCAAATAGCCATTCACTCTTTCATGCATATACCGTCCCATGAAAACCACGTTGTCCCAACTCCAGAAAATAGTTTTGGAGCTACACCAATTCTAAAGTTCTAATGTTCATAATATTTGAAATACTTATTGGAATTCAATAAATTTTTGTACGCGTATTTGAAATTACGTCCATAATGTAACCGATTCGAAAAAAAACATATTATTTTGTAAACATTCGTATTTCTGTTTGGACATAAAACATTTATGTCATCTTTCTAAAAAAAAAGTTTATTTCCAGATTGTTCTAACTGGTATTTTTGTACACATGGAATTTATAGAAGTTTTTATAGATTATGTTTGTAAAGAATATCAAGGGATTTTGACCTGAAATAAGCGTGTAAAGGAGGAAAATAGCCGTAAATTTTGAAGATATCCTTAGTTCCAAACTGTTCTGTGTCCATGTCACGTGATCAACAGGTGCTATTGGATTGGTTGATGATACATAGAACTTTGGATGTGAGCAATTGTATGAAATATTTGGAGTTAGAACCAAGAAAATACCAAGAAAACCATTTTCTAAGCTACATACTGCTACATGTATGAAACTTGCTCTGGAGATAGAATAAACCACCAGGAGTACTCAGAACACCCTAACTCGAGATAGAGATGGAGATAGAACAACGTGGTTCTCATGGGACGATACACTCATTCATCCATTCCGTCCATGCATATACACTAATTCATCCATTCATTCCATGCAAATACAATCATTCATCCATTCTCTCCATGCAAATACAATCATTTATCCATTCTTTCCATGCAAATACAATCATTCATCCATTCTCTCCATGCAAATACAATCATTCATCCATTCTTTCCATGCAAATACACTCATTTATCCATTCTTTCCATGCAAATACAATCATTCATCCATTCTTTCCATGCAAATACAATCATTCATCCATTCTTTCCATGCTCACACATCCATTCATTCATTCTTTCCATGCAAATACACTCATTCATCCATTCTTTCCATGCAAATACACTCATTCATCCATTCTTTCTATGGATATACATACATCAATCCATTTTTCCATGCATATACAATCATTCATCCATGCATTATTTTCATGCATTATTACATTCATTCAACCATTTTTTCATGCATGTACATTCATTCATCCATTCGTTCCATGCATTGATTCATCCATTCCAGGGATATTTATTTATTCATTCCATGTTTATACAATTATTCCTTCCTTCTATATATATTCACATATTCAGTTGATATTGTAACGTAACTAACGTTGTAACTGGGCGGCACATTCCCATGGATCTATTCTACTCATTACTTTAACAAGGATACATTGAAGTAAGCTGAATATTCAGAACTCATTGGTTATCCCTTCGCTTACTTATTCATTCATGCATTCCCACGGATAGTCACTTACCATCCATTCATTTCACCAAGGAAACGCTTAGCTAAAGTCATCACCATGACTACAACCAAGTACAGCGTTACTTGGTTCAATATCGGAGTGATGCCAGAATCGTTTATTTACACGAGTCATCGATTGTTGATACACTCTTCCTACTCTATCATATTTACGAGTACTTGATGACGCTTAATTTCTACCCCAACGCCGTTACGCAATATCACTAGGGGCATAAAACATCACCTTGCTGTGTGTGTTCGCGTGTACCCGCGGAGGAAGGAAATGACTCTAGCTTGATATGCAGTTTAATCACTGGCAAGAATAACATGGAAATGAGAAACTAGTGTGTTGATCAATGACTGGTAATGATTATGGCGTTATAGACGAGAATTGTTAGATAATTACAAGCTTGGTGTATTAATCCTTGAGTTGAATTGTTATATTACATATATTCTTCTTCTTCTATTACAGACGAAAATTAAACGTGAATAACAAGTTTTGGGGGTATTAAAACAGCTTAAGTATGACTGTGAATATCTGAAAAGTTAAAATACTTCTCAGCGTCAGTGTATTTGTTTTTGAAAAATGCAATGAATATCAAGACGACTGGAAAGTTAAACATCAAGCGGTAATCTAGTAAAACAAAGTGTATTTATCTTTGAGTGGACATGGCTTGTGAATACATAAGAATAATCAATGAGAATAATATAACTTTGAAGAACTTTGTCGTCAAGTACAAGGGGAATGCTATTAAAAACTATGATTCGACTGGGAGGTCAAGACCAGTGTCCCTTCCTTGTGTGAAAATAGTGATGATATTACCATTGTAAAAGTGTTCAGACGCAAAACAAGGAATGAGTGATAATGATAACGGTTTTATTCTGACATAACTAAGGTTACCCTCCCAAATTACAAGTTGTTTTTATTCTGAAGAAAATAACATCTTCGGTACATATTACAAGTTGTTTTTATTCAAAAGTAATTAAGGCATCCGGTCCGTTATACTTGTAGTATGGATCAGTGGTCTTATTTCTATTTGAATCAAACAATTGTCATTCATGGTCTTAGTAATAAATGAATATGAAGCACTTAGTCATATACATGCAATTAGATACCCTTGCAATATCAGAGCATTTCTTACCTTAGGTTATATATTTTTTAATAAGTTCTATTGGGCAATAATGTGGTTTGAAATATCTATATCTTTATCATAAGTATTTATATTTAGTTGATATAAATGTCATTCTTTAGTTTAAATTGAAAATTTATTATTTTATTTTATTTAATTATCATTCACTAAAAGCTTAATACATAATTAGTTGTTATTATTCTCTTTAGTGATAAGAATCACGTATCTATGTGAGTATATAATTTGAACTTATTTTCCGCCGCTAATGGTTGTAATATTACCCAACTGACAACATAACGGACTCAATTTATATTTCATATAAATAATTTCTTATAATGACGAAAACAAACTCAACGAAAAAGATTGACGTTTTTTAAAAAAATATCCCACAACAAAAGGCAAAATTTTGATTGTTCAAATACACAATAAGATTCACCATTTAGTAACTAAAATGAGAGAAAAATATCCTGACCATAACCACTTCTTAATCAGAAAGGGGATTTAGAAATGGTATTCACATACATTACTGAATTACTTAAACTTCAGAGTAAAAATAGTCATCATTAATATTTAAAGTCGTATTTTACGTACCTATAATATACTCAAACAAAACATATTAGCATTTTTCTCAAATATAATTTGTAATTAGTTATCAACAGATTTATTTGTCTAAATTAATATCCCTGGCTAAACCTAGAACATATTTTGATGAAACCGACATAACGAGACAGTCAATTTACGCCAGTGACTGTTAGACCAATAGTGGTAAAGGTTAGGACAGGAATGGTAACTGGTTAGACATGATTCTATTTTAATTTATCATAAAAACTATTTTATAGCTTAATGTTGGACTCCATTTTGGACAGAAAGTAAATTATGTATAAGAAATGGTAACTTTTAACAAATATGGCAACACTTTTTAAAATTCTATGGTAACGATTTGGATATTCGTTATGAAATCAATATAAAATTGTAAACAAGTTTGCCTTTCCAATATTTAAAACGCAATATAGCTCTTGGTTCGTAACAAGGGTAATTGTTCTTTGTCACTCGAATACTCATACACAGGTTATAAAGGCATATAAAATATGTGCATACATACAATGACATCAGTGTATCATAGATAACTGACAATCCGATATATTCTTGTAAACAGGCCTTCCCACCAGAATCAAGACCTTTCTAAATCCAGATATCTTATGTTAGACAACCGGAGACATTTTCGTATTGATATGTTAATATGTATTATCACCATCTGTATTCTGTGATATATATATATCATATATAAAATGATATATAATATATCATACTTTATCATACGAGTATTTGTTAGTTTTGTCACCAGTTTAACACTGGTACAAACTTCTGTTGACTTATATAGTGGATGGCGTCCTAAAGGTAAGACATGACACCCCTACTATTACTTCCAACACCTGGGCTCCGTTCCATAACAGCGAGCGCTTATAATCGCTCATTGATCGCTCAATGTAGCGCTGAAGTAGCGCCCATTCTCTCCTGAACGACACGGTGCAAAACCTCAAAGTTCGCTCGCTCTGCTACGTAGCGCTACATTGAGCGATTACTTTGAAACCTCTCTTAATCACGGCCCTGATGTCATGGATATTAAGTGATTCATTCACATTTTTCTGATTTATTTTGGTGTACCCTACCTCTAGCAGATGTTGGATTGCTGGCTTTTCTACTCGGATAATGTTTCAACACATTGACTCCATTTTTCCTGAAAACTTTTAATTTCCTATTTGAAAAGTCACAAACTTACTTGATTTAATAATAGGCCGACTCGGATATTTGTTAATCAATCAATTCCCAAAGAATGTAGAATTCAGGGACTATCTTCTTTCGGCGAATTGAAGATGAAATATAACGCAGGGGACTATGTGCAAGTCTACACCAGTGTGTGTATATATAGAAGAAATATACAGCTGCATACCAAACGTTTGTTCACCTACTTGTGTATATTAGTGCAAATATCATCCAGATTGACGTTCTTTGTAACGTCAATAAAATTACATAACGTATACTGACAATAAATGATCCTTTATCAATGTGTAAAATAATAATTCTCAAAGGTATGTTTTCCTTCTTTTGCATAATAAAATAGACAGAAGAGGTCAAGTCAAATTTAATTAATTTTCGAATATAAGTTTCATATCGATTAAATGAGAAAAGCATCATCATAAATACATTGTATGAGTATAAGAGAAAACACATGAATCATGTTTGATCAAGTAGATCACTTACTTGACATTTCGAAGAAGAAAATAAAAATCCCCAATTTTGAAAAGATCGACATTTGGTCTCTTCGGAGAGCTAACAGAACTGTTACTGTTTACTATGAGGTATATCAATGGACTATTGGACTACATATTTTGACTTTGACTTTGACCTTGACTTTTTTAGTTTTTGAAAATGCAAAATGATAGGTCTTGTTTCCTCATTGATACAATTGCATCAAAGGCATCCCAAATTACACGATATTAGCACTAAAATACACAAGTAGGTGAACAAACTCTCTGGATGCAGCTATATGACTCTCCTTGTCGTTTAAGCGAGTAGGAGTCGATACTGATACCGCGTGTTTTGAAGGTTCCCACTTGAAACTTGCATCATTACTTAACATTTAACTTATTGAATAAATGATACCTTGAAGGTTGCCAGTCATCAGAGACGATATTTAGATAAAAGATGACATTTTACTTCATCGTAAGAAGCGATCTCATGATAAAATAGACACAACCCGAGCTAAAACATGCAAACAGCTAGATACTGGTTTAAAATAACAACTGTAGATACCAAATGTTGAAGGTTACTACACAAAAAATTGTAAGTAAAGACGTATCCTCCTAAATAGTGAAAGTTAAATCCAGTCGTGTAAAAAGATATTGTCATTGGAACCTATCGATCAGTTCCCAATGGATTTGTTCACCATGGCAACAGCGTTCTGTCTTTGAATAATTGAACAACATATTTTCATCTCTGTACGAAAAGTTGATTTCTTTTGAAAACCGGCTACTGAGAATACTAGCGAGTTGTTTCATATACAACACAGACTTTACGTGATGAATCGATCGTCTATTGTTAACCCGTGGGCTGCTTGATCGAGCGCGTGTTGCCGGGGTGTCTCCATTGTTCATATATGACTTTGTAGGTACAAACCGGTACAAATGAATTTGAATAAACTTAGTCTTGTCTACGAGAAATTCCATTACATGATGCATACAAGGCATGTTGGGAATGGTTTGTTTTGAAATGTTCCTCGTTGTTTGTTGATAACATATTGTACTGACATCCGTCCTGTAATATCTATTTACACTTCCTTGTGTTTTTATTTTTCTCACGTTCACAATACTATAGTTTTTTTTCAGGAAAAGCATGTATTTACTGAATAAATTAATGTTAATGTGTGCAAAGTTCGTATTTGACGAATAAAATGGATTCGTACACGTATTGGGTCGTCGATGTTATTATTGTATTACACTAAATTTAATATTCAATATTCATTTTTAATATCTTTACATTGATAAAATTAAAACAATCTCAAATTTACTTCGTCTTCAATTTCTTAACATAAGTAGTTTTATGAACCAAGAGAAATTACAAGATGAAGATCACGTGCCTAGGAATGAACCTTGTGTGAAATATATGATGGAACTTAACCACTACTAAGGGTAGGCTCTTGAAACTATAAGAACAGCACATACAAATTATATATGCATGCACAGAATAATAAATGGAGGTTAAACGAAGTTGCAAAGTTTAATGTCTATTTGTATCAGCTGCCTTTGTAAATGTACCTTATGTCTTCATAATTTCTTATTTTCAATACATCTTAATTGCTTACTTTGAATAGTCAAATTACCGATACATGTACGTCTATTTTTTATTTTTTTAAAATCAAGGTACATTTTTATCAGCAAATTAATGAATTAGAAAATAATGTATACTTTCAATAACATTAAAAATAACAATTCAATTTTTCAATGTTTCAGATTTGTTAAAGAAAATATGATGATTTATAGCCAATGAATGGGTCTTTGAAGTAAGCACAATTTCTTGATATCCATGTCCTTGTTCAAATTGTGAAATAAGCGAACTATTCTTGTTTGTCAGTTCATTATTCTGATAGGGAACTGAGTCTCGGGAATACTTTTCTAACTTCATTGGCCCTCTTGGCCCTTAACCGTGGTTTGGATAGTCATGCTGTTGTCCAACTCGGTCTATTGAAGCCTGACTCTGTAAACCACCCATCATGAACAGCAATGAAAGACAGCTATCATCATGGATGCATGTGATGTTTCACAAATAAAACAAGACTTATCTGTATACATATATGTTCTATGTGATGAAAATGTACACACTATTCGAAAATTGTTTTCAAGGTCAACGTCATAAAATTATTTTCGAATCCATCCTCATCAATATTAAGACAACTTGAATAGAAAGATGTAGTTCATAATTCAATGGTGCGTTTGTCAGATAATATCTTTTTTCAAAGTTCACCATCATCATATCCAATTTAAAAAAAAGATAATAATTTATTTGTTGCTTCAATCAAAATTAGTAGGCTGGTAGGCGACATTTCCAATTATTGTTGTTTTCCTGGGCGAAAAGAAGTTCATGTTGAAATGAAGGTCAGATCCATTGATAATTTACTTACTTATCATTAACAACAACAGTTTTGAAAGAAAGAATAATATGATATGATATAATATAATATAATATAATATATATATATATATATATATATATATATATATATATATATATATATATATATCAAATATCTCGAGTTTTCGACGTCGTATTAAAAAAAACGGACTAGTTTGTGAAATTAGTCCAAAACATATAAATCAGTCAAAGAATACCTCTACGCGGTTTGAATTTAAGAAAATTAAAATTAAAAATTTAAATTATGAAATTCCCCCAAATTAATTTTGATAAAACACAACTGTTCATCGACATATAACACATACTCTGTGTGAAAATCAATAAATGTGCTTCGTCCTGCACACATTTACAACATTTTTAACATGGTAGGGGTCATGTTGGTGTAAATTTCATTTCTTACCCCTGTCTACATTAAATAATAAAGCCATAATCAAATGCATCTCATTTCTTTTAAAAATTGAATTAATCGAAAACAAGTGAGTGTTATACTTTCTTTTGCCCGTCAGTTTATAATTTAATCTATCTAGGGTTACGTGGACCAATCAAATATAAATATGTTCACAAGAGCTAGAGTTACATTGGAAATGCGATAGAAAGATGGTGGTTACTTAACATCTCAATTTTAACGGTTTCTCCACAATTAAAATATCATCTTGATTTATGTAATTAAAATGCATATACGAAGTACTGTGTTGAAGTTTTTGGATCATTTTTTTATACGGAAGATTTTTTCGTTTCGATTATGTTCTTGCATGTCTGCCATTGAAAACTGAGTTTGTAATATATGTGTACCAGTGGTTCCTGAGCCGTTAGGCGAGGGATGATGCTGGTGCAAAGATGGTACATCAGGTCGTGTTACCCGAGTATATTATCGGAGCATACAGCATATTTTTTTACCAACGTGTCAATAATTAGACTGTTTATATCAATTGTTTTCACCACCAATAACAGAAAAAGCAGACACAGTTGGAACGAACATGACCCTAAACGTTGACAAAATAGAATCTTCATCGACTGAATTGTCGTGTAACGTTTTACTACAAGCTTTAAAATGCAGTGAAATGAAATGATCTCAGTTTACTTGAGCTGGAAATCAATGCAATGTGAAATTTGTTTCCAAACAAAGCAGCAAGTATTGAAACAAGATGTGTTTGTTAAACACTGATGTCCACGGAATAACCGTAGTATATAATATCTCTGTTCTCAAGGTCAAACGTACTAATACTACTACCTCATATGGTGGTCAGGTTATGTTATAAGGTTAACTAAAGTTGATTCATTAAAAGTATGGCCAATGTAAAGTTTTTGGAAAAGGCTCCCTGTGCCAAGGTCAAGGTCACACGGTCAAATGAATGAACTCATCTGAATGGTCTCATCTTAAGGGTTGAACATGCCAGGTATCAAAGGTTTAATACTCACCAATCAAAACTTTAAAAGTTAAACCTTTTAAAGCGGTTCCCTATGCCAAGGTCAAGGTCATAAGGTAAACAAATATTATCTTATCTGAAAGGTCTTATCACAATAGATAAAGTCCTATCACTGACCAATCAAATGTGATGGCCATGGTTAACGTCTTTCTGCACCAAGGCCAAGGTCATAATGTCAATATGAATTATGTCATCTGAAAGTTCTCAACACAATGGATGTACACTTATCAAAACCTTACCACTGACCAATCAAAAGTTATGACTAAGGTTAACGGTTTCGTAAAATGCTACCTCTGCCAAGGTCAAGGTCACAAGGAAAAAATTATGAACTCATCTGGAAGGTCTTATCACAATAGATGCACATGTCAAGTATCAAAGGTTTATCATTGACCAATCAAAATATATCACTAAGGTTAAAGTTTTTCGGACAGACGGACAGGTGAAAAACAATATAAAACTACAACATAAAGATAAGTCTATAATTAATATACCCGAAAGCAGCTGCTTGAATTTTTTTTTTAAATTTGCACACCACGTGCGTCATTTCATACACACTGTTAAACAAATAAAGTACCATATGAGTTTTGTTATGATTTCAAACCATTATAATTAGTGAGTACTAAACCACGGAATGTGTAAAGAAGACAGTGTTATAGAAGGACCGTTGACAGTTGTTTTCGTTGCAAAAGTGAAGGTGAGCACTTTGAAAACAATTTATACAAGAAAACTTCAGTACAGTTTGAAGAAAATCCCATACCCATTTGTGCCTGATAAAAACAAGTTCTGGGAATGTACCAGCAGATACAAATATTTTGAATAGACTTAATCAGTGTCTTAGGAAATTTTGTTATAACCTCCACCTGAAGGACAGCAGTCACACTTCTCGAAATACCCCTCACAAGCCTCCAGAATTGTTTCATGTGAATTGACTCACTCCTCATGTAAGGCTGCCTCCAATGCCCTCAGGTTTCTTCAACCAATCATATGGCCAATTTGGTCCTTGGCATGCTCAATATGGGGTTTAAATCAAAGGACATTGCTGGCCATGTGATCTATATAACACCATTGTTTTCCAGATGTTGGACCACTGCTCGGGCACGATAGGGTTGAGGATTATGAGCCAAGAAGACTAGCTAGGTGGAAAGTCTGGAGTTATCAAATTCACAGTTAAAAACATAATTTCTCTTCAGACAGTCATATTCCAATTAGAATCTATTACATTGTGTCCCATTGAACAGAACTAACTCGGATACAAGTGTATGGAGTTGGTGCCATACAAATGGCCTTATTTATTTATTTATTTATCGATAACAACTAGATCAAGCACCTCCCGAGTATAACGAGCGCCTAAAGTGTCCCTTGTCTTGTCGTCAAATCCAAATCCAGCTTACAATCATATCAGAAACACCCCCACACCATAAACTGATTCTCCACCATATGACACACGTGCAATGATGTTCCTGGATGTGTAACGTGTGTTTGTAGCCATCCATACTCTGACACGATCATCAACAGTGTGTTGGAACGACCAGTGAATCCTCCTCACTGACCAAGTTCACTGCTAGACTATGTTGCCGGTCCACACACCAAAACCGACAGTTACGACTATTTCAGTATGTCAGGTATGGCCGTCTGTTGACTTATCTGGCCCTCGATCCAGCAACTTTAAGGCGTTTGTGCACAGTTTAGTTACTAAAACGGCGATTATGAAGCCAGGCCTGTTACAGGACGCTTCTAGAGGCCAACGGGTGACACCCTATGAGGTGTTATTGCACGGGATATACCAGAACGGGGTCGGTCCCGTACATTATTTGTTTGTAAATGTTTCCTCACTAGACAGCTGACTACGCTGTTTTGATATCCAGTTCTTTACCATACCCATGTAGCACAGTCCCCTGAGTATTAGTCCGTGTGTATAGCCCTATTTTCATGTTCAATGCATGTTCAAAACGCACAATTTGTATTATTACCGCGAAAGAATTGTACTTTCGGTACAGCTACTAAGCGCTCCTAAGCATGTTTTAATCCCTTGCCCTATGTCTTAATCCCCTCCAAAAAGTTTTAAAATTTCAAAACAGAAAGGCGATAAACGAACATATATATATAACCCTTCGCACTGAATTTGGTTTGCTCTACCAAAAGACCACCGCGGATTGCTAAGACATGCAGATAATTGTTGATATCTATACTACTCTCCTCTAATCTTTATTTTTAATAAGCCTTCTACACTTGCATTCCTTCATTCTAAACATTACAATTGCATTTTCCTGTAACATCCATGAAGGTAGGCCTTGTAAAAGAAAACTGAGTGGCGAACAGATTATATATTTATCCCGCAGAATGGAAACTTTAAAACCTGTCTATGCAAGATCAAATGTCTTGATGTAGAATCTACCGTGACTGAAAGTGACGCAATAGGATTATTATTATTTGACAATAGGATGATTTATTATTTGGCTAATTTAAATTGTAAAGTACATTGACAAAGTGTTAGCTCAGCGTTTACCATATTGAACATGCCTCCCTAAACAGTTCTAGGAAACAACTCGGAACTTTAGGACAGTCAGTTATTATCAAAAAGGGTTTGTGGTTTCCGATTCTGAAGTGTAAAATAATGTACTGAATTAGTACATAAGCGCTCTTTTCGCGTAATATTGTTTTAAATTAAGGTAAACAAGTTTATTAAAGAAATTATGTTAATATGACAAACACAGAAAAATCTAATTCCACATTTGTTTGTGCCCATTATTTCAGATCACCCACAGTGTCACGTGGTTCATAATTTACTGCAGCTCTGTTCATTTGTCATTAGCATTGCAAAGATACAAAGACAACGTATGTCATTGACCGATTATAACTTGGGGGCGTCTGAGTCCGAAAGTATTATTGTGTCAAATTAATAGCAAAACAATCAGCCCAGACCAGAAGTTCCCAGATTCCGTGCTGGCTGGCGGGCTTATTTCATACACTGGTTTTTCATGGCTAGTATGGCTTATTCACAATCCCTCACTGAAACATACGTTAATCAACTAATGGTGTCACGCTGTAAGTAATTTGTGCCTCTATCCACCAGCCATTAAATTGGGTACCGGGTATAATACGATGCTTTCTGAACCTGAGCGCCAGTGTTCGACGGAGGTGATTTGTCAGAGATTCAACATGCATTGGGTAACACAAGAACTAGAAGACTATTTTTATGTCAAGTTTATTGTAACATTTTATACACATAGAGTATCACAGACACGAGATTGGAAAATGCAAAAAGGTTTGGTTCGATTTCCTGATTTCCAAAATCAACACTTACAATTTTAGTAGATTAAGCTGGTAAATAATTTTCATAAAAAAATACTATAATAATTTTAAATATTGATTTAATCATAATAAAATCAGAAATATACTTTAACATATTTACATACTTAAAAGCCATTGAGTATGTTGATACATTTTTTTTTAAATTTGCCGAAACCTTAACTTAATTTTAAGATGATTTTCGAAGTCATTTTCGACCCCCACGCGAAAAGTTGAACAACTTTTTATCGATTGCATTGTACATTTTGACTCGATTCCTTCTATGGGCACCTTGGTCGATTGTTCTGCGTTTTTGTCTGAGACTGTCAGTGTAGTTGCCTCGAGCATCATTATGTACTTGTTTATGTACCATTAGTTATTGGGTACTACGTCACAAATTGCTGACTACGAAGAAAGGAAGGTATACATATTCAGTTTCAGACTTTGACTCGTCATATGGAAACTGAATTGTTATATTGTACAAGATGTATCAAGCAATCGATATCATTTATATATGTTGATAGAATAATTGTGTTCACTGACATACTCAATGACTCTTATTATTTAATTTTTTTTACTTTTATTAATTTGTCATCTTACACATGACCAACATAAGAACATAAATATTTTCTGGATGACAGCTTCTTTAATGTGAAAAACCACAACGTTTCGGAGTATATTCACATTAAGGAAGTTTTTATCTAGAAAATCTTCCTGATATCATGTATTCCACTTCTAAATGCCCTTCAAAGACCTGATGACCAACATAATCATATATATATTTTTAAATTTTAAATTTTTTTAATCCGACAAGTTCATTCTTTTCTGTTCATATTTTTTTCATTATCATATACCAGTATTTCATTAAAATATGAATAACATATCAAACTCTATATAAAAAATCTCATATAATTTCACATTTAATGAAGACATAACAAAAAGATATAATTTAAAACAATTTTTTTTATGATTTCCTAATTCTTCTTACATATTTAATTCTTTAAAAACCTGTTCACTTTATGATTTAATAATTAATCTTAAACATCCCAAACTATGTTGGTGTTACGACTACGGTGACCAGTGCCATTTCTTGCAAATGATAAAACAGGTGAATGTTTTCTCATGGGTTATACAACCCACTGTCCAAATTGGATACGATAGCACTGAGTAACTAGGGTATAAGGACACTATTACAAAAAGGTGCCAGAAATAATCAGCAGCATATCAAAGGTAAACCCAAGCAGCGATGCAGGATGACAATAGTCTCAGGTAATAACAATTAACGACAATGGTTACCTGTACAGGTATTCTTCATCACAGGCAGGTAAATACACAGCAGATGGATTGACATTAGTACACCAGCATTATCATTTTTCTTTCAATATTGAAATTCTTAGTACATTTGTGTGGGTAATTCGAAACAAGTAATTCCTAAATTAAAAAAAGATATTTGATAAATTAAAGTTGTTACTTTATGAATATTTAGTTATCAAAATAATCAGTTATATTAATTGTGATAACCATATAAAATGTCATTACGTCCTTCTAAGTAAAACGTAGTACCACGTCTATACAGCGTACATTGGACAGTAGAGGGGGGAATTGAAGTACAGTCGGTATACTATGTATAGTTAGATTAATGATAACTATGTTGTCATACTGAAAAGCATATTTTCATGCTAACATTCAACACGAGTAGTAAACATGTACCTACAAATCGAAATATTTAAAACTACTTTTGCTTTTGATTAATATTTACACTTTTTAATATAAATATAAGTATTATTGTGTGACCATTTCAATAACTGTAAAGTATCATATGTATTTCTCATCCAATAAGAAATAAACAATCTTTAACATGATAATAATATTTCATATAATATTAGATAATTCAACCAAAGAAAAATTCAAAATCCTCTAAGGAGTTGCTCGTGATTAAAATAGAACGATTTTTTTAAATAAAAGTACATTTTGCATATATCAACAGTTGAGAAATTTGTCTTAAGTCTTAAGTTTTAAATATAACTGTATAAGTAAAATATGTATTGCAACAGATATCACAAATTAAACAAAATATATGCATATGCATTAAATAATTTTAGCAGCAGTAAAGTCAGGATGGGAGGTATGGCACGCTCAAGGCATAAAGAAACCAAAATAGCATCTTCAGAATGGACGGGAACATTTCTAAATATACGGGAGAAGGAATTATTTCAATTCCAAAAATAGAGACATTTGAATATGAACATGTGAAGTGTATAAACATATCATAACAGTGTATACCTATGTACAGGAACGATCCAAGTATGCATAACGTATAACAGCATCTACATAACACTCAACATCTATCCATAGTATATACAGTAAGGTCACTGATTGTTAGAAATATACAAGAACATTTTAAATTAAATAAATGAAACACAAAACTGTTTGATCTTTAGATTATTATTACCGCTTTTCATTACTAACAACCAAATACAAATAAATAACATCAACATATGTTGAAAAGAGAATTTAAATATTCTGGTTCGAATGTTTTTAATCTTTTTCTTTATAAAAATAAAAGACGTCTTTAAAATTAAATTTCAACGCTGAGGCACTAACGGCCAATGAAACCTCATTAAAGCTAGGGACACCAGGGTCTATTACAAGGCCACGCCCTACTCTGTTTTAGCGCATTCGTAACTCACGAAAGTTTTAACACTTAAAACTAAGTTGTTTCGATGTATCCGAACAAATAAATTGTTAATTTTAATTACCAATTTCAAAAAGTATTTAACGTTTCTTAGTGATCTTTCGAAATTGGTTCCTCTCATCAATTTTTTTTATTTTTAACTACATACACCAAATAAATTACAAATATTGCTTCTGTTCAATGAAAAATATAATATACATCTAGGAATAATCTGCTTACTTTTTCAAAGAGCACCTTAACGCTTTAATACGTTTGAAATTATGAAAAATGTTATTACAACAAAGATTTTCCATGTGACAAACTTTCGATATTCATGATACTGCCATGAACAAATTTCATGAGCATCTTCATTTCAGGCGCGCAACAGTCAAGATAATGTACAAGCATACCAAACGTGGCTAACCATACAATATACAGTATGCCTTAATCAACTGATACAAATATAAACGTTTATCAATCATCAACAAATATCATAACATGTTTTAAACAATAAATGTTAATGTTCGAAATTCTGTTACGAAATTAGGAGCAGTAGACATGTTATATCCCGTAGATTCCAGCATTACGCGCTACGAGTACCACCGACAATGGACGGATTAGGGCCTCGAGGGATGCCAGGGTGTGACATATCCTCCATATGCATATACAGTCTCAGACATACTACCTCTCACTGATCCGGACAGGACAACCTCCTCCATCTGAGAAAGACTTTCTTGAAAATATAGTCCTTACTTTATGAATGTTTGTATTTGTTTCACCTGCCACATGCGCAGCACAAAGAGTCAGCTAGAGAGTAGAAGCGCTAGTCGTCCGACTTGTCCAGGATACCCAACTTCTCGCCCACCCACTTGCACTTGGCGATGATCTCGTCCTGCATGAGCGAGAAGCACATGGACAGGATTGCCATACCGAAGAGCACGTAGATGGCGCCCAGGATGAGCTGAGCTTGAGCCTGCGGGTTCTCAAAGTCGGTACCGGGCACGACGTCCCCGAAGCCGATGGTACTGAGCGTGATGAAGCAGAAGTAGGCGGACTGCAGCCAATCCCAGCTCTCCCACAGTCCGAAGAGCACCGCGCCGCCGAAGATGTAGCCGCCGATAACGATCATGGTGATGGTCAGGGGAACCGTGATCTTCTTCTCGTCAAGGTCATCGTCGTCATCGTCGCTGTCGTCATCCAGAACAACTGGCTCGTTTTTCAGGGGAGGAGGGCGATTCATGTTTTTCAAGTCCAAAGGAACAATTTTGACAGCCTTCCCGCCAGGACTCGGTACTCTGGAACCGGGACGGCTGGTCTTAGATGGCGGCCGACTCTTCTCATTTCCGTTTGTGTCCGTACTTCCGGTTGGGGATTTGGTAGGCAGCCTTGAAAACTCACTGGACTTGTCGGTCTTCCAGGCTGGGTCCTCGCCTCCGCCTCGGTGCATGGGTTTGATCTGGACCACCTTCGTCTTGGGACTCTTCTTCCTCCGACAGCAGCCACAGCAGCAGATCTTGGCATAGATGAAACGGAATATGTCGGCCAGCACGTCGCCGATATTGGCGAGACACAACAGCATGAGAGGGATCCCAAGCACAGCGTAAGCGATACACACCAGTCGACCCCACACAGTCTTAGGGGCGATGTGGCCGTATCCTGGAACAAAGGAACAGGTGATTATTGTCATGAATAGTTTCAATAAATACTTGTTTTAATTAACGTTGAAGAAAAGGTTTAAGTTATATGGATGCTGGGTATGAGATGACCATGAACTCATGATTGAACTGAAGGTTTTTTTTGTCATCATAATCGATACGTAGATCTGTATTGACTTCGAGAAAGGGAGTTTCATCACATCATCAAATAAATGTCTCACGTTGTTCTGACGTAAAAAAAAGCTCCACAAGCCATATGTATTTTAATATGTTGTGTTAAATTGTGTCAGAACACACGTAGTTGAGGTTTTCTTTCTGTCAATATTTACCTTGGCTAGGGATACTATATGTTAAAGGAATAAATCTTCTCCCGTATCGTTGTGATTATAGCATTGCGAATATACTAGAGTTCTGATTTGGTAGAAACATAATCACAAATAGTGATGCTGCGTTAGAGCGCCTCTATATCTGGTACCACTCATCAATCTAAATTTACTAACCAAGCAATCATTTAGTTAGCCTTGCGGTTAAGTGGCCCCTTATACTCTGGGAAAGGACTCTTTCGTTTTAACCAAAAACCTGTGGCTTGACTTACCGATGTTTGACACGATGGTGGAGAATAACGTTTGATAGACATCGATGACATTGTACCAGAGGATATAAAATCGTAGGGGATTAAACTTGTTTTTAACATGCGAGTCCCCCCTGTAATGTACCGATAGTTGGTATGTTGTTGGAGAACATAACTTCTTATCCTGATGGAAAATACGTGAATGTACAGTGACGACCCAACTTTTCTTTTTATGAAGGTCACAGAGAAAACATGCTTTAACCAAAGTGTGATATGTAGATGGTGTAGAGCCTCGCAATTTATTAATAGTGGGCGAGATGGTTACATAGAACTATTGTTTTTTTTGCGGCTTATATGACGATAACAGAAGATACATGAATATCCTAGAACTAAGCTGAATAGCCTATGTCTTGGTTACCGATAGTGGGTAGAACGACGACGACGAAGACTTACTGATGGCTGTTATATGTCCTTAACAGTAACTATATGCCTTAATGCTGGTAGTAATGTCGCTAACAGTACGTGTATGACTTACTGATAGTTGATATGACGGTGAGAGTAACATATGATGGATATGAAAGAAAGAGTAACATTTATGACTTTCCGATGTATGATATGACGGTGATTATACCATATGACTAACCCGTGGTTAGTATGATGGCGAGATTAGCATATGACTTACCGATGATGATATGACTGTGAGAGTAACATATGACTTACCGATGATGATATGACTGTCAGAGTAACATATGACTTAGCGATGATGATATGACGGCGAGAGTAACATATGACTTACCGATGATGATATGACTGTCAGAGTAACATATGACTTACCGATGGTTGATATGACTGTCAGAGTAACATATGACTTAGCGATGATGATATGACGGCGAGAGTAACATATGACTTACCGATGATGATATGACTGTCAGAGTAACATATGACTTACCGATGGTTGATATGACTGTCAGAGTAACATATGACTTACCGATGATGATATGACTGTCAGAGTAACATATGACTTACCGATGATGATATGACTGTCAGAATAACATATGACTTAGCGATGTTGATATGACGGCGAGAGTAACATATGACTTACCGATGATGATATGACTGTCATCAGAGTAACATATGACTTACCGATGGTTGATATGACTGTCAGAGTAACATATGACTTACCGATGATGATATGACTGTCAGAGTAACATATGACTTACCGATGATGATATGACTGTCAGAGTAACATATGACTTAGCGATGTTGATATGACGGCGAGAGTAACATATGACTTACCGATGATGATATGACTGTCAGAGTAACATATGACTTACCGATGGTTGATATGACTGTCAGAGTAACATATGACTTACCGATGGTTGATATGACTGTCAGAGTAACATATGACTTACCGATGATGATATGACTGTCAGAGTAACATATGACTTACCGATGATGATATGACTGTCAGAGTAACATATGACTTACCGATGGTTGATATGATTGTCATAGTAACATATGACTTACCGATGATGATATGACTGTCAGAGTAACATATGACTTACCGATGGTTGATATGACTGTCAGAGTAACATATGACTTACCGATGATGATATGACTGTCAGAGTAACATATGACTTACCGATGATGATATGACTGTCAGAGTAACATATGACTTAGCGATGTTGATATGACGGCGAGAGTAACATATGACTTACCGATGATGATATGACTGTCAGAGTAACATATGACTTACCGATGGTTGATATGACTGTCAGAGTAACATATGACTTACCGATGATGATATGACTGTCAGAGTAACATATGACTTACCGATGATGATATGACTGTCAGAGTAACATATGACTTACCGATGGTTGATATGATTGTCATAGTAACATATGACTTACCGATGGTTGATATGACTGTCAGAGTAACATATGACTTACCGGTGGTTGATATGACTGTGAGAGTAACATATGACTTACCGATGATGATATGACTGTCAGAGTAACATATGACTTACCGGTGGTTGATATGACTGTCAGAGTAACATATGACTTACTGGTGGTTGATATGACTGTCAGAGTAACATGTGACTTACCGATGATGATATGACTGTCAGAGTAACATGTGACTTACCGATGATGATATGACTGTGAGAGTAACATATAACTTACCGATGGTTGATATGACGGTGACAGAGAACATGAGGGCTCCGGGCCAAGACCACTGGTAGGGGGGACCGTCCGCCATGCCGTACTCTCCGCACTTCCGTCCATCGTAGCCAATAGCCAGGGTGTTGTCTCTAAACGTCTCCAGGACACTCCGGATCTGTACCTCCATCAACACACGGTTGTTTTCGTTGGGAAAGCCGTAATCAGAAAATATTTGAAGTACGGAGTCGATGGTTTTATTTTCCATAGGGGTATATTCCCCTCTTGATTCGTAGCAGATCTGTTGTTCGTTGTTCTTCTCCAGATGCTCGAAGATGAAGCCGCCAGCAACACAGTACAGGATAACCATGGCACATAATCCCACATGTGAGAACAGAAACTTCATAAACTTTTTGCAGCATCCATCTCGCTTCTTGGTGCCCATGTTGTCTGGAGGTGAGTCCTACTGTCCTACTGTAAAACCTCAGCCAAAGACAATTTCCGGTTCCAAGTAATCCAACAGCCTAACAGGTTTTTGGTTTACATCATTTTGAAGATGGCTGCGTCCAATGTCAGATAAGTCTGTTGTACCTGCAAGAAGACGATAATGTAGATGTAATTCTCAGTAAACTGTGCACACAACAGCAGCATCTGGGATGAATAATTCAGTGCATCCTTGTCAGCAATAAGCACTATCGATCATTACCTTCCAAAGCGTTTGTTCCCTACCAAGTTATCAAAGGATAAATATTTATTGTGAAACATCTATCCAACAATGTTTGTGAGACATATATTGAATGCTGCCTCGGGTAGGATCTGCGAATCAATAAAAGTGATCGAATGTCGCTGTCTCACCATGGCAATCAAAACAATGACACCAAAGGCGACTTTCAAAATGGCCGCCATGTTGTATGGGACGACCTTTATGTGCATCGGCTTCCTCTAACAAGAACCCGGATGAATATGATCATGTCTGTATACACAGTTTGTTTTATGTGAACACGACCACATACTGCTTATCTTTATAAGTTTTGTGTAAAAATCGAATTGCCATTACTGTCTTGTATTGTTATGTACATAGAGCTTCATTAACAGTCATTGCACAATCAATATTGAAGGGTCATGCAAACTCCAAACTGTTGCGGTATATGCATTTTTGATGTATTCGATGAAGCAGAATATAAATTAATGCAAAATATTGGAAACGTTTCTTTTACTGATATAAAATTCATGATTTTAACTTTAAAATGTCTCGTCAAACAAGCATTATTATTGTTTCTAAACAGCTGCTTATTACTGAACCAAATTAAAGTTGTGAAGATTGTGGTGCAGACGGAGTTGGTGATAAGATACCATACCGTATTTCCTCTAATAAGCGCCCGGGTGCTTATTTTTTCAGCACCCCTTGATCCCACGGCGCTTATTAGAGTCTCTGGCTTATTTGAGACCCGGCGCTTATAAGAGGAAATACGGTATATACATTGAAAAATATTATTTAACTTTGATATATCTTTAAATCGAAAGTCAATGATAAATAGTTGATTCAAGGGGATATAGAGCCTCTTACAATCATGATTTATATCTTCCATATTTAAAATATTAATAAGTTATATGTTCAGTTCAAAATAGAATACAACATAAATGTGTTTCCATGGCAACAGAAATAGTGCCCTTTACACAAATGCCATTTTATGAAATTTTAATTACGTTTGGGGGCCTCAATACAATCCGCACGCACAACACCGCTTGAACAGCCATAAAACATTAACAGCGTGGGTAGGAACTATTTTTGTCTAAATCATTCGGCATATTCAAATCGCACTTAGTTAAGCATCGATAATTTCTTATGAAATGATAGTCAGAACAATTCTACGGATACCCTTCAGAATCAATAATATAATATATTGAGCCTTATGACGATTCTGTGAAAAAGTGCACATTGATGAAATAGATTAACATAAATGGTTTTTACATCTGCAACGTAAATGACAGTTTCCTGTTAAGCTGCATAATTTCAACTGAGCATTACCTGTTACTAGTAATACTGAGCTGTAAATTGATACAAAACGTGAAAATATTAACCACGTTATCCAAACATAGCGACTACGATTTACCAAGAACTGTTTACGAAGTTGCTACGGACTACACGTTTTAATTTCGAATAAAAGTTTGCGAAGCATCAACACATGTCCGATACTACAATTCGTAGATAATTCGTGAGAAACAAAACTCACAAATGCCACACATTTGAGGAATGTTGCCGAATCAACTTGGGATCTTTTATGCCCCTATTTCACTACGAAAATTTGTTCACGAATGCCACGATTTGGAGGAATGTTGCCGAATCAACTACGAATCATTTACGAATTCCAAGAATTAATTACGAATTGTCCACGAATGTTCACGAATGTAAAATTTTTCTCTTTCGTGAGGATCCGTGACAATTCGGCTCGTAGTGAAATAGGGGCATTACGGATTTCAACATCCTCTGTTACCCATGGTTGTATATATATACTCCGTTACTCTCCACTATATCACCCATGGGAAACCTTATCAGGGGAATATGTTCTCAAATTACCCGCCCTTGGCCAGCGTGACGAGGTCAGTAACCAACGAAAATGCTCAATTGGATAAGACTTAAATGGTCAAGGGAGATAACCGGTGACGGTTGGCTAACACAATGACCTCGCTTGCTTTGAAACGAAGTGATATGAATTGTCATTGGCTTGATTGGCTAACGCCGGCCAAGGGCGGGTAATTTGAGTACAGATTCTCCTGATAAGCTTTCCCATGGGTGATATAGTGGAGAGTAACGGAGTATATTTAACACCATGGGTAACCGAGGATGGGATTTCAAGAATTAATGACGAATTGACTACTGATGTTCACGAATGTGCAAACATTCCATTTCGTGATGATTCGGGAGAATTCAAGTCGTAGTGTAATAGGGGCATAAGACCAACCGCTCACGTAATGTTGTAACAATGTGCTGTGATACAATGCTTGTTCATGACGTCAACCTCAACGCTTAACTAATCGGTAGCTTTATAAAATATATTATGAATATAATGTACATTCATTTATTTTTGTGTGACATAGTGTGATGAAAGGATTACTAAACAGGTTAAGACACGAGCAAAGCTCACATACCCCTCTTCTTACATGGGTCTTACATCAGTAAATGTCACAACAATGAATACAGAGTGTTGGCATATAAACAAACTCATAGCCAAATATATATCCGTTCGCCATCTTTTCTTCTCATGTTTCTGTGGACGTTGCAAAAATTAAAATTCCCAAAAAGGTCTTAATTACAAAAGATAATGAGTTAAACTTATCTTAAATAACATCTTCATATAGCCTCTGTTTCGATGGAAATCAGAAAAAATGGAAGTCACACATCAGTCTAAACTACAAAAATCTAGGGATCATGGTCGACATGTATATAAAGTTTCGCGGAACCAGCATACACCTGTATATAGTATATGGGAGATAGATTCCGGACAAAATGACTCTCCCCATGCCACTGATAATGTCTGGTTTGAGTGGAAACAGCCAAAAGTAAAATTCGTACATAGGTCCAACCAGCAAAAGGCACACCTAGGGGTCATGGTTGATATGTATATGTTTGGCAGAAGGATCATTCATAGTTTGGGACAAAATGCTCCAGACAAAATGACATCCCCACATATCATTTTTAAGTCGTGTAACCATAGAAACTGCAACAAATATATTTTTTTATATAGGTCTAACCCACAAAGGCATATATTGGGATGATGGTTGACTCGGTATCAAGTTTGGTGAAGTTAGCTGAGGTGAAGATCCAGACAATATTTCGGGCGGACGTAGGGAGAGACAGACAGACAGACACACACACACAGAATGAACGATATACACATCCGCTTACACTGTCAGGCAGGGTATAATTAGATAAGAATTATGATTTAACATGATTATTTCCTGTATTGTTTCCTGACCTTTCTTATATGCACTGGATGTCAAATTGCATAAAATATATGAATTGCTATCTGTCAGGTCACGAATACAATGTGTGTATTAACATCAAGGTTGACATATAGACATTTATATAAATAAAAGTCCCAACGTGTATGACTACGTGTATACGTCTCCTGGTAAACGACGCCAACTATTTATACGTATCTTATCAGTCGCGGAAAAGCGACTAAGACTCCGTATTTGAAAAGAAAATCTACTTACACATGGTTAGAGTGGTGACATATCCCAACGAACCTAGACGTATCCGAACATTTCTCCAGCACAGCCATCTCTATCCTCCATTCTACGCGACAACGTCAATAGCAAAGCTTTTCTTAGTAACAAAAATCAAATAAAATACAATCTGTTGCGAGCCATGGTTATAATCCATAATTAATACCGTATCCCATTAACTCTACACTGATACTCATTGTACACTATCGATGTGGAGTGGGTAGAAGGCTGTACGAAGCTCCCGATGACCGTGCTGTAATATACAGGGCTTGTCATCGCCTTACTTTTATATGTCATCATGGCTGACATCACTGGTAATCATACGGATAATGTATTGTCATCAAATTTAATAATAAATTTTTTTTTAATGTTTTAAAATGGTTGACATGCTGTAACCACCACAGGGGGTATATTCAAGACAGATCCTAGTTCATGAACACAAACTATCTTCTCCATATCAAAATATTTTTGGAAATCTTATTCAATGTACACATATATGTTCTGTTATTCAAGAATGCAGTGGTCAATGGTTTATTGGCGCGTGTATTAAGATTAATGAACATCCTCAATGGAAATATATATTCAACAGCTATGGAATATATTTCCCATAAATCGTTTTTTGTTATATATAAAAGGATTTGTGAGCATTCTCTGCCCAAAGAGATTACTCACTTCAGATGTTCGATCCTAAACTATGTTCTACTGTGAGGAACTTCTCTGCTAGAAATAGTGAGTCCCGATTGGTTGCATTTGAAATCTAGTTTTGCAATCAGCGACGCCGTTGTAAAGTTGACAATTGCCATGACACGTCATAATTTTAGAAATAGAAGTAATAAAATATCATATCATTCGTCAACGGGTAACTAATTATAAATTCAAAAGGTTTATGAAACATTTGCAGTGTGGTTGGCAATTGCAAATGTTGACAAAACCCACAGATATATCACATGTATATCATATTAGAAATGTCATGTCTTTCAGAATTTGTTTTTATTGTTTCATTGCCATGATTTCATCGTCACAAGTTTTTTAAATTTTGATTTATTCATTTTATAAAATGTCAGTTATCAAATTGAGATGTATACGATGCTTGTTCTTTAAAGGTTGATAAGTGACTGCTTGGCAGTCTTCCTACAATGATACCTTCCACAGAACTGCTCTGACTTTTATGTTCCTTTCTTCCTTTAAGTCTCCTATATTTAAAATTTAAAGGGGCAGTAGCACGTTTTTTGCAAATGTTATTTTTTCAAATTTCACATTTATAATGATAGTTTATGTCATTTATATTTACTTTAGAGGATAAATCATCTTATTACACAAACCAATTATCCGTATTGGTAATAACGGTGTTGCGTATAAAGCCAACATTGCATTGCAGCCATTTTATTGTGAACACATTTTATTATTTTGAATGACAAAAACGCTTCCCATGGTGTTACGGTACCATGTACACTCATATTTAAACTTGATTTTTCGAAGACAGAAATGTGTTTTACTGTGGGTGACATTATTTTTCAAATACATTTCATGGACTCATTTCACCAAAAAACATGCTACTGTCCCTTTAAAAGTTTACATTTTCTGAGGAGAAGCCTTTAGAAGAAGACAAATTTTAAAATACCAAAAAGGTTATGATAATGTTTAAAAAATTACTTTCTTCTTAAACTGGAATCTTGTATATGTCATTGTTGATTAAAATAGTAACTAAAACATATTATCATTATTGTTGGTATAGGTAAGTTTATTCAAATTAAAAACAGTAATCCTTGAATATATCTTTCAGACAGACAGTTTCATAGTCTTTATATTGGATAATAACATTGAAAAAAAGGTAATTTAATTCTCTTGTTTCAGAGTTACATTAATGTTTTACACTCTTTGACTACATGGTATTCAAAAACACTCCCTGCGTTGGATTCTACTTTTAACCCCTAAATACACTACATTGTAAAAAGTCTTGCACCCAGAGCAAAGCACTAACACGATAATACTAAAGTCTTTTACAATGACACGTCCCCTAATATCAGTCTTATACTAAATAATGTACTAGATGAACGTCTGACTGTACTGAAGTAAAACAAGGTCTCAACGGTTATATTCTACACAATAGAAGTGTTAAACGCTGGCGATTACGTTCCATGCCGCTATTATAGCGAACTGAGTACAAAGATTGTATACAACAGATATTGTTAAGTATTGTGTTTTACTGACAAGATGACGTGCTACCCTCTAAACAGCAAATAACACGTTATCGATTGTTGTTATAGTTACACATAAACACATCCAGAATGAAACTGGGGACTTTCAAAAGACAGTAGATTTATCTTTTGTTCTGTTTTCTCTGTCCACTCAAGCATACAACCCATGGATGCCCTAAACTGCAATATCCCTAATACACTTTCTGGGTATGAAAACGAGTACATGACAATATTACATGCCACGTTTGGTATGCTCACACTTATAGGCAGTCACGTTTGCAGAATTAAAAATTAAAGAAAAGTCATCCTTGAAGGACTAAAGCAGGTTCTTGTTTCATAATACATGGAGTTGGGGGCACCATTGTACTGCCTATTTGAGCAACACCACAAATACTGGCAATTCCAATTCAGCTTCAATTGATATAATGAGTCATCTCTCAAACCGTACTTTGGAATCTCAAGAGTCATTGGTAACCCTGGAATCTTTTGAAACTTTTCACATGTTGACAAACATCCCTGTGCACTTGTTCAATGTTCATGTCTGATAATGCAAGACTATTTCCTTAGTGCAGGAACAAGCTTACAACTAACAACCCAGGTCAGTCTCAGTTTGAGCCGCGTCGTACACATGTTGGACCTTATTTTGGTATTGCTTACAAACAAAGCACACCTTCACAGAAATAATTATATGGTAACGCAGCAGTAACAGATGCCAGATGGTTATACAGCAGTTCTCACTAAAACATCTAAAGGTATATACATGTATGTTGAGGCTGTTTCCCAACAACATGATGGATACACAGTGGTATGTTGGTTTGTTACATGTTACATGTTACATTGTAGATGGATCATGCATTTGCACAGGTCATTTTCCCTTTATAATCAGTATCGACATACATTTATCTAAATACCGCATATTGTCATAACACTAGAGCGTTCTCTTGTCACATGATTGTTTTACACCTGGATATAGTCTAATGTTATTGGACCATTCTAACCAGGACCATGGCGGAATGAGGCACTAAAGGGGCAGTAGCACGTTTTATTTTCTCAAATAAGTTGATGAAATGTATTTGAAAAATAATGTCACTAGTAGTAAAACATCCTTCTTTCTTCGGAAAATGAGCATACATGGTTCGGTAAAGCCATGGGAATCGTTTTTGTAATTCGAAATAATAAAATGTGTTCACAATAAAATCATGCCATTTTTGCTTTAAACGCAACACCGTTATTACTACTAGTGCTACTCTTTGAAAGAAAGAAACAATAGAAAAACATGTGCTACAGCCCCTTTAAGACCATGAAATGAACACCAACATTGCTCCCCTTATACCCTGCAGCTTCGGCCGCCTTTTTCTAAACGTATTTTTTTATTATCGAAAACGTCCACAAAGTTCTCCTATGGCGCTTAGAGATTAACCTGAAATATTTTGAATAATAGTTGTTGTCCAGTTCTATCTTTAGCCTCCACCTTGGAGCTCTTCAATCAAGTCTTGACGTTAACATCGCTGTAAAGCTTATTGGCATCGATGGTTCACTTGGATTTCTGCTTTGTTGTGTATTGCTTATTATATGGCGTGGAGTTAGTGTAAGACACAGTCCATTAGATTTCCGGTTTCAGATTAAAGGTTTCTAAGACTAATGTGGTCTTTGGGGGGCATTTAGAAATGGAATACATATGAAAACAATATTTATTTCAATTTCAAGTTTACAATACTTTACATTAAAATGTAGCCTTTAGATAAGGATAATTGTTAATCCGATCATAGATATTCAGCATTAGTTTCTTCATCTAGTCAGTGAACTAAGAATGTAGTTCTAGTGAACCCGGTGTAGTTAAATGTAAGTTTGTTTATTTAACCATATCTAAATCAATGTTTATCCATTCAGTTAGGTAATAACAGGTAGACAGTTATCAAATAATCAACCAGATACATTAGACACTCGAGTACAGTAAGTATCGAGTATTCAAATTGAGATAACTTACACGCAATACGTCAGTTTAAGGTATATTAGTGAATAACCCGATACGGGTAAGTGACTGTATATATTCGTCAAAGTAAGCCAGTTTCCGGTGTTGTGTTTATTATATGGATAGTCAATTACAGGTAAATGTGTTGTAAATAATATTAGTAATTCACTAGTAGATGTATATTATTTAAGATAACCCGATACAGGTAAATGCATTTTTCTTCAGGCAAAAAAATATAATATTAATCTTTATTAGCCAGCTACGTGTATTGAGATCGATCAATAAACAATTCCAGTTACCTGTATTCTGCCTGGCCAACACGCCATTTACCTGTAGGTGCTATTCATCGATCTCTATAGATTTGTGTCAAAAGCATGGCCGCTTGTCGTTTGTCATTCAGCTTGATACAACTGTATTGGCGCCAGGGTACTCGAAGCACATAATGATAGAACAGGTATCCAGGTTTCAGAGGCAGAAGTCTCTCAGCGTAAGCGGATTGTAAATATATAATTATATAGAGAATAGTATAGGAGTATCCATATCATACTAAGCTTAATACACGGGTGACTGGATATTGGCATTTCCTCGAAAGCAAGAGATACATTGATATTCAGACACGAGAGTCAAACATACATTATGACATGAACACTGACGCAGTGTTCTATTAGTACCGAAGTCATGGAAATATAGAACCGTAGCAAAATCCCCGCGCAAAGAAACGGCCATCGCGCCTAAACACAACGTCATCGTTATGACATGTCACATGATCCAATGATGTTTGCCCATCCATTGGCCATCTAAGAGCAAATATAACCTTGATTGTTCGTTGATAATAAACCACGGCTACACTGTCAGTGATGTAATGGTCAACTATACATACTAGTTGAAGGATGATTAGAAGATGAATAAATACGAAGACAAAACTGTATCTGTTCCGAAACATAGTGTTTTATCTCAATACAGAAGTTGTTTGGTAATTGCACTTTCCAGATGATGGATGTTTTTTTTAGAAAGAACACTTTCAATATGTGTTTACTACCATTGAAAAATGTACTTATCAGAAGGACAAATGCTTTACAATAATTTCATAAATTTGATTATTCAGAAGAGAAATCACTATATACACGATCTACCATCATATACAGAGAGCAAACACTGCTCTGATGTTGGGAATGTTTCAACTTACAAAACGAGGATATGTTTATGGTGTTAAGACGGTTCTATCATACAGCCGAATGTGTCACTGAAGCTATAGTAGGTGATCACTATTTTTTTAAATACGAGGCATTAAAAAAATCAAAGTTGCTCTAGCTCATTATGTTTAGACAAATCAAACATATTCTTATCAATTTCGGCTATGCCAACTCCAAAACATATTGAAATTTCCATTTTTTCATAGCATGTAGTGCCACTATCATTCCGTCAATGAAATAGAGAGTTAACAAGAGAGATAGGATCAAAACAATACCAAAAACACCAAAAAAACCCAAGATACAAGTTAGTATACTCGATACAGCAAACAGCTTTGTATTACATGTTTAAAATGGTTTAAAATCTCAATAGCGAATTCGTTATAATTTTAAACCAAATACAACTGGTTTCTTACACGCATGGGTTCACAGGAATTAATAACCAAAGGAACCAAATGCACCGATAAAATCTATAATCGGCTTCCATTCATCGTTTAAAAAAATACTGTAAGTTAACTGCAAAGTTTTTTTAAGGTTCAACGTTTGCTGGTCTTGAAGCTTGAAATGCAGTACAAGCAGATTAAGGAAGAAGGTAATCGATTCAACAAACTGCAGGTTCTCTACTCTTCCTTCTAAAGCACGGGCTGTGACGTCATGACTTAACTGGATATGATTGGTTAATTCCAAGGAGTGAAGACGTTCTGGATATATCTTGAAGAACATTGAACATCTTCCGATAATGTATTCAAAATGGACTTACAGTTAACTTTGTTATACTTTAAGTTGCAGTATCAGTACTACCATTAACATTTACTTTAATTTAGTTGTCTGTATTTCATAATTTACTTTAAGAGTGATTTGATGTTCAAATGCGAAAAACTATTAGAAATTGCTTAAAAGGAGTTTATTTTCTTATTGTTTAGGTGAGTGAAGATTTAAGAGTTTAAGCCTTCTAATAAAGGAATTATTTATTTCAAATACTTTATTTTCAAAGTCAGCATGGCTGATCGTGAGTTTAATGGCATATCCATCAAGGTTATTTACGTTTACGTTCACTCTTGATTCGGGACAAAAGTTTTCCCTTGGGAACAGACTTAATATAATACGAAAGTCTTTTACTTGTTGTAGGACTAGTATGGTTGAAATTGTTCAAAGCATACGTAAACTGTATGTTTGCCATTCAATCATATTTCCAACTACATAGAATTGCTTATATTTCGGTCTTTAAAGAATGTCCAGGTGTGACAACTATAGAAAGGTTAAGAAATGTGTATATGAAATGCATACATCAACGCTTCTTAAAAAACAAGTTATCGAAAAACAAACAATCCATTCTAAACAGAAAACGGCCGCCATTTTGTACACGTTAAAATTTCACATTTTTGTATATAATTCACACTTATTTTCAGCCTTTAAAGTTCTAAACTTACCAGAACCTTCCAAACAGAAGAAACAGCAACTTGGTCAAAAGGCCTTCCCGGAATGTATCAAAAGTGATGGAATGAAACAATTTCCTTGTCTGATGCCACTACGCGGATGTTGCCGGGTATATTCAAAGCGCGCACCCTGTATAGCGAGTCGTCCCGTCTCTGCTGGCACACTCAGTCTCCACCAGTCGCCCTGCAACCAAACATGTCACGTGGCCCATTGATCGCTCCCGGTTCCAAGGGTTGACAAACATTTATTGTCTTTTATACATACGTAAAAACTGACGTCCCGAGAGAAATATATTCAGGAAAGTGGCGATAATGAGACGAATTAGGCGTGATTAGGTTGAGACAAATGCCAAGAAGTGCTATTTTATAAAACATCCAATTTAAATATCGATCACAGGTGGGACCGCCATTACAACAACACAACGTGGCAAATGTAACCCGACTTTTATTCCAATTAGCATATGTATAAATTCCTTTACGTTTTGTTTGTTTTAAAACGTTTTGTCAAGGATTTCTACCTGCACAATAGGTATACAAAGTGCACCAGATTAGAAATAAATGAATAAAAAAACCCCAGAAAACATGGACAACAGTAGATTTTGAACGTATGCCCTAAACTTCCTTGCTGTAAAACGGATTTTACTGTTCCTGGTGTAGCTGTCAAAATTATTTTTTTCTTTCACCTTTATTTAAAATAATGACTGTAGCACGATGACGTATTGGAATCCATTAACCAGTAATGAATCAAAGGACCAAGCATCATTAAAAGCAATGATTGTACGTGGCAAATTTGGTAGAAATAGCTCAAGATGGACCTTACACATGTTTACACCTATATTAAACATATATGTGAATGCGTCACACACAATATTCAAATAGCAAGCAGAATATTTCAATAGTGATGTTGTCCCCAAGTAATTCGAGCTACGTATTTAGACGGTTGAAAGCGGGTAGATTCAATACTGTCAACATTTATCCTGTTGAATAAATAATGTTCCACATTGTAGGTTCCTTGTTCTGCATGGACAGTGTCGTTCACTGAGAGCAAGATGTTGGTCGGGTCGATGTGAACAATACAGACTTCAACTAAACTGGCGTTACAGATCGATAGTAAAACTATGGAGACATCCAGTGCATCATAAACTACCTACCCGGCATCATAATGTACACACGGGATAAAACCTTAATCAACTGGCAGTGTTTGCGAAAGGAACCTTAAGACCATATTTTAACATTCGATTTCGGGAAGTATGGTACATGAGATGGGACTTCTTGTTGAAATGTAAGGACAGCGTTGGGTGGTTTCTAAGTGGAAACTGTAAATTGATTTTTTTCATGATATAAACACTGTATTGAGGATGAAATGGTTACATTATGAATACGACTGCACTGGAACTACAATAAATACAATACAATAAAAACTTGATTGTAAGTCATTACGATATGAGTGACCCAACTCTCCATGTAAGGAATATTAACATTCGTCTCTGTACGCAGAATAGCAGTGGGACGTTCTATACTCTCGGAACATTTTCCAGAATTGTCTTGTCTCCGACGACCATCTTTTCTCTTCCCATAGAGATTACTCCCTTGAGACTTCTATGGTAACTTCTGTTACAAATCGAACACTTTTGTGTCTAGAAATAGACAATCATGATTGGTTGCATCAGAAGTTGTGACAAGGCATTGACGTTGTTTAAAACTAAGCATTCTGTAACCGTGACTTAGAATTGTTTCATCGGATTTCGTGTTTTATTTTTCTCAAATTATTTGCTCCGGAATTGTGTCAGTTTGGATACAAGGAAACCAACGTATTTTCCAAAATCATAAATGGTCTCAGAAAAAACCCCAAATTATGACATTGGGTAAACAAATTAATCCTGAAAGTTTGTTCAACTATTTGTGTAAATTGATTCAAATATCGTGTGTTATGTATTTCCCTTGTTCGTACATATACATTATTCCCAGTGCACTTGTGAAGGATTATATATGCGGATGTACAACGATCACCCCATGTTAACGACCTCGACACCGTTCTAGAATTATGGCATAACGGAATAGACAGACGGTTCCAAATACAAATTTCTGTAAGTCAAGGAACAACTGTCAACTGAACGTTATGCAACAAATGAGATAAAAACAACAACAATAAATGGTGATTAGAAATGATGTAAAACTACTGTTTGTCACAACTTTTCTCGAACCAGAGATTTACGTAAGAAATTTTAAATAACGGAATTGACAAAAACATTTGCCCCAAAGTTTCCTCTACGAGCAGTCAGTATCGCGACTCGGAAGTGGAAGGTATAGTATTTAACTGTTCTTAACAAAATTTAATCTTTTCTCCTGAAGTAGAAAACACAAATGGGCCGGATTAGTTTCGCTTTGCTGTGGTGCATCACAGATATCACACATTACATGTTAGTACTACTAAGATACACTAAGTGAACACACTTTCTGGAGTTGTTTGACTGGATTTTATTTTTTGCTTTTTGAAGTTATAAAGACAACTTTTTAAACGATATTCAAAAACGTGAAGTTTGCAACACTCTGAAAACAAAATAAACAAAACAAGTTAGGCAATGCAAATGTAATCAATAATTGACGGGCAGACCGAAGGCGGCCATTCAATGTAGATCGATTAATGTTCAAAGATCGGCGGATTGGAACGCTGAACAACACCGACCTTCATCTAATTGAATGATTCCATCTGATCCAACAGGGGATGACCATTGAACAATGAACTAACACGTTAAAGTAGCTGGACGCGGTGACACCGATAAATACTTTACTGCTTATATGTCACTGGGAAAACAAATGATATTTAATCATTTACTCCTATTTAATCCAGGAGTAAATATCATCTTTAGTCATATTTAATCCCGGAGTAAATATCATATTTAGTCATATTTAATCCGGAGTAAATATTTGTAAATATTTGTAAATATTTGTAAAGTTTTGTAAATATGTTATTTAATTCAGATTAAATGTTTGTAAAAATGTTATTTAATTCAGATTAAATGTTTGTCAATATCATCTTTAATTAAGATAAAATATTTGTAAATATCATCTTTAATCAAGATTAAATGTTTGTTAATATCATGTTTATATGAGATTCAATATTTGCAAATATAATTTTAAATGATATTAAATATATTGTCTTTAAACGGAATGTAGCACGCCGTTCTTACGGAAATAAAGAGCTCTATAACGGGAAGGAAGTGTAAGCAGTGGCTAAATAATACTGTCCATCAATGAAAAGAGTTGTTAAATAAATAAACATGATTCGTTTAAGCAATGAAACACTCCCTAAATTGAATTATGTCAAGGTGTAAAAAAAGTAAATATTTATCATGTCTTTGGAGGGAATTTACAAGTTGAATACATAAAAATCAATACTTTATCATAAGTTTTTATATATCGGAGTAAATGATCACTACCGGATAAAAGACTCAAATTTACTTTTAATGCGATCTCTCCTGTCATAAGTATATGAAAAATTCATTGAGTTACTTATTAATTCAAGAAAATAAAAGTTGTATCCATAATCACGGATAGACGGACAAGACACGATTATATATCCCACAGTATTGCATGCCAGTGGGATAAAATAATATTTTTAACTGCCAAAACATGAAGCCCGCAAATATGATAACATTTTATGAAATAGACAATTTCAGTAGCAAGCAATTGCATTTTGGAACAAATTAATATTTTCCCTGGTTATAATGTCAATCATCAGAAGACCGTCTACGCCATCTATATGATATAATACTATTTACGATGTTGATTTAGCTGTTTACACTGTGAATGTCCCGTTTTTCAAGGTTAATCAAACACTTTGAAAAGGAGGCTCTCTTAAAATTCCATTTCTTACAGTCCCTTTTCAATATTTGATAAAATGGTGATATTTTAAAAAAATACATACTTTTTTAAGAGTCTGAGTGTAAGACTAGCATGTACTCAACCGCAAAAGAAATGTCACCAGCCCCTAAATATTGCTGTCTGAGAAAGTAGATTTTGAATGTTTATGATTGACACATATTTATTGAAGAAGTAGTAACAAATTCATATGTTAGAGAATGATACTTTTCTTTTAATGTCAGTTCAAATACAGTTGCAGTGTTGAAATCGCTTTTTCAAAATGTTTTGGGCCAGAGTATTTGGCATTTAAAATCTGGAAACTACATAAAATGCAATAAAATATGGTGTCGACATGAATAACCTTCTTGAACTTAAATTTGTTGACCCGTCTTTTCTGTAGGATGTCATACAAATGCCAAAAAAGACCCTTTGGACTCTCCTATCTCATCTAGTTAAGGATATTCGAAAACGTGGAGTTTGAGAATTGCCAATTGTTAAAAGTGTGTTTCTCAGAAATATGCATAGATAATGTTTTAAAAGTTCAGGTTTAGTTAAGTTTTCTCTGTTTCAGTCGTGAGTATCACTCGTGGAATGAATTATCTTGTATATTGTATGGTGACGTTTCTTTTGCGGTTGAGTACAGAATACACCAGCTAAATTTTACTGTTGAGTGTATAGACAATTAAATCCCGACGAACATCCTGTTTAGTGACTTCGTAAGCTATGTAAGGGTAAGCATGGGAGTAAGTAACACCTGAACACACAGTTTAGCAGATGTTTATCTATAACATAGTCTTCATATTTTCCAAACATATACATGCAAAGAACGAAAGTGTTTCCTTTTGTTCAATCTGGTTACAATACAATAGCAGGTGACATTATATTAAGGGTATACTATTTAACATTACAAGGATCAAACATATCAGTAAAGAAACAATATTCGTGATTGCTACTTTGCTTAACCAGATTTGCTGTTATGAAGTGGACCATAAATGCGTGACTTACAGTAAAAACTGGAACTACTGACCTGCCTAATTATGATCAATCAAACCTCCTAAACAGCAATCAGTAATTAGCCTGCTGTGATTTATGCAAAATGACAGACAGGAATATAATGTATGCCGATGCAATCGCTAGTTAAAAAAATAATTTATGTTACCTTCCTTTCATGTTAAGACATTTACGTTTAGAATATATTCTTTTCAGAAATAGTTAAAACATCCAAATGAATAAGAAGAAATGTGCTCTAAACTGCTGTTTCATTAAAAGAACAATCATTTTTTCAAACAAAAATTACACATGATACAACAGAATGGAATTAAATGACATACAAATGTAAATGTCTAAAAATAATCTAGCGACACCTCATCGCTGATTACCAACTCATATTATTACAACACACAACATAATTTGAAACATTTTTCGTTAATCAAGGAAAACTTTAGTGTACGATTTTGTACCGCATCTATACGTGAAAAGCGTCAAAGCGTCAAAGCAGTTGAGTGAGCTGCAGGTGTTGTCATATGTGAGTAGTTTAAATACGTGTACTGCAAAAAGTATATAAACGATTAACAATCAGTAACTTTTAATTCAGTATCACCACAATGCAATACTAGAGTGGCCTGATGCAACATAAACGCCCAGGGTTTGATGCACAAACTTCCCTCCAAATAAGCAGTTTAAATGTAAGTGTAATTTACGATTATATTACATCTTATCATCTTGATCTGCATTTCATATGAGATTTTCTTTGATTAACTTGTAAAGTATGACAATTCAGGTCTGAATGATCTAGTGACAATAAATATACATGTCAAATATTGAAGGCCTATCACTAAAAACCCGATGACCATAGTACAGGTACATTTTTCAAGACGGGCGGACAGACGGATTCGCGCCACGACATAGACCCCTTTGGGTTTCACCCGGGGGTTACGAACTGTACTTGTGCAACAATGTACAGGTTGAATGTGAGAGTTTGTGAATATGTGTCCATGTTTGTTAACAATTATTTGTGCGTGAAGAAATAATTCATTGTAAAATCCATAATTTATGTATGTTGTTAAGGTGATTAGGAAGTGTGAGGTGTGTGGGTGCACGGACAGATGGTGGTTATCTTATTTTATTTTCATCTGTATATTTCATACATATAAATTTATATTTATCTTGTATAGCCTTCTGTTCTGGTGGCTCATATATTTTATTGAATCAAATGTATGTACCTGTCTGTCTGTCTGTGTCTGTCTGTGTCTCTGTGTGTGTGTCTCTCTCTCTCTCTCTCTCTCTCTCTCTCTCTCTCTCTCTCTCTCTCTCTCTCTCTCTCTCTCTCTCTCTCTCTCTCTCTCTCTCTCTCTGTCATTTCCGCATTTCTTCTTGATTAACTAAATTAGGGCTCATTAACAAGATACCAAACAGGTGTAAGTCATTAACTGTCGAATTTGCTCCGGCTAGTTAACAAGGATGAGAATGACCGACGGTTAAGAAGGCATAAGCCGAATACACAAAAACATTAGAGGATGCACACTTGAGTATTCAGAACCTCTTTAGGTTATAAACGTTGCAAGATTGACGATTGCCTAAACTAAAGGAGTTTTTTTGGTGTAATGCATTACGTGAAATAAGGAGCAGATGGTATTTGTTTTTACTGATTTAACAACTTTGCAATAATGAAAGGTACCCGTTGATTTGATTTACCCGCGAGTAATAAACAACATATACAAGTTTGAGAGCGAGGTATTGCATTTGCAGTTGGTTTCGTATTCCGACATCGATGACATTTATTGAATTGCTTGTTTTCATAGGATACATATTGGCTATCAGCTCGTGTAACATACATCTTAGTTTCACAGAATTGCAATATTTACTGGCATAAAGCACAGGTATTATTTACAGTAGTGGTTAACAAGAGGTTACAGCTATGAATTTAGGGGTTTCCGGTGTACTTATAAGATAATTTCTTTTTTCTAAAATTACTATAGGCGTGACATACAATGAGAAAAGGATATTCATATACAGTGTTACAATTTCTTCAATCTCTTTGACTCATAGGAAACTTATAGTATATTTCTCGTTAGCGCATTATTTTCACAATAACAACAGTACACGCACCCACAGGAGTTGTTCAAATAAATAAAGGAGACTGCCAAACCGGGGACAACCGTTCCAGCTCGTTAACGAGGTGTGCAATTTGACTAAAGATTGAAATACCAAAGGGGTCAAAAATCAAATACACAGAGGTTCAGAATACACCTGTGTATTGAAGGTCGCCATAGTCATTCATGTTGCTTTTATTGCCTGACAAACACATCTTGCTTCTATACAACAATATATTCGGCGTATGGTATATAACAAAAACAGATGTACTCACCATGAGCAAAGAGTAACAATACAGATGTGAAATTACATGTTGATGTTTATTATAGTGATTTTTCTGTGTGCCATTATAGACTGGAATAGAGTATATTTCATAAAATCCGATGTGCCAAAATACTATATGTGATGATTTGAGTTCACATAATCTCACTCGACTCGAATATATATCCCAAAAGGCCACATATTTCACAATTGCTTAAAGTTGAGTTACGTTTTCACATATGTACATGAAGCCGCATTCGTGCACCCATTTTACGTATCTATAGGACCCACTAGTAAACCAACTGTGTCTTCTTTAGATAAGTTTCCAAAATTACATTGATTTGCGCGCACGCCTGTCTTGGTGCATTGTAGTTATTCTCACTATACTGAACGGGGAAAAATAGTTATTTTCAGTAGCTGTCAGTTGTGCTCGATATATATCATCGATGATAACATTTGACATATGGGAACAACAAACTCAATATAGTTAATCTAGGGAGGTTTAGACATAATAACACATTAATACAACAGCATTTATTCCAGAGTTTTTGATATATTGACATGAAAATATACCTGACAGAAATCATGGGTACACAGGGGAACACTAGATGGCGTTTACCACTGCGCTACCCCGCCCCTTATTTTAAAAAAAAGAAGTCATTTGTTCAAATCATAAACATTTATAACAAAAAATGTTTTACCTTTAGTTTTACTGCCAGAAAATGATTTTATATTTTACATTTTATTAGGATATCTGTGTCTCTTATGTATGTACATTTATACTCAAATATATAGCATTAACTTTCCATGTTTGTATATCATCCAGTCTCTCATAACCCTAAAATGTGGTTGTATATCTATATATATTTGTTATGTGAGGTGAGACCTTAACCGTCTGTCTGTGTATCTGAACAGAATATCTTAATTAAAGAGTTGTGATCATCACGGCCCGTGCACAGCGTGTATTGAGTTGTGTAATGCCAGTGAATCTCCTTTGGCTGCCGCTAATTAGGGGTAATAAATTAATTTCGGTTTAGCTTTGCATTGTCAGACAAAGGCGTTATTTGTGTAACGGCATGTATATTCCATTACATTCAAGAACTGAATTTTGATGACATTTTACTTAGGAGAAATAATTGTGTTTTGTTATCATTGAACCATTTTTTAATTATACCCTCCCGCCATCTAGATAATTCCGAATATTCTGTTAGTATCTCACCATAACATGTGTATTATGCAGCAAATGTTTTAAAAAGGGGGACGTGAAGTGAATTGGAGTTTAACGCCCCTCTCAAGAGTATTTCACGGCTGCTAGTATTATGGCAGGGAGAAAGCCCGCGAACCATGGTACTACGCTGAAATTCAGTGTAGCATTGCACCCAAACCTCACTGCGTATAGAACAGTTCTCTACTGCAGACGAAGCTGCTGTGATCTTGGCGGGGTTTGAACTCCGGATCCGAAGCCGAAGGTGTTTACCACCCGCTACCCGCCCCTTATTTTTAAAATACAAATTACATTTTGATTTGATCTTGAAATTATGTCATTTGTTCAAATCATTAACATTTATAACAAGAAAGGTTTTACCTTTAGTTTTACTTTTTTACAATATCTGTTTTACTGCTAGAAACTGAGTTTATATTTTGCATTTTATTTGGATAGATGTATCTCTTATGTAAGTAAATTTATACTCAAATAGATAGCATTAACTTTCCATGTTTATATTTTATCCAATCTCTCATAACCCAAACAGATGGTTGTATATCTATATATATATTTGTTATGTGAGGTGAAACCTATGTCTGTGTGTCTGAACAGAATATCTTAATTAAAGAGTTGTGATCATCACGGCCCGTGCACAGCGTGTATTGAGTTGTGTTATGCCAGTGAATCTCATTTGGCTGCCGCTAATTAGGGGTAATAAATTAATTTCGGTTTAGCTCTGCATTGTCAGACAAAGGCGTTATTTGTTCAACGGCATGTATATTCCATTACAGTCAAGAACTGAATTTTGGGATGACATTTTACGTAGGAGAGATAATTGTGTTTTGTCACCATGTTTTAATTGTACCCTCCCGCCATTTTGTATATATAACGACACCAGACTGGGTGGCGCCAATTTGATTACCTAGGGGTATCAAGATTTAATCTACAATTATGACGAACATTACCTATGTCAACATGTGATTGTGAAAATTTGCCTTTATCGCGTTTTGTTCTTTTTAGTTGAATGAATTCAAATCACATGTATTCAATGGTAAGTGCATTGTAAATATATAATGCCAATATTATTACTTCAAAATAATTGATATATTATAATAAACAGAGCATCCTGGAAAATATTATTTGTAAATCTAATTCATTAAGAACCTTATATGTTGTTAAATAATGGTCTCTCATAATTAGCTGTGCATACGATTCTAGACGTATAAAATGCATTATTCTAGTCCAATCTGATAGGATTTAAACACACGCTTTACATTATTTCCGGTTTGTAGCATTCAGAAGTACCCTTAGTTGGCTTGAATATTAGGTTTATTTAAAGTGTGGTGATGGTATAATCCAAAATATGAGAAAGATATTTGTCAAGATCATATATTTCCCTTTATCATTATTTTAAGCTGAATGAATATAACCCAACATTTTTAACGAGGAATAGTTAAACTACACCGGTATGTAGGTAAGTGAGTTCACAATACATTAAGGTAATATTAATGTCACTGGATATTAGATGCTATACAAATGCATTAGAATGTCTAGCTTCCAAAGACAAGAAAACGGTACGCACCAGTAAACCTGTTTTATACAATCTTGAAAGCAAAAAGATTGTGCCTATCATCTTGGAGTATTTTTTATTCCAAAATCGTATAACAAATCAGTTCTCTTTAACACTTAATAGTGTAGATATCGCATTCGGTGTGACACTTACCATGCTAGTACATTGAGTAGTGAAACGTCCTGAGTTAAAGTCCAGTGATGAAGGTGCTGTGATGGGAGGTTACCGGCTGTCATGTATAGCGTTATAGAATTTCATTGAAGTGCGATAAGTAATCAATCGTCATGAGTTTCATAACTACCTGTCGCAAATGGAAAATGTATACTCAAATATTACACTTATATCAACATCTTATTACATTCAATGCAACAGGTACTGAATATGTATTTGAAAATATTTGTTAAAACTTTGTATATGAACTATATGGTATGTGAATAAACTTCTCTCAAATAAATTGCCACACAATCATGGAATATATATTGAATATCTGTCGCAAGTCGTGTCATACACAAAAGGACATTTAATCAGCTTGTCACACATCCTTACATCCTATGCATCATGTAAAGAATGTATGCTAAGATCACATCTTTGTTTATGAACTATATGGTATGTGAGTAAACCTAGTATCTTGTGAATATATGTCGCACATGATGTAATACTCATAGAGCACAATTAAATCAACTCTTTATATTAATACTTTCACTTACATGCTATGCCTATATATATATGTCGCACATGATGAAATACTCATATAGCACAATTAAATCAACTCTTTATATTAATACTTTCACTTACATGCTATGCCTATATATATATGTCGCACATGATGTAATACTCATATAGCACAATTAAATCAACTCTTTATATTAATACTTTCACTTACATGCTATGCCTATATATATATGTCGCACATGATGTAATACTCATATAGCACAATTAAATCAACTCTTTATATTAATACTTTCACTTACATGCTATGCCTATATATATGTCGCACATGATGTAATACTCATATAGCACAATTAAATCAACTCTTTATATTAATACTTTCACTTACATGCTATGCCTATATATATGTCGCACATGATGTAATACTCATAGAGCACAATTAAATCAACTCTTTATATTAATACTTTCACTTACATGCTATGCCTATATATATGTCGCACATGATGTAATACTCATAGAGCACAATTAAATCAACTCTTTATATTAATACTTTCACTTACATGCTATGCCTATATATATATATGTCGCACATGATGTAATACTCATATAGCACAATTAAATCAACTCTTTATATTAATACTTTCACTTACATGCTATGCCTATATATATGTCGCACATGATGTAATACTCATATAGCACAATTAAATCAACTCTTTATATTAATACTTTCACTTACATGCTATGCCTATATATATATGTCGCACATGATGTAATACTCATATAGCACAATTAAATCAACTCTTTATATTAATACTTTCACTTACATGCTATGCCTATATATATATGTCGCACATGATGTAATACTCATATAGCACAATTAAATCAACTCTTTATATTAATACTTTCACTTACATGCTATGCCTATATATATGTCGCACATGATGTAATACTCATATAGCACAATTAAATCAACTCTTTATATTAATACTTTCACTTACATGCTATGCCTATATATATGTCGCACATGATGTAATACTCATAGAGCACAATTAAATCAACTCTTTATATTAATACTTTCACTTACATGCTATGCCTATATATATGTCGCACATGATGTAATACTCATAGAGCACAATTAAATCAACTCTTTATATTAATACTTTCACTTACATGCTATGCCTATATATATATATGTCGCACATGATGTAATACTCATATAGCACAATTAAATCAACTCTTTATATTAATACTTTCACTTACATGCTATGCCTATATATATGTCGCACATGATGTAATACTCATATAGCACAATTAAATCAACTCTTTATATTAATACTTTCACTTACATGCTATGCCTATATATATATGTCGCACATGATGAAATACTCATTTGGCACAATTAAATCAACTCTTTATATTAATACTTTCACTTACATGCTATGCCTATATATATATATGTCGCACATGATGTAATACTCATATAGCACAATTAAATCAACTCTTTATATTAATACTTTCACTTACATGCTATGCCTATATATATATATGTCGCACATGATGTAATACTCATAAAGCACAATTAAATCAACTCTTTATATTAATACTTTCACTTACATGCTATGCCTATATATATGTCGCACATGATGTAATACTCATATAGCACAATTAAATCAACTCTTTATATTAATACTTTCACTTACATGCTATGCCTATATATATGTCGCACATGATGTAATACTCATAGAGCACAATTAAATCAACTCTTTATATTAATACTTTCACTTACATGCTATGCCTATATATATGTCGCACATGATGTAATACTCATATAGCACAATTATTAAATCAACTCTTTATATTAATACTTTCACTTACATGCTATGCCTATATATATATATGTCGCACATGATGTAATACTCATAAAGCACAATTAAATCAACTCTTTATATTAATACTTTCACTTACATGCTATGCCTATATATATGTCGCACATGATGAAATACTCATATAGCACAATTAAATCAACTCTTTATATTATTCACTTACATGCTATGCCTATGTATATATATATATATATATATATATATATATATATATATATATATATATATATATATATATATATATATATATATATATATATATATATATATATAGACAAAGACCCCACGCCATTAGAGCGTAGATTTTGTAGATTTTGTCAAAATGTGAAAACAGAAGTTCATTTTATTTCAGAATTTCACTTTTACAACGACCTCAGAAGTAATTTAATCAAGATGTTTATAATGTAACGGGGCCTTTAGATCTTTTTATCAAAATGTTTACGGAAAATAGCCCCAAACGCATAAAATACATCTGTACAACAATAAGAAATATGGTTTATAGATGGAAATTATTTGTATCATTCTTATATCTATTTACTTACTTATTTAATTACTATTATAAACCCGTATCATTGCTATTTTACCTACCTATATTTACGAATATGTTGTACACTGTTTTATCCTGTAAAGTGTCCCATTAGCCAAAACTTGGCTCGGTGTTTAATTTATAGTTTTTGTCTTTTATACATGCTTTTTACAATGTATATTTAACTTGTGACATTATGATAAAATATATCTGTCTGTCTGCCTGTCTATATCTATCATAACTGTGTATCTGAACTGCTATATCGAATCACAAAGTGATTACAATGTTACAATATGGCATTAATGAACAATGTTTAACAATCAAATAGCAATCTAAATAATCAAAACGTTATGGTTCCTTTAATATGTCCCCGTCACCTTGCTAAATATTGCTATCGCAGTTGAATTCTGTAATATTTTCAGCTTTTTCTGACTGGCAAAAAATGTAAAACTGCTGTAAATGGTAACTAATAAAGTGATTTGGTTCACCAATTGCCAAACAATAGATCCATCTATATTCATTTTAATGTAAGAAGATATTTTCATGAGATGATACTTATAATATCTTTATAAGTTACTTAATCATGTTAGTCATTATGCCGAATTGGTCATATTTTCATCAAGGTAATTTTTTCCATTAAAGACATTTTTATCATCAAAGTAATTTTTTTGTTGTTACCAAAGTCAATTTCTTCACCAAAGTAAATTTGTCATTAAAGTCAATTTATTATCAAAAACAATTTGTTCATCAAATTAAAGTTTTAAATTAACAACATTTATGTTATCAAAGTAATTTTTTCCATCAAAGTCAATCTTTACATCAAAGTCATTTTTATCAAAGTTAACTTTTTCATCAGAGTAATTTTTCTCATTAAAATCAATTATTTCATCAAAGTCAAATTCTTCATCAAAGTAACATTATTCATCAAAGTCATTTTTTTTCATCAAAGTCATATTTTTTTCATTGAAGTATTTTTTTTCATCAAAGTAACTTTTTTCATCAAAATGTATTCTCTAATTAGGTAACTTTTTGCAATTAATATTAATTTATCCATTAAAACAAATATTTTCATCAAAATAATTTTTTCATCAAAGTCTTTTTTCCCATCAAAGTCAAAATCTTCATACATATCATTTTTGTCTTCATCAAAGTCATATTCTCCATTCAAGTCACTTTTTCTTTAAAAGCATTTCTTTCATTCAAAATAGTTTTTAATTAGAGTAATGTTTTGTTAGCAATGTTCCAAGCAACTTTTTTCAATAAAGTTACGTTTTGGTGAAAGTATTTTATTTTTATTACAACATGGTAAAAAACCTGTCTGAATATTTACAAAACTTTAATCTTATTTAATCACCTTTACAAATATTTAATCTCAGAGTAAATATGGAGTAAATATGGATTAAATGTGATATTTACTCCCTTTTACTCTGTTGTAAATTGTGTCTTTAATCCGGAGTAAAGGGGAGTAAAGGGGATTAAATGACATCTTTAATCCATATTTACTCCGGATTAAATAGGACTTTTTCATCCAGTGTGTATTGTGTCCTTTATTGCGTGTTTGATGTCACGTATCACAACAAGAACCAGAGCAAATAGTTGTACAGCTGAATAGTAGTTTAATGTGCATAATTTCAAAGAAGCATTGAGGAGTGTGCTGTTTGGTACGACGAGCGCCACTGGTCGATCAGGTCATGCTTTGAAGCAATACTGCCACCCTTCTCTGATATGTCCTGATTCGTAGCAACTATGAATCTTGTATTCGGAATGAGTGAAAGCGTTAATCACCTGATGTGTATACACTTAGGCAGAAAAGCATATTGACTCCAGCCCGAGTCCGACCAAATCCGCATTGACTTGAGTGACGTCAAACGATTGTAGCATGACGTCAAACGATTGCTGAATGACGTCTAGAAAACTTCGTCTGTGGTCAGTATTATTTTCTCGGGTCCATAAAAACAGGTATCACCAGTCTATAATTGTACAGTGACCCTTAGTTGCAATAAGACATTGTACAGTGAGAATGACCCTAAAGACATGTTTACGTGTGTTAATCCTATAAAAAATAGAGCCATTGGCCCTGTAGCTCAAACAAACCTTAAACAATAAACTAGATAAATTTCAGAATTTATCATAGATATAACAAATTTCAAGAACTTGAGAAAAGGATGAAAATAGTTTTTTTGAGGTTGTCTCCCGTGAACCCAATCTTTGAGGCCAGAGATACAACCCCCTACAATTAAAGACATACTTGAAGATATAATAAACCTCTGTTGTTTGCTGTAAATTACCTCCCTTTGAAGATCACATAAAGGCTCAAGATGAAATAAGCTATTCAGGTCATGACCTCTGTGGCCTATATTTTGGGTCGCAGGATCACGAAATCTACATTTTAGAATCCCAATTGGCCAAGGAGTCTGTACATGAAATTTCAAGTCTCTAGGGTCAGTGGTTCTTGAGACGAAGCTGAAAATAGGTTTTCTGGTCATGACCTCTGTGACCCTATTTGGGGTCATGGGATCACCAAATCTACAATTTAGAATCCCCATCAGCCAAGGAATCTGCAAAAATTTTTCAGCTCTCTGGACCTTTGGAACAGGAGACGAAGATACTTACCATACATGATAATATAATACATAACCTTAGTATTATGTGTCTAACGAAAACATAATTTTCATTGCATTCAAAACGGTAAAGTTTTGCACGTTGCAACAATGAATTCGTGTCATGGTATAATCTGAAAACCACAACAAAGGTTACAATTCCCCAATTGTATATACATTATGGGTTGGAATCTGTAAGATGTTGATAAATGCCGAATACCTTCCTCCACTTGTTCAGGAGAAGCTTAGTCTGTGAACCACATGAGATGGATAGTTAGTGCCACCCTATAATATGGACAACGAGCATTTGGAAGTGTCTGCATTACTTCCAAATGTCCCTTATTGTTTGTTTATATTATTGTAGTGGTTTAAACAATTTTTATTTCACAAAAGAAATATTGAACAAGTCAATATACAGCTTATTTGAACGCCCCTCCTGTTCAACATAATTGAAACTCGGTGTTGTTTCAACCAGTACTATGTAGTCTGTGCACATATCTAACCAATGTCCTTCATTATTTACATGCAAACTTGAGATGAGTTAATTAGTGACGACTAGGAATAACCAAATAAAACATTTTAAAAGAATTTTTTTTTATTGTTTATCTACAAATAAGCGTCTTTATATCTTATTGAAGTTTACACGATTATGTCAATTCAGTTTCCTGAATTTGTTAAAGACATCGATATTTTCAAAATATTTTTTAAATTTCCTAATACGGAAAGTTTAAAGTAAGAAGGAAGACACGTTTCACAATTATTCTTCAAGTAGTTTCTATATAGCTCACAGTATACATCTGGTGGTAGAATTGGTTTCAATGTACCTTAAATTGTATAAGCATGGTGGAATATAGTTTATTTACTTAAAATATTATCTGCAATAGCTGACTCTTAATGGGAAAACAACCAGCCAACTACAACACTTTTGTAGCAATGTTTTGATAAAAACAAATTTCACATATTTCAAAATAATACTTAGAAGAGTTGGTTTCAGCTAAAGTAAACGTTCAAACCTGTGAAAATATATACACCTTTATTTGTAAACAAATGCTATCAATGCCATTGAATACAATTACGCCCGAAGGGATTGTTGTGCAAAGCAAATGACGTTGATGTTGATAAGCTTGGTCTAACAATTGATCTCTTCGATACTCGATACTTTTATAGATTCTGGCGAAATCAATGAAATGAATTTTAAACTGAATTTTAAACATTATTCCCGCAAGATTTAAAGGGCAGAGCCAATTTAATATTCAGTCATGCTCATTGATTTTGCTAACCCTTTTCTGCCTAAGGGTTCCATAAAAGCATCGATTATTTACAATGACAATTGTATTTCTTGATGTATTGTGTAGTCTGCTCCTCACCTGACGTGTCCCAAAGCGGTAAATAGTTAAATTTATTTACTTAAATTCAACAAAAATTGTATTCTGTATTTCAATTCGGTAAAATGCTTATACATCTATGCAAATAGATAAAAACCCGTGTCAAGTGCCCGAGTTAGGAATAATTGCTGATTAGAACATCGGAACTGCAAATAACTCATTATATCTCATGAAACGGTTGTGTGATATATATAAAGTTATCAAAAATTGGGATTTATTACAGCCAAAACCTTGTTTTAAATAAAAAAATTAAAAAAGAATTATTACATGGTTAAACAGCATTTTGTTTCTTAATAGTATGTTTAAAATGGTATATATTCAATGAACTTCGCCATCTTGTTTTTCAGCGAATACTTTTGGCATGGTGCTGTATTTACAACTGATATGTTTGTACAGATGTATTATATAATATATTTTCTCTTTGTTCAGACGTTAGACATTTAAGTTTTTAAATACCAGAAATACATGAAAGCGTTGAACGTCGTTTCCTTAATTAACATGAATTATATTGTAACTATGACCTTAAATTTATATATACCTTATACACTTATACATCTTCGAAATTTTCCAAAACAATTGAATTTGAAACATTTCAATATATTCAAATATTGGCTATCTTACTGTTTGCACTTCAACGTTTCAGCGAATAAAATGAATGAGTGAGGCCACATTTAAGTCGATAGTCCACTATCAGTTTCAGAATGGTCAGTATAAGATATAGGGGGTTGTCCAGGTCACCTCTAAACAGAGCAAGAAAGTGGACAAAATGAAAGATAACAATATTCATTTCATCCTTCAATATCTACCACGATCACATAGTGGGAGAAGGGATAGATGAGGTGAATGCTAACTTTTAGCGCCTTGTGGCGGATTAGAGTGTACACTCATCGTGGAACTGGGGATGAAAAGAATGCTATATGTTCTTATAACAGGGGCTGTGGGAGCTGCTAAGTGCGCGATATGACATGAAAAATTTAGTCACTATGGTAAATTTTCTCTTAGTCAACAATTTAAAAAAAAAAAGAAGGAAAATTCGAATAAATATAAAAGGAATTTCGATTGATGCATTGATCCAACAATTCTACTACTATGCTTTTCTAAACGAAACTCTGCACTGCGCCATTGCAGTCTGAAGATGTCTTATCTCTACATAGATATTCTTGAATAAGCATTATACATTATCCTGCCAAAGGAATGTCGTGTTGAAATACATGTAATGTCTAATTAAGTGTAAACTAAACAGCAGCATAACGACACAATATGTCCAATATGTTTACCTGTAAACACGATGACCTCGGACAAAGCTCATACACACTTCAATGTAATATATAGTAGGGCTAATATTCAAGAATGGCAATTATCGTAATCAAATAGCAGTAATCAGTGACGATAAAAACAAACACGGAGTGTATTCCTATGGTTAGACATAATAACGCTGACGGTGTGCTCATTACAGCAGTTACAGATAGGGTGGCCACATAATAGTTATACGGTCTATAGAGCAGTAACCGTGATGACACGTCCCATTAAAGAGCAATACAGCGTCATGTCACAATACACTTCCGTGCAACATAGATTAATATATTACATGAATACCAAATATGTGACATAGGTTCGTGTCATAACCGAGTTGTACCAATGCAGTCTATATACCTCTATCCCAAAAGAACTACTCTGATATACTGCGTGGCTTTATCAGCCTCGATGTTTCAATGAACTGTGAGAACTCATTGTATGATCAGCGGAAGTGATCTGATCAAGCTAATGACCACTACTACCATCTTCAATTCAAAGTCATCAATATCATAAGCGAGAGTCAGCATGTAACCCAATATGAAATAGAAATGGTGTTTTTCGTATCTGAAAACTGAATCCGACCACTACAGTTGTTCACGCCGGTTTCACTACCTGTCAGTCATCGGACACATCTTCGTCATTTCAGTGAAGCAGCACATAATCTATATTACTCAACAACGTGACCCAATACATCAACACCTCTGCTACAATTCACTGGAACCGACAGTAATGACAGTAAGTGAGACAATTAACAACGATCGCATAATTCAACAACCATACTCCGGATTACATGGGTCATTTGGTTGTCGCTTGGGCCAGTGAGTGTTTGTTCTAATAAATCCGCAAATCAACAAACCAAGTTATCAATTCATCAACATGATCAAAACACAATCTTCATAGACTGGACGTTGGTCAAAGGTCATACTTGGAAATCAACAATACTAACAGTCAGATCAATCAACTACGTTACAGCCACACAGTTCCCCGCCGATCAACGAGAGCGTGGTGTAACCAAACCAGGGCATGGATAACACGAGTTCCATTACACAGTGTATAACCCTTCAATAGAAGACCGATTACCAATTATCACACTGAGATAACCTATACTTACAACGGTGAATAGCGATCATCACCAGCATAAAGGGACACACATCAGAATACAGGGACATACACCAGAATACAGGGACATACACCAGCATACAGGGACACACATCAGAATACAGGGACACGCACCAGATTACAGGGACATACACCAGAATACAGGGACACACATCAGAATACAGGGACATACACCAGCATACAGGGACACACATCAGAATACAGGGACACACACCAGCATACAGGGACACACATCAGAATATAGGGACACACATCAGAATACAGGGACACACATCAGAATATAGGGACACACATCAGAATAATGGGACATCGCAAGAATACAGGGACACCACCAGCATACAGGAACATCATCAGGATACAGTGACAACACTAGCATCTAGGGACATCATTAGCATACAAGGACATCACTAGCATACGGGGACATCACTAGAACATAGGGACATCGCCATAAAGCAGGGATACCACCAGAATACAGGGACACCACCGGAGTATAGGAAAATCGCCAGCGTATACAGGGACATCAACATAATATATTGACATCAACATAATATATTGACATCACCAGCATCCATGGACATCATCAGCATCGATGGACATCACCAGAATACAGGAACACATCACCAGAATAAAAGCACTGTATACTTTTAACAACTGGCTATGTTTCATATAACTCAAACAAGACAAACTTTCTTCTGAACACACGTAAACATCAATATTATCATTAGACAAGCACAGTTCAGTTCGTGTATACCGACTTCACATATTGGCAGGTATGTGACCTATCACTCGTATCAGTACAGGCGGGTGGAACCAAGATGGCGGAGTGGTCGCGGTGCCGTTTTGTTATTCGTCCCATGAGAATGATGCCACACGTTCTCTCACACTCCTGAACTGATGTCATCAATCACTCTGTATTGACACCCACCGTCTTTACATTTTCACATTCACTTGTTTTTCTGGTACAGTTTATTTTGGGGGCCTACACTAAGGATTGACACTTTCTTGATCAATCTCTCCAGACGTTGCTCTACTTTTCGTTTCCAAAATGAATGAATGAAGGTGTGATTTTAATATCAACTTACAAATAGGTTCTTGTACAAAGTTCTGATGCATGAATTTTGAATGAAAAGAATCACGTAATTTTATAAAGGTAATTAATAGTCATAAATGTGTGTGTGCAACATTTTCCAAAATGAATCGTAACGTACTGTTCCTTTTGTGTATTATTTTAGATACTAGAGCATGGCCTATACATTTGAATCATCGCAACAATATTTAAATGAGGCAAAGTTTGACCACCATGTTTCTCAAGGTGCGCCGACAGATCAATTGGTCTGGTTCTGCTTCATGTCAAGGTACTGTTATGTAAAACAGTCTAACTTTAGTGTTGCGTCGACATTTAATATCCCTGTCATTGATTCATGTCTGACCAATATATTTACTGTACATTAATTTATTATCCATGGTTCCAAAGTTTCAAATTGTGTCCTAGACTATTATTTTTTTATTGAGGTAAAATTAGAATAAATACATGTAGTGTAATGGTGAACCTCCTTCTCACATTTTAAAGCCCTTTCTTCAATTTTGTAGAGGTTTTTTTAAGAAGCTACGTTGAAGATTAATTTCATAACTGAAAATTGATACTTTCGATTTCTTTATGTTTTTCAGTTCTTTGGTTTTCATCTTTACATACTGTCATTACACCAATGACTATTATAATGCTCAACCATAATATTCGATATATTGATTGTGTTTGTGTTATACATTTATTTACGTGTGTTATGTAATATAACGAGGACGGTTAGTGTTGTGTGCTGTTGTTTACTCCACACATTTATCGTATTTTTATGTACTTTACCATGCGGTATAACGAGCTATGTTACCCTCTGCGTTATCGATTACGTCACACATATCAAATAATTATAGATTAATTGAATCATGATTACGCTAGAAGACGTTTACATTGATAACCTATGATCCAACACACGTTTGCTAATGCCGATCTAGAAGGATTAGTGTTTGATCTACAACCAATACATCGCCTACTGTGCTACACTGTAGTAGGTAGTATTGCACATTCCGCTTATACCCTGCTCTTTATTCAAGTTTAAAGGCGCTGTAGCACGTTTTTGGCAAATTTTATTTTTTCAAATTTCCCATTTATATTGATAGTTTATGTCATTTATATTAACTTCAGAAGGTAAAACATCATATTACACAAACCAATTATCCGTAGTGGTAATAACAGTATTGCGTATAAAGCAAAAATTGCATGGCGGCCATTTTATTGTGAACACAATTTATACTTTTTGTATGACAAAAATGATTCGCATCGCTTTACTGAACCATGTTTACTCATTTTTTAAATTGATTTTCCGAAGAGGGAAGGGTGTTTTACCATTAGTGACATTATTTTTCAAAAACATTTCAACAACTTATTTCAGCGAAAAAACGTGCTACAGCGCCTTTAAGGTCCAAAATAGGTTTAAGACATCTTCTAGCAGAAACAAGTTGGAGACAGGTCTGTTTGCCGGGAGAGAAGATCCAATCATCTATTGTAAGGCTTTATGAATAACCAATGATGAATGTATTTGTCCTACCGTCATTCTCAACTTAGTGCTAAAGGTTGAACATACGTATTAACCCCTCATCACACTCATTCGCTGACTCTTTCACAGTTTCTCAGTTCACGTCCATTATCATTGCTGACATATCCGTAGTTAATAAACCATCATTTAATAGATCAAAATTTAGAATAAGGTGACTTTCCAATGTGATAATTGTCGCAAAAGAACCTTTAATTAAAAGAGCCAATTGTTCTGTGGCTATGTTGGGTACATATTTAAAAGGTTGAACAAGAAAGTGTTATGGGAAGGAATAAAATTGGTTTGTATCATTATATAAGTTGTATTCGTAAATCTTAATGTTCTTGTGCATTTCATTTCCTGTACGGTATATTTGACTTTTTGGTATATTTTCTTTTCAATATAAATGTATTAAAGGTCAAGAGGAAGGTGACACTGACGCACCTACGATGATAACCTGTCTACAAGCATTTTGTCTGAGTAAAATTCTTTTATAGATTATTTTTCTTCCCAGCATGCATAGCGGCATCGCTTCCAGTCGTGTCTATATGTATTTCAATCGACTTTCAGTATTTCACCTCGCAAATAATTGATAGATTCGATCCATAAGCACAGGTTCTGCAACTAAGAGTTCTGACAACGTCAATCAATATTGAGTGATGTTAATATCATACCAGACAACACTGACCTAAATGGGGGCTTCGGGCGTGAATTATACATACACTTTCATAAAAAGCTTATCTTTTTCAGCTAAACTGATAGCAAAATCTCTTTGGGGATATACTACGGCTACAATGTGAGTAGTGAACAGCCAAATTATTGCTCTTTTATCGACAGTGTCAATAACTACACAACTGTAAAATAATATGTAATTGTGAACTATGCACTGAAACAAACAAGCATAGCCCTGGGATATGTTTCAAATAATGTACCTCTGGTGTAGGATTTGATCAACCTAATCCCCTGTCATGTTTGATATTATCTTGGAATGTCCCTCATCAAGTATCTGTAATTGAACTATAAGATGTATGATTTAAGCAGTTTACAAATGGTTGATCAAACCACTGTACCGCAGCTGCTGAGCTGAAAGAACCAAAGTTCGGAAGTCCTCTTAAATTTAGGTTCTTAATAAGCTGTTAGGGGAGGCTTTACGGACGATTCTGTAGATTTGTTTTGCAAATATCTGTATCGAGAAATCGGTTTATAAAACGTGATTGTAAGTATTAATAAGTTTATGGTATAGATATTACATTAAGCGTGGGCATTGTTGAGAAGTGAAGATGTTTTCCCTGGATGCCTCTACGGCCCTCGGGCATCCCCGCGCGCGGGAAACATCCTTACTTCTCAATAATGCTCGCGGGTCATATATATATATATATATATATATATATATATATATGATGACACACACATGTATTTATATAAAGACCATTGCATGGCTACGTCAAGAACACAACTCATAACACAAATACAGCAACTTCAGTTGTCGACTATATAAATGTTTGATAAACAAAGAAAGCTTATTTGAAAAAGGTTTTTATAGTCAATACGCATGAAACATTGATCATACAAACAGTATTCTGCGTGTACATTGTATATAAATGTCCTACAAGCTTCATCGTTTAGTTAATTGCCTTGATTAAGAAAATTGTATATAACATACACGATTTCACTGCCAATGACATAATCATAAAAGTTAGAAATATCAGTTGTATAACTAATCTATTAATGACTAACTGTTATGTCTTCTGATACAACATACCAGCAAGAGTTAACTAGGGCTAATACCCGAGCCTTCAAAGTTATTCCGAAACACAAAATCATTCGTCATAACCATGAAAGGTAGAGCCATTGGCTCTGTAGCCCATAGGTTTTAAACAATACACATATAAATTTTCCAGAAGTATTCATCAGAGGCATAATAAAATTCAAATACTTTATGTATTGGAGAAAAAGAATGAAATAGGTCTTTAGGACCATGTAGCTTTCAGTTTTGGGCACATAGACTCCAAATCTATAATCTATAATCCCCATTGGCCAAAGAGGCTGTATATAACATTTCAGCTTTCTAGGAATTTTCATACCGGAGAATAAGATACAAATACGTTTTCAGGACATGACCCCCGTCATCCATATTTGGGGCCACAAAGTCATGAAATCTACAATTTAGAATCCCCAATGGCTAAGGTGCCACGGGTTAGATTTTATAAGCTATCTTAGCAAAATTATAACCCAAACTCATTATCAATGTATATTATTTACAATTATCTTATAAAGGAACAATTGACTAACCTAAACAAATGTATCCATGTTTACTTTAATTTTAAAATGTTAAAGCGATTTTATGGACATTATATTGTTTATAGATTATAGGTTTCCCAAGGTGAAGTGTATCCGAGAAGTAGTCTTGAAAATATGAGATAAGCTTGCCACTGAGAGAGTACAATATGTAGCACATATACAATTCAGTGTGAGATTTACATTGACAAATATATATTTAAACAACATAAACTAGTGTGCGAAGAATAATATCAAATATTACATGTTTCTTTTCAGCTATATTGAAAGTGATTTCAAAATCCTTTCATTTTACATGATAACAATTGTATAAGTTGGAAAGAGCCAGTAATAATTAGGTAAAAGGTTTTCTCGACTTTCTTTAAAGAATGGGCATGCAAGAAGAAAGTGAAACTCATCTTCTGTAGTATTTAAATTACCTTTACCACACATTAAGATTGACAAATCTACATTTGCGTTACTATAACGCTGCTTTTGCACTTTCAAATTGTGTGCTTAACATCTAAACCTAGCAATTTAAGTACTTGAGATAGAGTGAGTGAATGAGTTATTGTTTAACGCCGCTTCGGCAGTGTTACTTGAGATAGATCAGTATCAAATGATACGCTTAAGAAAATCTGTTTTACTCTAACTTGTATGATGGATAGGTCTTTAAAAAGCTCGAAACCTTATACCAGTTTGTTTAAAAATTTCAGGTTTAAAAGTTTGACAATGTTTAAAAATTGTTTGGATCACTTTCATGTCATGTTTGTATCAACAATATGCAGAACCCATACCGTATGTATGTATTTATATATATATATAAAACATATAAATTCACTATTTAGGAATATCACGAATATAAACTACAAATGATTTTGTGCAATGATTGTTTTATTAATATATGTATCCCAGTTGTTATGCGTATATGAAATAAAACTCATTTGATATTCTAAATACGGTGTTGTCTGTATGTGGATTCAAAGAGGAGTAACTCCATCTTGTTTTGTTCATTTCAGTAGTCCGAACATTTCACTATCCGAACATTTTTGATGAAAAACGGAAGTGTTCGGATTATCGAGGTCTGGCTGTATAACTAGTAAGCCATTTAAGAGCAAAATTAAAAGATGTTTAAGAGGTGTTTATGTTTAGGTGTTAACTTTATTACAACATATACATACTATTTTAGGATTATAAAGAGGGATTATAAAATAATGATCGAATTTCAAAATAAAATTTGCTGTTTGAAATATTTGAATATAAACTATTAATTAGGCGCATTTCATTCAAAACCAAACAAAATATCAAGTTTTCAATTTTCCCGCCTTATTGAAACAATATCTAAAAAATCAGCAAGAACTTCGTTTCAAAAGTTTTATTAATTTATTTATTTTTTTTATTTTTTTAGCGACATGTTTACTATCATTTGTTGGAATAGAATATTTTATAACATGCCACATATAACATTAAAAAAAATACAATCAATTTTAACTTGGTATAGATACGATAGAGATACAAATTAAATCCTCCTTCTTTTGATAACATTGTTTTCGTGAGTTTTTTTGTTTTTAAAAATCGGAATACCTACGTATCAACGTATGGCTTTCTGTACACTATACAATGGAAATATATCTTGTAATCGAGGGGAAATGGATTTGGTGCTTCCTCAAACTTCTTTAAGACTGAGGTTTATCTTAATGTATAGTTCTAGTATAGTGCTTTTGCAGTTACCGGTTAGATAGAAATTAAACAAACCGTCGAATGTACGTTATGATTCAACGATATAATTACGAATAAAGACAGATTCCACCTTTACCAGTAACCACGTTGATCTAAAACTCTACAATGACACTGGAATAGTCTGAATAAAGGATTCGATAAACTGATTTGAGAACTATCCCTTTGTCCGAGATAAATGATCAAAACACTGAATCGATGGTACCGCATTCAAACTCTCTAAAGTATAACAACAGAAATCAACTTGTGAAAGTTATTAAACGATTTAATTTAATATGCTGACACTGATTGGCTGCTGGAAGTTAAAGAGGGCAAAAGAGAAACAATATATTATATATTATTATATAAATATCATTATCTATCATATAATAAGCATTCGATAATACAACATTGTTTGTATTTTGCTAGTCTTACACTCACACTATGAAAAAGGTATTTATTTATTAATTTTTTATTTTTTTTTTATATTTTTTTTTACAGTCTAAGTTTTAGACTAGTATTTTGCCATCAGTCGAATATAATGATATATAATGTAATATAATATTTTTCTTTCGTTATAATCAATGTATTGATATTATTTAATAAAGATGCTGAAATGGAATAAATGGACCCATGTTAGTATGTGTATGTGACATCAAGTACTTAGAATTAAAACCTATAAGCTTTGAACGCTCACATTGTTGTTATAAAATCAGCATGTTGTAAACAAAAACACATGCACTTTATCACTCGAGGCTTACAATAGATGTGATTAAATAATAAACACAATGAAAACATAGTGACTACGAACGCTTATAAGATCAATTCTAAACAGCAGCATTGTTTGAGGGAAAGAGAGGAATGTTTGTGACTGACAGAGATGAGGCTGGTGACTACAGGAGATGAAATATTAATTACTAACCATTAATTGTTTGACGTCAACGGCGGTGTTAATGAGTGTTTTTCAACATAATCATCGAATTCAAAGTTATAAAATGTTATTTCAGAATTAAAGAATTTTTATTGTCAAAATTATTGACTTGACAAAATAAACGTATTTATGAAATATGTTTGCTAACTTAAGATGTTGTAATTTGATTGATGAAAATCCATCACAAATCATATCGTTATTGTCAAATTATTTGTATAATTTCTAATAATTACTAAAGTTTACATTTGCTATTGAGTGTTTCGATTTTCATTTGCTCATAGTGTCATGAGTGTTCAGATAGTTATTGTGTGTGCATCAATTTTAGATGAGGAATTCCATGCCTGTATGATGTTTCTTAGTGTATAAGACTCACTCCAGTTACACGAATAATGCACACTAAACTACAATTGTGCACATGAGCTCATGTGGGTGATACATATTGGTTGTTTTGAATTGCGTGTGGTCAGATATATCCTTTATTTATAGTATGATGATCAAGCATACTTAACTACACAACATTCTCATCGATACATGTACGATTCATTTGGAAACATTTTATGTTTTTAATTATAATCTGACTCTGATCCCTTATTCTTTGAAAAGATAAGTTTTATCATAAATATATATTTAAGAATAAAAAAAAATTGCCAGGTATTTAAATATCCATGATAAAAAATACGTTTGTCACATCTAAGATAGCATTACATCTTACACGCATCACAGTTAAACAGACATGTGTTTGAACCATTATTCAACATTTACAAATAAGAGAAATATAGACGGACTTCCTAGACGGGGACTGGACGGTTTTGCGTCATTTCAAATAGAAAACAAGTTCATAGAGTATCAACGTTTCTCTTCAGGGAGTAATAACAATAGAGGTATGCGTATAATGGGCTAACGTCATGAGTATTGTTGAACGTTTGATTAATTAATGGAAACGTTCCTTATATTCCTCAGGTAGACTGTATTTCACAACGAAGACGATAACCTATTGACATTACAAACGTTATTTTCAATAAATAAATAACAATACTTGGGTCAGGGCTAAACTCAATCGGTTGGACGGAAATGTACTACCTGAAATCTATTTTAATATTCTCTCAAACGTATATTTGCTTAGATAGGCTTGCATTGTTGTAGTATTCAGATCGGCTGGCTTGCTGAATATGAAGGCTATAAAATTGTACATGACCCCTAAAACAGACAAACATGTAATGTGCGGGCTCGCATGCGTGTGTGCATATGTGCGTGTATATGTGCGGGCGTGTGTGTGTGTGCGCGCTCGCATGTGTGTTCTGGGCTCTGTTCCATAACATCCATAACAGCGAGCGCTTAATAATCGCTCATTGAGCGCTACATTAAACCTCTCTTGAACGCGATTGCTCAATGTAGCGCTACGTAGCAAGGCGAGCAAACTTCGAGGAATTTGCACTGTATCGTTCAAGAGAGAATGAGCGCTACTTGAGCGCTACATTAAGCGATCAATGAGCAATTTAAGCGCTCGCTGTTATTGAACGGAACCCAGGTTTTGAATCAGTGTTAAGGAAAGATACTGTACATATTAATCGAAGCCTTATGTATTTTTTAAAAGCGCATTCATATGTTATGATATGTGATAAAACGCAGTATATAAGTAAATATTATGTTACAACAAATAAAGGTCATTCATTTGCTCATGTTCACTAAATACAGACGCGTCGAGGATAAAAATGAGTCTCATCTTTATCTAACTAAGCTGATTAGAGTGTCTGCTAACGAGTTATGCTTCACTTCACTGTCTACATGCAACAGTTTTTATAATCAATTATGTTAATTGTCTGAAATTAGGTGTCTGTGACTTGTTAGAAGACATGTTAATTAGCATAGGTAGATCTGATTTATATCCTCGAAGCGGTGTCCATTTCAAGCTCCTCCTATGTATGACCTCATTCATTTACACGTGTTAGTATTTTATGTAGGTGTCTGTGGTAACATACATGCACATTGCATTGGAATGTACGTTCTGTTATTTCCTATTTCCGCTTAATCTCATACACAGACATAATCTCTGAATATACCTTTAAACACCATGGGTAAGGTTTTTTTCTAGAAAAATGATATAAGAACAAACATTGTCAATCTAATTTCATTTTCTAAACTCATTTTCTATAAATTTATATTTCTGATTTGGAAAGTATCATTCTCAAATTTGCGATGGGGGAACTGTTTAATAAACCGTTTTGTGAATAGAATAGATAATAATATGATAAGAAAAACCAGAGAAAGAATCAGCAAACGAAATAATTTTATATTGGTCAATTACCATTTGAATATGTAACATTGAAGTTAAGATGATGGTCAGAATGGGTCATCAACAGTCGAGAAGTGATGCGTACATAAAATCTTCAGTGCAGGATCGTTACATTCGTTATACACATTAGAAGTACTCTAAAAGAGTGAAGAACTTGAATAAAAACATAATCTATCGAGGAGAGGCAGACAGAAAGACAGATTTGGTTGGCTGTGTTTAATAGGCCATTTTACTAGTCTACATGTACATGGGGTGTAATTTAGGCTCCTGCACACGTATAAGGTCGTTGTTCGATTTTCACTGATAACAAAGAAGTGCGATGATTTGAGTATGAATAATTATGCAAGTTAAGAGAGATGATTTGAAGTTATATTATCAAATATGGTATTATGTCACGTACCAAATACCATATGTCATTCGTAGTCTTCTGTTGATTGTATGTCGCTAACATTATCCATGATTTGGCTGCTCAAGTTGTGAATGTATCATCCAGTTGATAATGACCATCGGATAATTAAGAATACCTCATGAGTTCGCTCAGAAAAATACGAATACTTTATGAGGAAGCTCAATAATGTGTTAAGAGGAGACCTCAAACTGATAATGATTTAAGAAGATCCTCAGAAAAATGTTAATGCGTTAAGATCCCATGCAACAACTGATAATGGGTTAATAAGATCATTAGAAAACTAAACTCTATCAAAACAGTTCAAACATGAAAGTGTTAAACGAGAACCAGAAGCTATATATGCGATGTAAAACAGTTCGGTGAGAACCCTAAAAAACTAAACATTGCGAAATAAGAATCTTGGAAGCAAATAATATGTTAATAAAACCTAAAACAAACTAACACTATAATATCAGAACTTTCTGAATGTTACATATGATATTTACATATAGAATCTTTTGAAAAATAAGAAAGCATTCTCATATAAATACAAATATAACTAAAACTCGAGGGAAATACATCTTTTAAAATGCATTTATCATAACATATATTATGAAGCCCGCAGTTATGTTTTAGAACCATCAGAAAACAAGGATAGTATATCAGAAGCTCAAAAACCTGCAGTTGAGGAAATTCAATGCATTATTCAAACACCCTCCCCGTCCCTCTATATTCAACCTCGACAGGGGGTGAGGGATCATATTTTGACATGGGTTAGACAGGAGGTTAAGTCACCTCTGAAAATAAGCGCTCGAGTCATGTTTTATTGCACCTCGTGGGAAATGGGCGCTATGCCTGGCTGTGAACCCGACCAAATATTTCTCCTGGAGAGTATTTTCAGGGCGGAAGTGCTTCGCTGCACGGCAGTTGGTCCTGTATAGGTGAACGAGTTCTCACAGAATTATTGTAGGGTGTTGGGCTAACGTTGAGCCACAGAAACAAAGTCTTGTTAAAAAATGAAAAGTATTGTAATGGAGAACTGAATTCAGAGTTGCGGGATTCTAGACTTGCAAAACTTCTATCAAAGGTTTCTTTGATATACATATTCTAAAAGTTGAGATAAAGAAGTTGTATATCCGTAAAATACAAGGGGCGGGTGGGGGATGCGGATGGGCACTCATTCATTGAAAAGAGTTTGGAAAACTAACATAATGTTTTCGGTTAGAAACGTCAGACATCCATACCTTTAAGTTATTCTCAAAGTATTAAAAAGAGGGTTGGAAATATGTCTTCATTATATAAGAATATTTCGAAATAATATTTTAGCAATAAACATTCCGAATCAGAAATAAACGTCTTAAATTCAAAGTACAGGTATCATATCTAAGAGTGTATTAAACTCCTCAACATGTTATTTGAAATAATAACTCTAATCGTTTCTTCAAAGAGAAGAAGCAACATAAAGTCAAAGAAGAGAGCTAATTCCTCATCTTCCCCGGAACAAACCCAACTCTGCCCCTCCCCCGCTGTTTGCCAAATGTTAAGAATGCAAATATTAGCGCTTTCCTGTGTATATCGAAGCTTCTAAGCGTGGCTATAGCGAGTCTGTCCACATATACCGAGGCAGCGTACCACCTGTTTAAAGTTAACCCTCGGGAATCCGGACAACTTGGCTGTAAAATTCTCTTTTATTTTGCGTGAATGTATATAAACTTAAATAATTACTTACATGTTGTATTTCTCGGTTTAATTTCGTCAGTTTCTTGAATACACACTTGTATACACCTCGTCATAAATATAGCACCACCCACTTTTGATCAGTAAGTAAAACTGGATCTTCAACCTCAAACACTTGGTACCGTTAAAAAACACTTTAAACCATATATACACTCAACCGCAAATGAAACGTCACCATGCAAAATAGTTCATTCCACGAATGAAAACACAACTGAAACAGAGATACATCATGTCCTCAATAGCCAACAAACTCAATTTGAAATTTCGAAAATTATCTGTTCATATTTCTGAGAAACAAACGTTTTAAAAACCAACATTTCCAATCTCCATAGCTTGGCGAGATAGGAGAGTCAAACAGTGCTTAAAGGCTTGTTTTATGACTTATGGCTTGTTTTATACAATAGAGTCGCGTCAACAAATTTAAGTCAAAGAAGGTTATTTATGTCAACAATATCTCTTATTAATCAAATCTCTTCATTTTATGAATTTTTAAGTTAAATGCCAAATAAGTGAAAAGGCGATTTCGACACCCCATGTACTTGAACAGACATAATGACACGAGCCAGTAAAGGGAATGGTTTTAGTTCATAAATATATGGGTTTTTTTTTTTTATAAACTTCAGTCACTGTTTCCATTTATCATGCAAAAATAATAACCACAAAACACTGTATATGACATCATGGTCATCATATGTTCGGCATTTTAAAATATACACAGACTTTTAAAAAAAATATAGGGAAAAAAACCCAGGTATTTGAATACGAAGTGGTAATATATCTTAATTGGTATTTATCGTAACCTTAGTGTAAACAGATTACAACATACGCTAGGGACTCGTTTGGAAAAAATCAATGGGAGTATTTAATCTAATCTTGCATGAAAAAACACTTATTGTGTCAACAAATTTTAATCTGTAGATCGGTCAACAAGAACGAGTTGTCTCTCCGTATCTCATCAGAACAATGTGGCACGTGTATATTTCCATTAAAACGAGAACTTTGGGTTCATTTGGGCAGTTTGATTTATTTACAAGAGCCTTCCTTCGTCAACCTTTCTATTCCAGAGTGAATAAATTGCCCATGTAGAAGAAAAGCAGGGGCTGAAAACAAACACACTCAACTAGTTGATGCTATCACCTAAGTTAAACGTGGGCGATCCACATTCGCTGAAGTTACTTTATAAATGTTTCCACTTAGTATATCGGTTAAAATATCGCTGTTGACATCTCTCTTACAGATAAAACAAGCCAACATGATGTTAGCGGAAGTTCGCGCCGCCATTAGTGGCATTACACGCGAGTTGTCCAGTCAGAATGAGGCTGATGTTTTCCATTCCACAATTTCTGTAAGAATTCGTCTTCCAGATTGGGTTTAAGTGGGTAAAAGTTTTCGTAAGATTTTCCCGTTCTGATACGGATTTCCGATAAGCTTTGTACAATTAGTGAAGCGAGATATTTGTTTATTTCCGGTTTTACAGGTCCCAGTTTCGCCGCCTCGATTCATGGAATTGCTTATCGGTAAAACTGTTACTCACCTACTTGCCGGATAAATTGAACTGATTTTGTTGTCAAGACTACCCCCTCTTGGTGGCAAATTGAAACAATAAACAGAAGTAATTGGACAAAAGAGAGGAATGTCTTTTATAATTGAGTCGATTGGATGGTGAGTTTTTCGAAAGGTAAATGTTAGTGAAATTGCAGTTCTGTTTCGGCAATGTGCAGCTAAACTCTGTTACAGTTGAAATCTGTTTGGGCCACCGGCGTCTCTATAATAAAAAGAAATAACTTCGTCTGTTCATTTCTACTGCTGTGAACCTTTTGAATTGGGATTTTTATGGGGGTTTCAGTTTAGTCTAGCAAATCCCTGAAATAAAAACCTTTAAATGAACGAATATATTTGAGAATTAACGAAGTGAAAAAAATGGGCCCTATTTCATTCTCTGGTGTATTTGCTAAAATTCCATTTAAAAACAAGATAAGATTGGTTCTACAGAAACAGTTATTTATACTTTATTTATATATAATAGAATATGTGTAACTGTCCAAGCAAATTAATGTATTGACTATTCATTACATAAAGTTGTGATTGCAACTTCCAGCTATTTCCATCCTAAAATAACTACTACACAGATATATTATATAAGTACGATCTATGTCACTTTATATAAAACAACAAGTTTATAAACAAGAACACCTGAACCTATGTGGAGTAAGCATAGAGGTAGAACAATGGCAGAAAGTTGGTTTAGGAGGCCCTTAGCCGCTCTGAAGAAGGAATATTGCCCATTCCATGCACGTGGAATCGGAGACCCTGCGTTTCACTGCTATAAAACCGTCTCGTTTGAGATGTTCATCCACTAATGCCTTTGCATCTTTGTCTGCAGATACCGACACTCTCTGCTTTTTTTCCTACCCTATTCTATTTTGGACTAGAATGACAAGCAGCACGTCTAAATATGAGTGTCTGGTCCTACAAACGACTTATAAAAGTTCCGTCTTCGAGTTAATCTTCCACCAAGAGTGTCATCTTGTATGCACAGCCCTGCAAAGTGCAATTCTGACATCTAGCTATATGCTGTTTCAACATGACAATGGTAATTAATGTTAACACTTGTTCCAAAATACGATTTATTTCACGAAGATGTATTTAGTGGAGTTCGGCACGTGTGGCTCGCAGTATCGACGCCTTAAGAAGCAAGAGACAAGCCAGTCTTGTCTTCATCGGACGTTTCGTTAGTTACGAGGCACCTCCTTCACTGCTTCTACACACGTGGCTAAACAAGGCGAAACGTCCAAACAATTGGCTAATTGGACTGTAGATTTGCCTCAACAAAGGCAAATAAGAGTGGAGCAAAACGGCAATATCGTCCATCTATCTGGCAAACATCGCCTCGAACACTTACACTAACGTTTCCATCCCATAAAAAGTCTTTGAGACGGAAGAGCGGTATCTCTCCTGTCCGATACAGGTGCTTTATAGAGCCAATTCTCCTCGCAAACTGTCGCATTTACCACTCTGCAGTGATAAGTCCAGATTCCACTTGCCTAGCTGCTTCAACTTGTTTGTGTTTCAGTAATTGCTGGGGAAGAAATATGTTGGCTTTACGTCTTACCATATCCCCGTATAGAGAGAGATATGACTGAAATTGAAGTATGCTTGTTACAGAGTTAACCATGGTTGGTTTATATCACTCGTATATATAGAGATATATTATACTGAAATTGAAGTATGCTTGTTACAGAGTTAACCATGGTTGGTTTATGTCCCTCGAATATATAGAGAGATATTATACTGAAATTTGAAGTATGCTTGTTATAGAGTAAACCATGATTGCTTTATGTCCCTCGTATATATAGAGAGATATATTGTACTGAAATTTGAAGTATGCGTGTTATATAGCTACTGTAACAATTATTGGTATAATATATCCCTCGTATATATATAGAGAGATATTATACTGAAAATTGAAGTAAGCTTGTTATATAGCTACTGTAACAATGATTGATATAATATATCCCTCGCATATATATTGAGAGATATTATACTGAAATTTGAAGTATGCTTGTTATACAGCTACTGTAACAATGATTGGTATAATATATCCCTCGTGTATATAGAGAGATATATTGTACTGAAATTTGAAGTATGCGTGTTATATAGCTACTGTAACAATTATTGGTATAATATATCCCTCGTGTATATATAGAGAGATATTATACTGAAATTTGAAGTATGCTTGTTATACAGCTACTGTAACAATGATTGGTATTATATATCCCTCGTATGTATAGAGAGATATTATACTAAAATTTGAAGTATGCTTGTTATATAGCTTCTGTAACAATGATTGGTATAATATATCCCTCGTGTATATAGAGAGATATTATACTGAAATTTGAAGTATGCTTGTTAAAAAGTACAGCTACTGTAACAATGATTGGTATTATATATCCCTCGTGTATATATAGAGAGATATTATACTGAAATTTGAAGTATGCTTGTTATATAGCTACTGTAACAATGATTGGTATAATGTATCCCTCGTATATATATAGAGAGAAATCAACTAAAATTTGAAGTATGCTTGTTATATAGCTATTGTAACAATGATTGGTATAATATATCCCTCGTACATATGGAGAGATATTATACGGAAATTTGAAGTATGCTTGTTATATAGCTACTGTAACAATGATTGGTATAATATATCCCTCGTGTGTATAGAGAGATATTATACTGAAATTTGAAGTATGCCTGTTATATAGCTACTGTAACAAGTATTGGTATAATATATCCCTCGTGTATATATAGAGAGATATTATACTGAAAATTGGAGTATGCTTGTTATATAGCTACTGTAACAATGATTGGTATAATATATCCCTCGTGTATATAGAGAGATATTATACTGAAATTTGAAGTATGCTTGTTATACAGCTACTGTAACAATGATTGGTATAATATATCCCTCGTGTATATATAGAGAGATATTATACTGAAAATTGGAGTATGCTTGTTATATAGCTACTGTAACAATGATTGGTATTATATATCCCTCGTGTATATATAGAGAGATATTATACTGAAATTTGAAGTATGCGTGTTATATAGCTACTGTAACAATGATTGGTATAATATATCCCTCGTGTATATAGAGAGATATATTGTACTGAAATTTGAAGTATGCGTGTTATATAGCTACTGTAACAATGATTGGTATAATATATCCCTCGTGTATATATAGAGAGATATTATACTGAAATTTGAAGTATGCTTGTCATATAGCTACTGTAACAATGATTGGTATAATATATCCCTCGTATATATAGAGAGATAGTATACTGAAATTTGAAGTATGCTTGTTATATAGCTACTGTAACAATGATTGGTATAATATATCCCTCGTGTATATAGAGAGATAGTATACTGAAATTTGAAGTATGCTTGTCATATAGCTACTGTTACAATGATTGGTATAATATATCCCTCGTATATATAGAGAGAGATATTATACTGAAATTTGAAGTATGCTTGTTATATAGCTACTGTAACAATGATTGGTATAATATATCCCTCGTGTATATATAGAGAGATATTATACTGAAATTTGAAGTATGCTTGTCATATAGCTACTGTAACAATGATTGGTATAATATATCCCTCGTGTATATATAGAGAGATATTATACTGAAATTTGAAGTATGCTTGTTATATAGCTACTGTAACAATGATTGGTATAATATATCCCTCGTGTATATAGAGAGATAGTATACTGAAATTTGAAGTATGCTTGTCATATAGCTACTGTTACAATGATTGGTATAATATATCCCTCGTATATATATAGAGAGATATTATACTGAAATTTGAAGTATGCTTGTCATATAGCTACTGTAACAATGATTGGTATAATATATCCCTCGTATATATAGAGAGATAGTATACTGAAATTTGAAGTATGCTTGTTATATAGCTACTGTAACAATGATTGGTATAATATATCCCTCGTGTATATAGAGAGATAGTATACTGAAATTTGAAGTATGCTTGTCATATAGCTACTGTTACAATGATTGGTATAATATATCCCTCGTATATATAGAGAGAGATATTATACTGAAATTTGAAGTATGCTTGTTATATAGCTACTGTAACAATGATTGGTATAATATATCCCTCGTATTTATAGAGATATAGTATACTGAAATTTGAAGTATGCGTGTCATATAGCTACTGTAACAATGATTGGTATAATATATCCCTCGTATATATAGAGAGATAGTATACTGAAATTTGAAGTATGCTTGTTATATAGCTACTGTAACAATGATTGGTATAATATATCCCTCGTGTATATAGAGAGATAGTATACTGAAATTTGAAGTATGCTTGTTATATAGCTACTGTAACAATTATTGGTATAATATATCCCTCGTGTATATATAGAGAGATATTATACTGAAATTTGAAGTATGCTTGTTATATAGCTACTGTAACAATGATTAGTATAATATATCCCTCGTATATATATAGAGAGATATTATACTGAAATTTGAAGTATGCTTGTTATATAGCTAACACTGATTGGTTTATATCCCTCGTATAGAGAGAGATATTATACTGAAATTTGAAGTCTGCTGACTATCTTTCTTAAATTTGATGCTGAAACTTGAAATATGTATGTGTTGGTTGGAGTTTTTAGCTAGACTAGTATATATGGCCTACAAAAGAGACATATATACTGTACGATACCGACATTTAGAGTAATACGCCTTTATAGTTTTAACCTAGACTGGTACATATCCATCATGTTTAAATATATACAAATATATTTGATACTGATTTTTACGTTTGGGTAAAATAAACATGAAACGCTACCATCCCTAAAGTTTTTATCTAATTGCATGGTCAAATTGAACAAAAACCTTAAAGGTTACCAGCCATTACATAATACTAGCAGCCGCGATATACATGTAAGTGAAATACTCTTGAAAGCGGCGTTAAACCCCAACTCACCTCACCTCACCAAATTCACGGCCCAAGTTCATACACTGGTTAGTGTTTGGTTCCTCAAATAAAAATACTGGTATTTGATAGGGAACCCAGAGTTTGACAATTACATTACAGAGCTCGAAAGATGTAAAATAACATTAAGGATGTACATGCGTATTCTCTAAACTTAACTGTATTGGGTTCCTCTTGTTATCCAGGGTATGTGTTTGACTCTTCCTTAAAGTAACACTGTTCGGGGTCGTTTCATGGATACGGTACTCTTAACACTGGGTATTTTGAAATGAGTGCTTACACAATGTCAGCTGTAAGGCATTTGATAGATACGACAGTATATACATTACTTTCTAATTCGAAATAAAATCAAATTCGTTTTTAAGTTCAAAACACGAAGTTATCCCATGTTTCAATTCATCATAAACAAAGTTCGATTGATGGAAACAGTGAATATGTCATATGACTCAATATTACCAGTCTATGGGCGACCGTTCTATCGATTGTTAAAGTGTGGCTGGTGATGACATGATGTTGACAAGATAAGTCTTTATTCTATGGAGAGTTTCCCGTCGTAGTATAGTCCTCTTCAGTTGATCTTGGCACTTAACAGGTCTTTCTTTGACTTGAAACGATAAAGTTTACATCGTTTTTACACCTCAAATTTGAGAAAAACGTCCTTTATTTTTTCAATTGTAATTTATCAACTGTTTCAAGTCGAAAAAAGCTTTCGTTGGTTAATCTTTCTTTTTTTGGCATGCAGAAAGCATTTCTGAACCCTCAGTCTGTTGAACTGAGAATGAAGGAATAAAAAAAGAATTAAAACTATCTTTAAAAACGTTTGTCAAACATATAGGCCCCTATAGCACATTTATAAAGGTTCCGTTCAAATATATATTTGAGCATTAAGTCGAATTAAATTTCTGTTAAATTTATATTATTTTATAATATTTATTGTGTATATGTTTTATAACTATCTAATTACAATTAGTTTCACACTTACCAAGTTCATTTAAAGCAAACCTCAAAGTTGTCCATGTTATATTTGATTAAAGGCATATCAACGTATAAGTTAACATCCTCTAATAGTTTCTCTTGGCCCCTACTTGTGTATCAAGCTCGGGTTGGCGGGTCAACACAGACCCCACACTGCCCGTGCTTGCTAACAAAGTTAAAAGCTCCTAAACCAACCGACCCTACAAATTACTCACTAGCAATTGTGTAACTCCAACTCGAATCTGAATTTCAACATTTGTTCAAGATCAACAATGCAATTGTAGAGGTACTCAAGAACTAATTATCACATCACACCTCCAGCTCAGATGACCACTTCCCTGACCGACAACAAATGACCAACGGTCACGCCTCCACTTCACCTGGGCAAGAATCTGGTCATTACTGAAGTTCGCACAATGGTCAATAACGGGTGGGCACCGTGTTAATGAGCCACGCTGTAGGTCCTCTCTCAACATACAGGACCATATGACGTCCCAAAAAGTCAATACTGGTCGTACCGAGAGGGTATTGAGATGTGAGCATGTCTTATCTCTGTATAATGTAATAGAACTACATGCCATTGAGATGGGGAACAGATGTGTCATTCTTATATTTTGGATCATATTATTGCAATAGTACAAATTCTTCTATTTCGCCAGGCAACAATTCTGCATTGGGAGCTGTAACAATTAACATCTAGTTAAGGGTTACTAAATGTAAGAAATTGCTTAACGAACGATCGTTGGACGTTCATATCTCTCTAGGTGGCCGAGACGATAAGCTTCTGGTACAGTCAGTGTTCGAGATAGCTGCCATATCATGTCTGAGGGACACATCTCGAATACAAATCTTTTACTATTGCAGATAATATGATCCAAAATATAACAATGTTCCAATGTAAAATAATGCAACAGGGAGATGAGAAGAGAGATTTGGGAGAGATACATCTTCAACATGATGTAGAGAGATTTGGGAGAGATACACCTTCAACATGATGTAGAGAGATTTGGGAGAGATACATCTTCAACATGTTGTAGAGAGATTTGGGAGAGATACACCTTCAACATCATGTAGAGAGGCACACGTTAAACCTTTTGTTTCCGAAAAAGCCGTTCTTGCGCAAATGTTTTGATTTTTTTTAAACATTTTTGCGATACTTTTTATCGTTATAGATGATTGAACGACATAATAAGCAGACGTTGTTGGGAAACAGAGATATTGATACATGTGTACATTGCAAGAAATAGAGTCTGTGGGTACAATTACTACAGCGTCCCATCGCTCTCACGATCATCTACCTCGCACCTGTGAACGGGATTCGAACACTGATCGTGATAACGAGCGATGAGGTGTGGAATGTGGAGGAGCCACGCTCGAATAGTTAACAATTGTTCTGGGTAGTGTTAGTAGTACACCTAGCTCATTTACACCCTCGCTGGGTGGCCAGGAGCTCAGATAAGGGCTTAGTTTTCATACCGAGTGCTACTGTCACGTAACCTGAACTCTGTGGATGAAAATGACCAGTGTGAAACTCTGACAAGTACGTTATGAAATATATTAGGGAAGTGATTAACGTTGTTGCTGGACAGAAGCCATCTATCTTAAAGGTACGTGTTACCGGCTTCACACACCAGGAAGTGAGTTCTCCATGGAACCAGGGGGTCATAGTCCAGTCAGTTAACGAACACCTTATGTTTCCCGTGAAATAAATAAGTTGACCTTTGTCTATTTATGAGAGAAAATAAACAGTGTAAATTTACCACACATACATATATATATATATATATATATATATATATATATATATATATATATATATATATATATATATATAAGACTACATGGACTAATCATTCCAAATTTTGCAATAATAGAGCCATGGGCTCTGTAGCTCAACATGGTTTATATTGTTTAACGATGAAGACTGAAATAGATGTTTAGGTCATGGCCCTTGAGACCTTCTAGGTCTTCTCCAAAAAGACCTAGAAGGCTGTAATATTTTGCAATATGACAGCCTAGGTCTTTCTGTTCTGGAGAAGAAGATGAAAATAGGTTTTAGGTTATGGCCTGTAAGGCCCTTATTTGGGGTCACAGGGTTACCAATTTTACAATTTAGAATCCCCATTGGCCAATGAGTCTACACATAAAATTTCAAGAAGTCGAAAAAGCGAAATGTTTACGGACGGATGGACGGACGCCGGACGCCATGCCATGCCATAAGCCCATAGGGCCCTTCAGGCCTGATGAGCTAAAAAGCAAAATACAGTTACAAATGACTGGATAAGAAATGTTGTATAATTTTGATGTCATATATCAACTTACAGTAATGCGAACATTCTAAAAGTGTCAGTTTTAGTATGTTAAATACAGTGGTATCTTTCTTTCCTGTATTTGATTAACGACGCTGTACATATGAATATCCGTGACATCTACATCACTATCAGATGGTGACTATTCCCTGTACAAGGGGACACAGTTCTGTATAGGTGCACGCGATATTTCGCTCCCCACCTTGTATCACTGTTCTATTAGTGTGTTGACTACTACATATTATCAAGTGCACTTTGAAGAGGATAGAACTATAATAACACGAGTTTGTCATCCGGAATCTAAGCATTAAGTAGAAGTCAATGAAAGTCCACACAATGTTCGTATAAGCAGGTTTGGTTTCAATATTTCAACAGTTGGAGCTTCCCCCTTGAAGCGCAGGCAGTGTTGCATCTTCCATGATCCCTGGCGCTGTTATACCTGTCCGTTAATAAAGAATCAAGGAACACAGTTATACAGTGGAGCGAATTTATTGTAATTATTGTAACATTTGCATTGCTTATGCTGACAAATATGTACACGTATTTCACTATATAAACAATGTTTTAAACTATCATCGACAGGGATATTCTTACACAGCTCTTGTATGTATAGTTTCTCCATGGAATAATTATGTTTGGTAAAATGTTTCTTGGTCAGTAAAAATAAAATGATATTAAAATTGATCCAAGAACTTACAATTAGTTTCAAATGCTATTTTTACTGAAAGAAATTCAATTGACATGGAAAGCGTGTCCCTTGGCGCGTCCATTTCTATAGTTTCATAGATCATAGAAATATTAAGTAAACTTAAACTTTATTTTTTTCAAAATATCTAAATGAAAAGATATAATTGTCGATCATGTATAAAATAGTTAAATGTTTCAAGCAAATTGATCATTTTATCAAAACTTTCCATTTTTAATCTTTTCCATAAATAAAGTATTTCGCTTGAAATCATAATGAAAATAATATGAAAGCTTATAAAATATTGATATTTTGCATTGTCAAATAGTATGAATGTGCATTTACTACACGCATAGATAGAACTTAACCATTGAGTCAAATTGGATAATATTTTACAAGATGGTTTTATCTAATCCAATTATAATCTTCCATATGTCTGGGTTTTATCTTATCCGGTGATAATCTTCTGTATGTCTAAGCCTTAACGACTTGGCTTATCTCTTGGAATAAAATACAGAATCCCACTGGGACGTAAATACCCTCTAGTAGATGCTGGTGTCAGAACCTGAGAAAATAGTTGATAAAAGCAGCGTCTAGGATATACATTCTGTCAAATAAAACTTAATTTTTTAGATCTTTCTTTAAAAGCCCGGACGATGTTCTCATTCATTGAAAAGATAACAACAATCATGTTAATTGTTTTGACTGGAACAGGACCGTTGCCCATCAAAACATAAACAAATGCACCTCATTTTTCTGATATATTAACTTAAGTCTTTAAACTCACTATCTGAGGTAAACTATCAGCATAACACTGTCAAATCACAACCGTTCATGATGATGATTATTTATAATAATAATATCATAAAAGCAATCTTTACAAACAGACCTTTTGGCAATAGTCATGACGTCATATAATTAGTCCAATCTTGACCCGACGTTCAAACAATAACATCCATCGGCAATACACAACCATGTTCTTCACGAACATGTTGTTCCCGTTTCTTGGGTTTCAAGCAACAGTCCTGGATGACTTCCAAGCAATATTCCTGGAAGATATTCTTGCAACATTCCTTGATGACCTTCAAACAACATTCCAGGATCTTCTTCAAGCAGTACTCCAGGAAGTCCTTCAAGTAATATTCTTGAATGTCAATATTCTTGAATGTTTTTCCAAGTAATATTCCTGAATGTTCTTCGAGCAATATTCTTGAATGTTTTTCCAAGTAATATTCCTGAATGTTCTTCGAGCAATATTCTTGAATGTTCTTCAAGCACTATTCTTGAATGTTCTTCAAGCAATATTCTTAAATGTTCTTCAAGCAATATGCTTGAATTTTATTCACGAACCGTTCCTAATAAGGCCATTCTCGAACAATTTACATTTGTTCATAGATGTTCTTCAAGAAGACTGGAGAAGTACGTCTTTAAAACAGTGTATATACACATATTCATCAAGAACTGTTTATATTGTTTTTGTTCATATCACTGATATACCATGACCAGAAATCTCAAATGCCATCAGGCAAGGAAGTGGTAGTTAATGTTTGGAGATCACCAAACCGGATGTGACGTCATCGACACATAGCACCAAGAAGGAGAACATCCGAATTCACAGAACGTTAACAACCTCTCGTAATCAGGAGGAAGAGCGGCATTTAGGAACTTGGCACACAAACTTGCCTCTTTCCTGAACCTGTGAACAGACGTATAGTGAAACTTGAGTTATACATATTTGTGAATAATAGATGTTGTAATGAATATATTTATAAACTGTATGAATATACATACATTATTTTAAAATGACATTATTTACGTAACAGGACAATCGGTATAGTTCAACCGCGTGAAGTAAATTAGACAATTTCGAGCAGGTAATTAAGTTTAGAATGACCATATTTTCCAACTTGCATATACTAAGTAATGGTATTATGCATATTTAAAACACCATATTCTTCAGCATAAACCAAAAATTCTTCGCAACATTTTCTTCAGTCTATTTGAAATTAATTTCAACTATTTATTTTGTTCATGATTTCCGGCAACATACTTACAACTTCAAGTCTACTTAACACAGAGAACAAATGGATACGTGTATAGCTTATTTTGCATTTTAGGTGCTCATTCCAAACTTATAAAGAGACATCATTTCAATTTCAGAATCATAATATCATAATAAACCGGTAAAGCTGTGGTGTTTATAAAATCGTGTTAGGCATGACAACTGATCTAAGACAGAATGTGCCCTCTCTTTTATCTAGACATCATCTCCTCAACAATTCAGATAAAAGCTGGGGCGATGTAAACTAAATTATGACAGCCTGTGTGTTTATTGAAACTGTCAAAAAGGTATTCTTGTGATGCAAATTGCTCCTGTAGTTGCAACCAAACACATTTGTTTAGCTATAGCAGCATCTCCCCCGACTAGTCAAACAGATGTGTTTAGCTATAGCAGCATCTCCCCCGACTAGTCAAACAGATGTGTTTAGCTATAGCAGCATCTCTCCCGACTAGTCAAACACATGCGTTTAGCTATAGCAGCATCTCCCCCGACTAGTCAAACACATGTGTTTAGCTGAAGCAGCATCTCCCCCGACTAGTCAAACACATGTGTTTAGCTTTAGCAGCATCTCCCCCGACTAGTCAAACGGATGTGTTTAGCTATAGCAGCATCTTCCCCGACTAGTCAATCACATGCGTTTAGCTATAGCAGCATCTCCCCCGACTAGTCAAACACATGCGTTTAGCTAAAACAGCATCTCCCGCGACTAGTCAAACACATGCGTTTAGCTAAAGCAGCATCTCCCCCGACTAGTCAAACAGATGTGTTTAGCTATAGCAGCATCTCCCCCGACTAGTCAAACACATGCGTTTAGCTTTAGCAGCATCTCCCCCGACTAGTCAAACGGATGTGTTTAGCTATAGCAGCATCTCCCCCGACTAGTCAAACACATGCGTTTAGCTAAAGCAGCATCTCCCCCGACTAGTCAATACATGTGTTTAGCTATGGCAGCATCTCCCCCGACTAGTCAAACACGTGCGTTTAGCTATAGCAGCATCTTCCCCGACTAGTCAAACACATGCGTTTAGCTAAAGCAGCTTCTCCCCCGACTAGTCAAACACATGCGTTTAGCTATAGCAGCATCTTCCCCGACTAGTCAAACACATACGTTTAGCTATAGCAGCATCTCCCCCGACTAGTCAAACACATGCGTTTAGCTATAGCAGCATCTTCCCCAACTAGTCAAACACATGTTTTTAGCTTTAGCAGCATCTTAGCCGACTAGTCAAACGGATGTGTTTAGCTTTAGCAGCATCTCCCCCGACTAGTCAAACGGATGTGTTTAGCTATAGCAGCATCTCCCCCGACTAGTCAAACACATGCGTTTAGCTATAGCAGCATCTTCCCCGACTAGTCAAACACATGTGTTTAGCTTTAGCAGCATCTTCCCCGACTAGTCAAACGGATGTGTTTAGCTTTAGCAGCATCTCCCCCGACTAGTCAAACGGATGTGTTTAGCTATAGCAGCATCTTCCCCGACTAATCAAACACATGTGTTTAGCTTTAGCAGCATCTTCCCCGACTAGTCAAACAGATGTGTTTAGCTATAGCAGCATCTCCCCCGACTAGTCAAACACATGCGTTTAGCTTTAGCAGCATCTCCCCCGACTAGTCAAACGGATGTGTTTAGCTATAGCAGCATCTCCCCCGACGAGTCAAACAGATGTGTTTAGCTATAGCAGCATCTCCCCCGACTAGTCAAACACATGCGTTTAGCTTTAGCAGCATCTCCCCCGACTAGTCAAACGGATGTGTTTAGCTATAGCAGCATCTCCCCCGACTAGTCAAACAGATGTGTTTAGCTATAGCAGCATCTCCCCCGACTAGTCAAACACATGCGTTTAGCTAAAGCAGCATCTCCCCCGACTAGTCAATACATGTGTTTAGCTATGGCAGCATCTCCCCCGACTAGTCAAACACGTGCGTTTAGCTAAAGCAGCATCTTCCCCGACTAGTCAAACACATGCGTTTAGCTAAAGCAGCTTCTCCCCCGACTAGTCAAACACATGCGTTTAGCTATAGCAGCATCTTCCCCGACTAGTCAAACACATACGTTTAGCTATAGCAGCATCTCCCCCGACTAGTCAAACACATGCGTTTAGCTATAGCAGCATCTTCCCCGACTAGTCAAACACATGTGTTTAGCTTTAGCAGCATCTTCCCCGACTAGTCAAACGGATGTGTTTAGCTTTAGCAGCATCTCCCCCGACTAGTCAAACGGATGTGTTTAGCTATAGCAGCATCTCCCCCGACTAGTCAAACACATGCGTTTAGCTATAGCATCATCTTCCCCGACTAGTCAAACACAAATGTTTAGCTTTAGCAGCATCTTCCCCGACTAGTCAAACGGATGTGTTTAGCTTTAGCAGCATCTCCCCCGACTAGTCAAACGGATGTGTTTAGCTATAGCAGCATCTTCCCCGACTAATCAAACACATGTGTTTAGCTTTAGCAGCATCTTCCCCGACTAGTCAAACAGATGTGTTTAGCTATAGCAGCATCTCCCCCGACTAGTCAAACACATGCGTTTAGCTTTAGCAGCATCTCCCCCGACTAGTCAAACGGATGTGTTTAGCTATAGCAGCATCTCCCCCGACTAGTCAAACAGATGTGTTTAGCTATAGCAGCATCTCCCCCGACTAGTCAAACACATGCGTTTAGCTAAAGCAGCATCTCCCCCGACTAGTCAATACATGTGTTTAGCTATGGCAGCATCTCCCCCGACTAGTCAAACACGTGCGTTTAGCTATAGCAGCATCTTCCCCGACTAGTCAAACACATGCGTTTAGCTAAAGCAGCTTCTCCCCCGACTAGTCAAACACATGCGTTTAGCTATAGCAGCATCTTCCCCGACTAGTCAAACACATACGTTTAGCTATAGCAGCATCTCCCCCGACTAGTCAAACACATGCGTTTAGCTATTGCAGCATCTTCCCCGACTAGTCAAACACATGTGTTTAGCTTTAGCAGCATCTTCCCCGACTAGTCAAACGGATGTGTTTAGCTTTAGCAGCATCTCCCCCGACTAGTCAAACGGATGTGTTTAGCTATAGCAGCATCTCCCCCGACTAGTCAAACACATGCGTTTAGCTATAGCAGCATCTTCCCCGACTAGTCAAACACATGTGTTTAGCTTTAGCAGCATCTTCCCCGACTAGTCAAACGGATGTGTTTAGCTTTAGCAGCATCTCCCCCGACGAGTCAAACGGATGTGTTTAGCTATAGCAGCATCTTCCCCGACTAATCAAACACATGTGTTTAGCTTTAGTAGCATCTTCCCCGACTAGTCAAACGGATATGTTTAGCTTTAGCAGCATCTTCCCCGACTAGTCAAACGGATGTGTTTAGCTATAGCATCATCTCCCCCGACTAGTCAAACACATGCGTTTAGTTAAAGCAGCATCTTCCCCGACTAGTCAAACGGATGTGTTTAGCTTTAGCAGCATCTTCCCCGACTAGTCAAACACATGCGTTTAGTTAAAGCAGCATCTTCCCCGACTAGTCAAACACATGCGTTTAGTTAAAGCAGCATCTTCCCGACTAGTCAAACGGATGTGTTTAGCTATAGCAGCATCTCCCCCGACTAGTCAAACACATGCGTTTAGTTAAAGCAGCATCTTCCCCGACTAGTCAAACACATGTGTTTAGCTATAGCATCATCTCCCCCGACTAGTCAAACACATGCGTTTAGTTAAAGCAGCATCTTCCCCGACTAGTCAAACGGATGTGTTTAGCTTTAGCAGCATCTTCCCCGACTAGTCAAACACATGCGTTTAGTTAAAGCAGCATCTTCCCCGACTAGTCAAACACATGCGTTTAGTTAAAGCAGCATCTTCCCCGACTAGTCAAACACATGCGTTTAGTTAAAGCAGCATCTTCCCCGACTAGTCAAACACATGCCTTAGCTTTAGCAATGCTCCGCAACTAGTCAGAGAAGTGCATAAGCGCTCTTTCAGATACAAAACAATTCAATAACAAAGCTCATACGATACACTAATATATTAAACTCCCTAAAAATTAGGAGTCTTTAGGATTTATTAAAATAATTGAACCGTTTAAAAATCCTTCAATTTCCAAATGCTAATGAAATCGATAATATTTTCTAGACTTAAGAAGGTTCCCTAAATGTTTTGTTCCTGCGTCAGGTGACAGACTAGTAATTTGTTCTGTCTCTTCAAGGCAGAGTTTTATCTTGCTGAGCCAATATGTTTAGATATTACGAGTAATTCTATTTCTTAACAATAACCTGCCATACATATCACACACGTTCCGAATCATTAAATGTTATTGTAAATCATCACTAACAAGATGTCTTAAACGTGCTCGTGAGCGATGTCTTAACAGCTCTTTCATTACAGTGAGAAACGTGAATATCATTTCACATAAAAAAACTACTTCGCGTGAATCTAAAAAGCAATAATTCAATTGCATAGGCTATTCATAACTTTAAATTGGATGTACATGTGATAAACTGAAGCGCGTTAAGATAAACCAATGTAATTCTACAACATGTTGGTTTATTTATGGTATATATCATGTTAAACAGGACACATCCTGCATAAGATATGAAGATGTTTAATAAAATTATAATCTTGCCCTAACACGGAAGATTAACAATGAAACATGTAAAATTCTTGATATGACCCGAGAGAAATATTTTAGAATTTACTGGCATAGCACATAATTTAACATATTTGAAACAATATTTTATGAGTTTTCACTCATAATACAAAACATCCTGAAATTATTCCGTGCATTGGAAGTAACCGTTATCACATAAGTAAATATAAATATACTATATCAAGATAATCTTCATATAATAACAAGAGTCATCAGAAGATGACATATCCCACCGGGTCAACAAAAGTTGTAAAACACATCTTTGACAGATACTTGTGTATCTACTACCGTACTTCAGTTAGTGGGTATTACAGATGCTGAGTTTCAGGTTTGTTAAGGGTTTTAGACTTCTGCTCCAGAAGCAGTCAAAATCAACAACAACCAACATCCCTCTCATGTTTCTATGGAAACAGAAAAAAATTAATTTTTCAGAAAAAATCTGAAAATATCAAAAGGCACCACTTCAGTTGGTGGGTAATACACATGCAAAGTTTCAGGAAGATATGCTGAACGGTATTGGAGCTGTGCTCCGGAAACGAACCTGTCTCTGAACAAAGTCCAACTTCAACATGTTTCTATGGAAACGACAACAAATAAAATTTTCAGAAATCTGAAAATATCAAAAGGCACCACTTCAGTTGGCGGGTAATACACATGGAAAGTTTCAGGAAGATATGCTGAACGGTATTGGAGCTGTGCTCCGGAAACGAACCTGTCTCTGAACAAAGTCCAACTTCAACATGTTTCTATGGAAACGACAACAAATAAAATTTTCAGAAATCTGAAAATATCAAAAGGCGCCACTTCAGTTGGCGGGTAATACACATGGAAAGTTTCAGAAAGATATCATGAACGGTTTTCGAGTTCTGCTCGGACGGACGGACGGCCAGGGTGATGACTATATCCCACGATATTACATACCGGTGGGATAAAAATAATGTAACATGATGTCCGGTCCACAATACACTAATATACAGCAAATTATTTAAAAAAAATAAGTTTAAACGTTAAATGTGATTTAAAATATTAAGACGTGAGGTGTAAGTTATTTACCGAAATTCACAAAAATGACATGCACCGTAAGTACAGATAGTTGATTTTGACAGGTTTTATATTGCATTAGATAAATTAAAACATCGATTGATTGATACATGAATCCTATTTTAGGCTGACACTTAGCATCTGAAACATAACGTTTAACTATTTATTTACAAATTACAATTTTATTAAAAACTGGTGAACTAATGAAATAAGATTTAGAAACCCTATCTAAACATACTTTATAAAAGGTTATCGTGTTTCGCGCTGTTTGGAGCTCAATAACATGAACTACAGACTATGGATTAGTCTGATCCTATCGGTGTAGTGGTCGTAAATAAAGTTAACACAAGTCAGCTAAACTACTTTCCTGTATGACTTGACACAGCTCATAATCCATTTATCTAAACGTCACTGGTATTGTACAAAATATCACATCAGTATGTATTTCGCAATATAGAGGGTAAATTCCATATTAATAATACACAGAGCAGGTTGGTTGACAGTATAAAACTATTTGCGTTGTTGAAAAGGTCAGATTAGATTACCAGCTGAGAATGTGATGCATTGACGACATACTTATCGGTATGTGTGGGTTTGATATAGGTTAGGTATATCATATTACACTTCCTGACAGACATGATACTGTTAATATCATCTCACCAGTTCTCTCCTAGTATTGAAACGAACAGGATACCTATCAGTCTGGCAAGTTCACTGAGCAGGAACAATGTACTCTTGAATTATACTATCTCGCCTCATCAAACTAACCCAAATTAAAACCATTGTTTAAGAATATTTAATAAACTATTTTGATATATTTGCAGTTCGTTTCATAATTTCCATTTCCACCGTTTAATAAATATACGAATTCCCTTTCGTCTTATGATATGGTCATTTGGTCATATGATTATCGTTGAATATTCAAATATTTGAAAACAATTTCTTAAGGTAACCTCAATGAGTGAGTGAGTTATTGTTTAACGCCGCTTCGGCAGTATCGCAGCCATTAGCGGCGAGAACGTAACATCAAATATTCTGTTGGAGACACATACGTCAAACGCTATCAAAGGTGTTATTTTATTGAGAAACATTAAGTATTGTCAAAAGAATAAAATGCTTATGCCAATCGGTTCAGTATAATGACAATAAAAGGGTTGTAAGCTCCTTATAGTTTTATATATTGAAAATACATTCAGTCAAACATAATTATTGAGACTTATCTATACGAGACAAACACTCATACTTAGGACGGTAGTGTTTAATATTCACACAACTAGTATAGGTATATGTATTGGACAATTCTCTATTTTTTCTTGAAACCAAGTGATATTGTTATCATATAGTTTGCATTTGGGGAGGAATAGGAACCTCCGGTCAGATGGTTTGAACTTAAATCAGCACATTCGGTGCACGTATCAGTCACTTCAGATTTTATGAACAAATAATTAATGTCTCTTTGAGGACAACAAATATAAAATCATCCTGGAATACGTGAATAAATCACTGACTGGAGGTGATGTAACCAGGTGTTAAGTGTTAAGCGTGGTAGTGATACTTGTATGAAACTATTTCAGAATGTTAGATTGTCGTTATTTCAGACACCTACAAGAACTTCAAGAGATTTGTTCATGTAATATTTCATCTTAAGGCAAACTTTAGCACAACTAACATACCTTAACATACACTTATCAAGTTAAAATATGCTCATGAATGATAGAACTTAGAATAAGAACGTGTAAGTCAATCAAGGAAAGCTATTGGACTGAATTAGAACTCGCCAAGGCTCCATATTGCGACCAGGTTTGCTGTATCGATGTTTGCATGTTTAGGATTCCACAAGCAACTGGTCAGGGTCAGAAATCATTCACTACACGAGTGCCAGTAAACAACTTTTGTGAATGAAACCCGATACCGAGGCGTTGTTTGTCATCCTGGTCAAGTCAAGGTTCCCAAAGCGACAGACGACACTGGGCGCTAGCAGACGACATCACTGAGAGGAGCAGACGACATGTTCCAGAGAGTGGAGTTCTTGCCGTGAGAACAGGACAAGCCTTATTACACAACTATTGACACGTGGATACCACAACCAGCACAGAAATGTTCGGAATCTTTGCCAATGGTTTTGGTTTGAACGTTTATATTTGGCCTGACAATTAGCCCTGGATGCTTGATTGGCGGTAGGAATTTCGGGGTGTAGTATGAGAAAGGACGGATATTCTCTACTCCTCCCACATCACGTCCAGGCAAACATTTAAAAGTCAATGGAGAATATAGCGACAGACAGGTTTGTTGCCCACTCAAATAGCACACACCCGGTGCCCCTATCAAGTGCGCCAATATGTTGACAAGGACAATGTCCTGCTGCTTGCGACCTCTCTACGGCGACTAAGAGCAGCGGGGAGCGGGGGTGGTGAAGGGAAGGGACGGACAGACGGGGGCCTGTTCAAACGTTCTTACTCGCTGTCGTAGCTTAATGTTTCTCTTCGCTTATCATGTTATAATTTTACAAATGTATAACCCTAATATTACCTCCAGACACGTGATTGCTTCTCAACTGTTTTACTCCAATGACAAATGATGATTAAGTAGATCGACGTATTACATAGATTCTAATGTCCTAAAACAACTGTAGCATGTGGCGATAAAGATTTTCACTGTTTATTAAAGAATCGAGAGCATTATTATGTTGTACCTAGTCATACATATTGAAAAACCTGATTTTCATATATTAAACAGTGTAGCCGTCTACTTTTCTTTAAATATGGGTCCTCGATTGAAGAAGCATGTCATAGAACGATATTAAAAAAGGGTAAAACCCACCTTTAATTTCCGCCATTTGCAAGGGAATTTTTTTCTTGAGCATGTCTGCCTCTTAATACATTTTCCAAACTTTTTAAGACATTTAAAGTCGTCTTTACGACATGCCGGACATCGCGGTTCTCTCTGGAAGGAGCATGCGCTACAGGAAGTGTGCTGACATTCGCCATGGCATTCCCGCTGTACTTCCGCTACGTCTCTGAAACAGGGAGAAACATTTATTAAAATCATATGTGCTTTGAAATATAAACATTATATATAGTAAGTTATGCATAAATATCGATTAGTCGTGTTCACCCAGCAGATATATTTACACAAGAATGAACTAAATCGGCTTCGCTGTCACTTTCAACAAATGTTTTACAATAAAATGTTTAAATCATACATACATGTATACAGAGAATATTATTTGGGTTCGTTAGATATAAGGAGATTTCGAAACGCAGTTTCACATTTCAGGTGCGCATCCAACGATTTAGCAATTGAGACAGGGAGGTATTACAATATATCATAAGAGAATAGAATGTGTAAGTTGTGTCATCTTATTTGACGAATATAACTTTCTTATAATTTGTCCTTTGTATACTGACCTGTTTTCTGTGTTTGTTTGCGTGTGAATCTTATTGTAGGTTTTTGTACTTTAGACCTGTGGCCTCTTAGTATTAGAAATAAAGTTGGAGCCACGCAGTACACGTGGGTACCTGGTGAATGCATGGCGATATATAACCTGAATATGAACAATAAACGATGGTGGTCCTTACACCAGGGACATAATGTGTGTGTGCTTTGGACTTGCCATTCGTAAGCGCGGTATAAGTATATAAGTATCCTCATTGAATAAAACATTCAATGACGAATCAATTATAAATTATTGTTGCAAAGATAAATACTTGTACACATTTGACAAACTTTAAGTTGATGCAATGTGAAACACGTGCATACGTAGATCAAGAATACTGCATACATCATTATCTTCTTCAATTCTAATCAGATTGAAGGGGATTTTAAACCATATATTTGGATTTTCCGACCCCCTTGAGTTTTGTCTCACAGAACAGAACCTTCTCAGATGTTTGTTCTCTGGTACCGTGCGTACTGGATTCCTCCACATTCAAACGTGTATAATGTATATTTAATAATATCATCATCAATAGGATTATATCCGATGTTTTTTTTAACAAATACCAACAGAGTGATACAAGGTAGTTAAAATAAATATTCTCAAAGTTTATCAGTTTAATAAATGGATGGTTGTAAGGCTACATCTCTTCAAGGAGGTACCTGTCTGTCTGATAGACAGAGCAGCAGTATTGAGATGTGTCCACGTCAACTTACACGAGGCTATCCGTAAAGTCTGACATTTACACGGGAGCTAAGGACCCGCATGCATCGCTGCATGGAGAATACATTGAGAAGTATGAGCAACATCTCCTGGGCAGAAAGAACACGCTAATTACACCCTGCTGAGGAGTTTAGCATTCCATTGCCCGTGTCCGGGATTATATTGTCATTGAGATACACGAGCTCTCTAAACATTCATGCGTCTACGTTGGAGCTACACCATTCTTTACTTCAGTGGTATCAATCACAGCCATTGTCTCTCTCAAAAGCAGAATCTGATGCAAGATACACATTATCCTTGCAATGATGCTTCCTTTACGAAATTGTATCCGTTTCATAACAAATGATTGTATTGTTTTGCAAAAGTTATATATATCTTATTGGTGGAATTCTTGTTGCAGGATCCAGATTTTCTTTCTCATTACATAACAAATGATTTCATTGATGGTTTTGCATTTGCTATTTGTATCTTATGCTAGAATTCGTGCTTCAAGATTATACGTTGCGGTTTGTATGCGAAAATTCGTTCCTAACAACTGATTTGAGCCCTTTTGTATATATCTGAAGTAATATTTATAATGATTTTGATACAAATTATAGTTTAAGGGATGGCTCGTTCACATATTTTAATACAATAAAATCAATAAATCTTTGTCTTTGAGACTATACCACATTCAAATTGAAGCCGATGATTAGAGGGTGCAAGTAAATAGATAAAACTCGATGTGTCTCTTGAAAATGAAAACAAGTAGAGCCATTGGCCACGTAGGTTAATAGGTGTTGCATTATTCTATAATGCTAAGGTAAATAATATCATATCAAAATATGGGGGCGAAGGTTCAGGGCCACATATTTACAAACTTTGATTCCATAGGTACAAGGTTCATAACTACAAAAGTTCAGCATTTGGTTACAATGGTTCTGGAGATGTCTAAGATTAACTGGTATTAATGAAATCAAATTTGTCTGACTGAAATCATCAATGGCTGGATGACAAACCACTGTAAAGAAGAAGGCTCGTGATTAACGAATTAGAGTTTGTCAGCACAAGTTAAGTACAATAGGTTCAAAGCGTTAAAAACACAGGGTATATCACACTAAAACATCTTGGATAATCCATGCTAATCCACTATGATGTAGAATATTGGACAAGAGCGAACAAACGATGTTTGACAATGGAGTTGATAGCATCACTTCTAACAAGTTCAAGGATCAAGGATTAACAACATCAACTTCACATAGAAAAGTTTAAATACAACATTTATTTTTTAAAGCAAAATACTGAAAGGTTCGTGACTTTCTCTCATCCTTTCACCTATTGAATAGACATACAAACACTACACTCGCAGACTGTACCTAATGGAAAGGTGTTACCCTGGTAATTATATTTGGCCTCATGACTTATCGTGTGTCTGTCTAGCTCTCGTATATACCTACTCACCCGCGTTACAGGCAGATTTGTGAATAGTATTTGCAAACGGAGTAACAACGACACGACCGTTTATTTTGAAGTTTAGATTACTGTTTGTAGATTGGGTTACACTTATTCATAGGATACTTGAAAAAATAAAACGTCATTTATTACGAGGTCTCAATAAAAAGTACGATTTGAAGAGTAATATTTAACTTTCAATATCGCTAGAAACTATATGACATCACATACATCATGACCATATACATATATCCCACCAAGATTCATATTGAATAATATCATAACGTCACAGAGCTCGCGACGTCTCCTAAACAGGTGCGCGTTATAACAACCGACAGGTGGATAGCGGAGGGGGCGGTGAGAAACAACAAACATTACCTACACTACACCCGTCTGCCTGGCACAAGGGGGATACATGTGCTTCCTCCCTCTCCCCTCCCACTACCAGCCAGGTATCAGCGTTACAATACCCAGGTGAAAGATGACTGAATCGTTGCTGGATCAATGAAACACATGCCAGTCTAACAACTGGGCACAACAAGCTCTCCTCCACATGCAGAAACAATTTGCACTTGTATTTGCAAGCATGGTGCACATTTCGGAAAGCGCGCCAGTGGCTTCCTCGCATTCCCAACTAATGGATGTCAGGGGAACTTCAAACAGGCCGGGCTCTGTATCAGATGTGTAGTATTTATGTAGCCGATAGGTTATGATTAGCCCTTTTACAAGTCATATTTTCAAATATGCTGGGCACGAATCCCCATTGGTTTTAATATATCTCTCCTACGCGCTTCGTGAGCGTGTAAAGGTGTGTGAGACAGGTAAATGTCAGGTATCAAAACGCAGTGAAGGAAACACCTGGATGTGTTCACTGCTAAACGCTGAAAGAGATCTAGACAAATAGCTTCTTATGATGCTCATTTAGAGAGCTTATTTCAGCCTAGATGTTTTCTTTAGCTTATGATTCTCGTTAGGGTTGGTTCTTCTCCTTCTTCTCCTTGAACTGTTGCTTATACTTACTGTAATATACTCTAATATACGTTCTGATTGGTGATGGCAATCGGCAATACCACGTCTCTATATATCGTTATGATGCTAATTCAGAATGCAATCTTCAATGTCGGTGTTCTCGATAACCTATCATGGTGTTTACTTTAGCTTCAGATTTCACATTCATCATTCTGAAATACATATTTGATATATACAGTAGTACGTATATAAACCATAATACGAAATATACCATGGTGTAGGTTTCCGTGCTTTACTTTTAATTTCCACTTTATATATTTATTGGTTATTTTAAGTTTTAAGTATCAGAAGAGATACAATGACGTCGATATCATCATAGTTTCCATCAATAACGTTTCCTCTTCTATTCAACTATGTGTATATTAGTGTAGTTCATGGTTTTCATTTAGAGACAAATCCTGATCATTTCTTTGATAAACGAAGCATTCAGGTTACATTAGGGCCATCCATTAATATTTACAATAGCTATAGTTCATCATCATTATGCAAAAAGACAAGACCTAGAGATAAAACCAACCCCAGAATGACAACATATATTGTCAAGTATCATTCTGATTCCTTAACGCCTTCCCACCATATTTTATTTGATTTTATTCACTGTGTTTTTGTATTTCCAATAAACAATAATTATTTCATGTATCGAAATCTAATCTGTGAATTAATGAATCAATCTGTGAATGAATGGTCAATTTCAAGTGTTTCCATCAGCTGGTACTGCGACGTCTGCATGTGAAAAGCTGAGATAATTACCCGGAGTCAGTGCTATGGTAACAACAGCTGTCCTTAAGCCGATTAGGACGTGTTAAACTTTCCACAATATACTGTGTATCGATCATCTAGAACGAGTGATGGCCATGTGAACAAGTCAAAAATTCTCGAAATTGTTCCCTATGGGGTCAATCGTGTTAAGATGTATGAAAAATATGCTCTCTTATAATTTCATCATTAAAACTTCATCAAAAATCTTTAGTATCTCAAGTCCCTAGTCGACCATTGAATTGTGGAATTCAACACTTTTAAATCTTTGGACACGAAAACTGACTGACAAACAAGGATTTTTCTGAAAAAGTATGTGTGCATGGGCGGATCCAAGACTATAACTCGAGGGGGGAGGGTGTATGTGAACGATATACGCTTCTGAAACTTCAACTGACAACATGTCATCGTCAACCAAAGCAAAACAAAAACTATCTCAAGCATTGCATGTAGTATATATGGGAGTCTTGTTCTGCTTCTGAAACGTATGACAACATGTTATGGTAAACCAATAAAACATAACAAAAGAAACTCTAGTACGCATTCCCCTGGATCCACCAATCATTTGATACTCGATCCACAAGAACAGAAGGCAAATAGGATTCAAATTGAGGGTGAACGTGGTTACAATTCCACCGAGTTTTAGTCTGATCATCTACTGTCGTGTATCAGGTAATGGAAATCTCAACCTCCTTAGTTTTGCTAAAAGCAAACGTGCCAAGTTGTATTTCCATGAATTATATGTAATGATATTTTCCACACGGCTGTGAGGGAAATCCGTAATTTTTCAGATAAGAGTGCAAAGGTTCAGTAATTAAGGTTTGCTAAACTAATGTGCCGATTATTTTATATGTAAGTTAAGTTTAGAAATGTTTAAATTCAAGCAAAACACAGTCCGACTGTGATAGGAGAGATAAGATCAAATAAATGCATAAAGCAAGCTATTGCACACATTCGTCAGTCAAGGTAGCTAAACTCGAATTTCCATAGGAAGCCATACAAAGATCCAACATGACAGGGGAAAGCCAGAGCGATGAAAACAAAGATCCAAATTCTTCCAGCCACAAAACAGTAACTGATGAGCTTAGACCCAAATTCTTGCACAGAAGATTACTGGGCAGCCATTGGTTCAGACTGCAGGTCACGCTCCTGTTTCGTCTTGACGGTAGGGACAGTTACAGTGTTATTAGCGGGTAAGTAGAGCACGCAGGGCCCAGTTAGTCAGGTATTAGAAGTAAAGGAACACGCGGGTAATTGGTACTGACGCTCTGAGAGGAGGAAGTAATTGCGACTCTGGTCCCTCTCCTACAGCGCTGTACACGACGTCTTGGATGGTCTAGCAACCAGCTGCAGGGAATTACTTAATATGATAATTAATGAGGACCTTCTCAGTTAGGAAACAGTTAAATTATCAGTAGACTATGCAACCTAAGTAAGTCTTTGAGACATTTAAAGGTTTCATTCCATTGAGCTATATATTTTGTGTTTAATGTAAGTTAGTCAGATTTATTAAAGTTCATACCTAAATAATGGAAGTCGATGTTTGTTGTGCTACAAAGTGCACTTTTTAAATCAACATTTAAAACCGACTCACTGGCGATATTTCATATATAACTAGTAATACATGTATGCTTATACCAACATGCTAGTTTTCATGCTTTTATATAGATTAAAGGGAATCTGATTGGAACTAGATGTTGATATATAAATACGTATGTGTGAGTAGAAAGGAAACCGTGTTGAAAGCTTCTGTCTAAAGTTAAGTGAACATGATGAGAGTTTCCTAAAGAAGTGACATGTATGACGACATCTTTATAATTAGCCAGTACCTTGTTAAGTGAGTGATTAAAAATATTGACCGCACCTGTAGAATTACGTGTTTATGAAACGTGCAGGTGTAGGGCCTTCAGGTATAAATATTATGTCTATGTCTGACGTCACCGAGCCTGAAGTCAGGCATATTGCTTCCACGTAAATGAAGCCAAATTTAATATTTACATATTTAGAATTATGCTACAATAGTTATGCAATAACACTGTGTTACTGTTATGAAGGTTTATGAATTAATTCAAATAAAGATATTATGAAATAGAGACACAAAGACAATACTCAATCTAAACCGCCATTTAGACGCAATGTTAATATACATTGCATTCACTTCCACCCAGGTACCCAGTCACCCTGCTGTAAGAACAGACGCACACTGAAGGAGGACCATAGAACATAGAATAATAAAAGGTTGTATTGGGCCGAGAATCAGGACTGCAAACTCTCCGAGTGGACAACAATCGATACATCCATCCGGTGAAAAAACCGCAACTACCATTGCTGAACTTCCTCTGATAGTGGTAATTCGAGCTTTTCATCAATCCACGAGACACTACGTTATATTATGAGGGAAATATATAAACAAACAGGTTCAACATAAATGAATGTTTGTGTTATCTCAAAACTTGAGTATCCATTCTATTAAGTTTGGACATTAGAACCAAACAACAGGTGAAGTCGTCAGTAGTTATTGGTAAATTACTGTATCCTCTAAAGGAAAACATTTCAGGTGTTGTTTCAGGTTTTTGTTTCTCTAAGTATAATTTATAATGTTTACTGTACAAGAGCAAACCGACATTTCACACGTATTTAGTATATTACCTCGCAGAGCACACAGTTTTTGGATTCTGTCTACAAAATCTCGGGGAACACTTCGGTCGGCAGAACTGACTGAATCCTTCATCGGCTTGGGGACCTGGAAAACCGGAACATAAGCATTATTGTTGAAAATTGTAACTTTTCCGATCCATGCATTCTTTTGAATAAATATAACTTAACTAATCAAATTGCACATTGGGTACACCGAACAGCACATGAATGGGATTTAATGGCTTATTTAAATGCTCAAACGAAAATATAATTATATAAGAAAACAATTTTCTGGATAACAACATTTGTACTGTGTATACCTTCATAGTATGATGTATCAACAAAACTTGTTGTCAAGAAAATCTTGTTTTCTTATATATTTCACTTCTAAATGTCCCTCAAAGACGTGCATATCATTATTAGTTAAGCAATCATATGAATGCATGGAGTTATTAATTAATTAAAATAAATGATGAAATGAATAAATTGCAAAAGCTACATTGGACTTAATAAACTACGTCCAAAAGAAACGTCTCCAAACAGAGTAAAAACGAAAACCCTGCCACCGGACAAACTCGATCTTGAATGTATTTGATAAGTATATGTTTCGTTTAGAAGTGTTAAAAATGTCATCATGGTATGTTACTTTCATTTTTACACCTGTTCAAACACGACGGGTGCTTAAAATGGCTATTTCAAGAAAGCTATTTTGACAAAATAGTTTTCAAGTTTATAAATATTAAATCAGATAATAAAAGATGTTGTCGACATAATGTATACCTTGATGAACTTAAATTCGTTGACGTATCGTTGCTTTAGGACGTCACAAAACAAGCAATAAAGCCCCTTTTCACTATCCTATCTCTCGTGGTTAATGAGACTCAAAAACGAGAATTCTTAAAAGGCGTGTTTCTTTTTACATAAAAAAAGTATCAAAATGTTTTTCAAATGAAACATGTATATAAGTTCGCTTCTGGACACAGCAATTGGCTAAGTTTCAGTCGCATTTATCATTTATAAATCAGGCATTTTTATTGGCAGCGTTTACAACAATGATATCTCTTCTGAAAATCGCTTTGAAGTTGTCATATAAACTTACCCCGAGGAAGAAAATGAATTATGTTTAAACACCTCTTTGTTTTATGTACAAGTTATTATCTTACTGTACCAGCAGGTTACATGTACAAGTCTTGACATAAAGTATACCAAATAGTGAAATACACTTCTCAAGGAAATTGTTCAGTTTATCAATTTTTACTTTTAAAATGTGACTTTTTAGTATGAAATTATATTTAGGGGAAACCAAAATTAAAATATGTTACATATCTTGACTTTGAATTTGTGTCTTAAATTTACATCTGAAAGTTTTTACTTGTTATCATGAAATACCCAAGAAACATGTTATGTGAGGGTAACATTGACAATAATTGCCATCAGTAAACACTCCAGACTCGTGTATTATCTACTCTGATAAGAGGCTTAAAGGATAGATGCGATGACATATGGTCAAAATCGAATTCATTAAAATGGGATGTCAATTTGACAATTGCTCGATATTAAATTTCTGAAATCGGTCCATAAATTACTTTTATAAGGCTTTTAAAAAACCCGCCAAATTTAGCGACCTGAATGAAAGTCTGCGGGGGTGTGGCCCCTGAAGGAATGACTTCTGTGACGTCACTGGAGTAATCCCATTATCGGCGATAGTCATATTTCAACGTAATTTCGCAACATTTTGATTGTTAATTTCACAAAGGAATCTTCAATAAACTAACTTAATTTTCCCATATATCGAATGTTTAGATATCCAACTAGGAAATTCCGCAGATGACAAATACACAATTATTGCATAAACATGTCTTGTTTGCGATGTAATACACCTCATAAATTCATTTAGCGGCAGTGATAATCATCATTAATTAATTAACGAGGCTCGGCGGAGTAGTTGTCTAGCCGGCCCCGTCTGTCTCTTATCACAGTCACGCCTCAAATCGTCTTAATTATCAATTGCAAGTGTATATTGTCTCGATGTTATGCTCAGTTGATTCCGATATGCAATATACGTAGAGGTAATCATCTGTCATTCTTGAGAAAAATGCATTTCATCAGATCTTTAAAGAGAGGAACCAGATTGACTAATCTTTAGTATTCTTAGACGTTATGCTTTAATCTCCCAGCCACACCCCTATTTGGGGAGGGGGTGACACTTTTTAACAAACTTAATTCTCCATGTAACACAAATAATGCCTTCACGCCACTATTTTCAGCAGTCGATAATGTTAAAACTTTACGGACGGGGGTCAATGCCATAGGCCCATCTGGCGTTTCAGGCCCGATGAGCTAAAGATAAATCTGAATTGTCAGCAATCAAGACATATATCTATGTCATATGGGAATTATTCTCTTCTCACACAGTTCCAAAAGTTAGATACAGAACGAGATGAATGAAATTGGAAAATATAAAACCGAGGCAAAATATAACCTCTTTACAAATTATCAAATAAATGGTTAAAAAATGAACATATTATGTTTTGGGCAAATAGTGAAGCTTACATTCAATTTATTGTTCCATCTATGGAAGATAATGTACATATATAAAGAAAAAAATCATAAATAGAGTAACTTGAACGAAATCTATATCATTTATGTATATTAATGTAGTTATCCAATTCTGTTTGAAACTTCCTATTTGGGAAAAGCTCTTTTAAGCGGTGATAGACAAGAGAGAGTTGATATTCCAGTTGGTAAACCTAAATCTGCGATACCAATATATTTAAAATATTGTAGTTTATACGAGAAACTCTTTCAAAAGCTCTTCCGCTTCGTTCATGTGGCTGGAAACTTTAGAAGTTTTCTACATACAGCATGCTTTTTAATCATCTAAATAACATTGCTTTTAAAGAGCTTATAAACATTGAAAACGTTTTAAGGATTTCACAAAACAGAGTTCCTGTAAGTATCATAAAGTTCATTTGGCCCTGAAGTCCTAAGTGCAAGGTGAAAGCCTCGTTTTGAGGAGGGGTTGAGGTCATTCAGTGCATACGTGCTGAAAGTCCATGTAGCGGCGGAACATTAGCAGATACTCGGGGTAACGAGCTGGCGCTATAAATTGCACATAATCACAAACAATTGACATGTAAACAATAGAAGCAAGTAGCTTAATTAGTCCACATACCAAATTGCTTGTACATGATTTCAGAGTTAAAACATTCCGATACTCGAATTCAATAGCGTTTGACTATTTGTCGTTACATGGTCGTGTTTATCGTTACCATTTCCTTTAGTAAAATGAACTTGTGATGCTTTGCTTGACTGGTTGGGAATAGACGTTCCCACGTGTGTTCTTAAAGAATAACTAGTTTTAGTTTGTTTAGACGTTTGAAAAAAACTTTCTTTACACGTCAATACTATAACATTTAACATATAACGATGAATTAATGGAGTAATCAATAAACTTATTTAAATATATCGTATTACATGTAAGGATTAGATTATTTTACAAATTAGTCACAAATAATATTTCAGTAAATTTTGATCATTTATCCAATGTTCCGTTTAGTAATTGTCAAAAAATAATCATATGTGATCATTATTTTATAATTCTTTAAGTTTGCTTTCAGCAGCAATTGTATCATATTCGATGGATTATTTCTTATAACTTTGGGGTTAATGCTTGGCATTTGTGTGTTTTTTAAAAATAAAATCTATCGAACATAAAAAAGCAAAATATAATGTTTACGTATAAAATAACCTATTAAAAATGATATTAGCTTTACTTTTACGGAACGTCTAATATTTTCTTTTTCGTAACTGGACACAATTCAAATATAATTCACTAGATGTAAATGTCTATTATATGTTTTTAATGTACTCAAATTATAATAATGAAGATATATATGTTTATTTTTTTCTTTGGATTTTCAGAACGATCGTGACATGCATTTTTTTATTTGCCATTATATGAACCTGGTTAGAAAAATTGCACGACAAGAACGTTTAAGAAGTCTTAACGACGATGACATAAATATATAAGATACTAAACAAGGTGTACGTATCGTTTGATATCGTATTAGATACCAATAACAAGTCACGGCTTTCATGAACATCGTTTTAAACAGGACCGAGTTTAGTACTTTATGTATTACTCGCGGAATTAATTCAAGACAAACTGCAAGAAAATTGCTGATGTGACACTAACTTGTAACCAGATCATTGCGGCCGCTCAACGAGTCATAGCTGTAGCGATGTACTGTGAGAAGACCAAAATTTAGTCTATGGAATTTTTAGAATTAATGTATCTTCATCCTTTTGATTATATATTTTTAATACTTTCAGGGTTCAGTTTATCTAGACTTGCTGAATAAAGATCTAGACTGTATCAAAGGCTCTTATGTTTTACACAGCCATGGGGCAGGAGTATACTGTGAGGTACATTCGTTTTCCACAGGTAATTTCTCCCTTCAGATTCTCTATCGTAACCTCTGTTATATTTATAGGCGTTATTTCATTATTCCTGCATATTGCCCTGGCGGTGAAAGTTTCCAACACTTGTAACGGCCTTAGCTTTGTCCAATGAAACATCGTTTTACATCTGCGATATAATTTGGTAGCGAATTCTCAGTTTGAAATGATGTCGTTGATTGCACAATTAACTTCTGATGCAACTAATCAGGATTCTCTATTTCTGGCCGAAAATTTTTCGAATTATAGCAGAGTTTACGATAATAAAATCAGAAGCGCTGATATCTGTGGGAAGAGAATGTGTGAGATATATCTCTCCTGAAGCGAAAATTAAAATTGATGATTTAATTTCCACATGCGCTAAAGACATAAAAAGTACATGATATTTGTATCAGACAGTACAAGGAGGTGAACAAAGTTCAGGATGCAACTGTAACGTGAGGACAATTGCCAGCAATACTTAAACCCGAATAATCATTTAATGGTTATATGTTACTGGGGTGTTGTAACCTAAAACACCTGTTCATAAAACCAAGGTTGTAAAGTATATACCATATTTGGGTAATATGTAGCACACATATAGCTGCAATAAAATAAGTTAAATTTTGATAGTATATATTGAAGAAGCATTTCAATTGCTATGTCAAAGTTGTGTTTGTAGTATGAAATGTGATATAACGTCTCTTGCAAGTGTATGAACCAAGGGGATGTCTCTTGTTAACTCTCAATGGTGATTTACGATCTATATATGTACACCCTTATGCATGGGGCAATTATTCTGATTTTGCAGCTTCGGTGTAACAACGCCTATATCGCAGACATTAACGCAATAATTCATTTCTTTAATATAAATTGACAACATTCCATCCCTTAAGGACAATATGTGGATTGATTTCCATCAAACAATATGCAAATAAAACCACATTTCCTCCTGTGCAATAGGCGTGGATGTCATCAAGGATATAGTTTAGCATAAATAGCAACACAGTCCTCTCTCACGCATATTATGAATGTCCTTCGGGTAAATCAGAAAATAAAGTTTATAAAACATTGACTTTCATTGTTACTGCATTGTCGCTTGTGGCATGAATCTGTGTCAATGTCCCTTTCAAGTTATATCTATTTGAAGTACATTCTGTTTATGTGTTTGTTTTAAATGTTTCAAAACAAGCAAAAGTGTTGTTGCGAATATCCGCAGGTGTCTCAATCATTTTTTAAAATGTAAGATATATAGGGGGACTGTACTGTTGCTACTCCATTCGTCACATTGGTTACACTTAGCTATTTATATATACTGTTTAATGATAATAAAAATAGCTAATATACTATGGTAGTATATATATTTTATTAAATGTTATTAAATTATTAAATATCGCTGATCTCTGATGTTCTCCTCTGTCTATCGTTCAGATTACTCGTAAATATTGTAAGTTTTTTGGTCGTCGTTTGACTTTTACAGGAACCAATTTCATTCAGATAGTGCTTAGTGTTTCAGTTCCAGAACCGAGTTCGTAGTAAAAGTAAAGGCAACTCTCTCATTTATCATAATTGAACAACTCAAGAAAGCTTATTAGAGTAATTTGGCAATGTAGCTCATAATTGTTTTTTGATGGTGAAAAACAATTTTAAAAAAATTCCAGAACAAGCAAAATCAATTGCCATGACCTTAATTCTTGACTAGATTTTCATTTCAGATTCAATTCGTTTATCGATTTTGGGATGTTACAGTATCCCCCGCCAGCTACGTAAGGCTGGGCGCACACTACGTCCGATTTGTCTTGCGATGCGTCATGCGATGCGTTAAAAAACGCAGACAGTTTATATTTTCATAGGCCGCGCACACTACGTCCGATGCGTCAATGCGATGCGATCCGATGCGATGAAAATAGGTGTTGCACCTATTTTGTCGCATCGCAAACGAAATCGCATGGATGATTCCCTATCTTACGTCTCGAGGGGGTTTCCCCACTCAAACCACATGGGAGGAAAGTGGGTAGGCTATGTATCATTCGTACTATGATCATGTTTTAAACCATAATTACAAATACCGCTTTTTTTTATAGTTTTGAAAAACATGTTTGATATTACTGTTGCCGCCGTATACATGTACTTTGAAGATAATACTGAAATACCTAAAACATGTTTCGTAAGACTTTTATTTGGATATAAACAGATTTCACACTAGAGGTATATAGCATATTAGATGAATTTTATATGAAACGCAATATCTAACGCACTTGCTTAACGCGTGTGGTGTGCGCGAAAAAAACGCAACGCAACACAACGCAACAAAAAAAATCGGAAGTAGTGTGCGCCCAGCCTAACTTGGCCGAGGATAATTAAATCACTAGTTGAATCAACCGCACAGAAACTTCACACTGGGTCAGGGTGTTTGTCCTGAAGTTCACGATTCAGTGGACTCAAGTCATCTGATACATACAACACAGACGAGTTGAAACGTTCACTACACCCAGGTAAACTATTTACATAAAAACACCCTATCAACAAAATAGACTTTGACTGTGCTCATGTTTGTATTTTTTCTAAAAATATGAGTAATTCGAGGCCGACTGCCAATGAGACAGTGGGTACTGCAGCGATCCGCGTAAAAATCTTAAAGCTGAACGCCAATGCGTGAACCCGAAATAAATCAAACGTTTTCTCGAAACGCACCTAACTGCTCCCATTTTGACAAAGTGAAAAGTAGCATATGATTTATTCTGATTAACACACATACACCAGCTAAACGAGGCCCAGTCGCCGTGCTTCCGCTCAGCCAATATGGCTGTCAAGTCTCGGTATTTCTCGTCTACCGCGAGACCCTCTCAGCAGATAAGGATGCATCATGGGTAGAGTGAGGAAATACTCATAATTTACACCTGGTTTTAAAGTCAGAAGCACGGCAGGAAAGCGCATACGCTCTAAAGCTCTCGAAGTAAATATTCTACAAATCTCGCGAATCTTAATTTGTCTCCATCTGGGGTTAGGCCAGAACAATCGCAAGTGTGGTTTACTTTTGCTATGTGGTAATCCATTAAATACATTCTCTTTATTTCGGGTGTGCATTTACTCTAAAAGGTAAAACATGAATAGTAGTTCGTGTTTGGCACTTCAAAGAAATAACAAAGCAGACATATGTACCGTTTATTTACATGTACAAATCGATAAAAAAAATAATTTCATATTTTCCATTTCAGTTATACTATTTGAATTCAGTGACTGCAAATCATCTTTACAGAGACACAAATACAAATAATGCATTCTGTTACCTCTTTTAATTATTATCAAGGATTTTAAGTATTAAAATTTATTCATTTTTAGCTTGAGTTTATTTTATTTTGCGAAAGATTTATATCACAGCAAGTACTGATTATGTAGTTGTGTTTTGAAAATGTAAACGTGTTTCAATTACGTAAAAGAGATTTAATTAATCGCTATAAACACGAAATGGTCTAAAAGCATGTTTGAACTTAACGAACATGTGTTTCATGTTCACTTCACCTGTCAATATCCCAATTTCGATTACAGCAGATATATAATGATAGTTGTCAATGTACCTTGAAATCAAAAGAAATAGAGAAGTAATATGAGCTAGATTTGAAACAACAAAACGCATGTGCATTTCACATGTTTCAATATCACCTTTTCGAATAGAACAAACATAAACGGGTATAAATCAATGTCCCTTGAAATTAAACGGAACATAAAACGGAAGGAATAATCAACATTTGATGGCATCGAATGTCAACTTCCATCACAATTCTGTGAGAAAAGATCAATTAATTATAATTAAAGAGTTGTTATCCATTAAAGAAGTCGTTATTTAGAAAATCTTCCTGTTCTTATCATAATATAGTCAGAATAAATTTTAGGAGGAGGCTTTGACAACATTAACATGCTTGAGTGATAATAATAGTTATAAGGAAGTAACCGAAAAATCTTTATTACACAATCGTTTTAATATCACAAAAATGAAATAGATTTGGTTCTAATTAAATATACCATCATAATATTAATAATGAGAAATATTGCAAAAAATATATTCATAATCAACGCAATAACATGATTAACGGCGCCTTGATTAACGAACACGTGTAAATATACACACACGTTAACATAATTACATTAGTTTATAAATACATACACTAATCATTCACACGCGAAATCTGGTGATAATTACACGCGTCTTATTACCATTAATTAACAAATAAAATAACTTTATCCGGCACATCTATCTTTTTAAACATACAGAAAACCAAACTGAGAAATGTAAAAAGTAAAACTTTAATTTAAAACGATAAATCAACTATTTACTACAAGTTCGGTTGGCATTTCAGCGTAGACGTTCTCCGGATGCTTGCACGAGATTTTCGCATTTATCGCCGAGTCTTGGCGGCATGCAAGAAACCAGTGCAAAGCGTGCGAGTTCTATTTGAGTGATTGGCACATACTAATCATGTAATATACAAGCTAAATCCCCGATTTCCGCCATATCGGTAACGTGCGCATCTAGAGATGTGCAATGTACATGCGTACGAAGGTTAACATTTACCAAACCCAAATATATCCAAATCATGTTTATTTCCGGACAGATTAGATAGGCCATGTGTTTCAAATTTACTTGTTTTCCCATCCATTCGACTGACGTTTATATAAGAAACTGCCGCGATGCACTTTCGTGTACGTTTCTTGCTGTCTGTTTTCCTATCATTCATAAATATCAAAATAAAACATTGCTTCAAAAGATAACAAATGATATCAGTAACAAATTCAAGAAATTCTTTTATCAATATTTTTCAATTCAGTTAAAATAGGAATTTGCTGTCAAAGTAAAATAAATCATATTTATACTTTTACATTTTATTATTTAAGTTGACTGAAGTTACGTGTTTTTCATTTATATGTTTAAATAATTATAACAACGTTAAAACAAAGTTAAACTCTCGTCTCGTTATATTTCACACATTTAGTTTGCTTTGCATATCCATTACGTTTCTTTCAGTGTTTTTAAAAATAAATCTTATACATTGAATATGTATATAGTTTTCATTTGATAATTACGTAACGAGGAACATATCGACTGTGTTTTCATTTAGATAATTCATAAATTTCTTTACATTCAGCGTAAACTAGGTAAAGATTATAATGAAATCGAATGAAGACATCGAAATCAATTTACACACAAAACAATGCCATTAAGGAGCATGTTCTTATTCAAAGCACACTCACAACATTATGCCTCTCAAATTTAGTTTAAGAAAATTATATTAACAATATTGCCGATAGCTGTTTAGCACAAAGATTCAAGTCTGAGAAAAACAAGTATCTTAAGTGTCCTCACAGACCCCCAATTTCAGACAATTGAAGTAAGTGGTAATAACAACTACTGCATGTAGACTGTGAAGCGTAGCGTAACTCGTTAGCAAAAGAAGAAGAAGATAGGTACACAGATCTGATCTTATAATTATCCTCGACGCGGTGTCCCTTTAAGGTGAGTTTCAATCCCCTTGATTTGTTCAGGGACTCTCAGATCTATATAGAGTCCCTGATTTGTTCTAAAACAGTACAGCATTACCGACAACCACCCACTACTTACATACAAGTTGACAATATATTATATGAATTTATAATCAGTTGTCCAAATGTCCGAACAATTACAGTCCACTAATGATAAGTATTCCGCTGTTATAATTTCCGCCCAGGAAGAAGACATTCAAGTAATTTACATGCTATAGGGTGTCTGACACCTGAAGACAATGAACGACGCTGGGACCATGCATCAGATCTGGGCACGCGTTGTCACGTTTAATGCACTATCCGTTAACTCAAGCATTTAATTGAAATTAAAACTATATAAAATTCAAATGAATGTAATATGTTGAAACCTTAAGGTTTGTCAGTGCCAAGGGGAACATCAGCTGCACATGTACATAGCTTCCTGGCCTATAAACACCTTCCGGCGTCATGTCGCGTAGGATGCACTGAATGTACTTGTTAATTACATTCTGTCGCAGATATACTTCTGGTCATTGAAATAAAATATATACGGGTGACTGTCATATAGTTCCAAGCACCACCAGCAGATCTTCAATTACACAATAGTCGCGAGTTGGAGGTGAGACGATAAGGTTAAATAAGGTACATGTTATGATACATGGGCGATGATTTTCGATAAATGAGTTTTCTTCGAGATCATTTTTTTAAAATAAAATTGATCTTTTAATGCAGTTACTTTCACTAAATGTATTTTAGAATTTAATATGATATTTTAAAAGTTGGTTGATAACACATATACGAATCTTAATGAATTTTGAATGTTTGTTTATCCCTATCCGATAAATGATACAGGGAGCTCTAGAAGTTGAAGTGACGAACAAATGGAGACAGTTTTATGGGTACGTATATCCATTAAATTGTCCCCATTGTACTTATTTTCTATTCAAATATAGATTCGCAGGTCGTTGAGTTAAGTCGCGTGAGTTATCTAAGTATAACTGAACTAATGCCAACCTGAAATATATACACTTATATATGTATTGACAATTCTAATTATTTTACTCAATTTTGCTCATCGGGTTTTGTTTTAAAATTTAGAAGAAAATGTAGAACACGAATCCCACATCCACGACACCTTATTTCAGGAAATGTGACCAAAGAGAACATACGCAAACAATAAAGATGGAGAATGAAATGAAAATCAAACGATTATCTTGTGACATAAACAATAATTGTTTGAAAATACTAAGTTTCCAATTGCTGAGACAACGTATTAATCGAGGTGTATGATCAAACGTTTCGGTTGATTTATGTAAATAATAACGATTTATTTAACACATGTGCATACTATAGTGCTAATGTACACCATTGCCCCGTCCTTGTGAAACCACGCAGTATACTGCTTGCATTAACAATACATTCCACATATTAATATTTTGAATACTGTTAAATAGGATTTTCATTCATTCACAGTGCATCCTATTCTATCGGTCTTAATTTACAACTTCCAACGAAATCTGTTTTACGGAAACGCGATTTCTGAATATAATGATTTCAATATAGATATTCATTATAACAGTTTGTTGAATTCCTATGATAAATGAATATAATATCTTCGTAAGACTGCTTTAATTCATGATTTTTTACTTACAAATTGACCATTGACACATGCACCGTGGTATATAGGTAACATCTGTTATACCTGTAAGATAGTGTTATCAACATGATATGAATATTAATTTACTATGACTGAAAACTTCAAATATATCATTTTTAAGTTTTATACGATTCTATAAACTATTTTGCAAAAAATAGATAATCCAAACCCAATTATAGAATTATTAAATTATCATCAGTAGCTTATTCAAATTTAAAGAGTGTTTCTTACTCCTATTTCACGAAAGCATGCGGGGTATTGTATGAGAAGAAAGTACTAAGTATAACGTTAAGAACATTAGTTAATGAACCTATATGACATGCTCGTATTGCATTTTGATATTTGTGACAAGAAAGAAACACGTTTTATATCATATACTTGAATATGTGATAATACCGAAAATTATTATTGTCGGTGCCGAATTTATTACGATTACTAGTTCTAACCAGAACCTTACGTTAATAAAAAGCATGACACGCCAAGACGAAATATACACTGATGATCACATTACTTAATTTCCCTTTATGGTATGTTTGTTTTATCATACAATTATCGAAGTACCAAAGGAAAAACGACGTTACATAACATGCATTTGATTTTATACTCATGCTCAAAATATTGTCAACCACGAATGTATAATGAATATCAGCTCCGTTGAAGCAGAACCGTAACCCACTGGCCACATTGCATCTAATACATATCAAGTATATTACCTGTAACGTGATAAAACGAAATATGCAATGATTAATTAGGATTTTAGGATTGTGCATGACATAATAATGTGATTTCTGTTCCCGAAGATGTTAGCAGTACTTTGAGATAACTAGTGAAGTATTTCAGGATAACCTATATATTGTTACCAACACATATTCTAAGAGAATGTGTTACCAGTACGAGAATGACGTGTATGTGAGAATACTATTGCTATGTAACATTGTGTGGCAAGTGTTTCATGAGTATTATTTCTTTGGCAGGTGACTCGTGGTATATGATAATATTACCACTGTGAAACATTAAATTATCATAGTAACTGATAATGAAATGTGAATCGCGTTTTTGGGGGATATTTGCACCAAGAAACAGTACCTGGTTTATGTAAATATTTCTACACTATGAGTACATTTCACTGACACCTGCAGATTCATGGTGATATAGCAGATCCAGCACTGTCACGTACAAACAAGAGTCGGGATTATAAGATCTGAGTATCTAACAAATATAAGTACAGGGATATCGCAATTTGAAAGTGACATAAGAAGAACGACTTTATACGATCATTACCACGGTGAGAAACCATAAGCATGTCTGAGTATATGCTGAATTCCTTTATTTTATCACTGAATTAACAATGATGAAATATGAATTGGAAAATGCAAGGATAACACAGTATAAACAGTACGAGTGTACCTCTGTCACAAATGAGACCGGATGAATAAGAACAGGGAATATTACCTCTGTGGCACAATCCCTGAGGATCCTTGCCGATGAATCCCACAAAGTGTTTTTTCTCCACTTTACAGTATAATCCCTTGTCGCACTTGCCAAGGTAGTTGAAGTCCCCTCCACACTTTTCCCCTTCGATTTTAGCACAGGTGGGGCAACAATTGCACACTTTTGTTGTAACCCCACCTTTACACTTGAGTTTGGAGGGTTGCCTTGTTGCACAGTGGATCTTGGAGCAGGGGGGACACTGCATCCCCTCACAAACCCCCCTCAGAACGCTAATCATTGCCAACAGCGTGTAGAACGTCCCCGCATTGTGTTGACACAATTGTATATGTTTCATAGTTTGGATACTTTAGGAACGAGTCGTGTCGCTCCTGGCGTTATCTGTTGATTACCAAACCGATCATCCCGTGTGTAGCACCGTGTGTAGCACTAGATGGGAGCTGGTCTACCTCTCATGACTCCTATTAGGAACTCTTACAATGACATGTCATCAATTTCAGCCTTCATTGGTTTCCTCCTATGAAAGTAGTTTTCTTCCAATTCATTTTTCTTTCATTTTGGTAAAAATCAAATGAAAATTTTCGCACTACGTTCCACTGTTTTTCTCCTACGGGATCATGTAGGATATACAAGTTTGTATTTCACTCTTTTGAATACCGTGTCATTCAATCATCAGCTGTATCGTCTGCCACGTTCTTCCGCTCGCGTGCCTCACATCGTCTGCTCCAGATGACACGTGCTCTGCTAGCAAGCCTCAATCGACAGGAACAACATGATCCATGTCATGGATGTACCTTCAATGATTCCTACTCGCTGGGCCTTCTCGATTATTTCTTTAGCTGCGTTTTTGCCCAATTATTATCTACCCCACTCACTCTCTCTCCCCAGACCTGTCAATCAAATGAGCAGCGTCAATCACCACGCGCGCTTTATCCGGCTCTGTTTTCCCCTGAATTCTCGTCTGCGCGTTGGGAGGGTGAAGTAGAGGGGGAGGAAGGCCGAGGGGATCATTTCTACTGTTACCTGTGTGTGTCGCGCCGACGTTAGCTGCCTGCCTGCTCTCCCCTCCTCGCTGCGGATCGTAGCGATGTGTCGGCCTCTGTGATTATGGTACATTCGACTGAGAGACTGCATGCACTTGTACCATGCCACCGCCAGCAGTCGAAGATGGGATCTCGCAAGGCACTTGTTGGTTTATGCGGAAAGAATGGCGTGAATTGAAATTACAGCGGCATTATATCACGAAGAGAGAGTTGTCTAAACAGACAACATCACAACTCGGCTGTAAACAACCGAAAAGTTTTGTTTATTCTTTTTCTCCCCATTCTCCAAACAACGCTCTGTAATAAACTAGCGGGCAGGTAAGTGTGCGTCAACCTATTCTCGAGTTCTTTCTGTTTTTTTTCTTCGTTTCTTTATTACTCATTGTATCATGCATGGAGTTTTTAGTGGTGATTTGACTTTGAAAAATCATCGTCGATATAAGCATTATTTTATAGGCTAATATATACAGATATTTAGTTTAGATCTTAACGCAATCGCATTTTAATTTTCATCTCGTAAAATATAAACAATAACATTTCATCACATATTTACCACCAGATGGTTAATGGCCAAATTGATATTTCATAATGTGTCATTATTAACTGAAGTATAGTTTAATAGAACATGAAACGTATAAACCAATAGAACTATAGACTCTCCCCATGTTCCAAGATATTCAGTGGCAGTGTCTTAGGTCCGCCCATGGTACCGTCACCTCAACTATATATCATGAAAGTTTGAAATTATTCCTTCAATTGAATATAACACCACATTTGAACATTTCTTTTTTTCTTTGTACATCAGACACAAACCCACATTGCAGTTGCGGTGTTCAAAACGTCTCAATTTTTCTGATAAATGTAAATTCAATGTGAGATGGTATATTTTAAAAAATATTATTGAGAATAGATGTATGTGTATATGTAAAGTAGACTGTCTCAATCAATTATTTGAGCCAATAACCTCTGGCCATCTTCTCAACCGCTTAAAGTCTAAATTAATTAATATATCAATTATTGATATTGTAATTTACTGACTATACCTTTGAGGGGCATTTGAAGGTGGACTACTTAAAAAAAACGGATCTTCTGGATAACGACTTCTTCATTGTGCGTAGCCCCTTCATCAGATGGAATGTGGACACATGGTGAATCAGATAGCATGTACTCCGAAACGTCGTGTATTTACACAAAATATATAAGTTGTTATTCAGAAAATGTGTTTTCTTAATGATTATATATATAATATTTTGTTCAGAATGTCTGGTGATTTTGTGTTGAACTTCAAATTTTGAGAAATGTGTCTTCTGTCCCTGTTCAATAAACTGTTTTAAATCTTCCCCTTCGTTCTTCCTCTATGAATAACTTGTTCCCTCTTCCTTTCCTGTTTGAAATTAGAATATTTACAATTGGCCAATCAAATTACTTTAAGGTGTTATGGCATACGTGTGTCACAACATATTGTTATGACACCCCTTTACGGCGTGCCACTTTGGGTTGTAAATAGTTTACATTACTAAGAAAATAACTGTTCCTAGGCCTGGCTTCAGCAGCACGAGTAGCCTGCAGGAAACGTCTATTTGCTTCGCACCATGCACACATGCAGGTATAAATCAGGTTATTATGAGCGATCAGCATAGGGTAACGAGACAAATCAAGCTTTCAGGCCGCAGATTTCTCACTTTAAAGTGCAGATAACTTCAGTATATGTCTGACTCTCCCCGGTGGGTATGTGTACTTGTAGACTGTCAACAAGTCCTGGAAACAATATTGAAAACATTGTTTTCTTTATAAATGCTTTTTGAAAAATCTCAAATTCAAACTATTTGATGCAAATCATAGAGACTTCTTGCGGCGTTCTATGTTGTAACAATCGTGGATAATTGTGGATGGAAATGATGATTATAAACTATTTACAGTCTAGGTGCAAGGGGAAGCGCTTGTGGATTAACTTCTCAGAACAAGTAGACGAAATCAAACTGATTAGTATTAAATGGGACCACCAAGTACTGGAGTCTAGTCAGGATTACACGTCATGTAGACTGTCACCAGTCTCTCAGGGACTACATGTCATGCAGACTGTCACCAGTCTCTCAGGGACTACATGTCATGTAGACTATCACCAGTCTGTCAGGGACTACATGTCATGTAGACTGACACCAGTCTGTCAGGGACTACATGTCATGAAGACTGTTACCAGTCTGTCTGGGACTACATGTCATGTAGACTGACACCAGTCTGTCAGGAGTTACACGTCATGTAGACTGTCACCAGTCTGTCAGGGGTTACATGTCATGTAGACTGTCACCCAGCCTGTCAGGAGTTACACGTCATGTAGACTGTCACCATTCTGTCAGGGACTACATGTCATGTAGGCTGACACCCTGCCTGTCAGGGGTTACAAGTCACGTAGACCGACACCCAGTCTGTCATGGAGTTACACGTCATGTAGACTGTCACCCAGTCTGTCAGGGGTTACATGTCATGTAGACTGTCACCAGTCTGTAAGGGGTTACAAGTCACGTAGACCGACACCCAGTCTGTCATGGAATTACACGTCATGTAGACTGTCACCCAGTCTGTTAGGGGTTACATGTCATGTAGACTGTAACCCAGTCTGCCAAGGGTTACATGTTATGTATACTGACACCCAGTCTGTCAGGGATTACCAGTCATGTAGTCTGACGCCCAGTCTGTCAGGGGTTACAAGTCAATCTAAACTTACACCCAATTTGTCAGGGGTTACAAGTCAATCTAGACTGACACCCAGTCTGTCAGGGGTTACAGGTCATGTAGACAGTCTCCAAGTCTGCCAGGGATTACCAGTCATGTAGAATGTCACCCAGTTTGTCGGGGTTACAAATCACGTAGACTGTCTTCTAGTCTACCAGGGGTTACAAGTCAATCTAGACTGACACCCAGTCTGTCAGGGGTTACAAGTCATGTATACTGACACCCAGTCTGTCAGGAATTTCATGTCATGTAGACTGTCCCCAGACTGTCGGGGCTGGATGTCATGTAGTCTGACACCCAGTCTGTCAGGGGTTACAAGTCATTCTAGACTGCCACCCAGTCTCCTAGGGGTTACAAGTCAATCTAGACTGACACCAACCTGCCAGGGGTTTCAAGTCAATCTAGACTGACACCAAGTCGATCAAACATCTCGAGACTGAGGCAGCCTGCCAGTGTGAGATTTTTCCCTCGACTATAGAGAGCCCTTGCGACTGAGAACAATGTACTTAGTTGTACTTAGAAGTCTATTAATGTAAATGTACTCTCATTTAAAGAGATTTTGAGACAGTCTACCGGTGTCCGAGGTGTATTTCACCTCTGGAGATGTCTAGAGATCTGATGACTGAGACAGTATACCATTTTCAAGTGTACCCTCATCTAGAGGTGAGGTGAGGTGAGTTGGGGTTTAACGCCGCTTTCAAGAATAGTTTACTTATATCACGGCTAGAAGCCCGCAGCACCATGTGGCTATGGATTGTGGTGAAACCTCCACGCATCGGCTGGAACTAGCGAACCATGGGTGGTACTACTCTGAAATTCAGTGTAGCATTGCGACCAAACCTTACTGCGTGTAGAACAGTTCACTACTGCAGACAAAGTTGCCGTGCCCTGGCGGGATTCGAACCATCTAGAGAGATTAGTTGACTGAAACAGTCAACCAGTTTGGGTGGCGTAATCTCATCTGAAGAGATCAGGAGACGGACAGTCAACCAGTCTGGGTGGGGAAGACGAAGAGAGTCTATCAGTGTGGGGGCGTACTTTCATCTGAAGGGTACTGGAGACTCTATACTTTCGTCTGAAGAGACCGGGACCGGGACCGGGATCTGGAAACTGAGACAGTCTGTCAGTGTTGAAGATGTTCTCTCCTCTGGGGAGATCTGGAAACTGAGACAGTCTGTCAGTGTTGAAGATATACTCTCCTCTGGAGAGATCTGGAAACTGAGACAGTCTGTCAGTGTTGAAGATGTTCTCTCCTCTGGGGAGATCTGGAAACTGAGACAGTCTGTCAGTGTTGAAGATATACTCTCCTCTGGAGAGATCTGAAAACTGAGACAGTCTGTCAGTGTTGAAGGTGTATTCTCCTCTGGAGAGCTCAAGAAACTGAGACAGTCTGTCAGTGTTGAAGATATACTCTCCTCTGGAGAGATCTGAAAATTGAGACGGTCTGTCAGTGTTGAAGGTGTTCTCTCCTCGGGAGAGATCTGAAAACTGAGACAGTCTGTCAGTGTTGGAGGTGTATTCTCCTCTGGAGAGATCTGGAAACTGAGACGGTCTGTCAGTGTTGAAGGTGTTCTATCCTCTGGAGAGATCTGGAAACTGAGACAGTCTGTCAGTGTTGAAGGTGTATTCTCCTCTGGAGAGATCTGGAAACTAAGACAGTCTGTCAGTGTTGACGATATACTCTCCTCTGGAGATCTCAGGAAACTGAGACAGTCTGTCAGTGTTGAAGGTGTTCTCTGGAAACTGAGACAGTCTGTCAGTGTTGAAGGTGTTCTCTCCTCTGTAGAGATCTGGAAACTGAGACAGTCTGTCAGTTTTGAAGGTGTACTCTCCTCTGGAGAGATCTGGAAACAGAGACAGTCTGTCAGTGTTGAAGGTGTTCTCTGGAAACTGAGACAGTCTGTCAGTGTTGAAGGTGTTCTCTGGAAACTGAGACAGTCTGTCAGTGTTGAAGGTGTTCTCTGGAAACAGAGACAGTCCGTCAGTGTTGAAGGTGTTCTCTGGAAACTGAGACAGTCTGTCAGTGTTGAAGGTGTTCTCTGGAAACTGAGACAGTCTGTCAGTGTTGAAGGTGTTCTCTGGAAACTGAGACAGTCTGTCAGTGCTGAAGGTGTTCTCTGGAAACTGAGACAGTCTGTCAGTGTTGAAGGTGTACTCTCATCATGATCATGAAAACGAGACTTAAAACATGACCTTGAGGTGAATTGTACTCATTTCTACTGGTTAAAAAACATGCACCATCCTTCTGCTGAAACCATTTGCATATATGATAATAAAACAATACCTTAAAATAGAGAATATTAAATTAAATCTAAATGCTCACGCAATTGGACAAAGGAAAGTGGGCGGGTCAAGGGGTATGGCTTAAAATTAGGGGGTGTGGCATGTTTAATGACCAGGTGTTTGTTCTAAGTTTGTCCAGCACTTGGTCTGACCTGAAGTGAGGAGCTGCAGTGTTGACCACACGCTGGACTCGACTTCAAGGTGATACTTGATGACCATAATCCACGAGGTTCTCGCTGATAGTACTGTATTCCTAACATGTGCAGTTACAAGTGGAGTCAGAGAGAGTTGAATATAGTAGCTTTCTTGTCATTCTCCAGCTTTAAAATATAACGATGCTGTTACATCGACTATGCTGTTGATATCACTGATCGGGGAGTAGATTTGTGCTCAGATATATTCATTCTCTGATAACTGTTAGAGAATGATTTTTAAAAATAAAAACAAATTATTCGTACCTTTTTATCTCCTGATGTTAAATATATCAACATCCGTTGCATCGATGAAGCAACCTTCAATATCATGTTTGTATATTTCAGTAGATAGTTGACTGGTGTTATCTATCGGTATTTTGTCCCCATAAATGTGGTAACAAAAGTACACAGAGTAATTCAGGTAAACAACACTGTATTGTTTCACATTAACTAGTATACTCTATACAAGCAAGTCGAGAATTTATTTGACAGGAAAATCCCATTCTCTCAGGCATTTAACACTATTTAATAAAGTTTTACTTTTACTTTTGAATGAATAAGAGTTCATTCGTGTTTCAAAGACTACCGGGGTATGTTTATCCAAAATGTCATTTTAGGTTCATTTTCAAAATTCAATTGACGAGTGGTTTTACTTATGAAAATATGAGAACTGATTAATTTTGTTTAATATAGAAATAGAATAAAACTGACAAGTAACACTTGATATACACAGCCTAGGTGTACACAGATTCAAAACTGAACATTTAGATTTTGTACATGAACACTAAATAATAGAAACGATTGAAACGAAATCGAGCCTCGCTAAAGCATCTACAATTTATTTAGCATTCCACTACAATAGGATTCCTGCCTTGGGAGACTGGAGATATCTCCACGTAGCTACAAGAGGCGAATTCCTATCGCACCTCGGTATAGAGGGGACGATAGGAGGGAACAATGCGCTGTGATGTATAGGTAGGTAGGTATCAGGGGGCCCAGTAGTACACAGTGTCCGGGATGTACCATCAATTACCACGAGTGTATCCCTGACACGGAGAGGCTTATTGGGGAGTTTGTTGTTTGTTACTCTGACAGGGGTTACTCCGGTCTAACCCGACACAAGGGGCATATCTACCCCCTGTGAGAGACAGACGCTCGGGGGATTCCACGGCTCATTGGCTGGTGGGTGGCTCGCTGGATATTGGGTTGGTTTACTCTGGCCTCTGACGTTCGGGTTCAGATCTGTTAGTCACTGGTTTTCATTAACCTTATCACCAGACAGTACTGTTGGTAATTGGTTTGAACTTAATATACATGTTATTTTACTTGCGATGGCTCGAAACCTTGCCGATCAGGAAACATCTATTGGGCTTGTTTCTGTATTTTTATTTTCCGGATATTGACAATGTAAGGTACAAACAAGTGTTTTTCACACAATGTTTTAGACTGCTTTAGACTACACCTACAAATTTAGTGATCGCGCTTAATATACTAATTCAATTATTCCAGTGCTTAGCGTATGGTGTTTCTTTTCAGATATTGTTAATTAGTGGATAACAAAAAGTAAGATGTTTAAAAACAATTACAAGCATTGTAAGAATAAAGAACAATAAAGAAGTATCATCCATAAAATTCGTGTATTCTTTATAATAAAAACGTCTTCATTGTCTCTGAAACACTACAGTTTAAAAGCAACACATCCATTTTGATATCTTAAAATTGCAAACATGCATAGTTATGAATAAAATGTTTGCTGCTGTCTGATATATCTATTTCAATGCTATAATCAAAATGGTGAAGGCAAACTAGTTACCCTAACTACAGGTGAAGCACATGTTAGTGATTGGACCAGTTAAATAAGCTATCAGACTGGACGATTACAATGTGAGGAGAGAAGTTTCATGCAGTTGACAGTAGAAGTTCCTTGCGTTGACACTGCGAGCGCTGGATGGAACACGTTAGCACTGCATCAACATGCAGGGCCCTGTACAGATTCATTCTTTACTATGTATATTACGATGTCGGGTGTTAGCACTGCATCAATATGCAGGGCCCTGTCGGGTACCAGATAGGATTCGAACCTAGACCTATCAAAATTAAACCCAAATCTGGAAAGGAAGAATGGCTGCTACACAAAAGACATACGATCACTAATCTCCGTCCCTGTTGCATTTAATCATATTAAAAGGCATGGACAGGCGGAAATATTAATTGACAGTTCTAACCAGGACCATTTTAAGAATGGTACATTATGTATTCATGTAATGTGACTTGCGTCTACTTCATTTACATGTTCCATAGATATTTCTTGTCCAACAGCACAGGTCCCTGTGAGATAAACTCTTCGCGAACATGATGGTATCGTATATATCTACAACAAATATCAAGAAACGTTGAAGTGGGATATACTGCCTAGCTTGTTTATAGCAGTCTTGATTATGTTAAATGTAAAGACATATATCTACACACGCTAATGATAAGCAGCGGCAATTATAACACACAGCATTATTATCATTAGTAGCATGTACATGCCTGATGTAAGGAAAACAGAGATTTGGACAGTCTGCGTTGTATCAACCGCGTATATCTCGCAGTATTAATTGAAATTTTAATATTTTGCTACAGATGAATTCATTGATTCAATGCACGAGTAAGAAATTTAAGAATATTGATGTGTTTTCTAATTTAAGACTCGTTATGTAGTGATCAGCTGACAAGTGTCTCTGAATGAAGAAGAAGAAAAAGAATTGGTAACTTGTGTGCCACGCAAACCTTCCCAATAACAGTGAAACAACAATGAAACATATTATATTAATACACCAAACAATTAAGCGCAAGCATATAGATACACAATAATACAACCCATACGCTATACAATGAAGTAAATAGATGTATTATACAGACGCTCTAAAGCAACTTACTTCGGTTCACTGCAGAACGAATATGACTTCGTGCAAGTGAGTGTCACAGGGTCTTTATTTGCGAGTAATAGTTTTAATGTATTACCCTAAAGATCACTTTTATCTCCTAAATCTCATTCTCGTTTAATAACTTTGTTTCATTTTGATAAGGTAGCATATCATCAGTAAACATGTGTCTTTCTCTTCATGCCATGATATCGTTAGCAGACGCTATATTGCTACATTATTTCAGAAAGAAAAATCTGATAAATTGTTACAATATGACTGATTGCATGATTTGAAGCAATGTATGTACCGGTAAGTGAAGGGATTGAAACGAAGTATCCTGTTTTCCAGGATAAGTAGTCTAACATTCTGGTCTCTGAAGTGAATTCTTTTTGTAAAATTTCAAGATTTGAAAAAAATGAAAACGAAATAGAAAGGTGCCTCTGAGATGTGTTCATTTTCAATCTTAAACTGAGCTCAGTAGACTTGTCTTGTTGTAGATTTACATCGGTTCTTGAAACATTAAGGGCTCTGGGTGACAGACTAGATATAATGGAATATCAGTAATGTTTCAGGGGGATATCTGAAACATGTTCTCGTGTTCTTAGTATGGCCAATCCAAATTGTTCGAAGTGAATTCATTTACAATGTCAATAACTCCTGAATATAGTCTTAATTCAAAAATAATAAAAGAAATAAACATTGTTCTGTATTAAAAAAAAATATTGAAATATTCCAATATTTCAATAAATGTGTATTCTTACAAAATTGTTGCATGAAGACATCGAAAAAAACGAACATAAAATATTGAACTCATATAACAGATATTCATGCTTATGGTCCTTGTGATACCATGGCCACTTATTTCACGAATTTCATTTCAATATTGTGTTTTACATTATTCCCATTATATCCACATTTCCCATAGACTTTTCTTTTCACATAAAAGATGTTCAATTCATCACGTTTAATCGAATGTATTATCATCCATTCATTGGCTATTTTGAAGTAAAATACAAAAACAAGGGTAAAGAATTAAATGTCTTAGTAAAACAAGTAGTTCTGAGAATTCAAGAATTTGACATTTTCACTGAATCCATGTAAATTGAAACAGACCTGCGTCCCCCAAGCTGTCTCTCCGCCCACACAAGTACCGACGTATGTAATGACTTGTTAACTTTAGCTCAACTAATTTACCTTTTCGCCAGATCAGAGAAGGAGTTAGTTTAACATTGGATACGCTAAATCACTCGTAATTGCTTCAAAGGGCGTGTTATCGGGTTTTAATTGCGTTTTGGCGTTGTAAAAAGGCGATATTTCGTAGATATCTAAGAAGACGCTGGTTTTAAATCTACCGGGAAGATTTAATTTAAATAGGCGAAGTTGAACGTGCCGGCGTGGCGACGTGGTAGAGATAGAGGAGAATACGGTATAGTTGATTTATAGAAACTCTTGTTCAGGCAATGAAATGTGTGATGTATAAAATTATGATGAACTTTTCTCTTCTGTGAATTGTCATGCCAGTACCATAAATGACAATAATAAGTATAAAGTTGTGATTATGAATCAATTATCTGACATGTTTATTTAATTATGTATTATACCTGTTCATCGTTTACATATCATATGCGTTCATCATGACTGATTTGTATATGTAATCAATGGAATCAATAATAGAAAATTAAATGAAATGTTGAAATGTTTTGCATATCTAATGATCTAATATCTAATCTAATGATCTAAATGATAAAATGTCATATCTAATGATATATGTTTGTAACATAGTTCATCGCAGAAATAAAACATAAAATAATGTATGTATTAGTATATGTGTACATAATTGCATTTTCGTTGAATCGGTCGGGACTAAGGATATTTTGTTAAAAATATTTACATGAAGCTTTTCTAGTAACAACTTGAAAATGTGAAAAGTGGTCACTCAACATGACACTGTTATATTCTTGAGAACGAAATTTATATTCAAAAACATGAAGAAAGAAAAAGAAGGATTAAAGTTACTCAACAGAATGTTTAGACCCTTTCTCTCCACACACAAATTTCAGTATCGATATATTCAAAATTTCAAATTAAGATCCGTATATAGACTTAACCAGAATAAAACAAGATTTTCAGGATAACAACTTCTTTAATAAAACACACACGACGTTTAGGAGTATATGCTTACACTAAAGCATATACATCGTATGTTCACAATAAAGAAGTTGCTATCAAGAAAATATTCTTTTCTTATATATTCAACTTCTAAATGCCCTCAAATACCAAGTACTTAACCAATGGTTATTGAGCTGATCCATCGTATCTTCTACTCCAAAACGTCTTCTTCTTTATTGGTATACATTTGTATATAGTTGACTCTAACTGTAGAAAACGGTTTTTTGAACTGTCTTTTTCCCCTCCTGATCTGACCGTTTTCTCCTTATCTCCCCGTTTCTATACCAACTTAATTACATATACATCACTTTTAGATCAACACCATTTCAAGAACTCAGACGGGGTGTTAATATATATACGTCAGGAGAATGTAGACACTTCCGATTAATTCAAGCAATTAGTGGGCTAAGTGATAGCCTTATCAACAAGTATGCATTTTGTAAGTTTCGTCTGGGCTTCTTCGCTCCACCCAAGTCAATATAGTATAGCTGCATGCGGTAGGTCTGTGTTAATAGTGGAACGCTAACGTTTTATCCCTCTAATTGAACAAAGTACGGGAGTTTGGTGAGAGGACATATTGTTAATGGCCCGTGACTTTCAAACACTAATTACATACGATTCATTTTTTGGCTATGAATTATAAAAACATAGAAAAGTCAATCTGGTTAATTTAAATTTTTCGTATCGTCACATTTCGAAAAAGAATTTTTTTAAGAAAAAAATTAATGCTGAAAATGGATTGATGGTAAGTTGCATAATAAGTATGACTAGTTTGAAGAGTCACTGCATTTGTAGTCTTACACTCTGACTATGAAAATATCACCATTTTGCTAAATATTGAAAAGGAGATTGTAAGAATTGGAATTTTCATAAAAAAGAGCCCTTTTCAATATTTTGTTTTACAGTTTAAGTGTTAGACAACTGAATTTGATATGTCACAAATAAATAAAATATGCGTATAAATGATATTTAAGGGAAACTATTGATACACAACGAACGTTTTCTATTGAATCAAGTTTTTATGTATAGAATTCTGAAATAAAATTGGTTTATCAAAGTAAACATCAGCTCGAGATTGTGGAGTCGAAATGGGAGAAGTTACTAATATTATGTTAAATCAAATCATTTATAAATACTATTTAGAATCATATTACTTTAATATGTATTTTATAACAAAAATAATAAACACCAACCCGACTTTCGTCTTCGTACACACGTAATGATTTATCTCTTTGGTTAGTGTTTTAATAGAGACGTGACAAGTTCTATGTTGTCCTTTAACATTTTTCTAATGTAAAGAAGAGAAATAAATAAATGACTTTATTATCAATATGTTTACTGAACACAAAAAAACCACACACCGTTGTTTTAGCAACTGTTGAAATGACATTAAAAGTATCTACAGTGAAACTTTACTGCAATCATTTATTGTATGAATGCTATAATTCCATCATATTAAATATAACATGTTCTAATCTGTTCAATTGAGTAAAAATAAATTAAAACATATTTATGTCGTCACTCAGAGAACAAACAATTGCCAAATATCGTCGTTTTTTGCTTTATTCCAAAATAGAATGATTGAAATATGAAATGTTAACAAAAATGTTTTCCAATTTATATCAAATATCGAAAGACCAATTATTTGACTGGTATCTTGAACGGGCAGCTATTAATTTTACTGAACTATTATATATAGAGAGGCACATTACGACATAACAATCAAATAAATTAAGCATTGTCGTAACATTGTTAACACATTATCAGCAACAATAGAAATGAAATTCTTGTCCATTCTAATTGCGGATTCGAAACCACAGTCGAGGACCTATAAAATAAGTGCTTTAATACAGTCTTAGTCTTTATTCAGCAGGTCTACAGCGGTGTATATAGTTATAGAAATATGTTGGTAAAAATCAAATGCACGTTTGTCTTTATGTAATATGATACACAAAATGAGAATAGCTTATATAAGAAATTAACATGTCAACATCGTCAGATATATACACTCTCTGTGTCCTATCCAAATATATATATATATAGTGAGACAGAGCCAGTGATAATGAGACTGAGACTTTTACCGGAGTACTTTTTTTCTAGGCAGCTTATTGTATTTGGGTTGAGAAAGAATGTATACACTGATGATGCTTTTGGTCTAATATTACTGTTAGCAAAATTGTTTATATATAAATGTAAGGTTTTGAAAACTAAACTGAATTTTAATCATTTTAAAGAAAACAATAATCTCATGTCTACATGGTGAATGTGTGAGAGAATGTGATGTGCTTTGTTTTGTGTAAAAAAAATCAACACAGAAATCCATCTCATTTATTTCTTTTAATCAATAGGACTCCCGCTTCCCTGGTCAGAAGTCCTTTCATGTAGCAGGGTTCTCTGTAATAAAAAGTTAATTACACACAAAATAAAATAAAATTTTAGGACTTTTCTTCCGGTATTTTGTTCCGAACACCGAGACTGAAGGTGTGAGACACACGGATTGTAACATAGACTAAAACTTAGATCGAGTGAGGCATGGGTGGGGACGCGGATAGAAAGTAAGATGTGAGATGTGGAACAGAAGGTGATACATGGAAATTAAGACAGAGGCTGAAATAGAGACTAACACTGGTTCTGAAGATTCAGACTGAGAAAAGGAGACATTAACAGAGAGTTGGAGACATTCAGGGTGAGACACTCAGAGAGTGAGAGAGAGGCAGAGACGGAGTGTTAGATTCACCTGCTCGGGGGTAGGCCTACATCTTACTTGAACACGCCCAAGTCAGTCGGTAACTGTTTACGAAAGCTTATAATAGCACTAAGAAAAATCGTAATCTTTCTTAAGAAACAACTTGTCAACCTTGCAGCGAAACCACACAAACCCTCTCTTTGACATCTCCAGAATGAGTTTAGACATGCAAAACAGGCGAGAAGCCGACAACTGCAGCGCGAGTGTAAAGTGACATGTATTGGCTGGATCCAGCCACGACATCTGTCAAACCGTCTATCATTGTGCAATCGACACGCTCTGACATTGACAAGTGTTTCACGTGTCACCGACTGCTTTCTTCTCCTGTTGTCTTTCCGGCGTGTTCGATGGTGAGCGTCTTGGTTGTCTTAAACAAGACTGGTATATACCCTTTAAAGATTATTAATTCCCATCACTGTCTACTTTTAATATACTAATGTCTTCACAAGAAGAAACTGTAATCATAAACTAAATAAATATATATTTTTTTTATTTTTCATGCGTCAAATCTCTGCCTCAAAACCGTTATATGTCGTATGTGCAATTGTGATTGTAACTACTATCTGTGGACGATGTATACACAGTGACGGTTTTTCACACCGCTGTGCTGTGACTTTCCATGTCATACCTTAGGGCCCATTATAATGGTCAAACTTGTTGCTACAACTTGTCGTATTCAACATATAGTCTCTACAAGAGCATGCAGGGAATAAACAAGTTGATACAACAAGGATGTCGTCATGATGCAACTCGCACGAATCGTTTTCTTCCGGAATATCGGAATGATACATGTTTTATCAAGATGTTTTAATGTTTGTATTACAACCAAGGCGGGACATCGTATAGTTCTGAATAGAACATTTATAGATGAAATAATCTTTGAAAATGAACCAACGTGTATTGTTCGCCTTCCCGAACATTCCCTCTCTGTTACCCTTCTGCAGATTTGTGACAGACGAAACTCGGTCATAATTACATAACAATAGGGTTTGATAACATCGGCATAGCGTGGATATCGTGTTGATATTGGTTTCATGCAGTGCATGCGTACTTTTGGATACGCGCATTGAATTTATACCACGAAAGTTACCAGTGTGGATGCGACATATCTTTGTGGTGGATTCGTAAACGATACTATACCTTCAGATATTGTTGTGAACTAATGGTTATATCCTACATTGAACATGTCGTCGTTACAAGTTCCCCTTTGAATCTCAATTCCAACATGAAGACATTGTTTAACCATATTGGACAATTCTAAACCATTAAACAAGATAATGGTCATTCAAATGTATAGCTTTGGGGATTTTCTGACATCTGTCAAAGCTAAAGATTCGAAACAACTTGTGATTTACAAATAAACCGGCGACTTTATTCTAAATGGTTTTGGACACAATGTTTGGCATTAAGTTAAAAATTGATAAATGGTGAATATTATTTTAATGAAATATACTGTCGACTTATTTTATCCTTATATTATTACATGTATATGTATTCTTTAATTCTACACAATGACGTAATGAAACAAGCTAAAAAGTCCTATGTCCCTTTCCAGTTTCGCTTAATTAACGATATTTCAAAACGACGATCATGCCTACCAAAAGGCAATTTTTTTTAAACATGATCAAATTTGGCCGAATCCGCTACCAGGAGTATACTTGTAAAGAATACCACCACACTGGACAATAAGTGATGACGATACCTTCTATCTTCTCCCGGCATACACAACTGTCACCATCACACATAATCCAGGAATGTTCAACAAATAAAAAAAGAGTGGGTTTGGTGTTTTATCGTTATAGGAAGAGAAAAGCGTATTCCTTTCCTTGATTTTTACTATAGACGGTCAATTGTTAGCCGTGTCAAACCCTAAGCATCGTGGTGGAGTATGATGGTGGGTTTATTTGAGTAGACGCAGATAGACGTACAGGGAGTGTTGGACTGTATACACAGTGCTATCTGACGATCTCCTCCAACAGATGGTTGGGTGTGTTCTTCCGTCTTTCCTGGCCTGTCTGTCTGTATGTCTATAATAATACGGCATCATGTAATATAATTACTGAACACGCTAGTTATATTCTCCATCCATATAATATTGATGTGAGGTTCTAACGAATCCCTTTCATGGCGGGCACCAATGGACAGATTTCGTCCCATGAGTGTAGAACGATATTCCTCAAGATTCGGACCCCCGCCTTAACCGCAAGCATGTTATATGGAATGGGTATTCCTGAGGGTACTGAACCCAAATATTACAAGATTTATGTGGGATTTGAACTTGGATCCTATAGCTGAGGGACCCATAAGATAATCTAGTACATTCTATCGGATTTCTAGCAGATTTTGAAAACTTTAAATAAAAAGTATTCTTAATCAGCTCCACTCTGAAAATCAAGTCTTCAGTAAATTCAAATGCAGATTCGATAGAAAAACAACTCATTTATCCTTTCCTTCTTTTTATTATTATTTTCGTAAACGAGAATGCATAGTCTAACAGGCTCTTAAAATCCTAATTTAAATAAGTATTCATATGCATTCTCTTTCCACAGGGGTTACTCCCTTCAGATTTTCTATCCTAACCTCTGTTCTTATTGGGCTGAATTCGCTGGCAGAAAAGGGATCTGATTGGTTGCATTTGAATCTAGTTATGCAATCAGCGACGCCGTTGATAAAGATAAGACAGATAAAGAAGACCAATATAATACCGAACATAGTTCATTTGTATTATTTACATCAGACGTATTCGAAGGACATATTCAGATAAGCAAAACCTTTTAGAGTCAAATACTTAGATCTTTGAAAGGCACTCGGTCGACAAGCCGCTGAAAGATGAGTTTTCATTGGTGAAGAATCAGGGATACAGTACGGGGTTTCCCTTTTCCCCGGTAGGGAAATTTGCTGGTGCCGGCAAATTCAGCCCATTAAGAACAGAGTTTAGGAATCGAAATCCGAAGGGAGTATCCTCTGTGGGAAGAGAATGATTCATGTGAGAAAACATTAACCGAGGTGCAAAAGAAACTTTACACCCTATTGTTTCACTCATTCAGTAAAAATAACAAAACAAAGTGACATGATAGAACCGGGATATTTTTTTTTTTTTTTTTTTTTTATTTGCTCCCATGATTGTTACAGAGTTATAAATGTTTAACAGTCATACATTAAAAGGCATATATGTTGTTGGAGAGTGAGTGAATATATATCATAGAATAGTCTTAGCTACTTAAAGATGGAATGAGTGGAATCCATTTTTTGTTGAAACTTTCCATTTCATGAATTTAAAATTTCATTTTTCCCAAAAAATTAAAACCACATAGAATTATTCCTTGGCTGATGACTAAACGCCTGCATTTTTCAGTTTTAGAGATTCTCTGAAAATGGAAATGAAACCTGAATCTAAACTTGCTTTACAGGGCGAAACCATGTCGTATTAGGTTGACATCAAGGTGAAATAATATCAAACACTGTATGAGTGAATCAGATTAGAGAAAGAAGCAATCAAATGAAACGGGGAGCATTCGGGAAGCATTTTCATGTTCAATTTTTCTTTACCGTTTGTAGTGTTTGGATGTCAAACGTCAATTTAATTTCAAAGGTTTTTTTGTCATATTTAACAAGCCTGAAAATATAGTTCTGTTATCTCGCGAAGAAGATGTCTACTTTCACACTTTCACTTTTCAAAAAGTTTACTGTAAACGTAATACGTGTTGGACGATTTCGTATTGATTTCAATTCTATTTCAAATATACTGTATAGCCGCAGGGAGACTATGTACGTGTCCTTTCATAAGCGTAAAACAGCACACGCAAAGGTGAAATGATAGCCGAAAACAATTTAGTCTGTACTGATAAGGAATGTCGAAATTAGTGTTGATATCTTCAAACCCGTTGTCAAAACATTTCAAATATTTAAAGGATATTAATTCATATGGTTCGGGAGGTCCGGTCCGAATACTGGTCGAGTTGTACAAACAGACGGACCTGTTGATGTCTTGCTTGCCATGTACTGTAAGCAGTACGGGATAGAACAGAAACAGTACAACCAATATTGCTGCTGCAAAGTTAAACTGTCAAGTTGTAAAAGCAGTTCTTTGTTTTTTATTCATTGCAATGTATTCAACGGTTCCATATGGGGATACTAAAGAGGGTACAGATATGCCTTACATCAATGTACACGTATACGGCTCTAGTCTAGTTGTTCTATTGTCTAACAGGGCTATACGTAGTCAGTGTCCGGGGCATTCACTTGGAAAGTCTAGGGATCAATCAATCAAACAATCTTTATTCAATACTTAGAGGTCACAGGCCTATAGTACATTTAGTGAGAACAATATTTACACATGTGTACAATACATGTAACAGCATAGCACATCACTTCACATATTTCTGTTATTTGACATTTATTCATGCTACATATAAAATATATTATATCATTTCACATCTAATGACGTCGTATATTATATTTTTAAATCATATACATCACAACCAAACATATATTACATTATTTCATTAAATCAGTTACTTCGATCGGTTCATAAGTGAGTTAAAACCATGTTTCTCGAATGTAATTGCGTAGCAATGCATTAGTCGGCAGCCTCCGCAAACTTACTTTCCAAACAAAACATCTGAGCCGGTTTTTATCCTTCACGTTGCCAATGGTATTAACAACCTTCATTTGACATAAACGATCAAAAATATTTTGCGAGACCAACATAAATAACTGTGTATATACATGTTGAATGCGAAATGTTCGTTCTCCTGCAGATCGATTAAAAAGGTATTGGTCATGAATTATCGGGCTTCTCCTTGTTTCAAATGTACTCACAACTGCAGTCACAACGCTAATGGGGAGTGGTAATGTCACCAACTGGTATGGTCCATGTTTATCAGTCTCCCTGAATTGAACAATATGTCGCCACACGGTGTCACGTTTTATACTCTGTGTAACACCTAAAAAAGGTGTACCAATTTTTTTTTTATTTCAAACAAATCTATTGATGATACTATTGAAATATACGCTGCGTTTCGTTGATAATACAGGAATCTTTCAATTATGGTGAGGTATACCCTCGATCTTTTTTCTATAAGGCAACTAAGTTTGCGTCGAATCGAAGATATTTCATTTCAAATCTGGCTCACCTTTTACGAAATGACTTGGATGATCTTTGTCTTTGTCACTGGAATGAAGTTGGAACCTTTTTTTTTAGCACATACTAAATATTTTAACATGTCAATAGAGTCAAATTATTGAAAAATTAAAAGAAAACATCGATTTATTATTCTCGATTTCTAAATTGTCTTCTGCAGAAATCTAGGTAAGTGAACTGAAATGAGCGAGTTAGTATATTTTATGACGCTTCATCAAATATCGATCTCTCGTCGAATTTGTTGCGAAATACGATGACGAAATGTGATTAACTTTCTTTCTTTCGTTTGTAATCAAATTAATTGTAGCTTGTTGGGTTTTCGTGAATGTATCTTCAACTAAAGTAGCAGATATTGGAATTATTTTTTTGACTGGTGTCTGAATTGAGTTCAGACCTTGAAAAAAAGAGTTTTGTATTGAAAAACGATTATTTTTTGTCCGCAACCATCATATTTTTTTAGCTAAATAGGTTTACAAACATGAAGATAATTTGTATGATTATATAACTTGAGTATTCTGTGTAGGCGTCGTTTTCGACATATTATAATGCCTTAATCCATGATGATGTTTAACGAATCCAAGAGAGGAGTCAGGTTTTGAAGTTTTTAAAGATATTGGGACTACAACTACACTATTTTTTTAAAAACGTCTCAAATATGAACATTTATTTTTTGGGTAACCCTCCTTAATCATTCCCTTCCAGAGCTTCTATCCATTAAACTAGGAAGGGTTGTTAGGAACCATATGATTGCCCTAAGCGTGACTGGATGGCTCAAGTAGGAAACACTCATGGAGGACACACACAGCAGGTCAGAGGAGCAGTGGGTATTGGCCCTCAACTGTAGCATGCTTCGAGGAACGATCCATGTCATTATTGTCGTAGATTAGTGTGCATAATTTTTCTAATGTGTGACAACCAAATTACCAATATCAGTTATATTTTCCATTATCTTAAATATGTTTAAAATGCATCATAAGCATAATTGTTTTGTGATGTTGACCATCGATTAAGATGGAGAATTTATTCATGATAAAAAATTCTTGGCTTGATTCTGCTTCTCATGCATTCTCCATTATGTAACTAGCTTGACTACATTAGAATATATGTCAAAACGTTCAGAATAGAGAAATTGTATATCCATAACAACTGTCTTAATTCTTCTTAATCTTTCCTAATGGGTACACAACATCACAACTTTTGCAATTATATTTCACTTCAATAATTGTACCGGTATGTTGAAAGTTAAACAAAATAAAAGATTCATATTTTATTTGTTTATTTCAAAGATCAATGAGACAACAACAGACATTCATCTCGTACACTCAATAAACAGTTCATTCATCAAGCAGTCTTAGACTGACAGGTCGACCCTGGTTTCGCTAATTACACAAAAATAAATAAACGTATTTCATTGTCACTTGCTTTCCTGAAGCAAAATATACTCAACCAATCTTTATTCCTGAAAATAAATTTAAAACATCTTGTCTTTATCAAACTATACCCTATGGTCAAACAAATATATTGTAGTTGCAAATCTATATATTACAAGAAAATAGACATGTATTTAACAATTTCTTCGCTTTGATAAGTTTGAATGCTGATTTGAAAGCATTATTTAGAAAGGTATGTATACAAGAAAGAATTTCAGAGTCCTACATATTTTTACAAATATGTTAACATACATTTGTACTAGAAGCGAAATATGTCATTAAAGTAGAGATTGAATAGATTCTAGTAATAATTCCAGATCTAAATATCCTGAGGTATCATCAATGAACTACAATGGGATGTCAACTTTACATATCTAATGACTTTGATGATGGAAAATATGGAAGCCTTTATCACAAGTTTGAGGGCACGGCAAAAACTGAGCTCATCGAGCGATTACTCCCTTGCTGTAATTCAATACCTTTCCCAAGTCTTCACGTTCAGCCTTTACAAAATCCGTGTTACAAAATCCATATTTGGGATAAAACAATCATATCATAATCAATGACCGAGAGATTACATATTAACAAGTTTACATATCAATTGAAGAAACAGTTTACTTTAACGTATTATTATCCTGTTCCACCAGAGTATTTGTTCCACCAGAGTATGTGTATCAGCTAGGCTCCTCAATGTCTTTGTTTTGTTTATAATCAGCCAGTGTAATGACATCAACAATGGCAGTGCATGGATGAGAAGACCATTGAGCAACCATCACATTTTGAATCACATTTTGTCGGCTGAAAAGATAATGCTATACAAAGCAATGATTAATCAACCTTCAGTGATACGAGGTGTAAGCTGATCAGAGAATCAGGGGATGGACAGTTTCTCATGGATACTTATACCCTGATGGAACAGTATGATGTATCTTATAACGAAAGTAAACCTCTCTGCAGTGGTTCTGGACTAAATTTCAAAATTGTAGAGAGAGGTTTTGCAATCAATTTAAGAAAGCAATTAAGTGCAACAAGGTTGAAAATGGAGTTATCACTTGACAAGCCCAATGTTATCTTGTGTGAGATGTTGGCTTCAAAGAACTTGTTCTACATGTTGATGGAGTCATAGTTTCATCATACCTAATATATATAATTTTATATATATATATGTATTTTATGAAAACATACATTTCTCTTGCCCAAGAATTCATACTTCTTACAGACTTCATGGCATAACAAACTTAACAATTATTGGTCTCCAAAAAAGGTAACAATATAATTGACCTCCGATAACATAAACCAATCCAAAATGGGACCATAGTTTAGTCTCCCAAATTCATGTTTGGAAATCGAACTTTACAGCCTCCGAATGTTGTCAGTAGTTTCGGAGGCTCCAAGTTGATAAGTACTATGTAGACAACCAAAGAATATCATTCTGCTGATTTCAATCCCTGAATACGTTGACTCGCTGCGTTCTGAGAGGGTGTTGTGTTAGAGTACGTCTCCTTCCATTCACTTCTGTGGATTTCTAGAATACCAGTTTCTTTGCTAACCCAACTGCAAAAAAATAAGTTCATTTTATTGATTATAAAACTAAATTAATTGAGTACATCTTAAACAGAAGAGCCATCAACATTTGCAATGGACAAGCATGAAGCTTTATCCACTGAAAATCCATATCACTAGTGCTAAAAACAGAATGACATAATATTTTCTAATAATTTCCAACAGTTTCGAAGAGTATTCTGAGCATCACAACTTGAAATTCATAACCAGGACATTTTCGCGAATTTCCTAGGCAGTATACTTCATGAAACTAATATTTCTTCATTGCCATTACGTTTTCTAACATTCCATCAACAAGACCAAGAGTGAATGTCTCCCATTGACAGTTTCCTCCCTACCGGACTCTCCCTGCTGTTTGCGCTTGATACCCGCTCTCAACACTTCCTGCTCCTGATTGACAATTTTGTTAGACCCGGGTCTAGGCAGCTTAGATCCGTGGCAAGGTGGAGGTCGGTTGCTGAAGTAGGACAACTGGAGAGCCTGCAACATGGGCAACATGAACACTACACAAGATGGTCTGTACCATGTATACCTGGTGGAAAATACAGTATCATCATAAACTGCAAGTGTTTTGATAAAGATAGTGGAGTTTAACTTTATGTTTATCAGTTAGATGTGTGATGTACATTAGTAGTCAACATTGGAAATAGGTTACTATTGGTGTGAAATTAAGACAGGAGAGTTTAGTTTTATAACCTAAAACTGGCTCCCACAGTAGATATCGCTTGTGTGAGATCAAGCAATATCTACAATATTGGTGATCGGAATTATCTTTGTAAATTGGAAGGAATCGACTAAGAAATTGAGCTGATGGAGACGGCATGAAACTAGGTGGACAGACATCAGCGTCTGGAAGGTTCATAGAGCAAACCTTGGATATTTGTTACTTTAATCAAATTGTGGTGGTATATATGACATCAAAAGACACTTGGACAATTCTCTGAACAAGCAGATAGACATGTGACGTACCTCGGTCGCGGTGCATCGTTTGAGGGGGTCCATGATGAGGAGTTTCTCCATTAGCTCCAGCAGGTCCTCCCCGGCAGCAATGAAGATGTCCTTCAGGGGTTGCCGTGGATACTGCTTGAACTTGATGTAGTCAGGCAAGTGCTGCATGTTCTGTCAAACAGAGAGAGGAGCAACTTGGTAGAAAGTGATTAGTCTTACAATCAGACTCTGAACAAAGTATTCATTTGTAAAATACCATCATTTTATGAAATATTGAAAAGCAGCCTATGAGAAATAGGATCTGAAACACCTCTTTTTCAATATTTCATAATGGGGATATTTTCAAAATAAATATGTAAGTGTCAGACTATGAAATGATCAAAGGGATAAGAAAGTCATTGAATGAAACTGAATGACTGAATGATCAGCTTCCATATACAGTAAAATGAGATGCAAGGTCTAGCTACAGATCTTTTATAAATGCTTGTTTGCTATATTACTTTCAAGACAACATTTCAAAGTGATAAAGTGAACAAGAAATTTGCTTCAATTTACCACAATACGTAACTAATCAAAATATACATAATATATATGTTATGTAGCCACAGTGATGTAGGCAATCTAAGCAGATTGTCCACTGGCCAGAGTCAGACTTGCTATTTCAAGGTAACAGTATCAATTTGCCACTTAAAGGCCATAGCCCAAAGTCATAACATGAAGGATCAACTTAAGTTAAAGAGCTCTACACAAGTGGGTCTGACAGGACAACCAGTCACAAAGATCAAGGATGGTGTTGATGCTGAAGCACAGGTTCATTACAACATTATATCTACATTTCTTTTAACACCAATACGTACTGGCCAGTCTTCCTCCAATGGTGTACCGAGAACTTGAAACATTCTGCTAAGTTGGTCCAGATCAGAGTCTCCGGGCAAGAATGGTACCTGTTGTAATATGAATAGATCTACCCTTAAATTAACCTGTTCAACAAGGATATTCTGGAAATCCTCACTTACAAGTCTTCAGAATTTCCAACCAATCAAAAACATCGCCTCATCTAAACCAAAATGACTACTAAATTTGGGTGGTTTAATTTTAAAATATTCAAGCATGAACTGTTAATTCAATTTAATGAATTTAATTGTTTTGATTATTTGATACAATTGGCAAAAATTGTGGCATGAGAGATCTATTAAGAAAATAAATAGCAGCATAAAGCTTATTCAAAATTCTACAAAAACAAAGACAATATGAAAAAGAATACAATGAAAATATAAACTAGTTTACATTAGCAGTCATGCATTTATTAAACAAAACACAATTAGCTCTGTAGAACTTACACGTATAAGTAATTCTGCAAGTATACAGCCCACTGCCCACATATCTACTCCAGTATTGTAGAACCTTGCTCCAAATAATAGCTCTGGACACCGGTACCATCTGTAAAAGAGATACCATTATTAATAATAAATATATATGTGTGTGTACATAGATAATCCTATAAGTCTTCTTTCTTCATATCACCACTAATGGTTGTGATAATGCTGAAGTGGCATAAACCCATAATTGAGGACCTGTGTAAGGGGAGGTAACCCACCTTGTGACGACTTGATGAGAGTATGGACGGGTTGGTGATCCGAAGAACTTGGCAAGACCAAAATCACCAATTTTTAAAAGACCTTGTTCGTTGATTAGCAGATTGTTTGGTTTCATGTCCTGTAAACAAACAAATAACATAAAAGTAATTTAACAATATATAATTTTCATTGATTGATCAATATTTCTCCAAAAGTATTTTAACTGACCAAATTATATCAAAACAATTGGAAACAACTATGACTATTTGGAAGATGGATTGTCAACCTCTCTTCCATGATAATTTATAGTATTTTACCAAGGTATTTGATGAAAAATGACTTTACTGAAATATAATACATGTAGTAAGTTGTTACATCTTACATTATTTTATAACAAATGACAAACATTACACATGAGAATCAAGTGACTGACCCTGTGTAGAATCCAATGAGTATGTAGATATTCCAGTCCTAGGATTGTTTGTAGGATATAAGATTTTATATGTGGGGGAGTAAACACGATGTTGGAGTCCTTAATGATTATCTGAAAACAAAGCACATTCTTGTAAATCATCAATACATTCTAGTTCCCTTCTAAATTTTTAAACTCAATTAATATTATAAAATTTGTGTGACGTACAAACCGAAAATACACTTTAATGTATGGTGTTCTGAACTTTATATACAACGGTTCTACAAATGTTGTGAATCATCTCACCCCTAAAATAAACTAAATGTAAACATGCACTGTTTTACATTGTGTCAACACAAGATCTTCAATTATTAATAATAACCTCTATTTATTAATTGATCAATCATATCTGAAATGAAGAATGGTCTCACCTCCAGATCCGTTTCCATAAAGTCGAACACAAGACTGACATTGGACTTTTGACCAAATACATCCAGCAACTGACACAAAAGTAGAAAAATTCAGTATAAATTAAGAGATATCATTTGAACAACAGTGAAATGAAATTAACAGTATGTGAAGCTTTTTAAAACTATTTTGTTGAGTACTGACCCCGATGATATGTTTATGACTGAGTTCTTGAAGCAGTTTGATTTCTCTCAGTGCAGTTCTGTTGATTCCATCTGCAGCTTCTGCTCGTGTGCCCACTTTTATCTGGAAATGGAAAATGATCGTCAAATTCGTCATATGCAGTGCTGTAGGGTAAGGTATACACCTAAGAGATAAATGTTCATTTGTTTATCTCAATAAAATGAAACATATATACTAGCTAGTATATGATATGTATGAAGTAAGCAAATGTTTGCCGAGCACTGCCGAGGATATATGAATGAGTGTTTACGATGTTAATAGTTACCAACCTAAAACTACAATCTTGTAAATTTTCATGTAAATTTAAACAATTAACACAAAAAAGTGCGACCTGACCAAATATAACCAGCTTATGCGCTTTTGGACAGGCCTTTTTTCAAAACTGATATATGCAAAACCTATGTCACAGTAAAGATTAGAATGTTATTGATTAATGATAGGCCTATATGTCTATTAGACTGTCAGTACCAATGTGTGATACTTTCATGGCTAAGATATATTCATGTGATTGATAAAGTTTTAGAATATAGAAATAACACATTTAATGTATTTCTCATAAAGAATTGTCTATTTACCTTTTTGACTGCAACAATATCCCCAGTTTTGGTGTCCTTTGCTTTATAGACAGTAGCAAACTGTAAGAAGAATAGTATGATTATTCATGTATGTTTAATAAATTGTTTTATACACATAAACTATAATATTTCTACAGTCAGTGGCCAAAAGTCTGTTCGCAGTGACGTAATTTCCATAAACTTACATGTTATTTATCTATTGCGAGAATAATTTCCATAAGTTATTTGTTTTGCAACTTGTTATGAAATCCTTTCCAAAATATTGCAAATTATCTCAGCTACAGACACATAATTAACATTAAATTTTCCGATTATTTGTACTAAGAAAAATACATCTTATTAAACAACACATATGCAACATTCCATCGTCACCGATTACCGTCAATGGAACATTGGAATCACAAGTTGTACATACGATGTTAAACAAGTGTCATTCAAAAACTAATCAACTGGTAAATGAAATGTAATTATGTGCGCATGGCTGAGTTTATTTCAAAGCTGTCTACAAAATATGGCAGCAATTGCATTTTTACTTAAATTATGAAAATTATTCTCGCAATAACTGATTAACATGTAAATCTATGGAAATTACGTCACTGCGAACAGACTTTTGGCCAATGACTGTATATTAAAAACATTTTCTATCACAAAGTTCTTAAGATATATACTTGAAATTACAATAAAATGGATATCCCTTTAGAAAGAAATTCTGAAAGATTTTTTTAAAAACTTGTCACAATATGCTCTACCAATTTAACTTTTTTCACCTAATGCTTACGGTAAAGGAGGACTTTAACACAAGTTTTTGAAGTCTAAAAACGAAGTGTGAACGTGAGAGTTGAAAACAACGTGGGTCCATTGAACTTTACGGGGCGATTTTGAGGATCTGCATTTCATGAGATAAAAACCAAATGTACTTTGAGACCAATTGACTATTTATTAAGTCCCAACCTGTCCCTCTCCCAAGAATTCGATTTTTTCATATCGTTTGGTTCTGTCATCTGACATAGCAGCACAAAACTCGGTGCCAAGGAACCCGCTACACACAAAGCGCCACCTATTTCCGGGGAGTAATCATTGCTTAGGAGGAACCAGTGATTTCGTAAGCAGAACGGATTCGTAGACGTTGGGTTGGTAGACGGGTTAAACAATTATTAAATTATGAATTATTTACATTAATTTTGAATGATAGATTTGTTGATAGATAAACATCCTCTCTGCTTCACAAATTATTAACTTAACCAAGGTATATACTAGCTATCTGTTGTTGTGTACCTAGGTGCTGAAACTTCGTACTGTACAGAAAGAAAAAACTTACTTGTTTCCACAGGGGCTGGAAAAAAAGTTCCTAGGTCCAATACTATACATCCTATATTAATAAATAAAGATTCAGTAAAGGGTGTATCGTATCGATGTATTCGACCTGAACTGTTTTTTTAAGTAATACAAACACCTGTGATAGTCAAAACGGCGAGAAACCCAACCGGAGACGTTTGTCAAAAAGGCAACGAATTGGTCGGAACGACGAGAAAGTAGCCAACGTAAGATGGACAGCAAAATTATTAAATATATGTATGTACATTGATAATATATATACCTATATGTATTCAATATAATACCCAACGTAATTATGATGCATCCTGGGCCATTCATAATCATATTGTACAATTTTTTATTTTTTATTTATTTATTCATACTGACATCGCGAACCTAGCAACATCAGATATCGATACAAAGACACTTTTAAAGGGAAAGTTCTATCACCGATCTATCGGCAGCATCTGCCGTATTGGATTCTTGGCATTACGTGAAATGAAAACATGCTATATTTAAACCAATTTTACACTTTCTAAAAAATAAAACATATACAATGATAGAAAATTCACATAGTAACAGATAACACATAATTAAACTTATAAATAATATGCTGTTAGACCGTAGCGAAATTTTCCCCACTCGCAGCGCCGATGAATGGCTTCAGTTCTCATCGTTTTTATTTTCAACAAGAGTGCGCTTGCTTTTATCAATTTGTGAAATATAAAGACATCAAAATGTTACTTTCATTAGTATCTTTCAATTTGACTGTTTTAATCATGTATTAATAACATATATGTGTAAACAGGAATATCCTCTCGAGTTTCGTTTCCACAAAAAATACCCCAATAGAACCCTCCTTTTAACACCTTCTATGTTGGTTTTGAAAAATGAAATATACTTGAATCATCCCCTCTCAATATACTTGAATCATTTGAGATCTTTAGTGTCTATTTTGTGTCATCATAATTGAGTAATGCAGTAGTAGTTACAAATATCTTGGAACTCAAATTGATAATAAGTTAAATTTCTCTGAAAATACCAATCGTATTTATAGCAAGTGTCAATCTCGCCTTCACTTCCTCAGGAAGCTCCGATCTTACCACATTGACTCAACTATTTTGGCTCTTTTCTATAAAACCTGTGTTCAGTCTATTCTCATGTTCTCTATCCAATGTTGGTTCGGCTCCCTGTCACTAACAAAATAGAATCAAATTAAATAAGATAATTAAACAAGGAGAGAAAATTTCTAATCGGATCTTTAAGACATTAGATGAACTTCATGAAGGACAGGCTCAAAATTTGGCTTAAAATATTATCTGTGACCCTTCACATGTTTTGCATGATTGTTTTGAATTGTTACCCTCTGGCCTTCGGTATAATGTACCGACGTGCAAAACCAAACTTTATAAAATGTCTTTTGTACCAAAGTCAATTTCTCTATTGAATAAGCGTTAATGTTCCCATCATCATACTCTTTGTCCATGTTATATAACAATGTATGTATTCCATGTATTTATTATAAATGAATTGTATAATTTTGGATTTATGCTCACTCAGTCGTGAAACAAATTCCCTAACGGGCAATAAAGAATTATCTTATTATCCCCCGCCACAACGAAGTTGGCGGGGGATATAGAAATGAGCTCCGTCCGTCTGTCCGTCTGTCTGTCTGTCTGTGCGTCCGGGCTTTTCCATTCCAGCCTCAAACTTCAAAACTATTCCATTTATTTTGCTGAAACTTTGTACAGGTATCAACCAAGTAGTTTAGATGTGCCTTTTGCTATATAGAAATTTGAATTTTATTTATTTTTTTTACGGATGCAAACAGTCTGGACTTAGAACCAAGAAGAGGGAAAAGTATATTCCGGCCTCAAACTTCAAAACTATTCCATATATTTTGCTGAAACTTTGTACAGGTATCAACCAAGTAGTCTAGATGTGCCTTTTGCTATATAGAAATTTGAATTTAAAAAAAAAGGTTTTACGAATGCAAACAGTCTGGACTTAGAACCAAGAAGAGGAAAAACTATATTCGGGCCTCAAACTTCAAAACCATTCCATATATTTTGCTTAAACGTTGTACAGGTATCAACCAAGTAGTCTAGATGTGCCTTTTGCTATATAGAAATTTGAGAATTTTGTTTTTGTTTTTTAACAAATGCAAACAGTCTGGACTTGGAACCAAGAAGAGGGAAAAGTATATTCCGGCCTCAAACTTCAAAACTATTCAATATATTTTGCTTAAACTTTGTACAGGTATCAATCAAGTAGTCTAGATGTGCCTTTTGCTATATAGAAATTTGATCACTTATGAGTTATGAGTTATAACAATTTTCAAGAAAGTAAATGCATTATATATTCAAAATGCATAAATATATTCAAAATTCCTACATGGCGGGGGATATGGCCGACTCTGTCTGCTTGTCTTATCTTATCTTACTGCCTTACATGGTTTTGTAGTTATGTATTCTGATCAGTGACGGGTCCAGGAATTCCGCGGATGCGCTTAACTCGATCTCAATTGTTGTTTTTCTAAACTTCGCTCATCCTCAAGATGATTATGTCCGAAGGTAATGGATACTTTCTTGGTCATGTCGCCATCTGTACTGTATTACCTTTGTAAGACTGCTGTCAAGGTCCGAGTGGAGGTAATTAGCAAAGAAAACAGTTGCAACGTGAGCACACTACATACTGATCTATTGGTTGTCCGAGGGTAGTAAATGTTGAATTGGGACTATACACTATATTGTGATATCCGTATTTCTCACATTCAAAGACCATTTAAACCCCCAAAATATTACTTTGAGTAATGTTAAGTATATTTCCAGTCGAAATTGTTGTACATAACTATTAAGTGTATGTTGTGTAAATGAAAATATGCTTGTATGTACCTGCGGCAGTTTGCAGCCTGAGTTAATAAAAGTTCCGATTCAGTCACACCAATATGTCTTCCAAGCTCAATCCAGGTTGTCAAGCTCAGTGCAGGTTTTGAAACCATAAAACTTCATGTACTAGTTCAGATTTCTAATGTATCTGTTTGTGGACCTACATATAGTCCTTATTGGTGGAAGGCGCAGGGTCATTAACAGGTTTCTCCTTCGTTTCTCTTTGATCTTTTCCAGAAATTGCAGCAGTTCATTTGCTTAATACACACCATTGATGGCAGAACCCAAATAATCAATCATCATTACACCACGGGAGTTCCAGAAAACAGATGCCATGACCTTACCGATGGAGGAACATGTTTTTGGAGGTGGGTGACGTAACATGTTTCCACTGCATGCTTTGGCTTTTTGTCTCAGGATCAAAATGGTGAAACTAGGTTTCATATTGAGCTCTTGCACTAAATTCTGTCACTTTCGAAGAAGAAAGTTCGAAGTAAAGACTATAAAACACTGTTTATTCTAGAATTTGTTCTTTTTTGTTTATTGATAAACTATCACAATAGTTATTGCAATAGTAGGTCACAATAGACTATCGCAATCGTAATAGTTAGTCCTGGTAGGTCAAAAGTCACCCCTAATCTTTATGGTCAATTGTTCTAACAAATTCAAGTAACATACATTGCGGGGAGCACATCAGATGAGAAAACTTTTATCTAACGTGAGCATTAAAACTTTTTATTTTCAAATGTCACTTTTACAACAGCTTGATTGCCAACTGACTCTGAATGCAACGAATCAGAATTCTCTAATTCTAGCCGAGAAAGTGGTCCATTTGCTGAAGGAAATTAACTTAAAGCAAAAGATCTATCAGCAATTTCCGCCATCTTTTTTTTTTTGCATTAATTTTGAGAATCAAGCATTAAGAAACCTTTGTGGTGGAGAGAATGGGGTACATGTCTTGCTTCTAACAATGGCAAAACAGGGTCCAGGTATGCTCAGTAACAGTTATCTTGTTTAGGGTTTGAAAATGCAATGCAGGGAATATTTTCTGTTTTGTGAACAATTATCAATGAACTGTAAAACACCAATGTTCATCAAATTCTTTCTGAAAAATATATTTTTTACAATTTTAATTCTTTACTTTTAAAAATAAAAGATAGAAAATATGGTTAATAATATTTATTGTATATTATAATATATATGACACAAAGTCCTGGTATCCAAAACAAGCACTAATAATCTGTGATTCCGTTCATCCAAGAGAAATTTGTTTCTTCACTCAGTCTCCACATCAAGATCTTCCAGACTTTCACATAAGATGCAAAATGTTTCAATAAGACATCTTCACAAAGTTCAGCAGAGAAATTTGTTTGCCAATTCTCATGAGCCCCGAGGTGTTTTTTGTATACTATCAATATCGTCCAGAGTTTTGTTGTGCACGTCCTGACTGTCAGAGTCTTTGAAGTTATCTTCCAGGGTTTGTGTCTGAGTGTCGTCCCCCTCGGCTCCAGGGTGCTGAACTGCCAGGTTCTTGTATACTGCCATCGCCTGTGGGTGGAGATATGAAACATTAATTCAAAGCTGACATTTTAACAGACAATACACTGGGTTTGAAAGTCTTGGATGATAAAGTGACTGAATTTATTAAAATATAAATATTTAAGATATTTAAAAATATTCAATATCATGCTTGTGATATTAATTTTCACAACCTATGAGAGCAATCATATTGAAGTTCAAATTCTTCTTACTATGAGATATAAATATCACTTTCTCATATTGACATAAAGTCATGACCAATTTTAGTTTAGACGTAATTCATTATGAAAAGTATTTGAAATAAGTTATCCAACTTAGTTTACCCTTTCCTAAACAATGTTATGATGTCTTGTTTCATCTATGATGTCACATTCTAAATGTGGCAAGGGGGGTATACAGTCTTTTTGTGTACTTTTTTTCAATTTCAAGACCTTGGTAATAAATAGAACTATGAATTATCACCAGAAGAACAGATGAATATATAAATACTTCATATATTTTGCTAAACTGCCAACATTGTCAAAGATGAGCAATTTCTACAGAAAGATCAAATTATCTCCCCTGAATTACCTGAGCGACCATGTTGCTGACATCTCCACTGTTGGAGGGGAGAATGAGAGTGTTTCCTTTTTTGGCCAGGTTACTGAACGCTCCAACATACTGCTCAGCAATGTTGTATGATACTGCATTCACTCCATGCTGAGAAGAGAGACATCATATAGCATTCTTTACTTTATCAGTAGTAACTGAGGCAAAACAATGTTGTTATCAAGATCACTTGGCTGGAGTCAAAATTGTGTGAAAGAATGCCAAGATGGATGACAAGATTGTTTCTGTCAGAATTACAATTTCAAGTTAGTTGAGTACAGTCTAATTGAAATCGACAGTTTTCCGAGGAATAAAAGTTGCAAAATAGTGCATCTACAAGGATAAGAACTCATACGATTCAGAGGTTTTCTCGCAAAGCTGTCTGATAACGGCTCGTAAACTCACATCCCCTGACGCTATACAGGTAGCTGATCACAGAATATCCAACAAAAGCTTTGGTAAGAGAAGCTAGGGGCAAGTAACTCCCAACAGCCATATTTACGATAGTTTCCATAACAGGAGGAATGTGTTAACGAATGATTCTGAATTCTTTCAAAACGGCGACCGTTAAAAACCATGCTGTGATTGGTCAGCTATGTGACTGTGTTTTGTCTGCACTAAACTTGTACAGAACACGCGCCTGAATGGGATGTTCTCAGACCTTATTGCAAGGAATCTACAGAACCTGTTCGTATTCCGGTAGATGCAAGGCAAGGCTGACTTTTAATCAGACTGAGTTCAATGTTGATGAAAAATTAACATGTCATTTTTTTAATAAAAAATACTTTACCTTTGCACCTAGAGCTTGTGCTACCCGTGTGACTGAAGTTGCTTTTGCATTAGCTTTGGCAATAAGAGCTTCTGCTTCACCTGGTGAGATACAAAACAGAGTTGAAATTCACATTCTTTGTAAATCTCTAAATTCATGAAATGTTTGATAACTTAAATTTCTTCAATAATATATGAAAATCGTATTCTTAAACAAAATTTGTGCTATTCCAAATAGGATCCTATCTTATCAAATTCAAAATAAGTTCAGATAAACATAAACTATTTCACATTTCAAAAGATCAAAACATGTTCTTGGAAAATTACCCTGAGCCTGGTTGATCTGTTCTGCTTTGTTAGCCTCTGAGTTGAGGATCCTTGCTTGCTTCTTACCCTCGGCTACGTTAATCTCTGCCTCTCGCACTCCTGTGGGTGACAAACATACTGTCGTTAGTCAACAATTATCTCTGCCTCTCGCACTCCTGTGGATGACAAACATACTGTCGTTAGTCAACATTAATCTCTGCCTCTCGCACTCCTGTGGGTGACAAACATACTCTCGTTAGTCAACGTTAATCTCTGCCTTTGCACTCCCGTGGGTGACAAACATACTGTCGTTAGTCAACGTTAATCTCTGCCTCTCGCACTTCTGTGGGTGACAAACATACTGTCGTTAGTCAACAATTATCTCTGCCTCTCGCACTCCTGTGGGTGACAAACATACTGTCGTTAGTCAACAATTATCTCTGCCTCTCGCACTCCTGTGGATGACAAACATACTGTCGTTAGTCAACATTAATCTCTGCCTCTCGCACTCCTGTGGGTGACAAACATACTCTCGTTAGTCAACGTTAATCTCTGCCTTTGCACTCCCGTGGGTGACAAACATACTGTCGTTAGTCAACGTTAATCTCTGCCTCTCGCACTTCTGTGGGTGACAAACATACTGTCGTTAGTCAACATTAATCTCTGCCTCTCGCACTCCTGTGGGTGACAAACATACTGTCGTTAGTCAACGTTAATCTCTGCCTCTCTCACTCCTGTGAGTGACAAACATACTGTCGTTAGTCAACGTTAATCTCTGCCTCTCGCACTCCTGTGGGTCACAAACATACTGTCGTTAGTCAACAATTATCTCTGCCTCTCGCACTTCTGTGGGTCACAAACATACTGTCGTTAGTCAACATTAATCTCTGCCTTTGCACTCCTGGGGGTCACAAACATACTGTCGTTAGTCAACATTAATCTCTGCCTCTCACGCTTCTGTGGGTCACAAACATACTGTCGATAGTCAGTCATTATAAAACTATCAGACAATCGGGACCCACTTATTTCAAGAAATAAAGTAAGGCATAAATGAAATTACCGCATTACTTCATGTAGCAATATGGTGCTAATTCACAAAGAAACCATTCCTAAGGTTAAAACCTTTACTCCTTTTCTTTAATTCATTACACTAAGATAATCTTATTGTAATACATATTAGTGTATCACAAGATATTATCAAACAGAGAGTGATGCAACGTACCTTCAGACTCCAAGATGGCCGCTCTCTTTTTCCTCTCGGCTTCGACCTGCATCTGCATAGCTTCCTGTACCCGAGACGGCAGCTTCATGTCTCCTGCACACACACAAGGGAGACAACTTAGAGACCATCAAGTGTGACATAACATTAAATTCAGATACAGCTATTTGAATAATGAATTCCACATTTCCTGACATTGAAGAACAGTTAAGAGTGAGTGAGTGAGTTATTGTTTAACGACGCTTCGGCAGTATTGCAGCCATTAGCGAGAAGAACAGTTAGAAACACATGCCATTTAGATAATGAACAAATATAACATTATTACATTTGGGATAACACTACCTTCAATAGTACTAATTCTTGCACTTTTTAGGGCCGAGTCCCTTGCAGGATTCAAACCCTCACCCTCAGAGTAAGGCAAATATCACCAGCACTCTGACCGTACCAGCAGTCTACCACATGACCACAGGCCTGGTATATTGAAGAACAGAACTAAGTAACTACAAAACATTTATAGCCTTTCAATGGGACTCTCCCAGATTTTGTTGAAATAGTTTGGAAAATAAAAGATCTCTGTTAATTGGTTACAATTGATCTTCGAGCTTAGAAAGAACTTACGGATTTCATATCTCATACAGGTGATTCCCCATGCATCCGATGCCTTGTTGAGAGCATCTGTAAAGAAAATGTGTCAGTCATGACCATGAATTGTTCAAGTGTATCTCAAATTATTTGAGACTCTTCATGTCTTTTCAAAAAACAAAAGCACAACAAGAAGTCAATTTTTCATTATTGTGGAATATTTTATTTTAGGTCAGAGGAGCAATATGAATGCAGAGAAACAGTTGAACTATTTTCAGAGATCTAAATATCCAATGGATCAAGTGTGACAAAAATCTGTGTAAAATTCTCACCACTGAAATGTGAGTGCCAATTAACAATTGTTGGAGATTGATAGAAACTGAAAGTTGATAGAGCAAATAACAGAGTACATACCAACAATATGTACATTGAGTGATTCTCTCTCCCTGAAGACTGTGTCGAGAGCGATCTTGCCGATCTCAGACCTCATCGTGGTCTGCGCTAGCTGTGTGATTGCATACTCAGGGTCCTCCACTCCATAACTTGCCTTAAAATAAACAGTTATAGAATAAGTAAGTAAAAGACTGACCACTCACAAATATACTTTACTTCATAACGGAACTAAATCAAATGAACCTAACAAAATTTTATGTTTACTTTTTAAAACTTTGCTATCTTAAAGGCGCTGTAGCATATTTTTTGCACATTATTATTTTACAAATTTTCCATTTATTATTTAAGTTTATACAATATATTATTAACTTAGAGGGCGAAATATCTCAATACACGACCCAATGAGCCTTAAACATTGAAAACAGTCATCTGTATTGGAGCAAAATGGGGGTATGTATAAAGTGACACTTCAGTGTGAGAAGTAGAGAGTTCAGACACCAAGATCGTTGATCATTCCTTCATTGTACCATATTTAAAACTCTATTATAATGTTTAGGTATCACTACATCGGACAGTTCACTTGAATTACCTTCAATCTTAATTTGAACACCTTAAAATGTCTTAACTGAACCATGTACATTCGTTTTAGAACTCTTTTGATTAATTCAAGGGTTTTATCTAGCCATTGGTAACACTTATTCACCTTTTTGTGAGATCACTTAATTTCAGTAAGAACGGCGTACTACAGCGCCTTTAAATGATTAAGAATTTTTTAAAAGCCCATTGGCTCTGTAGCTCAATAGGTGTTGCATTATTCATTAAAGACAAACATATCAAATAATTAGACATTGTCTATATGATGTCTATTATGGATTGGACAAGTCACCAAACTTTCAATAAATTCATAATCCACATTGGTCAAGGTATGTCTTCACAAAATGTAATTATTCTAGACCTTTGCATTCAAAGAATGAAGTTACAAGTAAACAATAAGGACTGCCCATACCATAAGATAAGCTGAAGATTTGAGATATATGAACATTAAATCAATAGATATCCTTTTTATCCATTATCTGATAAGTAAGTAAACATATGCTACACACATTGAAAGGTTGTGTAACTCTGAGATATAGAACAGCATCCATCGTCAATGTCACATTGTCTGAAATAAAATAAAACAGATTAAAACTTAAAATCCACAACACAAACATGTAAATATTTTAATAATCATTTTAGTTATTTGTATCATACAGCCACTTACAAATATACAGAAGCTTTAGATAATTATTTAAATATGAGGACGTATGTTGATTTTGGGTTTAGGTTTGGCTGGATTGAACCATAGAATTCATTATCTTAAATATAAAGACTTACCAAGGGTAATGGCTGCTTGGTGTGGAACATCTATAGCTATCTCCTTCAGGCTCTGGACATATCTGATTGAATCTACAACTGGCAACACTACATTGAAACCCTGTAAGAAAAAAAAGAAGATTTATTTCGTTAGAACAAAAAAGAATGCCAATGGAATGAAAGGGTCTGTTATGTGAAAAGTAATTTTAATCCACAATTGGAGTTTGATATGGTAGATTCATGCACTACACATGAAATGAGGATGAAAGTCTTGATAATAAAACATTTTGTTATTAGGGTTCTCTTCAGTTCTGGAACAAATCTATGAGAACATTCAGAAAAAACATAACATATGACTCTTTTTGAAAAATTATTAAATAGAAATTCAAAGATAAAAGGTTACTAAGGTAGAGAATTAATTTACCGGTTCGAGAATACGGTGATACTTTCCAAACCGCTCCACAACCCATGCTTCCTGTTGTGGTACAAATAGGATGATGGTGTTAAACGGGAGACGAGACCGATGACGAACTTGCTGCTGCGTTTGGCGAACCATATGCTGAAAGAGGGAAATATTTTTTTGTGACATAGCCTGTCCTGGTTGTAGGGCCTATATAATTATCAGGAGGCTCTGAATCAGGATAGTTGTCATTTTAGATTCAAGTAAGTGGGATGTGGGAATACTCTCCAATTATGGTACTCAAATATGGCCAAAGAGGAAGTAAAATATCAAATATTAGCATGATCATGGTGACAGATGTATGTTTATTATTTGCAGTCTTGATAATAATAAAACAAGCAGACAGAGTCGGCCATATCGCCATGTAGGAATTTTGAATATATTTATGCATTTTGAATATATAATGCATTTACTTTCTTGACAAGAGAATTAGTGAGCACAGCTCACTCATGATACCCCCGCTTTTAACATTGGTCAAAGAGAAATGTTTGAAAATAGCAAAAGAGCATCAATGTTTAAACTTTTGTATTAACAGACCAGTATTATTAAAGCAGAGTAAGTATTACACTTGTAAGCATGTTTTACAAGTAAAAGTCGAAAAATTTGAAAAATGGCATTAAATATGCAAATGAGGGCATACAAATATACAAATGACAGATGTACACATCAGTGGTTTCGTAACATTTGAACAATTAGTGTCTGAGTTATGAGTGGAACAAAAAGTGTGAATGGCGAAGATGAAAAACGGAGAAAATTTGCATAAATTATGCAAATGAGGGTATGAAACATACAAAAGGCAGATGTACACATCGTGATTATTATATGTATCAAGTTACAAGACATTTGAACAAATAGTATTTGAGTTATGAGTGGAACAAAAACTGTGAATGGCAAAGTCGAAAAACGGAGAAAATTTGCATAAATTATGCAAATGAGGGTATGAAACATGCAAAAGGCAGATGTACACATCATGGTGATTGTACATATCAAGTTTTCGTAAAATTTTAGCAACTGGTTTCAGAATTATGAGCGGAACAAAAACCGGATGGACGCACGGACGGACAGACGGACTCACGGACGTGCTGACCGCTATATGCCCCCGACTACTTCGTAGCGGGGTATAATAAAAATTGTTATAACTCATAATCATAAGTGATAGTTCTAACCTGAACACGTTGATAAATGTATATGTATTGTATCGCAACCGCTCTGTATCGTTACACCTCTAGACGTCGCTCAGGAAGAATATTGAATAGTTTTGAAGTTTGAGGCCGGAATATAGATCCAAGAAGAGGGAAAACTAAGTCCAGACTGTTTGCATTCGTAAAAAAAAAAAAATTCTCAAATTTCTATATAGCAAAAGGCACATCTAGACTACTTGGTTGATACCTGTACAAAGTTTCAGCAAAATATATTGAATAGTTTTGAAGTTTGAGGCCGGAATATAGTTTTCCCTCTTTTTGGTTCTAAGTCCAGACTGTTTGCATTCGTAAAAAAAAAAAAAAATATTCTGAAATTTCTATATAGCAAAAGGCACATCTAGACTACTTGGTTGATACCTGTACAAAGTTTCAGCAAAATATATTGAATAGTTTTGAAGTTTGAGGCCGGAATATAGTTTTCCCTCTTCTTGGTTCTAAGTCCAGACTGTTTGCATTCGTAAAAAAAAAAAATATATATATTCTGAAATTTCTATATAGCAAAAGGCACATCTAGACTACTTGGTTGATACCTGTACAAAGTTTCAGCAAAATATATTGAATAGTTTTGAAGTTTGAGGCCGGAATGGAAAAGCCCGGACGGACAGACGGATGGAGCTCATTTCTATATTCCCCCTCCCCAACTTCATTGTGGCAGGGGATAAAACAAACTGACACTAAATTGGTATACAAAATATAGTAGATTAATTATGAAATACACATTTCATCAATGCTTTGTCATACACTGACACTAAGGTTGCAAATGTGCAGACAATTTTAACCCAAAATGAATTAAAACGATTTATAGAATATTAATTGTCATTATTGTCTTAATTGACCTATCCTTATATCTACCAATTACATTATATACAGTGAATCATAACAAGTAAAAATAACTTTCAGAATTATGATAATCAAGACAATTGCGTTAGTTCCTGGCATATAATTTTATCCATCCAAAATATTCCCGAAAGCTCTGTCTACACTCTTCGTAACGTTACTCTAGGCAAGAAAAGGGGAAAAGACTGGTGCTCAGTGATTCACTGTCTAATTTTCTAAAGTTTTTGATCTACATTTCTGATGCATGATCAAGCGAATTACATTATTTACAAAATATCAACCTGCAAAAGGTTGCTTGTCCGCTGACCAGCAATACTTCGTATCATTCTGTTGTTTTTACACCTTGTAACAAATATCAAGAAATCGTCTTTCCTCGCCGGCGACCACAAGTGCACTACTTCCGGTAAAGGAACAGAGACACGCGAAGGATGAACTTGTTCGTTTTCATTGGATGTTGTATTTGTAACAAATTTTGCGATTGGTTGTCATTTGTTACAGCTTATCTGACGCAAGTACCATCAGAATTTCATACGCAAAAATAAATAAAAGGAACATACTAGGTCTAGGCTTAAACTATTATTTTAATTGAATATTTTTCATCAAACAGCAATTTGCTAATTCAAATGCTTAGATCTGATATGGTATATGATATTGAAAAGGGTGGAATTTTCTTTTAATCATCTTCCCTTTGGGGGAATGTGAACTGAAATGTGTCAGATAAGTTTTTATTTTTGTTTACCAATCCAGCTTCTTTAATTTATTAATTAATATTTTAAATTTAATTTTAACTTAATATATAATTAATAAATTTTGCGTGTTTTTATTTGTATTATCTTACATTTAAATAAAATGCAGTTGTTGCCTACGATTGTCTTTGAATGCCCATAAAGTAACTGTTGAAATAAAACTGAAAAAAAATGAAATTTGAAACTAATATTTTAGTTTTTGGTTCCAGCAAATTGTTTGGTTAATTCAGGAATTCTCTGTATAGAGTCCCTGTTTAATGTGATCTAACTTAGAAAAGCTAGTGAAACCATGCATTGGCGACATCTATACACTCAACCCCAAAAGAAAGGTCACCATACAAAATGCAAGATAAGTCAACCCACGAGTGATAAACACGACTGAAACAGACATACATCATTCTTTAGAAGTCAATTGAACTAATTTTGAAATTTCAAAACATTATCTGTTTATATTTCTGAGAAACACACACTTAAAGAAATCAAAATCGTTTTTTTCGAATCTCTTTAAACGAGAGTCAAAAGGGCTTTTTTGGGCTTGTTTTAAGACATCCTATAGTACAAACCCGTCAACAAATGTCAAGGTCAAGAAGTTTATTTATGTGGACAACATATTTTATTAATATAGTCTAGTTTCCACATTTTATACATAAAATATACATATTATACTTAAATGTCAAACACTCTGTTTCTGGCCAAAAACCCTTTTAAAATATCGATTTCAGCACCCCAAGTGTAAAAATAAATAAATTTTCTCTGTCTGTCTGTCTGTCTGTCTGTCTGTCTGTCTGTCTGTCTGTCTGTCTCTCTCTCTCTCTCTCTCTCTCTCTCTCTCTCTCTCTCTCTCTCTCTCTCTCTCTCTCTCTCTCTCTCTCTCAGCACTATTTTGTTTTTTTTCTACTGTTGAAAATATGGTGACGTTACATGATCTTATGTTTACACAAGTCGAAGTGTATGTCAGTATGTAAGTCAGTTTGTCATAACACCTGCTTGATATATATACCGTATTTCCTCCAATATAACCCCGGGTTTTTATTTCGATCAGCACCCCCTAATTGGGTTCAATTCGAGACCCGGATTTTATTCGAGGCCGGGTTATATGTTTACTAAATACCTCGTGGCATTTCTGCTGAAATTCAGTTGAAAAATCATATCGTTTATACATGGACGGGGATTCACACACTCTTATTATCCCAGCATTATAGGAATTGGAACGAAATATTTCTATCGACTTACATTGTTGAAAGAATGTTCGAACACGGATGTTTGTTATCATGGACCTGTTTCGCTGAATTTCACAAATCATTTCCTCTCCAAACGAATGCATTAATTAATGGTCTATGCATGATGAGGTGGCTACACGTGTCATTACGTATACACGTAATATAAGTCCGTGTACGTGTACATGGATATCAATGTAATATTTAGACGAAGTATAAGTGTGAACATAAAACCTACATGCCACAAGGATGGTAATAACTTTTTGTAATCAAGCGAAAACCTAGAAATTCCAAGATGTTTAGTACACTGATGTCCAAAAGAAAGTTTATAATCACAAATAATATTGAAAATGAGGTATTTTCTATATTCAAAATGAAAATATTTACATATTAATGTCATCCACAAAACGAAAACAATCGACAAAACGCCCTTTAATAGTCAATAAACATTGTCGAAAAATGGTAAGAATGAAAAACACTCTAGCCGGAGAAACCACCAAAATGTTGTGTGAAAGATGAATTGTGAGCTTTTTCAGTGTCAAAGCATAAAAAACACTTCGATTTTGGACCCCATGTGACTTTGCCTTATCATGAACCGTACCAATTTGCTACAATATATTGTAATGAAATTAACAAGGTTCAGGTTTGAGGAAAAGGGATTTTTCTTGCGAAATAAACAGTTCTTTTTATCCTGAATGTCTTATTTTTTTTTCAGTGTTATTTTGAAGACATTGTCAACAAAATGATTACGAAAATAGTCAGAAACAAGAACAGCAACATGGACAAAAGGAACATACTTCACGCCGTTCTAACTGCATGTTCCTTATTTAGCACCAGACACACAAATGCGTTGGTATATATATATAAAAATAGTAAAATTACGCCTTTATATATGAGTTATCGCAGATCTTTAGATCATTGTGGTGATGTTTCACCTATCTCATTACTGAAATAATTGATATGATGTGTGTGAAAATATACGCTATGATGACCGTAAATAATTTAAGACCGTAAATTGTCAATATCACACTGATATGGTGACCGTAAATTGAACAAGGATGGCCTTAAAACATTATATCGTGTGAAACAACCTGTACAACAACGCATGTGTTTATTGTATTAAGCATGCATGTCTTTTATAATCTCTGACAAGAGCTGACATCTGCTATGTTTGTCCACGAATGGACCACGATACCAATGTCATCCTTGCACGCACCATTGTCAATCATGCAAATCAACAAAATGTAACTAATTTATTATTACCTCCAGTACTCGAACTTCCTTGAATTGAGAAATATATTTATAAACATATATTATATACCGGCACAATTGCACACTATTTATGCTCAAATTAGCTAGTTTAGCCTCCTATCGATGCAATGATTAAAAGTATCATACTATTATTCTTTAAAATTGACCTGCAATCATAATGAAAAAGTTGAGACGACCGAAGTCATTCAGCGATATTACAAATCGTCGCGTACCTGGAAAATGGGAAAAATTTTGACTTTTGAAAACGGCAACCAGGTGTCAGCAGCTTTTTAGATAATTTATGCATGCCTTAATAGTGTAAATAGCACATTGAAAGTCGAAGTTTTTAATATTTTATTACTGACTAGAGCTATCCAACTCAATGAACATAGCATCTTTCAATCACCAAGTTCGCGTTCAAGCGTGTTAGGTATTTATTTATTTCATCAATCTCGCCAAAAGAAAATACTCCCCTGAAGCTGGATCAGCTCATAACATTTATCCTTGCAATGTCAATGTGATTCGCTAAATACCGGTTTACTATTCCTTTAACACCAATGAATCATATTTTTTCTTAATATTTTATATAAACAATATTGATATGAAAACTTGCAAAGACTAGAATTCCACTTATCCAATCAATTAGTTATATGTAAACATGGAGGGACGAAATTGTGAAACGTGTTACGAAACGTCCCGTTTGGTTTGTTGACACCGGATGTTATCATCAGTTCCGCACTATTAATGATAGCTTCTCTGATTGGACAATCCAATGTAACACATATTTTCATTGGTCGTACATAATTGCACATGGCGACTGCCATTCTTGGGGAAACAAGTTGCGATTAGTATTTATTTCACGCTGCCAAAGAACACAGACGATGCCTTTGATCGTGAAGGATTTCAGTTGGGATGAAAGTGACTCAACCGTCTTTATTACGGTTCCTTTGAAAGGAGTGAAAGCAAACAAAGTTGATATATTTTCATCAGCCGAATATCTCAAAGTAAGTGGCGTCCCTGGCAACTGCAAATTTGATGCCATCGCAAAACCAAATGTGTTATTTTTTAAAAAATATCCATGCGATTATTTAATTTCAAATTGTCATTTCGATATATCAATCTGTTAATAATTCAATTTGAATTTGTTGATTAAAAAAAAAACCAAACGGTCAGGAGTCTTCTTTAAAAAATAAGTTTTGCTAAAATGTAGAAACTGTCTTCTTGTGAATGGGTGATGTGATGGAAACTTGTGCAAGTTATGACTTGCAGGGAGACTTTTAATAGAAGACATAATTTTTTCCAATGATATAATATATAAACACTTGATTTGTGACAATACAGTTGCATGATTGTGAGTCTTAATAAAATAAAGAAGAATATCGGTCTAAATTACCTCTAGGAACGGTTATGTATCGTTATGATAGTTATGATATATATTATATAGATACATGTTTCTTGAAGAGCGATACGTAAGTCCTTTAGCTAGTTTGCCTATTCCCTTCTTTTTTTATCATGATAAGAGACAATTACCATGTAAAACAAAACAGACAGTTAGAAGTATTTGTTTCGATTAAAATGCATTCATATTCGCGCTTGTACGGCAAGTAGTGGCGAGTAGGCCACTGCGCAACGGAAACATAGCTGCGTAGGAGTAACACTAGTTCCATTTTCCCACTAATTGAATTTACGCCTTCCAGTATTTTATTCAGGAGCACAGTGTTCCTTTAAGTAGAATGCTTAAACTATGTTTCCTCGATCAACGGATCACATTCCAAATGGATTCTAACAGCGTATGAAACAAGAAAAGCAAAAAGGCATGGTTGGAGGCATCCTGTTAAGGCTAGAAAGTATTATAAAAAGGATATGCGTGTCAGAATTAGGAATTGAGTGGAAGGTTGGTGTGTTGAATGACTGCTATTGCGCTAATATTATCGATTTGTAGATGCTTGTGTCTTGCGGTTAAAGTTTGCATGTAAAGTTTCTTGGATTTTCCGGAACTTCAGTGCGAAATTATGCACCGTATTGGTACATGTCTGCTCATTCAGGTGTAAAATGGTTTTGAATTTTAAAATGTTCAGATTCAAAATAACACAACGCTTGTTTCAATTTAAGATGATTAGACAAAATCTCTTTTCACAGTAAAATTTTGGGACAATTATATCTGATTACCCACATGGTCACGTGGTTAAAAATTTGCTACAGCTGTGTTCATTGATCATATATACCATTTTTAAAAAAATGAAGAGACCATGCATGATTAGTTTATTTTGAATATTCCAACAGTAATATAGGATGAAATCCCAACAGTGTATCAGGATGGAGACGTAAGCTTGAAAACTTTGCAACCCAGTCTAAATGGTAAATTTGTCAAGTTAGATGGCAAAATTAAAGAAAAACCTCAAAAAGTTAGGAGGGGTCATGCACTAGCTGGTTCTAATGAGCCATACAACAAAAGCAGCTATGACATAACTTTTCCCCTTAATTTCATAGTGGTTATTTGTCAAGCATGCTAGATGTCTTCTTGTGAGTGCCTAGTCATCGCGCATAACAAAGTTTAGATTATTTAAACTAAATGGTTCTCAGTGGTAACAACTTTATTGATGCAGCTTTTGCTGTTTTTCATTCACAAATATAATTAAAAGTTGAAGAGTATCACTCTGATTCAAATAAATCATTCATGAAAAATTATATTATATCCGTTCACTACACTCAAACCAATAATCACAGTTGTACACTGTATCGTCAATTCAAATTAGGCTATGATTGAAAATCTCAATAATTGACTTAAATTAATTTAAATTTCAAAACTACAAAGTATAATTTTTTTTGTAAATTTTTTCTTTTTTATGCGTGTCTTTTCTAGGTGAGTTATCCCCCTTACATCTTTGAATGTCTACTAAAACATCCTGTGGATGACGTGAACAGCACAGCACATGTTGGAAATGGAGCAGTTAATTTCAAGCTGAAAAAGAAAGAAGAGTGTGTATGGAGTCAACTACAGTCAGACGATGCAGGTACGTGCAGATGTTGACACTCAACTCACTGCTGTTTTTACATTGCAGCTGGAAAGTAATCTCAAACTGTTATCAATCTTTTCAAATTATTATATATATGTATTTCTTATGAGATGAGAAAAATATTTATAAACATGTGAAGAATGCTTTTCTATGTGTTATGTGTACATGCTAATTATTGAGTAAATTACTTATTACTCCATGCTGTACCAATCAACATAAAAAATAAAAATTGGAATCAAGAAATCCTGTCTTTTTTTTTTGTATTTACACTTGAAAAACCCAAAATGCAGTAATTGATGCTATACCATATCAATAAATGCTCAAACTCATAAGATAATTTTCCAATGTATAACTGTAAACAACGAAGAGTTCTTAATATGGCAATAATCAATATAATGAGTGCTGAGGGCGGTTAATTAAAATACATTTCTAGGTGAGTATTATCTTATGAATTTATTATCCCCTTTTGTAGTGGCTCCAATTGACAATGAGTTTTAATTTTCAAACACCTGTAATATTTAAGTGATTTTAACGCAATCATGGAAAAAGAATGTATCATTATGACAATGAATAAGTCAATGACAGTTAATCTAATCAGAAACAAGTATCTGTCATTTAATTAATGTGTGTTATTGTCAGTACGTGTGCAATGCTTACATGTGATAGTAATTGCGTTAGATGTGAAGAGTGCCGTTTGCTTGTATACCCAGGGTGTTCATTAATGAGAGGGTACACTTTGTGAAGCTTATGATGATGTGGCGTGATGTGTTTGTGTTGTAGAGGATAAATCTGTGATGAGAGAGAAGAGAGAAGCAGCCCAGGCGGAGGTACAGAAGAGGTTTGAGGAAGAACAGAAGAAGAAGGCAGAGAAGAAGAGGGAAGAAGACAGATATGTGTTGAATGAAATGATGAAAGTAAGTGACATCAACATCATCAGATAAACACTGTTATGACAGACATGACAACAGAATGGGTTTCTCAACCATGTTTTGGGGGCAGGATAACATACTGGTTAGCATGTTCAGCTTGGGATCAAGAGGTCCGGGGTTCGAATCCTGCAAGGGGCTTGGTAACTTTGTCTGCTGTAGAGAACTTTTCTTTTTGCAGTAAGGTTTGGGGGCAGTGCTACACTGAATTTCAGCGTAGTAAGACCAATGGTTCACTAGTTCAGCCGATGCTCGTAGGTTTTACCACAATTCCTAGCCACCATGGTGTTGCAAAGCTTTCTCCCTGCGGTAACACTAGCCTCCATGAAATAAGTGACATTCTCTTGAAAGTGTTAAACCCCAAATCACCTAACTTCACCTCTACCATGTTTTGCAACCTTACTCATCTTAATGTCATAACTGTTAAGAACTCTTCGCCTCTCTCTCTGAGAAGGATTACTGTAACGTTATCATTATTCATGAACATCATTGACATTTTCAGATGGAGGAAGAAGAAAGGAAAAGAATAGAGGATATCAAAGAGTCTGAGCGTCAGGCTGCTACAAATGATCTGGAGAGATGGAAAGAGGAACAGAGACAAGAGGCAGAGAAGGTAAAGCAATTGTTTATGTAGCTTCAAAGCAATTTGTCAACAACTATTTTTGATCCTTTCTTTTAGGAATTAAATCTTGTTTACTATCTTTCAAAACATGTAAAAGCATTTATGAAGGTTTTTATGATAATTTAAGTTTTAAAAAAGATAACGTTTGGAATGTTTGTCCTTTTCTGCAGGAAAAAATGAGACTTTTACATGAGAGGAGAATGAAAGAAGAAGAGAAAAAACAAGAAGAAAGAAAAAGAGGTAATTGTTACCAAGTCTGTGTTATTATAATTTTGTGATATGGTTTAATGTCATAAACTTCCCTGGGAGTCTACCTAGCAGATAAATATTCAAAGGGGGCTGTTACAAGGATACCTATCTTGGGGAGGTTAACTTACAGTAGTTAAAACTCTTGTCTTGTCGTACGTGGTAATCAGGTCACATGCTGTTCAGAAACAATTAAAAGTATTTCCTCTTCATAAAAAAATATCGACACCATCATGTGAACATGTCAGTACATGTTGCTGATGCTTTACAATATTTTAAAGTTTGAGGGGAAGTTGAGTTGGATGTTGAATCTTCAAGTATTAATAGGAGGGTTCTATCGGGGTATTTTTTGTAGAAACGAAATTTGAGAGGATAACTCATTTACACACTTATAATATATGATCAAAACACAGTCAAATTGAAAGATATACATGAAGTTAATACTTTGATGACTTTACATTTCACAACTTGATAAAGACAAGTGCACATTTGTTGAAATATAAAAACAATGAAAATTGAAGCCATTCATCGGCGCTGCGAGTGGGGAAAACTTTGCTACAGCCTAACAGTATATTGTTTATTAGTTTTGTGATATGTTATATGTTACTATGTGAAAATTCTATTAGTATATATATGTTTTATTATCCCCCGCCGCGCGTTTAGCGCAAAGCGGGGGATATAGTATTTGGCTGTACGAAATGGAATAACTCAAATACTATTCCCTGGATTCTTTTCCCATTTTGCATATGGGTTCATCATGGGAAGAGTAATGTTCCTACAGAGATCTGTGACCTTGACCTTCATTTCAAGGTCACAACGAAACTTTGTCATGTTATCCTTGTCAGTGCGATATCTCAAGAACCATTCGCTGGATTCTCTTCATATCTTACACATAGCTTCTCCAAGGAAAGACGACGAGCTGATTAGATTTTGGTGAACTTGACATTATTCTCAAGGTCACAGTTAATTTTTGAATTTTACGACATGATAATGTACATGTAAAGCTTGTCAACGGGATATCTCAAGAACCATTCACTGGAATTTCATCATGTCTTACACAAAGCACCTCCTAAGGAAGACAAAGGGCTGATTAGATTTTGGTGACCTTGACATTATTCTCAAGGTCACAGTTGAACTTTAAATTTTTCGACATGATAATGTACATGTAAAGCTTGTCAGCGGGAGAAATCTCCAGAACCATTCACCGGAATTTCATCATATCTTACACAAAGCACCTCCTAGGGAAGAGGACGAGCTGATTAGATTTTGGTGACCTTGACATTTTTCTCAAGGTCACAGTTGAACTTTCGACATGTTCTACAGATGACTTTGGTGATCTTTACATTATTTTTCAATTTTGAAGTATTAATTTGCGGCGGGGGATCATGTCACCTTAGTGACAACTACTTGTTATTATAAAAAAAAATTAATTTGGGTTAAATATAGCGTGATTTCATTTCACAAAATGTCAAGAATCCAAGATGACGGATGTTGCCGAAAGATCTGTAATAGAATTTTTCCTTTAAGTTTAATTTCAATAATGGGACATTTGTGGTGCAAAGTATGGTGGGCCATCTGCACAGTAGTATTTCAAATCTTTTCTGTGCATTTCTATGCAAATGATGATTCGCTTATCGGCACGACTTCATCGACTTGCTTTCCCGGTCTGACTGTACACCAAAATATCTCATTAAAAGCAATGGAGAAGTTGGTAGTCTATAGAAATACACTCACAAACAGTAGTCCTGTTTACTTGAGTTTAATGTTTGTCCTGAGTGGACCGCCAATTTAGATCTCAACCCAACTTTCCTCACAAGGCTTGTTGAAAGCTTTCCGTACTAGAGATTTCTGACGGCACTACCAAATCTAGGTGTAACAATGCGTTACGCTGGCACAGAAAACTAATGAAATGCAGCAAGGCTTAAATTAGACCAGTGATAGATACTGGCATAAGTTATGCCTTATGAGGGAATTTGGTTTGAGATCTATTTGAGGAAGTTGTTCTCAACCCTGGACCTCAAGGCCTTTGTCAAACATTCATATTACTACTTGGAAGTAAAACTCAATCACTGCAAGCATGAGTAATTATATACATCTTTTACAACATTGCAGGCAAGAAGAAGGGTATATTTGAGGTGGAGAACGGGTTACCGACGAGAGAGCCAGGTCGGATAGTGGTGAGCCACACACCCCGAGTGTTCCCCACCCCGGTGAGGGAGTCCCAGACAGCCATGGAAGAAGAGGTAAGTCTGTAGTTACTAGTATTGTCTCTCTCTGTCTCTCCCTCGGTAAGAGAATGTATGGGATACATACCAATATTTGATGTTATACATGTATGAACCTGTGATGTCACCCAGTTTTTCTAGAGGGGTTTTATCGCCTTGCTTCCGAAGCCAAGTGATATCCCTCTGTTGCGGGACATTAGCAACTTGACGAGCCATTGCGTATGATGATAAAGGAATAGGAACATTGCCAAACATCTAACTCATTGAAAGATGAGGACAGGATAGTGCAGTGGTTTAGCTTCGGATCAAGAGGTCCGTGGTTCGAATCCCGCCAGGGGCACGCCAACTTTGTCTACAGTAGAGAACTGTTCTACATGCAGTAAGGTTTGGGTGCAATGCTACACTGAATTTCAGTGCAGTACCACCCATGGTTCGCTAGTTCCAGCCGTTGCTCACTGGTTTCACAGCAATACATAGCCAAATGGTGTTATGTCTCCCTGCAATAATACTAGCAGCTGTGATATCAGTGAAACACTCTTAAAATAACTCACCTCACCTCATTGAAAGATAAGCACATGCTATTTTTTAAATTTTGTTCAACCATGAAAAAGCATAGGAATCATTAGTAATTCTAAAAAGGTGACCCTGCGACTCCAAATATGAGTTACAACCTAAAAAAAAAATAATTTCATTTTCTTCTCCAGTATGAAAAGCTCTAGAACAAGCTGAGAATAATTTATCTCGGTTTTTACTACTTTAAAAAATACAAATTCTATGGGCTTCAGAGCCAAAGGCTCTGTTTTTAATCACTCTCTGCAGGATATTATCTTAGATTGTATCCTTCCAAATATGTTTTTCAAGGATAAGATGTTGAGACTTTTTATAGAAATGAAAACATGTCTTGTATATTTCTAAATTATGATGTTACTTTTCATATCTACTCATGTCAACACTTAAAAACTATCGATCTGATGAAGGAGTAAGCACATACTGGTATTGAGAACATCTTGTCTCTTGAAAATAAAGAAGTTGCTGTTAAAAAATCTTGCTTTTCTATGTATTTCAATTCTAAGTGCCTTTATTAAACATAAATACAGATTGGTATTGATTTTGAATGTTTAGAAATATTTGTTCAAATGATAGAAGAATGAATGAAACATACAAAGTATTATTTCTGGTTAATTATTGGCAAATTTACAAAATAAGGGAAAATCATGGTGTTAACCCTTTCTCTTCTGTGAATATACTTTTGAAAGAACCCCTGATATGTCTGCCAAGGTCTATCTGGTGTTTACTTTAATGTTATATTTTATGTCCTTTTTTTAGATCTAAGATGTCCTTTATTACGTATTTGAAAGATGAATCAATATGTTGTATGATCATGTTGTGTTTACTTATACTTTGATTGGGTTGCAGTGGTTGAAGAAACAAGCCGAGTCACGGAAGACAATCGAGTTGGAAGACGCAGATCTGACGGAGGAGGAGAGAAACCCACTGTGGCTCAGAGACAAGGGAAAGTAAGTACAGAATACACTCTGCACAATGATGTATGTCAAAATAAATGTTCATGCCACTGGTCTGAACTGTTTAACCTTGACCTTCTGATATATTTATCTTGTTATTTCTAATATATTCATCATTCATGTTTTTGATCTTCTCTTTATGTTTGCATGATAATGGTATAAAAATCAGAAGTTGTAAATCCATAAAGAGTTGTCCTTATTTTGAGCTCCACATAAACCTCATGGTTAATGCCAAGATGATTCCTACTCTGTGAGTTCTATACTGTATCTTGTGTTTGTTCACTCTCTTCCAGTTCCTTCTTCAAGGCAGGAGATTACCACGCAGCCATCAACGCCTACACCCACGCTATCCGCCTCAGCAATAAGATGCCAGGGTATCCTTTCTGTCTAAAGTACACACATCATAGACAGTTTCTTTATTTGTTATAAAAGCCACAGGTTCATGTACAAATAGCACAATGAGAACTTATCTTGACAGATGGATTTCACGTCTAATATTGTGTGCTTCTTGAATGGTTTTATTTAACAAAATACTTTTCATGTGACATGCTAAATGTGTATTTAACTTATAATTATTCATGAGGTGGAATTACAATAATATGTTCATATATATTCCAATCGAAGGTTTGTGTGTAATGTTAATTGGAGAAAGAAGTGGCATTATTTAAAAAAAAATTTTTTTTCCTATTACATCCCCAAAACATATTGATTTTATATCTATTAGATGAAATACAATCGAGGTGTGTATGCAATGTTAATTTATGAAGTGATACTGATCTACGGTACAACCTAACATACTAAATGACCTGTCATGTCCTTTCCTGCTTGTCATTTTGCTGCAATCATTTAAAAGGTTTAGGGACATAAATAGAGATTATTACCCGAGGAAGTGTGTCATATGACTTTTACGAAACGAGTGTGAATTTTTGTATTGCCCGAGCGAGAGTGAGGGTTATACGTAAATTTGCACGAGTTTCGTAAAAGTCATATGGCACACTTTTGAGTGTAATAATTTCTTTATTACCCATTTTATTCCATTTGATTCGCGTTAAAATCGTCAGGAAACAGCCCACTTCCCTTGCGACGGCAAGCTATAGTGACGTCACGAACAATCATTTTATGACGTCACAGGCGACGTAATACGGGAAGCCGCGGTGAAACAATCGTTGCTAGGCAAACGTGATATGTGCACATGTGCTCATATAAAAAATATTAACTCGGTTATTTTCAACCATATGGGTAATAAAAAGATATATGGGCTTTTTTATTCATTTCTATTGTCAATGCATTGTTTTTCTGAAATCTGCATTGGCTTAACCCTTACGTTGCGTATATATATTTTACCATTTTTAGCCCCTGTGGCGGAATTTACAGGCTCGCAGCTCGCAGCAGTAGTTTGAGCTTATTCACTAACGAGCTCTGCTGGCGGAATTTCCAGGCGGCGATTCCGGTACCGTTTTTACGAAATATACCGCATCTACATGGCGAATAAGGACTATATACGGGCGTTCAATACAAATTCAAGTAGCGACACCCGTACACAAATGGCTAATTCACACCCGAAACTTTGAATGAATTTTCTATGTTTTTTCGTTTTTATTCTATTACTTTCGAAAGATTGTCTTTAATTCGGGCCTCGTAACATCATAAATACGAAACGAAAAAAATTCCATTTATATACGGAATTGAAGACAAGATGTCTAGCTTCACAATGATATAAAAATTATTAGAATGCGACCTTTGGTTATAATTCTATAGCTATGTAAAGCTTGTCTTTATTTCCACCTATAAAATCGTCAATACTTACAACATGTATGCGGCATTGCAAACGGTCGTTCATCGCACTTTTCCAAGAAATCATAATCTCGAACCAGTTGACAAATAAGCACATGTCAACCCAAATATGGTTATGTTGTTTGACTTTTCAAATAAACGCTAACCTCGAACCATAACTGATGAAAATATGTTGATTAGTTTGTGTGCCGTTTGGTTTCACATGCCTCTCAGAAAGGTAAAATTGTATCTTTATTTCTGTGAATAAATCTGCGCATTTTATATAGAATAAAAGATTATTCTTTTCGGTTTATTGTGATATAAAAATTATGAAAATGCATTCAGTATTTTAGCCGTGATAAATGTTTTAGAAGTTGTGAAAATCGCCGATTGTTTCAAAATTTATGAAGTGTAAACATGACCTTTTTCACGGCGCTTGCTGTGTCTTTATTATTTTTTTGAGATTTTGTAATTTTATATGGGAATGTAGTCCATTGTTTCCCCTTTATTTTGCCGTATTTTTTTTTGAAAACAAACTATTCGCTCACATGATATGAAGTGCGGTAGTAAGGCGAGTTAGCGATTTTTTCCCCCGTCTCGCGAGATGCGAGGCAGATAGCAGTCTCGGGCGAGGCAAACCCGAGGCAATACAAACACGTGGGTGAAAATAGCCTCAAGCGAATTAATGCTTCGGGGGCTAAGCCCGACAAAATTGGCCTTTTGTAAAGCTAATTATCAATGCGTTACGGGTCAACAATGCACACGCAATTTGGTGTGATTTTTACTTGATATTTCGACCGGACATTCACACAGACTTGTTATCGTGGCTATCTGCGAGATGTATGTAAACAAGTTTTCATGTGGCGATATACGGACACACTTCGTCTCGCATTTCGCCTGGGGGGCAAATAGAATTATTACTGACCCGGTAAATGCACTAAGTCCAACGTACGGGTCTCGCCAAGGGTTCTAACATTTTTCTCTATGAGCCTCCCGGATAATTCCGTCGCCCGCATGTTAAGGGTTAATTTTGACGAAAAGATGAAACAACATTTGAATAACATATTGGAAACTGAAACTTAGTGAGAAATGTGATATACGTCTTCAACAGGGCCTAAAACCTCATTATTTTAAATTGAAGCATGTTATCAACTTAACTCTAAGTAGTCTGTATTCAAACCGAGCAGCCTGTCACCTCAAACTACGCAACCTCATCAAGTGTATAGAAGACTGTTCAAAGGTACTGTATCGTTTCTTATTATTTATATATATTCTATTGACCTTTTTGCCGCCTAATGCAGCTAACCAGAATGATAAAATATTCTAAAGTCTATTTTGAAGATATTTATGTTTTGTCAATCTTAATTACCGTAATCACTTTTGCAAGAAATGCCAGTGTTCAAATTATTCCTGAATATTGAAAATAATTCTGTCACAGTGTTAATCAAAATAAGCCGCATGAATATAGACAGTTTTTATTCTAATATATTAAGGAGCTAATATTTATTGTATGAAAACTTCTTTAATCTGGGTGTAAAACTTTTCAAGAAGTTGTCATTCTATGTTCTAATATTGTACTGACAGTATTTTTTAAGATACTGTCTGGAGAGATACATAGAGAATCCCTGAAACACTTTGTCTCATTACCATCATGTCTGGAATCATTCCAGTATTCATAAAGTAGAAGCATGTAAGCACCTGGGCCTCCTTTCACAAAGCAACCTTTACTAAGGTTAACCTTAACTCCCATACTTAAACATTGCACTAAGGTAACCTTAGTGACTGACGATCACCTTTGTGAAAGGAGGCCCTGGTACCTGGTTTCATGTAAGTAACTGTTGAGTGTTGTATGTACAGGCTATGGACCTGCTGCACCCCCCAGTACCTCAGAATGCAGCAAGTCGATGCAAGGCCCTCGTGAGACGAGGAACTGCCTTCTGTCAGCTCGAGATGTATGTGGAAGGTAAGATATAACTAAGTTCTTGCAATACTTACCCAACACTCTGTAAAGCCTAAAGTACTTCAGCTTACACCTCTATACAAATGTCATTATAATAAGTGGTTGATGTTTTCTAGGTTTACAAGACTACGATGCAACACTGAAGATTGATCCCAGCAACAAGGAGCTGCAGGGAGACGCAGAGAAGATCCGACAGATCATACAGGGAACTACGGAAAGCTAACACACTTCATCCTTACCAGCATCAATACACCATCAATATAAGCATCATTAACAGCATCAACACCAGCATCGATATTGTCATGAATATCAGCATCAAAACCCGTAACAGTAATAACCTGAGCATCAGAATATGTATCAATACAGCATCGATACCAATATCAGTACACTCATTTCATTTCAGCATCAATATTAGCATGAAAACAAGTCTCATTAATAACCTCAGCACCATAATGAGCATCAATACTAGAATTAATACCAGTAACAATACCAGCTTCAGCACCATTATCAGCATCAGTGCCACCAGCTCCAACATTCACTGCCAATGTTTGTGTTGGTGAAGAGGCTCATGGGTAAACTTGTATTAATGTAGCGTGTGAATTACTGCAGCATGGACACCTTTCATGAAGATAAAAATAATTGTTATACCATCTGGCTATCATTGTGCAATGTTCAAGGTTAGAGACATTGGACATGAACAGAATCATCATACCTGGTATCGGGTTATAGGGTATGTGTTATAACCGTAACATTATATGTTGAAAGACATAATCAGACATATCAATTACCTTACAGCCTTGATTATGAAGTGTCGTGTACATATTTATACATGTATCAGCCTCTTCATGATGATCATAAAGCCGTCCATTATAAACCAGTCATTGTTTACATAATTGTATCAAAATATTCCCGTCCATACTAATCTGAACTCATTGATAGCATTCAAGCCAAAATGTTGTCCATATGTCAGCTATTATTCACCTGCCCCACAAGGGCATAATTCCGCCAGTCTCTATCACTGGTTAATTTTAAACTTGCTGCTTTTGTTAAGTTTTTCTATGTCAGCTTGGCAGCATGCTGAACCTGAACTTGGTTGTGAAATACGAAATCTCTTGAGGTTTAAATTAGCCAGTGATGGAGACTGATGCCGGTTATGCCTTGTGGGGGTAGTTGCTATATATTGAGCTGATGCAAGTCAAGGATACTAACACTAGAACACTAGGACATTAACGCTGTACAATGAGTGTTATTATAAGTGTTCATTACATTCCTCTGGTGCATATTTATTTATTCATTTGAATTCAAAATATTTTATAATTATGTACATATATTTGTTCGTTAATTGTTTATATTTTTGGCATTGTATAATGATGCATGACAAATACAAGAACAGGTTAAAAGATGTCTTTGTCTACCATATCCTTATTGTGGAATGCAAGTAAGTAAGAGAATCAGAAAAGTATATTTTTATTTTTACATTACTATTTCAATGATACTTGTGTCCATTGTAATTTATAGAATAAATAAAGAATATCAAATACATTGTTCTGTTGGTTTACTTTATACAGGACCTATGCTGATAGAAACCACAATGTTGAGGTCGGTCTTCAAGTAGGTTGCAGTTATCATAAATAAAGATTTAAGAATTATTTATAAATAATGAAATGAAATTCACTGGAGAAGCAAACTATTTGGATGTCTTGGAAAACTTGCCTTTGTACAATTCAACATTGAAGTGAGGAAATAATTGTTTTAGAAATATCATAATTTATAGAAGTATCATAAGCACAGGGACATGTACAGTCTAAAATTAGGGCTATGTGCAGTCCAGAATCAAGCCCCTTCCCTTATACTTCTTTTTTGTAGTGTAAGTGGTTTGACCCTGGACGTTTAGCGCGAAGTGGGGGATATAGTATTCGGCTGTGTCCGTTCTTACGAAATGGAATAACTCAAATACGCTGATTATTTTCATATTTTGCTAGGGAGAGTAATAAATGTTCCTACAGAGGTTTATGACCTTTACCTTCATTTCAAGGTCACTTTATCATTTTACCCTTGTCAGCGGGATATCTCAAGAACCATTAACTGGATGCTCTTCATATCTTATAAATAGCTTCTCCAAGGACAAAGGGCTGATTAGATTTTGGTGACCTTGACGTTATTCTAAATGTCACAGTGGAACTTTGAATTTTTTGATATGTTAATGTACATGAAAAGCTTGTCAGCGGGATATCCCAAGAACCATTCACCAGAATTTCATCATATCTTACACAAATCACCTCTTAGGGAAGACAAAGGGCTGTTAGATTTTGGTGACCTTTACATTAATCTCAAGGTCACAACAGAACTTCGAGTTCGTCGACATGTCTGGGGCATCGATATCACAAGAACTGTTCATTGGATTATCATCATCATCTTACACCAGTGGTTCTTTTAGGGAAAATTCAGGGCCCTGGATGATTTTGCTGACCTTGACATTATTTTTCAATTTTGAAGTATTAATTTGCGGCGGGGGATCGTGTCACCTTAGTGACAACTACTTGTTTTCAACAATACTTGTCCCTGTAACCATAATAACCTTTAGTGTTTTATTTCTTTGGATAATGAATATTTAGAATATTGGAATGATCAAGAATGATCTTGCTTAAGTAATAAGGGAATTGTTATGCCTTGAAACAAGATATAGATTTAATCATAAAACGCAATATTCATATCTTTATTGCATTCTTTTAAAATTCAGTATTCAAATTCAAAGATTTTGAAGGTATTCTGGGCTGAAGATAATTGAAAGACCCAATAAAGATTTGTTTAATGATTTTATTTAAAAACAAACAAACCAAACTGCACAAATACTGTAGGTGTTACTACATCACACAGTGATGCCGTCTTCTCCTTAAAGTAGGCAAACGTTGTATCCTGAATTTCTCCCTTATGTAGTCTTGATGAGGTATACCGTCAAGAGAACTTGCATGGCTGGGGATGTTTTCCAGATAGTCTCTCCACTGGAAGTGTTGGGCGTCCCGGAAACAGTAGCGGATCTTCAGGTTGTCCGGGTTATACGTGTAAAACAGGATGTAAAAGTTGCACATCTCGTCAGCATTAGTAGCACTGCATCAAACAGTTATTGACATGTATAGGCATATAGATATTTCATTTTCAGGAATCGTTGACAACACGCCATTAAACGTTATTAGTGTAGTGATTATCTGAACATGTCAACACTGTCATGTCTGAGGTCAACTTCCAAACGCAAGGCATAACTCTTGCCAGTCTGCATTACTGGCTGATTTAACCCTTGCGGTATTTCCCTAGCTTTCTTGTGTCGAGGCAGTCAATCGCTGCACTGGAAATGCATAGCGGGCCTGGATTTCTAAACACAGATTTCTTAAGGAAATACTGCAAGGCCTAAATCAGCCAGTAATGGAGACTGGCAAGAGTTATGCCTTGCATTGGGAAGTTGGTCTGAGGTATGCAAATCTGGGTTTCAAAATCATGTACATGTTTTATTGAAGCATATGTTGATATTACTACGATTAAAGATCATCATTTAGATCTTGAATACCAATTAGCGTAGTACCAGTCTTAGAATAATGCTGACTGCCAGGGTCAGTCGTTTAAAAAAATGTTTTATCAGTAACTTACGGCTATACTTGTTTTCAATTGTTTCAACCGACCAGTAAAATTGTTACAACGAAATAATTTTAAGAAATTTAAAAAGAAACAGCAGATTTTATATTTTGGAATAAAAAAGAACTAACTTTCAATTCAATTATTAATTGTGTCCCACAGATAGAAATATCAGATGCAGGTTTATGAACCATGAATAGACGATCAAACATCCAGAAATGTTCTAACATTCCATTTTCACCCTAACTATTTAGTTTGCGGCAAAAATGATTCTTCTTGAACAAATATATATGTTTACGTACCCAATAAGTGTATAGTCGTTCCGCTGCATGCTGTCCATTGTGCATCGTGCTGCCTGGTGTTGGGAAAATAGAATAAAAATATAAATAGAAATAGCTCGTTTTTCTAATACAGACATCACACGGAATACCTAATGGATAGACGAACGGTAATATAATTGTAACCTTTTCAATTTATTATATTTCATTTCAATTTATTCTATTTTATTTCAATTTTTGACAATAACTCATTGAGGTTGCCATCTATGGTTTCTCAACGTAACAGTCGCGCAAAGAAAGTGTATAGATTCTACTCCGATTCACATCTGTTGCATAACTATTTGATACGATAGTCTTAGCTTGTAAGAGATAATTTGACTTTCAGAGACTTTTTTAATGTACATAATTAAGAATTTAAGACCAACTGAAATTTACCACCTTACCAGTATGTGTACATAATTAAGACTAACTGAAAGTTACCACCTTACCAGTATGTGTACATAATTAAGACTAACTGAAAGTTGCCACCTTACTTGTATGTGTACTTAATTAAGACTAACTGAAAGTTACCACCTTACCAGTATGTGCTCATAATTAAGACTAACTGAAAGTTACCACCTTACCAGTATGTGAACATTATTAAGACTAACTGAAAGTTACGACTTACCACTATGTGTTCATAATTAAGACTAAATGAAAGTTACACCTTACCAGTATGTGCACATAATTAAGACTAACTGAAAGTTACACCTTACCAGTATGTGTACTTAATTAAGACTAACTGAAAGTTGCCACCTTACTTGTATGTGTACTTAATTAAGACTAACTGAAAGTTACCACCTTACCAGTATGTGCACATAATTAAGACTAACTGAAAGTTACCACCTTACCAGTATGTGAACATTATTAAGACTAACTGAAAGTTACACCTTACCAGTATGTGTACTTAATTAAGACTAACTGAAAGTTACACCTTACCAGTATGTGTACTTAATTAAGACAAACTGAAAGTTACACCTTACCAGTATGTGTACTTAATTAAGACTAACTGAAAGTTACACCTTACCAGTATGTGTACTTAATTAAGACTAACTGAAAGTTACACCTTACCAGTATGTGTACTTAATTAAGACTAACTGAAAGTTACCACCTTACCAGTATGTGTACTTAATTAAGACTAACTGAAAGTTGCCACCTTACTTGTATGTGTACTTAATTAAGACTAACTGAAAGTTACACCTTACCAGTATGTGTACTTAATTAAGACTAACTGAAAGTTGCCACCTTACTTGTATGTGTACATAATTAAGACTAACTGAAAGTTACACCTTACCAGTATGTGTACTTAATTAAGACTAACTGAAAGTTACACCTTACCAGTATGTGCACATAATTAAGACTAACTGAAAGTTGCCACCTTACCTGTATGTGTACTTAATTAAGACTAACTGAAAGTTACACCTTACCAGTATGTGTACTTAATTAAGACTAACTGAAAGTTGCCACCTTACTTGTATGTGTACTTAATTAAGACTAACTGAAAGTTACCACCTTACCAGTATGTGCTCATAATTAAGACTAACTGAAAGTTACCACCTTACCAGTATGTGAACATTATTAAGACTAACTGAAAGTTACGACTTACCACTATGTGTACATAATTAAGACTAAATGAAAGTTACACCTTACCAGTATGTGCACATAATTAAGACTAACTGAAAGTTACACCTTACCAGTATGTGTACTTAATTAAGACTAACTGAAAGTTACACCTTACCAGTATGTGCACATAATTAAGACTAACTGAAAGTTGCCACCTTACTTGTATGTGTACTTAATTAAGACTAACTGAAAGTTACCACCTTACCAGTATGTGCACATAATTAAGACTAACTGAAAGTTACCACCTTACCAGTATGTGAACATTATTAAGACTAACTGAAAGTTACACCTTACCAGTATGTGTACTTAATTAAGACTAACTGAAAGTTACACCTTACCAGTATGTGTACTTAATTAAGACAAACTGAAAGTTACACCTTACCAGTATGTGTACTTAATTAAGACTAACTGAAAGTTACACCTTACCAGTATGTGTACTTAATTAAGACTAACTGAAAGTTACACCTTACCAGTATGTGTACTTAATTAAGACTAACTGAAAGTTACACCTTACCAGTATGTGTACTTAATTAAGACTAACTGAAAGTTGCCACCTTACTTGTATGTGTACTTAATTAAGACTAACTGAAAGTTACACCTTACCAGTATGTGTACTTAATTAAGACTAACTGAAAGTTGCCACCTTACTTGTATGTGTACATAATTAAGACTAACTGAAAGTTACACCTTACCAGTATGTGTACTTAATTAAGACTAACTGAAAGTTACACCTTACCAGTATGTGCACATAATTAAGACTAACTGAAAGTTGCCACCTTACTTGTATGTGTACTTAATTAAGACTAACTGAAAGTTACACCTTACCAGTATGTGTACTTAATTAAGACTAACTGAAAGTTGCCACCTTACTTGTATGTGTACATAATTAAGACTAACTGAAAGTTACACCTTACCAGTATGTGTACTTAATTAAGACTAACTGAAAGTTCCCACCTTACCAGTATGTGTACATAATTAAGACTAACTGAAAGTTACACCTTACCAGTATGTGTACTTAATTAAGACTAACTGAAAGTTGCCACCTTACTTGTATGTGTACATAATTAAGACTAACTGAAAGTTACACCTTACCAGTATGTGTACTTAATTAAGACTAACTGAAAGTTCCCACCTTACCAGTATGTGTACATAATTAAGACTAACTGAAAGTTACACCTTACCAGTATGTGTACTTAATTAAGACTAACTGAAAGTTACCACCTTACCAGTATGTGCACATAATTAAGACTAACTGAAAGTTGCCACCTTACTTGTATGTGTACTTAATTAAGACTAACTGAAAGTTACACCTTACCAGTATGTGTACTTAATTAAGACTAACTGAAAGTTGCCACCTTACTTGTATGTGTACATAATTAAGACTAACTGAAAGTTACACCTTACCAGTATGTGTACTTAATTAAGACTAACTGAAAGTTCCCACCTTACCAGTATGTGTACATAATTAAGACTAACTGAAAGTTACACCTTACCAGTATGTGTACTTAATTAAGACTAACTGAAAGTTACCACCTTACCAGTATGTGTACTTAATTAAGACTAACTGAAAGTTACCACCTTACCAGTATGTCTCCTCTTCGTATAGATATCCCTTCATTAGTTATGTTGTAGAATGTCTGTAAGTACACAAACACGACTACCTATATTTCATTTCAACAGAGCAGGATATCCAGTGACTATCAAGAGTTTAACAACGAAATTAACTAAAGTTTGAATAGAAAATGTAGACAGCAAATAAAGTAGGTATGAGAATCTTATAAACTTCACCGCAACTGATAGCCCGTTGCAGTGAAGTATGACCAGACAGTAGCAACGGTAATTGTCGCAAGAGAAGGGCCACCTTCTTATGTTTGTTATCTGTCATTAGCAGACTTAATTCGTAACGTAACATGTTTGTATTTAGATCTTTGATTTCTACCACATCCTGTTTCAGTGAAATTGTACTTTTTGCAATGGTGCAAATAAAATGTAAATTGATAAAATTTTCATCATTTAAGTATTCCCGTATTTTCGGGTTACAGGTCCCTCCCACTTCGAACCTGTAACTATGCCGACATGGAAATACTTACAGCATGCTTTACACATTCGTTAGTGTATATATAAAATAAAGTCTACATACCTGAGGCAACTGTGGTGACATTCTGCCAATTTCCGTCCATTCGTCATTCCGTATTCGATAACCTGACGTCACAACCCCTGTACATGAGAAGGTTGGCTGGTTAATCAAGTTTTCAATGTACGTGTAGCTTTTGTAGAGAAAAAAAATCTAGAGGAGAGTGGGTTTTACAACAACACTACTTCAAAATCAATGAACTTTGGACAGGTCAGAAGAAACATATTTTGCTCTTACCATTTTGTTCCTGACACCAAGCCGTTTGTTGATTTTACATATAAGTCGTTTATCGTTTTGACAATGATTTTGAGGAAGCATTAAAGTATGACATGTATCAAGTCTTACCGAGGTTGTGTGAATGAGTTCTGTATCCTATAGGGTAGATTGTATATTCTTCGTATTCACAGCCACTTTCCATTTTAAACGCTGAAAGAGAACATTGAACCGTGACATCATTCGAACTATTCTTGTGTCACGAAGTCTCTAATGATATAGACATGTTGCTGATATATGTTAACTTTGAACACAAAATGTACCTTGGCTTCAATATAAATTATATATCATAACTATATGTAGTCGCGTTTGAGTAAGGATATTGGTTGATATTAAGATAACATAAAATATAGAGGATATTATATGAGTGGCTATGTCATACTTTGTTTACGACACAAGTGCCTGAATATGGGAATATAAAGTATTGATTATGAAAGTTGATATACGTCTTCAGTGTATTATTTAAATTTACTTATATATATATATATATATATATATATATATATATATATATATATATATATATATATATATATATATATATATATATATATATATATATATATATATATATATATATATATATATATATATATATATATATATATATTTCCCGAGCAAGAGCAAGGGATATACCGATATTCAGGCACGAGTGTAGTAAACATAGTATGACATAGGCGCGAATATAATATCCTGTCATTAAATTAATGTAAATCTAAATCTACTTTCATTCATAGGCTGACGACTCGCGGTCGAAGCATTTGGAAAGCAACGTCATGGACGAAACGTGACGTCAAAGCATTGTTTACGTCACCATGACAAAGTGATATTTTGCCCTAGGGCATCGTATGAAGAATATGAATCCTCTTATGGATGCCCTCGTAGGTATTAAACATAAATACTTACCCGGCTGCTGAGGTGGTATATATCCAGTATTTCCTATTACATAGAACCCCGCTTGCTTTGGCTGTCTAAAACGAAAATATTTAAATTATGTGATGATTATGTATTATATTGATGTTAACGATAATGTTAATAATTCATTGAATAGATAAAGCATGATTAACTTAATATTATGATAAAATACAGATCGCTATTTTAGAGTCGAGCATAGAAGTACATTCTTTCAAATTCAGTCAAGCTTAAAATAATGAGACGTGAAGCCAGTATTCGGCTCGATACGACTGTAGAACACTTTGCATAACAAGTAAACATGTAAACTCAGTAAACAACTACAGTTTTTCGTCCTATTTAACGAACTGCACACATCAAAATGGTGGATACTCCTCTAGAACCGTCCCTTTTAACCCTTGTATACTTACGGTGTGTACGTCATGTGAAGTGTCACTCCGGACGTGTCAGTCTGTCCTTCTGAAATAGAATTGTAACTTGTAAATTGTCCGTGTTACATTCTGTTGTCTTTTTAAGTTTTGAAGATTATACATGTAAAGGTTTACACAACTAGCAAAGAAACACCAACATACTTCTGTTTAAACTGTAAGATCAAATAATTTCTAAAATATATATTTTTGTTGGTCTCCAGGTTAATCTGAAACAATAATTAATACGACAATCCATAGAACTCATTGGGGAAGATTGATTCGAGTCAATAAGTTTTAAAGTCCTTGAAGGGCACTTAGAAGTGACATTCATAAGAACAGTCAGATTTCCTGGATAACAATTTATTTAATGTGAAAAAACACGACGTTTCGGAGAAAAAACTCAGTCCTTCACAAGGTGGAACGTGATTCATATTACCTGATGAAGGAGTGAGTATACTGGAAAAAAACTGATTAGGGATATTTGTAAATTCTGAAATTTGGAATTATAATATATTTATTAACTCATTTATGAAATATAAATCATAAAGATCAATATCCCTAACTTAATTTCTCCATTATTGTACTATTTGCTACCATTTTCAGTCTTTATTAGTTTTTATCTATAAGTATATTCTTTCTTAAATCTATCCCTACTTCACGTACCGGGGAACCTGTGTACGTAGTGTAGTTGTATAACGATGTAGCTTATACCGGTCTCTCCTCCCACGCGGAATCCAACCCCTGAAACCAGAGATAATGCTGACTCAGCTACTTGGCTATTCTTTAGTAAAACATTAACTTGTCCTATTTCTAGAGGAAGACATGGTCATTGACCTTTTTTTTATTTCTTTTTATTTTATACTTTAATCATACCAAACCGTAACATTGTTTTATTGTAGAATCAGCTTTTCACTTTATACAGACAATGACTTACAGCTGATCGAGATTGTTTTACTACGATTACATACAAGGTAACGACTAAACTTAATTGATCTTACACATTATAAAGGAAAATTCTAAAGTACTTCATGGTTCCTCATTGTAAAATTGAAACTTAATATTTTGTATTATAGAATTCAATAACGAAAGAATGAAAAGATTTTGAGAAATTCAACAGTTATTACATACTAACAAATGTGTTTAGTATCACGTTATACGTTCCAGATGTCCACTAGTTACCATGCACTGCAGACAACGACAAAATAAAATATTTCCTTTCACTAGACTAATACTGAAATTCAACAATTGTAACATTAACTGAATTGCAAATATGTCTTCAAAATCATCATATTTCACCAACCCTTCCATTATTATCATTCAATGAAGAAAATGACAAAATAACGATATATTTCCTTACACTAAGGTAATAATGAGATAAGCGTCTGTGTATTTTGGGAACACAAGTGCACAATATGAATATCCGAAAAACTATGAGTATCATACCACGAGGCAGGTTAAAGGAGGGAGCATCGAGAGCCCAGGCGAACACTATCTGGCGCTCTCCGTCCAGACACACAGACGCCTCCGAGCGGTCAGTTGTCTCCCCGCACGACCTTGAATAACATAGTAACGATTTCGTCAATTTTTAATACGCTTGTAAAATAACAGAAAAATAAACGTCTTACACAATTACAGTCAAGCCGCGATAGTCCGGCCACCGATAATCCGAATCTCGCAGTTAATGAACGGTAGCAAGCTGTAACCAAACTAATCTCTATATAAACTTATTAAATGTTGATTCATTAATGAAGACAACATTACATATGAGGATAATATTGATATACCGTCGGTACAACTATAAATAGGACAGCGGCCAAAACAATCAAGAATGGTTTAATAGATCATAGGCGCTTATTGTCATTAAGATGATAGTAGAAACCACTCCTAGTTGTAATATAGAATTTAAATGATGACATCCTGTAGGAATACCCCAGGAGCGGTAGGCCTATATATGTGCAGCCTATCAACTTCCCTGCAATACTTAACTTGCAGCAGTCTCTATATCTGGCTAATTGTAATCCTACTGCTTATCGTCGCCTTATTGTGCCTTCTTATTTCACTACCATATCCAGATGCAGCATGTTGCTATGCTGGCACAGAAAAGCTGACGAAATGGAGCAAGGCTCAAATTAGCAAATGATAGAGACTGACGAGAGTTACGACTTGCGGGGAGTGTAGAGTTTAAGAACATTAATTCCCGAGTGACTTAGAGTGACGGGCGGCTATACTACAGCTAGGTTGAAACTACGCTGATGGAACCCGAATCATGCATGTTTCACTGTAAACAGGTGAGTACGTACCAATACGGTGCCGTACTGCCAGGTCGCCCACATCCGTACACCATCAGGTGGTGGGCTCGGGTCTTTGAGGCGTGGGGGTCATACCGCACTGAAACATTCAATGTGTTTGTATGAGAATGTAGACTATGTATAGTATTTGTAAGCACTTTGTCACTCATCATTGAATGTTCTAGTAATCAATTAGTAAGTCTCATCAGAGACCATAAAATAAAGGATAAATATGATCGTGCCATCATGTCAATCTAAATAATTGTCTTGTGTTGACTACTGCTAACTTTAACAGTATCGGTAAGACTCGTTTTGTTCAAATGTTGATCTAGTTAAGAGCTCCATGATCGCCCGAGTAGATATGTATAGAACATCAATAATCAATGATGACTTGTGATAATATGAACTTTTTACCATAATGAGCAATGGAATAACGGTATTTATCAGTGAAATTAAAGCGCCTATCAAGCTATAGTGAAGATATCTGCTATTCCCACTGTGACTAGTGACGATGTAGTTCATCGTCACTGGCCTGCTGCACTCTAATCAAGAGCTTCCCCAAAATGCCTTGTCAAGTTTTGTATGTAAAATATGCACAGCAGAGGCGTGAACACCTTAGAGTAGTCTCGCCAAGCGAGTATTTACGATTCAAGATGGAGTCTCGTATCACAATGTTTGATTACCTAATTTTTCTTTCTTTTATTATCCCCTCAATTGAAACTTGGTCGGTTGCTTTATGCAAGGCACCTATTTTTTCCAAAATGGTGATGATATTCTGAAATTATGTTGGGAAGTACTCGCGACCTCAGTTTCCGTTCAGGAGCCGTTCGCGGGTACGCGCGAATACACCAAGCGAGTACTCGCGGTCCTGACCACGCCTCAGGATTCATATTCAAAGATCTTTTCAATTGACATATGACACGACAATAACATGATAATTTTGAAGAGTGCCCTAACTGTCTTTGGATGTTTCAATACATCACAACATTGTGTCCTATTTTAAAGGTTGTTTTGGCTTGACAACCTCAGAACTCCTGCCGTGTAACACTCGTGGATTAACATGCTCTTCACAGAAAGTCCTTCAGTATAACAAAATGTGAATTATGTGGAAATATATTCAAATATCGATCCTACGGTGTAAGAAATGTAACGTAAGCATTTTTAATATTTGAGTCATTTTTTTATCATTAATCAGCGGGATTATTATGAACTGCATTTCTTGCTATTTTCTCAATTTTCTCAAACGCCTCCTTCTTCTCATCTGTACCAGTCGATAGTTCATTTTCCAGCGACACTAACTCAAGTTTTGTCATTTGAAGATATAAATTATTGCATCATAATATTATGTGAAATATCAATCTAAATTTAAAACAGTATACGACGAACTGAACTCCAAATGTTCTTATACTTTCCCGTGATAACTAGAGATTCATTATTCATGATAATGAGATTGTATGTAACTATATTGGTTATGATCCTTTACTATATTTGACATTCCAAGTTAGGAATAACTCTTCACTACACTTAGTATTTAGTATTTACACGCCTTCTTTAACACCGGTCAGCTGATGTTAGTAATAGTTTTTACTTGCAAATTGCACATATTCTTATTTATTACCCATATGGTTGAAAATAACCGAGTTAATATTTTTGATATGAGCACATGTGCACATATCACGTTTGCCTAGCAACGATTGTTTCACCGCGGCTTCCCGTATTACGTCGCCTGTGACGTCATAAAACGATTGTTCGTGACGTCACTATAGCATGCCGTCGCAAGGGAATTTGGCCTTTTCCTGACTATTTTAACGCGAATCTAATGGAATAATATGGGTAATAAAGAAATTATTACACTCGAGAGTGTGTCATATGACTTTTACGAAACTCGTGCGAATTTGTGTATAACCCTCGCTCTCGCTCGGGCAATACAAACATTCACACTCGTTTCGTAAAAGTCATATGACACACTTCCTCGGGTAATAATCTCTATATTCAACCTTACTAGAGAATCAATTTGAAGGTTGCATTGACTCCTATATATTATATAATATATGCTAATTTTCTTAACTTCGGTTTGGAGCTTTACATGCATAAAATAAAATTATCATTTCGTTCCTTTCAAGTGAGCAGACGTCCCTGCTTTAACAAACTTATTGCATCATGCACTTAATTCAATATACATTTATTCATATTTACGGAAGCAACATTATTGAATTTTACTTTGTAAAATAACCATGCCCTTAGCTCGTTAATGAGCGTAAATTATCTTGATCGCATTCACATTATCATTTATTATTTAATGGATGGTGTCCTCGGCAAGATAGAGGCAATGGATATTTGTTTTACCCTTTGGGCTCATGAGGATAATGATGCAAATTACAGAGGTCAATTGGCGGAACTTCTTTTGAAAATTACCCCTCGCTGGGGAAATAGTAATATTTAGGCATTCATATCGCAAACATAGTGTGACATAGACACTCGTGTAATACCCTTTATACAGTTGTTGCTTGTAGTATAAACGAGTCAACAAGAGAAACACTGTCCCTTTAACGTTGTTGGTTTTATCTGTAACGGATTTACAGCACATGTATGTCATACGTGTAACATGGCACGAAGATCTTCACCAAACTAGAGCATCAAATCTGCCCCAATTTTCAACTGGAAAGAACATCTGTACTAATCGTTTCTGACTACAGTATATCCGACAAGAAGAGGGGAGCAAGACGACTATTCGTAGTGCTCGAGGGTAAAGCATTATGGAAATAACTCACCGATATAGGCTTCACGCTCGTCGAGTTTCATTCCATGACACAGTAAGGCGTCTGACTGAAGTGAGAAGAGAGTTAGTGTTTTCCGTAAAGATGAACACCAACTCTATATATCTAAACCAATACCAGAGCGGTACATGTATATACAGGAGCTACACATATTGGAACAGCTGAAATAACTGGTTTCACGTTAGTGGTTAAGTATGATGTACTATTAGAAAACCTCAGCCAAGTGTCTTCTGATATCAAATATATCAACATGAGTTGATTAAAATAACAAATGTCCGAGGCGACGTCATAGAACTGTGATACCTGATACCAAAGCATTGTGAGGTCATTAACTGATGACGTGATAACGATTTGATTGTCTCACACAATTTGGAGCTACTTTCGGATGAAAAACTACATAAAACAATGCTCAAATCAGGCGAATCGTTGGCACATCTATATACATACATGTAACAGAAAAAAACCACTAAAGTACTAATCACTAATAAGTATAACTCTTATATAATCTTGCATTCCCCGTTAGTCGTTAGTTATTGTTTAAGTATATTAAATCGATAGCTTTAAACATGCACTAATGATCATAAACACAGAAACAACATATCATCTAAGATAACATATCTATGTCGCGTCGTTACCGAATTAGGAGCAAGATTAAAGCTTGTAAGATATCTTGTACAGCGCTTACAGAGAGATTTCGTATCTGATAAGTGTCCACTCAAAACCTAGAACATACAACATATGAATAAATGCGTTCTGAGCAGGATACGTCAGTGTGTGACGTGACGGTATAACCTAAAATAACAAGTTATTTTTACAGGTATTTAAAAATGGACCATGGTGTTGATTAGCGGACATACAACTATCTGAAGCTGTATAGTACACTTGAAGTAAAATAAGCCTATAGAATATTCCAACTAAAATAACCTATATCTATTTTGAAAACCAATAGTTGACAACAGTATGACAATGCCGACTGCGACAAGTACACAGATACAATTTCAGAAAGTGCATACTATCAATCTAAGTAAAACTAGCCTCAATGCATAGGAACTAGATATCGTAATTAAAACGTAGATAAAACGTAGGTAAAATAACACATACACCCTACGGTTTAATTACAATACCGTGTTCCTGTGCCTCACTAATAAACGCTACACCCAAATATGGGAGTGTAGTGAGTAGCATTGAGGCTAGGTTTACTTTGACTGTGCATGCTGTGTAAATGTATCCACTATGACTATAGGAGACGTAATACATGATCAAGTTCTCACAGTTTCCATTTTTAATAAATGTGTTGATTAAATAAAAACCGATGAAGATCATGGCTATGCTGAAGTATATAATACTCGACACTACATGTGTAACGAACGTGATACACACACCATGACATTTTGTGAAAAAAATATCAAATGCTCAATGTGAAAATGCAAATGCTGATAAAGATAAAATGTGATTGAAAATAGAAATGCCTGTGGTTAAAGATATTACTCGCATTGACAAGAGAAATAATTAAGGAAAACAAGGTATGTAATGTCCATTGATGAAACCTGCTTCTAAGAGTCAGACAGGACTGATAAAATAATAATGGTTAAACGTCGACACATTCCTGTTTGGAAACTGCATATGACATGCGCATAGTCCGCTAGACAAATAAGGACATTATTATGTGAGCCAAAATATAAGACCAATTTAAAAATAGGTGTGTTGAACCGTATTACGGACAAGCAGTGACTATATATGCTGATAAGTAGAGAGATACCTGTTCTGCAACTGCGTGTGGCATTCGTATAGTCCTCTTGAAGTCGTTTCTGGTTGTCACGGTCCATCCCTCTACACACGGTACTACTCCAGACAGGATAACTACAGCCAGTATACTGCAACCTGCAACCATCACCGTACGATCCTTACTGCCTCAAGCTCTCAACGCGGTCTGCCTACGATTCCTGACAACCCTTATCAGGTCACATTGTCTGAAAACACCTGCCGAGAGCTTTGACTATTTACCGTTTTTATCCAGCCTTGTTATCCAGCAGTTCCATGAAGGATGGTCAATGGCCTCCCCCGCAGTTGGTCGCAGTACCAGAGGTTTCCAATATCCGCATGGCGCTTCCTGAAGTGCCGATAGTCATCACACCTGCAGTGTTTGTGAACGGAAATCCAGTTATGATTACTCGGGGGCACTATTGAATATTGATAATCGCGATAATAAGTACCGTTATCGTGATAACAGTCCCGACTCTGGCTACAAATACCTTGTGCGAATCTTGCCACAGCCCAGGTTCGCAGTTTGGAACATCTCACTACACGAATGTGTTCATGAATACAAGCGTGAGCTCAATTCGTACGTATTTAAATTAAGATATTAGTTAATCAAAGTTTATTGATAGAAAAACTTTGAGAAAATGAATTTCTAACTCAATAACCTTTGAATATTAAATCAAGATTAATTGTCCACAATCTTGGAACTAATGGCACCTTCACTAAATTGTATACAATGTCAGAGAGCGTTTTTTTTTTTTTTTATGTCAAAACAAAACAACTATACATTGTATATGTGTTAGTTTGAACTTGCGCATATGCGCATGGTAGACATTTTCAATCATTCAGGCCATTTTAGATAAATACTTGTTTGTGAACATTGTGTATCAATTTGTTACATTCACAGTGACTATCCCCTCTTCTAGATCGTCGTTAATCACCATCCCAACTCGTTCAACGTCAACACAACACTCTTTACACCGAGTGCCTCGTGTACAGCCACGCATTATTCCACGCTTACATTTGCACTGCTAAACACCGTGTCCTATTGTATTTCTACACAGTGGACATATTTGCCATGCTAATTAGATTTTCTTTATAAAATGGAGAAAAATGCTGGTGTTAAAAGCATTCAGACTGACGTTGAAGTTGATCGAAGACTCTTCAGGGAAAACTTGAAACATTTGGATGTAGTCAATTGATACGTAGTTATTGGAATCATCATCCCAAAAATGTTTGTGATTAACATGGCGGCGTAAAAAAAACACCGTTTTAAAACCAAAAACACAAATAGTTATTTTTTTAATTAAAAGAGATTTTTCGACAGCCGAATTACGCCTTTGAAGTTTGAAATTGAATGTTTGATTTCCTCCCATTGTGAATTCACGTGTATTCCATTGTACAATTGGGACATTGCATTATGTTCATAACCACAGATGATCACAGGTTGGATTGGATGTTGCAGTTGCAGAACAGAAAAACACCACTAGGAACTGGGAATAGATACATGTTTGTGAATAATAAAGCATTTCACCGCATTTACACCAGCACTCGGACACTTCATTCCATTTAGACTGTTGAAAAGTTCAATAGCTGTTCTACGGTTGTGCTTCCGTAAAGTATAGTGTTGTGTAAGTGTTAAGACTGTTTCATAAAATACTGCCATGGCTCTTTAAATATTAATTTCTGAGCATATGCTTGCTACCTTTCCTTGTGATGCTATTGGTCTTGGAATCATGAAAATGCAATATCTATCACTTCTCTTTCATATTACCCATGGTTCCAGCCTATACTCGCAGGTTTCACCGCAATACATAGCCACCATGGTATTGCTGGCTTTCCCCCTGCAATGATACACACGAAATACTCTTGAAAGCGGCGTTAAACTCCAACTCACCTCATCTCACCTACATGCTAACGAGACAGTATAGTGAAGATTATGAGCAGCATCTGTAATACGACAACTCCTTTTCTTAAAGGCAATTTAAACACATTATTCTTCTAATACTCAGGAAGTTTGTTCCCATTACCTAGGACTAATATATTATAATTGCTTTAACTCTGTGCAATGACAAACTATTAATATTATGTTTATTACTTGCCTAAATATTGAAGAACAAATAGCATTAATAGCTAATAATATCTAGTGTTGCTTTTCAAGTTATAGCTTATCAAATATTGTCTGCGTCTTTAAACCAAATTTAAACAATATTACGTTGTGGTAAACCATATCAAAGGACGCTTTGCTTTAACAGGCCACTTTATGAATTATGCCATTGGTTTGCTTGAGAAATTGTTTGATCTTTAAACGTCCTTCAAAGGAAATATATTTTAAGAACATGCCAAATCGCATGTTTCCACAAAAAGATCAGAAATGGCTAAAAGGGTTCTACAAGAGAACGTGCGTTAATTAGCATTATTGTGATATTGCCTTATCGCCATTACACTCAGATATTTCTTGCACGAGATAATGACATTACAAACGCCCCCAAGCTCGGTTCCTTTATCCGCCAGCTTCGATAGTTCGAGAAAAAAAGCCAAACGATTAATGACAAAGAATGGATATAAAACAAATTCTCAGCAATACAGGTTGACTAAACATTTGACGAACTAAAATAGCCATAGGAGGTTATTCTTGAGACGGACATTACCTGAGTGAATGGTTTTATGCTGGTGACGTTATGCTATTGATTAAAGGTGCTATTATTGGCTTCCAGTAATTGGTACTAGTGCAGCGTCTTGTTCCTGATCAGGTTCATAGTGTGACAGACACCGCAACGCATGTATCACTTGTGTTATGAACGAATGGTTGATAATGACATACTTGATCAGGCATAGACTGTGTTGAGACTGACCTAGATCCTTATCAGAATTTAGAGACCTTCCATACAGTCTAGATTAAGTAAGTCTTGATCTTCCATACAGTCTAGATTAAGTACGTCTTGTTATGAATACACATATTATAGAAATTTCATTTTCAAGCCCGGGATATTAACAGATGAAACTTGATAATACTTTTGCTTTAAAAATGTTATTGACTAGATTTGTGTCTTGCTTGAGAAAAATAAACTGAACATTCCCTTAGTATGCGACCATCATCACAATACATCGCGAATTGTGTATTTTGGATGTCTATATCATATAGTCGAGTTTACATATAAGGCAATTTGGGAAAAGGCAATACAAGAAATACAAGTTCAAGTAAAATACATACTGTACATATACAATATATTGTGAAAATATAAACATGAAATCTTTAGTCGTTTGATATCGAAAAAATATTAAGCATAATTTATTTTTTTAAACTCTCTTAATACCAAGATTATCGTAACTACGTACATTAACTAACGACTATAGGGCCAGGTACACATATCTCATGTTCAGTGTGACGTAAAATGTAATCAAATTTTATACTGCCTTACTTTTATGAACGAGACTGTTTTCTTGAGTTTAACTAATGTCATGACATCATGTCAGATTATCCTGTTATTTAACACCACTTGTCGATGTTACAACTTCATCACTCTGACATGTTGGTTTACAGAACGGAGCAGTTCTAACCCACTCGTTGTCGGAAACAGCGTAAACATATTGGGATTTTTTTCAGAATCCTGGCGAGTTATCTTACGTCACATTGTTCAATTAAATAGAAAGATAACATTCACATAAATATCGGCAGCGACTGACACAAAGCAGGCGAGATAAATCTGAATGTGTACTATTTGTTAAAGAAAACAAAACAAAACTTCTACACCTTTGACATTTCAATGATCAGTGATGATAAAATGTTTAGGGAAATATATTGTAATCCGACCAATAAAGAAGAGTTACGACATAATAAGCACGTAGTAGGTCTATATAAAGATGGCCGTATACGGTTGACCATCCTGAATTATGTCAAATACCCGGAAATGGTAAAACTGGAACTTGCGATTTGTAAAATTGGCAGACAGCTCCATGGTAGGTATACTTATATACATGTAGTTATGGTATGCATGGCCCTTGCGGCCTATGTATATACGTATACGTATTCCCACGCAAGCCGAACACTGCTCTCGTCGATTGACAAGCTCCAGTTCTGCTGCAGTATGATATCTTTTCTCAATCGTAGCAGGGACTCGGTCCCTGATTGTAGCGCCCCTATTAGCCTATATCAGTGATTTGGATGTGTGTTTGCATAGACAAAAACTTGGATTTCGCTCTGCCATACTAGCTAGATGTTATTACGTATCATGAACAGTTTGGAAAACACTATGTTGAATCGCTATTTTCCCCAGCCTAAATGGAAATAATGAATATTGGTTATGGTAAATAATCAATGGACTGTTTGTGCTACATATGTGTTACCGGTTTGTAAACTGTACAGTAGATGATTGTAATATGGCGTTTTTCTCCCAGGTGTCTGGTTTGTAACAGGAACTGTGATATTACGTCATATTCATGTTATAATGCATATTGTTTCAGCTATAGGAAAAGGCAAAGGACCACAGCGAAGGATGACATTTTCTTGTAATGAAAGATACCTTATCAAAACTTAGTACATATTAAATGGCCAATAACTCTTCACAAATCTATTTAATTATTGAACAAATAATATTGTAATATATATATAGTTGTGTATAACCCTTTGTGATGATTCAAAACCGTATCCCATAAATTGTAAAACTGTAAATTATTCAATAGGATGCTAAGGCTGACATTGGTTACCACTTGATCGTACAGAGAGTAGCCCTATCATTCTTCAACGAGTTTTAGGGTCGGGATGGCGCAGTGGCTATCCCTGCAATAATACTATCAGATAATAAGTAATGTAATACTATTGTGAGCGGCGTTAAACCTCAAATCACATCACCACCTCATTGAGTTTCATACCATTAGGATAAACATATGGAAACAAATTGTTATCCATGAAACAACAAAGTAAAATTTAAGTGACTCAGATTGAAATGTGGTCCGGAACCTCTTAGCCTACCAAGCTGCAATGGTCCACATAAGGAGAGGCGGACACCCTTACCCTAGCTCTGTATCCGCCCCTGAAACAATTATTAGAAAGTCTCTGATACTACACGAGATAAAAATGTCCTCATAAATAGTTTACACTACAGTATTTTTTCTTCCATGTGTACGGATGATTACGCCTAATAACAATGAAACCACATGATCAATAACTCTTCATGGCTATATTTATAAGTGCCTATACGTAGGCCTATATAGCCTTTATAGTCTCTATTCTAGCAACTTCTAATCAGAGACCTAATCAATACATATCAAACAATTAATTGTGAATTGTCATTTAAATCAAAGACGTCTTCATATTTTATAGGCTATTCCTTGTTTAAACAAACATATGTTGAACGAGAGCGATTGCCTTCCCTATTTCACCAGAGGAGTAAAACGGTCACGTGATCATGTACATGTCATGTGATTTAGCGAGTTGCAAAATGGCGGATGACACAGGTAGGAAGAACATGCATTAGTTCGCGGATGGAAATCATGTGTTTTCATTGAAGAGAGCTGAATTGAATGTAAGCAATTAAATTATTTTACAGCCGAGAAGTTCACTTCTACTTAAAATTAGTTGTTTAGAACATGGTAAACCTAGGAGGCCGTCACTATCATGTGTAGTATCCCACCGTAACATGAATTCGGCGTTCTCCTTTTTTCGACGATTGGTAATCTTGCGTTATTTTACGAGAACGGGCAGAGGGTCAAATGTCAAAATGCAATTATTATGTCCCCCGAAATTTTTTCGGGAGACATAGTGTTTTCGCCTCCGTCCGTCATTCCGTTATTCCGAAATGCTTTTTTTCCGGGCCATATCTAAAAAACCGTTCAATATTTTTTCACGAAACTTGGTATGTGTTTAGACCTAGTGGTGGAGTGGTGCCTTTTGCTATTTTGGTTATTCTGATTTATTTTTTTTTCTGGTTTCCATGGAAACAATTTGAACTTAGTGCAAATTGGGGATAGGGACCTTTTCCGGCCTCTATTTCAAAATCTATCTAGTATTTCTTTACGAAACTTGGTATGTGGTTAGACCTAGTAGTGGAGTGGTGCCTTTTGTTATTTTGGTTATTCTGAATTTTTCATTTTTTCTGGTTTCCAACGAAACAATTTGAACTTAGTGCAAATTGGGGATAGGGACCTTTTCCGGCCTCTATTTCAAAATCTATCTAGTATTTCTTTACGAAACTTGGTATGTGGTTAGACCTAGTAGTGGAGTGGTGCCTTTTGTTATTTTGGTTATTCTGAATTTTTCATTTTTTCTGGTTTCCATGGAAACAGTTTGAACTTAGTGCATATTGGGGGTAGGGACCTTTTCCGGCCTCTATCTTCAAAACCGTTCAATATTTTTTCACCAAACTTTGTATTTGCTTAGACCTAGTGATAGAGTGGTGCCTTTTGCTACTTTGGCTATTCTGAATTTTTTATTTCTCGTTATTAATGCAGTATTGAACTTAGTGCTTAGCATAAGTGAACAATAATAGTGGGTAATATGACTAGGTTGGATTGAAAGTTGGAGCGGGGGACATCACAGTGCATCACATGCACATATTTCTAGTTTTTACATGTGGTCAAGGCAACTCGACCTGGAAGCAAAATTTTAACTATGAAAAACAGGAAGCCGAGAGTACCAACATATATATATATATATATATGTTACATATAAAAAAATATAACCACTTCATGTCTACAAAAACTTACCGAGTCGACTTACAATATTCTATCGTCTGCCAGTTGACAATGTTTGTCAACATCCTATCATGTGATCGGTCATGCGTGATGCCTCTCAATTAAAAGAAGTGCTTATTGAATTAATGATAATGTTTCATTAATTTCTGGAAAGTTTTCAGACAAATATAGCCGTGTGCGGGTCGATTTAAGTTCAATTAAATGAGGGATGACCTTGATATAAATTTTATAATGTCTACAGACAGGGGATAATGTATCCGTGTTTCTCGCCATATTGAGAAATTAGTTTCTTTCCATATTTATTAAAAGGGGATTTCAATTTGACAATTTCTCAACTTTAAATGTCTCAAATTGCCCCATAAAGTACTTATGTACAGCCTTTTAAAAACAACGCCTAATTACCTTGGTTTATCAAATTCTAAAGTCACTGAAGCGTATCTGCCTTTTGAGACAGCGCTCCAGTTTTCTGTAATCACATTTAATTTTTTTAAAGCACCAGGTTTTTAACACCTTTTTAACTGTCGATTTTACATACTGCCCCTCATCAAAACAACTGAAATCGTCCATATATTGTATGCTGAGATGTCCAACTATGCCATTCCACAGATGACAAATGCAGGTTTCACCACAATGCATAGTCACCATGGCAGTGCATGCTTTCTCCCTGCAATAATACTAGCAGCTGTGATGTAAGTGAAATAATCTTGAAAGCAGCGTTAAAACAAATTCACCTCACTTTACCCCATGAAAATTAGGGACCGCTTTTACATGTGCATAAACTGAAATAACACATCCTGTATATAGTAGTTATATAACCTATCAAACATTACCAACTCAATCTGTCTTTTTGTCTGTTGGAGGTAAGTTTCCAAAATAACGTTTGAGCAATTGGGGCACTCCATTGTCATTGTCAATCATAAATCATGACTTTCATTTCAATATATTGAATGAACTAGCGTTAATTGATAATTTTCAGCAACATTCAGTACTTCTTGATAAAATTGCACCATTTATAACATTTGACAAACTAAAATAACTTCCAACAGCACACTTTAAAGAACACCCTAAACATTATCAAAGCCGACTTTCATGTCAATATATTAAATGAACTTGCGTTAAATTGATAATTTTCAGCAACATTCAGTACTTCCCGATAAAATTGCACCATTTATAACATTTAACAAACTAATATAACTTCCAACAGCACACTTTAAAGAACACCCTAAACATTATCAAAGCCGGTCACTGAGATCAATTGCTGAGCATGATTTAACATCCCTTGAAATTCATAATGCATAATGCATAATGCATAACATATGTATGTCATGTAACGTGGTAACAATACTAAATAGTGGTTGCTCACTTGATGAGTCACTGTCATGTATACATATTTATACTCTTATTAACCGGATTCATACAATGTAACGGTTTAAGTTCCTATACTGAATTGTCACCATTGTTGAATAGAGAAGTATAACTGTCTGATTTTCAATAAATCTAGTAATGTATAAATATCTATGTTATGATATGAATAATATGCAATAGATGTGTCTTTCATTTGTGAGATTCTGCATTTTCACTAATATTTGTTACTATTTCAGAAACTTAAATCACAATAATGAAGATCCCTGTGTGCTGCTTCTTCATCACTACAGTGATTGACATTTGTCAGACCAGTCCTCTCTACTATAGGAAATCTCAACATCTTCAACATTCCAAACCATTGCTCCATAAAAACTTTGTTGAACACTTTACCTATAGGAATGTTTTGTCCTCATTGACGGATTATAAGTGTGATCTTTGCAAAGTGTTTGTGACAGCTCTTCAAGATTTATTTCTGAAAGGAAAGACAAAAGAAGAAATAGTAGATGAATTAACAAGAATATGTATTGATTTGGGATATCAAGATGATCGAATTTGCATAGCCATTGTTCGTGAATTTGAGGTGAGCTATATTCATGTATTTTTTTTATAAATATACAAATATTCATTCCATCTATTATTAACTATTATTTTTATTAGAATGGTTGATATCATTCTTTTATCATTGTAATTATCTCCTATCTTATCAATACTATCTTCTAATCCACTATCTGTTCACAGTGTGATATATGTTATTTCTTTTCAAGAACGAAGTCCTGACAGTGATAGATAAGCTGGCTCTTGGTCCCTCTGAGGTTTGTGGAGTAATATTCGGCCAAAGCTGTGGCAAGACGTACAACCCCTGGGATAACTGGAATGTGACATTTCCTGACGTTCCCAAACCGCCCCTCAAACCGCCAAAACCTCCGTCTGTGAGTGTCCATTTGACCCTTTATATGTAAAATAATGTTTTTTATCCCCCACCGCGCGTTTAGCGCGAAGCGGGGGAGCGGGGGATATAGTATTCGGCTGCGTCCGTCCGTACGTACGTACGTACGTCCGTCCGTACGAAATGGAATAACTCAAATACTATTCACTGGATTCTTTTCATATTTTGCATATGGGTTCATCATGGGAAGAGTAATGTTCTTACATAGGTTTGTGACCTTGACCTTCATTTCAAGGTCACAACAAGACTTTGTTATTTTACCCTTGTCAGCGGGATATCTCATTAACCATTCTCTGGATTCTCTTCATATTTTACACATAGCTTCTCCAACGAAAGACGACGGGCTGATTAGATTTTGGTGACCTTCACATTATCTTCAAGGTCACAGCGGAACTTTGAATTATTCGACATGTTAATGTACATGTAAAGCTTGTCAGCGGGATATCTCAAGAACCATTCACCGGAATTCCATCATTTCTTACACAAAGCACCTTCCAGGGAAGACAACGGGCTGATTAGATTTTGGTGACCTTGACATTATTTTCAAGGTCACAGTGGAACTTTGAATTTTTCGACATGTTAATGTACATGTAAAGGTTGTCAGCAGAATATCTCAAGAACCATTCACCGGAATTTCATCATGTCTTACACAAAGCAAAAGGACTGATTAGATTATGGTGACCTTGACATTATTCTCAAGGTCACAGTGGAATTTAAAATTTTTTTACATGTTAATGTACATGTAAAGGTTGTCAGCGGGATATCTCAAGAACCATTCACCGGAAATCCATCATATCTTACATAATGCACCTCCTAGGAAAGACAAAGGGCTGATTAGATTTGATGACCTTGACTTTTTTGTCAAGGTCACAGTGGAGCTTTGACTTTTTCGACATGTTTGACAGTCGATTTTGCTGATCTTGACATTATTTTTAAATTTTGAAGTATTAATTTTCGGCGGGGGATCATGTCACCTTAGTGACAACTACTTGTTATTTTCTAAATTAGCTTGAATTAAATGTTTGTATTAGACTTGAATTATATGTTTATATCAGGTTTGTGAGTGGCATTCTGAAATGTGTTGTGACATATACCTTGCTCAACATTCATATTTATACTTCCTCAACTTCCACAACTCGTGCCAGTCACCATCACTGGCCAATTTAAGCCTTGCTGCATTTAGTTAACTTTTCTGTGTTAATATAGAAGTGCGGCTGCACCTGAACTTCAAAGTGCCCACTCACAAGCTATTGCACAAAAGATAGCACAGTGTAGCATGGCTTTAATTAGTAAGTGATAGATGCTGGTGTGAGTTATGATACACAGTGAAAGTTGGTAGTTGGTACTTCCTTAGAAATAGTCAATCTATGATCTAATATTTTTGTTTAATTTGTTCTTAATGTTCATGATGTGACACTAACAATACAGTGTGTAAAAGTGAGAACACTTACGTGAAATATATCAGGTACAGTAATTTATCCAATGCAAGATGAAATCTACACTAGTCAAGTGACAAACTCCATTTCCTGCCTTGAAGAAGTTAAGGCCTTTTTTAGTGCTCAATTGTAGTGGCCATATCAGCAATTTGGAGTGCCTTCATTCTGAATTCATTTTAATTTCTTTCTCTTTGTTAATTTATGGTTTTCTTTACTGTTTCTTGCAGCCAAGTTCCCCGAAACTCCGAGTGCTTCATATATCTGATATTCACCATGACTCAGAATATAAGACTGGTAGCAACGCAGAGTGTAATGAACCCCTCTGTTGCCGTGATGACAATGGTCCACCAAGTGAGTAGAATACAAAGTGGAGTAATGTAATATTTTAAAACCGTATGGATTAATTTTTAAATTTATGTTGACATAGTTAGGTTTAGAGATAGGCCATTATTTAATTTGGCGAGAGAGTAGATAGTAATAATTATATATCACAGATGATAAATTTGTTATTCTTCATAAAATAAAAATACATGGAAATATGAAATGTGATGGTTGTTTTATATTTTTTTAAGAAACTTATGGAGAAGACAGATTTGGAGGCTCCCTTCCTTTGTTGGTATTGACAAAACTGGGTATCTTTACAAAGATGACCCTATCATTGTGATAAAGAATTGTAAATTCAGTTTTTGCTAATTTTGGTGACATTGATATTGTCTTCATGGTCACAGCGAACCTTTTATTCTTTTTCAGAAGGGATCCTCCTTGGGGTACATATAGCATAAAAATCCTAATTTTTAACTTGATGACAGGTTGTAACTTAATTTTTAAAAATAACAGTAAAAATAAGTTCAAAAAACACAAAATAAGTGTTTTCCGAACGTGTGACCACCCTGTGTAGAGCCCCATCCCAGTGCAAACCAAGGGATGTAACTCTAATCTCGCCACTTATCAATCTGTCATCGAGCAAGCAAGACGTTCTTCTGCTCCGAAAGTTTTTGACTTTGAAATAAGTTTCCACTTGAGAAAATGGACAAGACAAAGAGTACTGTATGTGTGGTAACCCCTTTTTATTCGTAGAGGCGAATGTTTAGGTTACTTATATGGTTTTTGTCGCGTTGTAACTTCGTTTTTCAATTCGCACGTGCTTCGAATTGAACGAGTAATGGCGGATGGAAAACGCTCAAAATGGCGGATCTCAAACAAAATGCAATGTGTTAGTACTTTGCTATTCTTGTATTGAGATTTGATTGTTTTGAAGGTTCTTTATCGTGCTTCGCATTGTAGGGCAGCACTTTACTGACGAGGATTTCTCCCTGTTTGAATTTTTTCATTCTCGGGGTCATCGTCTCAGTCGGCAAGCATGTACTAGGAATATTCATGCTTTATTTCTTTCAGTGGCTTACTATTCATTACTTGCCTAGTGCTTAGTTATTATAGTATCGCCTCTGCGTTTTGTTTGTATGATGCACATTTATGAAACATAAACATTGCACTTACACACATGCACACCCCTAAACATTCTGTGTTTGACTTGCAGTCTTTCACCGAATGTGTGGGGTGCAAGACCCGCATTCCCCCTGCCGACAAGCATAACAGGTGTCTGCCTTGTCTTGTCGAGGATGAGCACGACGACACCACCTGTAAGCTGTGCATCGCTTTCACCCCGAGGGCCAAGAAGGAGCGAGGTATCGACATGCTCTTCTATAGGAACCTGCAGAAGGCAGGGCAGGAAATTAAAGGTGCTATCCCCCCCTCTAAAGAAAAGAGGAGTAAGGGCAAGGGTAAGGGTAAGAAGGTGCACTCCCCTCCTATCCCCTCTTCCTCATCGGATGAGGTGGATATGGAGGTGGGGTCACCTGCTGCGGGGGGTTCTACGCCCCCTCCAGTTCTTTCACCTCAAGCACACTTGCATGTTCCTAAACCTAAATCTAACACTAACCCTAATCTGGACGCGGCAGCTATCACTGCCATAATCCAGGGGCAGATGACGGGGATGGTGGGGACGATGATGGCTCAGCTCCGTAAGGAGTTGACCGTCGTCGCCCTGCCGGACCCTGATGTCCGAGGGTCAACCGGCACTCGTGCGGGTAATGACCTCGGGGGCACTACTGAACCGGGCGCAGGCCCCGGCAAGGTAGTGGCTCCCGACGCAGGCATCCGAGAGACTGCTCCGGCTCTGCCTCGTACGCAAGTAACCAAAGCCCCCTCGTCGGTGCAAGGTACTCCGGTGCCGAGCACGTCGAGGGGCACAGGTAACCCCAAGGCCACGGTCACCGGTGCTTCGGCGCCGGTGCAGTCGCAGCCCCGGGGACCGGCTCCGGTCGGGGAACGAGCGCCGGTGAGCAGCGCTGGGTTCCGCATCCCTCTCAAACGGACAATCCGAGATCGGGCTTCGGACACCGGGTCACAGCTTAGTGGCTCCGGTGCCGGGGATCCGGAGGAGGAGGACTCCGACTATTCAGAGGAGGAGGATGAGGAATCCGGCCGTGCTGTCTCGCTCGCCGAGCTTCTGAAGGAGACGCGTGACCGAATAGCGATCGCTATCCCGCAGACGCTCGTTCCCGTCCCGGAGCAGGTCACCGAGGAGTTCCGGCTTCCGGGGGAGGCTTTTGCTCCCAGCAAGCCTCCGGCGACCAGGCTCCGCATCATCGACAGCTTGTTGGTTGAGGCGATCAATCCTCTTCTATCTGGTGCCCGTACGAAGGCTGATTTGCCTGAACTCAACAAGAGGTACCAGTTGGGAGAGGATGGTCTCTTCGACCTTCCGGTTGTGGACGATTGCGTCCTGACCTCCGTCACCCTGTCCGGCGCTCAGGCGCAGCCTTCTGTAGGCAAACAGGGCCGGCGACTGCCTCCATTTCTGTCACAGGCTGCCATGTTGAAGGCCGAGTTCCGTGCCCATGAGGACACATACCGGAACGGAGCCCAACAACTAAGGGTAGCAGTACACGGGGCCTACCTTGCTGCTATGCAGGCTAAGGACCTGGCAGAAGTGCAGGAACTGGGCACCAAGGTGTCCACGTTCCAGAAGCAGTTGGCGGAGGTATCGAGTTATCTGGCTCGGGACTCAATCAGGAGTGCCTCGAGTCAGATGATGGGCGCAGTCATGGGGATGCGCCGGCTGTGGCTAGCAACATCAAAGTATTCGCAGTCCACACGCCTCACCTTGCAGAACCTGCCATTCAGGTTGGGGTCCACCCTCTTCCCTGGATCGCAGGCCGTAGTCAAGGAAGCCGCTGAGCAGAAGGTTGCCTTCGAGGACTCCAAGGTGCTCCTCGAGGAACCAACTCCGCAAGAAAAGCGTGTGCGGCCTTCCCCCCTTGATGGCCTATACCCCACGCCGGGGGGTTCGGGTCAAGCTTCTTGGAATGGCCCTATGGGCAACAAGAAGAGATTCAAGGGGAAGGGAAAGAAAGGGCACTTCCGTGGGGGCCAAAAGGGCCAGCGGAATTTTCGGAACCGAGGCAAGCAAAACAAGCAAACCTAGGTTCTCCGAAGCCCGTGTTACCACCCAAAAGTCCAGCAGCTCGAATGCTGCCGGAGACGGGGGTACACTGTCTTTCCAAAGATCTTCCAGTGGGGGGCAGACTATCTCACTTCGTCTCAGAGTGGGAGAAAGTCACCTCGAATACCTGGGTCCTGTCCACACTCAGGGAGGGCCACTTACCACTTTGGAAGTACGACCCACCGACTTTCTCCGGGATACGGCACACGAAGGTGCCCGAGTTGCCCGAGAAGGCGGAAGTCCTTCGTGCCGAGGTGCAAGCTTTAATAGACAAAGCAGCCATCGAGGTAGTTCCGAAGGGTCAGGAAGAGAGCGGTTATTACTCGACCTACTTCCTGGTGCCCAAGAAGGACGGAGGGTTCAGACCGATTCTCAATCTGAAATATTTGAATCGCAGTCTACAGGTTCCAACGTTCAAGATGGAAACCTTGAGATCGGTCATAGCGTCAGTAGAGACGGGAGATTGGCTGTCGTCAATAGATCTCAAAGATGCTTATCTCCATGTTCCAATGCACCCCGACTTCAAGGAGTTTCTTCGGTTCTCTTTCGACGGGACGTGCTACCAATTCCGGGTGTTACCCTTCGGCATTTCGACTGCTCCGAGGGTATTCACCAAGTTGATGTTGGTGCCGGCACAGGCCGCCAGGTCGCACGGCAGGTGTTGTCATCCGTACCTGGACGACTGGCTGATCAGAGCCTTGTCTCGAGAACTAAATCAGGAGGCCACCCAGCAGGTGTTAGACATCTTGCTCAAGCTGGGTTGGATCATCAACCTGAAGAAGTCAGACATAGCGCCCAGGCAGGACCTGGTCTTCCTGGGCGCAAGGTTCGATACGGCCTCCGGTTCCGTGTCCCTGGCCCCGGATCGGGTGTCCAGAGTGATCGGGGCAGTCCACTTGTTCCTTCAATCGCCGACCCACACAGCCAGGACTTGGCTGCAGTTGTTGGGTCAAATGGCGGCGACAGTGGACGTGGTTTGGAGAGCTCGCTTGAGTATGAGACCGGTTCAGCAAGCGCTGGCACGAATGTGGTCACACTCGGACAGCTTCGAGAAGGTTCTAACCACGCCGGTTTGGGTGCTCGAGCACCTTCGGTGGTGGGTTGTCGAGAGCAACCTTCTCAAGGGTCTTCCGCTAGAGCTTCCAACGCCTTCGGTCACCATCCAGACAGACGCCTCCCTATCAGGCTGGGGGGGGGTCCTGGACGACCTGACAGCCTCGGGCCTTTGGTCACAGGAGGAGTCGAAATTGCACATCAACGTGCTAGAGCTCAGAGCAGTTCGACGTGTGTTCGAGTGCTTCAAGGAGCGGATCAGGGGGCTTGTGGTTCGTCTAGAAATGGACAACCAGACAGCCATATCCTACATTCTGAAACAGGGCGGCACAGTGTCTCCATCTCTCCTTCAGGAGTCGTGGCAGTTCCTACTGTGGTGCGACCAGTTCAGCATTCAGGTGGTTCCTGTTTATCTCCCGGGAGTGGACAACGTCCGTGCGGACGCTTTGTCTCGGCGCATCCTAACACCTCACGAGTGGATGCTCGACCGGGGGATATTCGGAACTATCTCCCTGTTGTTCGGGTCGTTCCAGGTGGATCTGTTTGCGTCAGGGATGACGAATCAGATACCTGTGTTCTGCTCCGGAATACCAGATCCAAGGGCTCTAGCCAGAGACGCCTTCGCGATCGACTGGTCGGACAGAGTACTGTGGGCGTTCCCTCCAGTGCCTCTGATCCCCAGGGTTCTTTCTCAGTTGACCATTCAACCAGCTCGCCTCCTAGTGCTTGTAGCACCACTTTGGTCGGCTCAGAGTTGGTTCCCGTCCGTTCTCAGGTTTCTAGTGCAGCCTCCTGTACTGTTACCCTCGAGACGAGACATACTATTTCAGGAAGGGGCACCACACCCGAATCCCAGGATTCAGTGGGTGGCTTGGCCACTGTCCGGAATCGCCTCCAGGAGAGCGGTATTCCTGCACGAGTTGCAGACACAATACTGGCTTCGAGGAGGGATTCGACAAACCTTCAATATGAAGATCGATGGGCCTGTTATGCGCGCTGGTGTGGCGATAGAGGGCTTCTCGATCCCTTTTCTACAGATCTAGTCGCTGTTTTGGAGTTCCTCCAGTCCAGGTTAGATGCTGGTTTAGCCGCATCGACCGTCAGGGGATACTCTACGGCTATTTCTGCTTTCCACATACCGGTGGACGGTGCTCTTTTGGGATCGCATCCACTGGTACAGCGTTTCTTAGCAGGTGTGGACAGGATACGTCCGGTTCTCCGGCGTATCAGCCCCACTTGGGACCTTTCAATTGTTTTGGATTGGCTCTCAGGTCCGGGGTTCAAAGATTTGAACGCACTGTCATTGCAGCTTTTGACGTGGAAGACCGCTTTTTTGGTGGCATTGGCGTCGGGCAGGCGGGTAGGCGATATCCATGCGATGTCTGCTGATCCCGAACTGACTGTCTTTCACAAAGACAGAGTCAGTATCAGGCTGCCCGACAGCTATCGTCCCAAGGTCGACCATTCGTTCCATGTGACGGCTCCTATCGAACTGCCGACTCTTATGCAGCCGGCCTCTTCGGGGTCTATGGGGAACCATGCTCACATTTTGGATGTGCGCAGGGTTCTCAAGGTCTATATCAAGCGCACCAGGGCTATCCGTAAGGACCAGCAACTTTTCTGCTGTTACGGAGGCACCAAGCCTGGTTTGCCGGCATCTAAGCAGTCAATATCCAGGTGGATAGTGTCTGCGATTGTCATGGGCTACGTTCACAAGGGCTTAGAAGCCCCAGGTCAGTTGAAAGCTCACTCGGTTAGAGCGGTTGCGACGTCTAAGGCGTTCGCGGCGGCTCTGCCCATCGAAGAGATCTGCTCCGCCGCTATCTGGAGCCGGCCGAGCACGTTCATTCGACACTACCAACTAGATAGGCACTCTAGGGAGCGCGCTCGGTTTGGTCAGTCGGTTCTCTCAGGTGGGCAGAGTTGAAACTCTCTAGCTGATTGAGCTTTCGAGTTATTGTTCAGTTTGGTTCAGTTCAGTTTTCTAAGAAGACTAATAAACTAACCTAGTTGTTCATCCTAACCAGTTGCACTGTTTGACGGGCATTTTTATCCCCCGCAGCAGGTGTCCCGGTGGCACTGCCTAGCGGGTAAATACCTACTCCTATTGATCCCCAATAGTCTTTTGAAAAAAAGAGGGGGGGGGGGGGGGGGTATTTGGCCTACATAACGGTAATCAGGCGGATTAAGCCGATTGGTTAGTCCCCAAGGGATCACCCATCCTCAGCCCTCGGCGCGGGAGGTCACGTGATCTGGTAAGTGTGACACCTTTATTGGATTGAGTAGAGCACTTTTAAGGGATATTTAGTGTACAGACAGAATCCACATCCTAAGTCTTCTTTGGGAGTCTGCCTTATGCTATATGTACCCCAAGGAGGATCCCTTCTGAAAAAGAATCGAACCAACCTGCAGAGGTTGCAGATTCTTTGAAGGGATCCTCCTTGGGGTACGGCCACCCACCTCCCCTTATTCTGTCTGACTTGGTTAGATTGATAAGTGGCGAGATTAGAGTTACATCCCTTGGTTTGCACTGGGATGGGGCTCTACACAGGGTGGTCACACGTTCGGAAAACACTTATTTTGTGTTTTTTGAACTTATTTTTACTGTTATTTTTAAAAATTAAGTTACAACCTGTCATCAAGTTAAAAATTAGGATTTTTATGCTATATGTACCCCAAGGAGGATCCCTTCAAAGAATCTGCAACCTCTGCAGGTTGGTTCGAATTTTTCATCATTGGAACCTAAGTGTATTTATATTTCAGGCCCTGGCAAAAAGGGGGCGGGATCATGGGGAGACTACCGGAAGTGTGACACGCCCCTCTGGACTCTGGAGAATCTCTTGCAGCATCTCCAGAACAAGTCTGAACAGGTGAGTATATAGTTGTTATAGGGTTGTAACTATAGATCGGGTATTAGATAGTGTTTTCTATAACATTTTGATAATAATGCCTTGCTGTTTTTTATAACATTTTAATGTTGTTTTTCGTCTCTGCAGTATGACTATGTGATATGGACGGGCGACCTCCCGGCTCACAACATCTGGAACCAGACCAGGGAGGATCAAGTTGCTCTTATTAAGAAACTCACCGGTCTGTTCAAGAAGTACTTCCCAGATAAGAAGATCTACTCTTCTCTTGGAAACCATGAGAGTGCTCCGGTAAACAGGTGAGTTCCGAAGAATCTAACATTGTTATATTTGGGATAACACCTTGCAGGATTTGAACCCACACCCTCAGAGTAAGGCAACTATCGCCTGCACTGACTGTACCAACATATTTCTGCATTCATTAACTATTTGCATAGTAAATGAATATAAGGATACAGAATTCTTCCTTTTCCTAAATCTTGACCTGACAAAAAGATTTTTTTTAAATTTACACGAAAAAGAATGCAATTTTGCAATTTCAATTGTGAAAAACTTTGTGATGTTTCTATAAATTAATTATCTATTGTTTTGAGGAAAAGTAAAAATTTAACAAATATCATGGCTTTATGTCAAAGGATATAAACTAAATAACAAATAAAACTCCATACTACAGACCTGTTAAAAAACATGACAAGAAACATAACACTTGTGGACTAAAATTTGAGATATTATTAAAATAATAGAGCATAACATAAACGTTATACATATATACACTACTAGATATTAGTGGGACATGTAGAAGTTCTGTAAGAATGTAGAAAGTGTCTACTGAAAATAAGCAAGTGTGAATCCTGAGAGATGTTTAGAAGTTGTTGATAGACCATTGGTAGAGTTCTCAGGCAAAATGACATCAGAAATTAAATAATTTAATCATTATGTTTTGGTACCATTAAAATGATAACACACAGTTGAACTCCTTTAAATGTATAGCATTGCAAGAGACATCCACGGCTTGTTTTCAGTTTCAAAATAGTTTGATCCGCTGTTTAGGATATTGTTTTTCTCTCTGTCTCTGCATTATCGTAGAGATAAATATGCAGGGTACTAGTACAAATTAGGATGTTTGGTGAGTATCATTCAGGTTTTTCCCTGATTTCCTCTCCTGAATACAACATCCCTATCAGTTATAATGCTTGTGCAATCGTTATGCTATGTTACCGGACTTGTTTAGCAGAAATTAAAAGGTTCCATAAATGATAAACCAAACCAAAACAATTAAAATATGTTTTTTCCTTTTTACATTCCAACTTGGCCAACTCTAAAAATATCAACCAAAAAAATCAGGACTTTGCTGTTTGTAGCTATATTGCCAACCTGTCACTCAATATATTAAATCATGTTTTGGGTAAGTTAGGAATTTTCATTTCCATAATAGTGTTGAAACATTTGCTGGCTCAACTGGGCAAAAGTGTTAGTCTGTTCTGTTCCACATTTGTACTGTTACATCTTGGGAAAAAAGAGAGAAAATTTAATGATTTTGGAGATTTGAATATTTTGACCTTTTAGATGAATACATGAAACCATATTATTCTGCTTTAATTATTAAAGTTGTTATATGCTGATAGCACATAGGTGGGCCTCAAAGGCCCAGGATATGCCTTTGAGTGTTTATTTTTCCTCCTGTTGTTTAACTTAGATAACAAGATTCTATAGTCGTCCAGCTATACCAGGAAGCAAATGCTTTCCTGTAGTCATACGCTAATAACTTCCTGATTGTGTGTGGGTCTAATCACTGGTTACCATGGAAACTTTCTGCTATAAATAGGCAAACTATTATTAACAAATTGAATTATTATTTAAATTTAAAATACTCATCTGCTCATGTTGTTTTTACATGTTTGATAGTAATGATTTTAAACTAATTATAAGCAAATAACAGTTCATTAGTTATGATAACTGCTGTAAATATAAACTAATTATAGGTTATATATGTGATATATTATATTTGTTTCCTCTTGAATTAATGATGTAAAGCAAAAACCTATACCTCATGTTATCAGTTTCACCTAAAATATGGATTAAAAAAGTCAAATAATAAACAAAGATATCTTGTAACCAATTTCTGCAAAGGAAGGCAAGTAAATACTGATACATTTTGATAGATTCAGAAAAGTAGCTGTCGTATCTCAATATAATCAATAATGATTTCAAATAAATATATATAAATATGTTATAGAATAATCAATGAGGAATTACAGATTGTCTATCCAGAGTTAATTACTGATTAATTATTAATCAATCCAAGCTTTAGCGATAATTTGTAATTTGTAATTTGTAATTTGTAATTTGATAATTTCTTACCCAAGAGTAAAAATCGAGAAACAAGATTCGATTTCATGATCCTAGATTAGACTGTAAAATAAAAATTGTACTCAAACTTTCTCACTTTCAAGATGGGTGGATCTATATAGTTTACTACATCTCTCTACTTTCACTAAGATTTTATTCAACTGTCGACAATTATTCCAAAATAAATTTCTGATATAATAGACAATTCATTTTTATTGTAGGTATTGTTGCAGAATGAGAGACAATTAGTTAACTTGAACTATCAATCGCTTGGTTGCATTGCAAGAAAGGAATTCAATATCGTCACTAAATGAAGACATTAATAACATCACAAAGCCTTTATGTCCGGGCAGCTCAGGGTGATTCATGCATACTGGTTTGCCTTGCAAATTCAGTACTGTAAACAATACGGTCTGGGTTATATTGATTGAGCATGAGTTTTGACTTTCTGTGTGTTACTGACATGTGACCTAAAATAGGCAGGCTTGACATTGTGATTGTGACATGTGATAAAGCTACAATAGAACTAGGCATGAATTGGGTAAAACAGTATGTCGACCAATCAAAATGCAATTATATTTGCAAAAACTGTGGTTCCCATAACCATAATGAAAACTCTAATAAACAGCATATCTTTGGCAGCGAAGGTAAGAATAGCAAAACTTTTACTGTCTTACTTTTATGTTTGAAAACTTATTATCATATTGTGTACTTCCTTATATCTGTTCTTACGAGATCTCCTAAAAATGCCTAGCTGTAATGCCTTATCTGTATTTTGTGCGTTTCTCTTCCAGCTTTCCTCCACCGTTCATTGCGGACAACAACTCCATATCGTGGCTATACACGGCCCTCGCAGACAGCTGGCTCACCTGGCTTCCTGCCAGCACCAGGGACACCATCCTCAAGTAGGAAGTTTCATTGTGTTGATTCATCTATATGATATCACCAGTAGATTAGGTTTGAGGGGCGGTATTCTTGGTTTGAGGGGTTGTACTCTTGGTTTGAGGGGTTGTACTCTTGGTTTGAGGGGTTGTACTCTTGGTTAAATGGGGGGGGGGGGATTCTTGGTTTGAGGGATGGCATTCTTGGTTTGAGGGGTTGTACTCTTGGTTAAATGGGGGGGGGGGGGGGATTCTTGGTTTGAGGGATGGTTAAAGGGGGGGGGGGGGTGGAGGCATTCTTGCTTTGAGGGGTGGTACTCTTGGTTAAAGGTGGGGGCATTTTTGGTTTGAGGGATGGTGTTCTTGGTTTGATGGGTCGGTTCTTGGTTTGGGGGGGGGGGGGGGTTTCTTGGTTTGAGGGGTGGCATCTTGCTTTGAGGGGTGGTACTCTTGGTTTTTAGGGGGGAGGCATTCTTGTTTTGAGGGAAGGCGTTCTTGGTTTGATGGGTGGTGTTCTTGGGTTTGAGAGGTGGTGTTCTTGATTTGAGGGGTGGTGTTCTTGGTTTGAAGGGGTTGCATTCTTGGTTTGAGGGGTGGGGTTCTTGGTTTGAGGGAAGGGGATTCTTGGTTTGAAGGGTGAGGTTCTTAGTTTGAGAGGTAGTGTTCTTGGGTTTGAGGGGTGGTATTCTTGGTTTGAAGGGTGGGGTTCTTGGTTTGAGAGGTGGTATTCTTGGGTTTGAGGGGTGGTATTCTTGGTTTGAGAGGTAGTGTTCTTGGGTTTGAGGGGTGTTATTCTTGGTTTGAGAGGTGGTGTCCTGGTTTGAAGGGTGAGGTTCTTAGTTTGAAGGGGTTGCATTCTTGGTTTGAGGGGAAGGGGATTCTTGGTTTGAAGGGTGGAGTTCTTGGTTTGAGGGGTGGGTTTTTTGGTTTGATGGGTGGCGTTCTTAGTTTGAGGGGGAAGGGGATACTCGGTTTGAGGGGGAAAGGGATTCTTGGTTTGAATATCTGACAAATCTAGAAATATAAATGCTTCCTTTCCAGAGGCAGCTACTACTCTATGTCCCCATTTCCTGGTCTGCGCCTCCTGTCTATCAACTCCAACTACTGTAATAACCAGAACTGGTGAGCAGCCTAGTTTTATAGTTACAAACATGTTATACAATAACGTAAAACTAATTCAATTCCATCTCACAGTTGTGTCCAGTTTGCATGAAAATGTGAAATGTAATGTAATTATAAATCTGTGATCGACATCCTTAGCCTTGTTGCATTTTATAAACTTTTCTGTGCATGCATAGCAGCATACTTCACCTAACATAGTGAGAATTGAGTATCTAGCACAGAAAATTCCAAATGTATTACGTTCAAATAAGGCTTCTACTCACTTGTTGGAGTAAGTGGGTACATGTTTGATTATGATGAAATCTTATATGTAAAGAACTGTTTTCCATGCAGGGAAGTTTAAGTGCAGTTCTGCATTTAAATTAAATGTAGGACAGAATATGTTCTCTAGTTCATCTTACAGCTTATGCTTGCAGCTTCACCACTATGCAAACCTAAATGTTGTTGCAGTGTTTATCCCTGCAGTAAGACATGCAAACGAAGCATAGTTAAAAGCCCTTCTCACCTCTTCTTTCCCTTGTGATGTATGGTTACAGGTGGTTACTGTTGAACACGACGGATCCGGCCGGTCAGCTGCAGTGGTTGATAGATCAACTCCAGGCAGCGGAGAACAACAAGGAGAAGGTGAGTACTTCGAGAATAATCCAGTCATGCAATGGTGGACTGTATGTCCAGATTGGTTGTTGAAAACTTGAAGCTTCAACAATTGATTACGATTCTGAACTAGCGAGTCAGCCAGATTCTATTTGGTCTGACCATTAATCCAACTATCTGCTGAGGCATAGTCGGGCAACACACTTGATTCTTAGGTTGTGCAACACAACATTTTTTCACCGGGCTTCACAATATCTGTAGACCGGGCAGCAAAACAGTGATAACTGTTGATGTCATCATTGTCTACACGTGCGATAATTTCTGAAATGTTAATAATTAGCCATTCAAGGACAGGTGAGGTTATAATAATACCTCAGGCAACTGACAAGTTTTGACAAATGGGTATCAGATTTCTGTTGAAATCAAGATAAATATGCTTGTCATTGGTGCTTTGTTCATTCATTCGTTCATTCATAATTTCTAAGGCTTCACATATAGCTTGTTGATAGACAATTAATGTTTCTTGCATGCAACAAGATATTCTACTTTGGAACCTTACCTTGACCTACTGCCCAACAGGTACACATTCTGGGTCACATTCCTCCGGGGAGCAATGACTGTTTGAGAGCTTGGAGTTGGAACTATTACAACATCATTAACAGGTACATAACATCAAACTAAATTACTTTTACATCTTACTGGCAGTGAACTTGGGGTTTGAGAAAGAAGCTTGCCTTTCTTATAACTTGTCAGGTCTCCCAATGTGAAACACTTTATTTACAAATTCAACAAGTCAGACAGCCTTGTTGGCCAGTGTTGCTCAACAGGTCTATGATATAACATTTAAATTTAATTTCATAAACTTAATAAGTGTAATCCTTTTTGTTAATATTTTCAGATACGAGAGTATAATTGCTGCTCAGTTCTTTGGCCACACCCACTTTGATGAGTTTGAAGTGTTTTATGACAACATCACATTCAAGCGGCCAGTCAGTGTGGCCTATATTGTACCAAGTATCACACCCTTCCCTGATCTCAACATGGGCTACAGGATATACGAGATAGACGGCAACTATTCATCCAGCTCCTTCGTAAGTTGCCTCCCTATATCTCAGAGGAAAAGGCTTTCAACACAATAACATGAACTAGATGGGATGTTTCTCGAGTAGAAAACCCCCCAGATAGTTACCCCTGTCCTTCCCTCCTCATACATCCCTATTCCAGAACGGGATAGGATAGTGCCGTTGTTAGCATGTTCGGCTTCAGATCAAGGGTTCCGGAAACTATCTACTGTAGAGAACTGTTCTACGTACAGTAACATTTGAGTACAATACTTTACTGAATTTGAGAGCCCCCAGTAGGTTACACTGCAAAGCATAGCCATTCTTTTGTGATTCATTTAACTTGACCACTTAGCATGGCTTTGCACTAATTCAACAGTTAAATTGTAGTGTCCAATTAAGGCTAAAGTGACAGACCGTTATACTTTTGATTGAATGATGTGGTGATAGTTCTGCATATATAAATGGTTGTGTTTGATCCGTACAGAGTGTGCTGGAGCACAAGACGTATATTCTGAACCTGACGGAGGCCAACGCAGCAGGACGAAGTGTACAACCAACATGGCAGCTGGAGTACTCCGCTCGGGTAGGTGCATACCAGTACACAATCTGAGTTAGTTTGAAGTTTTGACTCAATATATCATTGTTATATACAATTTTTGTGTTTTATCAACGTTAATGGCTGTGATAGGTAGAGGCGGCGTTAAATAATAACTAACTGACTCACTCAAGTGTTTTATGTTTCAATTACGTTAATCAAGTAGCATGAACACAATGTCTCCCTGAAGCACATAGAGGTCAGTATTTCATTGTCTTCTATCAGTGCATTCATTTCCTAAGCAAAAGTCTTGGACGATGAACCAGGTTTAGATTTCCCTTTACAGGCAAAAATGAAGATTCATTAATGCTGTTGAAGAATGGAGACTTGCAGACCTATGAGTGGATCACCCACTCTTTTGAAAAATTTTGAATATGAATTTGATACTCAGACGGTGACAACCACCGCCCCCCCCCTTTCAACCCCCTTCCCCGCCAACATTTCTGGATCTGCCTTCGAACCTAATTTGATACGAAATCATTATCTTGTATAATACCAATGTTATGACAAGGACAACCCTTTGTTTCCTCTATATATCTCTGGTATTGAAAAAGGTGAAATGTTTGGTATCGCTGCTTGATGTTCCAGGACACGCTGGGGATGAAGTCTCTGTATCCTCAAGATTGGAGTGACCTCATCTATCGGATGAAATCCAACTCTACGCTTTTCAACAAATATCGCAGGTACGTTCTATTAAAGGGGGATTCCATTGGAGTAACCGCCATTTTGTTTTTTGTATTACGTGAAATGAGATTGCTGTATTTTACTAATTTTACAACTTTAAATAATGACACATGTATATATTGATAGAATATCCATAAATAACAAATATTTATCCTAAGACTGATCAACATTATACAATGTCTTGTTATGTTGGAGCAAACCTTTACACACTCACAGCACCTGGATGGATTCTCTTCTGACTGCATGTTTTTATTTAGAAGAGTCACTATTCTTTCTCAAATTGTCAAATCTAAAGTTATCAAAATATTACTCTTAGTAATATGTTTCAACTGGATTTTGTATAAACATGTATCAATAACATATATGTATAAACAGGAATGTCATGTCAAATTTCATTTAAAAAAAATACCCTGATAGACTGCTCCCTTTTGACTTTATCTAGCCTGGCTAGAGTTTTCAGTTTCTCTCCAACAGTGATATATACAAGTCAGAGCTTGTGCTATAACTTTGTCTGGCGAGAAAAGAGAAAAATGCTTGATTGCAAGTTCATGCAAAGGTCACCAAATTATGTCTTCTCATCCATAATATCCAGTTAATATCTCTTGTTTTCTTCAAGCCTGTTCTACAAGTCTCACCCTGAAGGGGGTTGCGACGACAAGTGCAAGAAGGACCTCCTGTGTCGGTTCAAGTCCGGGAGGTCTCACGATCCACTGCTCTGTGATGATCTCTGAAGAGTTCTAGATCCCTTACACAGATGCTTCCATATTCTCATGTTCAACAGATGAAATGAGACAAGTTCTTCCATTATCATGATGTTGTAGGAGGATTAATGAACTCTAAAACTTAGTTTTTATACGAAAAGATATAATTCAGCTTCACCATTCATAATGATATTTCAATATATTCGATTCATCTAAAATTGAATCAGTTATAAAAGATTTCTCCCTCAGATTACTTAAGTTATGGCCGATTTTGTCCATTGTGTATTTTGTCTTAGGAGATTTTGTCCGTGGGGATTTTGTCCCACTACCTCATATTTTAATGGATGAAATAAGCACCTGTGCGATAACTTGAGATGTAATCAAATGTGGTCTCATAACTTGTTACGGTCACATGGACTAATCACAGATTGACATTTTTAAACAAGGTTGGATATGTGAATATACTTGAACTCTTTAATTACTCAACTGGGATATTCATATCACATCCTTGTTGAATCTTGTCCATTTTCAAAATAATTGAATGATCTGCTAGCAAAATATTAATGGGTAGAAGAATGTGTTAAGACTGTCTTATAATCATACTTTCACAGACAGTATTGTTCAGGTGTGCATTAATGACAAAATACAATCCAGTTGTTATTTAATCCATATCAAAGCATATAAGCTGTTCAGGAAATCATCAAACCTTATCATATGAGTGGTGACGTGTCATATGTATGAGGCTGAACAATGGTATTAAAGCTGTATTTGCTTTGACAATAGTCAACCTTAATCCATGGTGATGACGTCACTCTATTGTGTTAACAGTGGATTATATTTAAGAATCTACTGGTCATTGACTAATCCAGTCAGGAGGGGTGTTAGGTTTTGATATTTTCGTAATGGCTCACAAAGTAATTTGTTCAAGAATGATGTATTTTGTCTTAGTATATCTGATTAGAATCTTAAAATATCTGATTATTTTTGTAATGTCTGACCCGGGAATCGAACATGTAACCCTTCGTCTGTTACGCAGCGCCCTAACCTATTAGACTACCAGGCCTGCTGGTAATCATTTGATTGTTTGTCAGTAAGATCCCCAAATTCTAAACAAGACTGGTAAAGTGTGAAACGCATGGGGATCGTGCTGAAACACATGAAATGCAGGAGTTTGGCTGTCAGTCAAATCACTTTGCGTTGAAGATTTGCACCATGCACATGTGTGGAAGAATCCATTTCATAAGGGTCAAAGCTACGTGTACCATATCCGATGAATGGGCACCGAAATTTGTAAAATAATATGTTTTAGGTTACATAATTGAAAGGTTTTGTCTATAATGCTAGATAATCACATATGTATGTTTCGTGACGTCGTACATGGATTACGATGGAGAATGCATTCGGAGCCGTGGATTTGTTAAAAATAATCAACTCGCCTATTCGGGACATGTTGATTATTTTTAACAAATCCACAGCTCCTCATGCATTCTCCATTACATCATAACCTCAACCTGATTTGGTGAATGGTTTCATTCCACTTTTTGACCTTTATGACTTGTATACATTGTAGATATTAGGGGTGTAACAATACATCGAACTATCGATGCATCGCAATAGTTTGCTTGGCAATAGTACTATATCGAAAGTATATACAAAAATACTATCGCTATTGCAATAGTAAGGTTAACTATCGATACTATCGAAACTATTAAATTTCCCTTAATAATGAATGATTTACACAAGCCTCACTGCATTTAATTCAAGATTTTCCATTTTAGAAGGTTAAGAGGGAAGAACTAGAGATCATGGCAAAATGATAAAAATCGTTTTCATTTATGATTTCTTTACTGATTTTGTTCCATAGTCCTAACATCAATTAAACATTTCTACTAAAACCTGTAAGAAATCTAGCTGATTATTGCGTATTTGTACCAAAAAACCTATCGCAATAGTTACTGCAATAGTGAGTTACAATAGTCTATCGCTATCGCAATAGTAAGTGGCAATGGACTATCGCTATCGCCATAGTCTCTTTGGGTCAATAGTCACCCCTAGTAGATATCGTTGGGTATAATTTCCCACTCATGTTCAGAGTCTAAAATCATGTATTGTGGCAGTGATATATCAAAAGTTTGTTCAACTTTCATGAGTAAAATCAAATAGTCAAATTTGTATGCTCACTAAATGTATTCCAGATATAGCTAGTACTTAGTTTGGTCAACATTTTAATAATAATTGATGATAATATTTTAAAACCTTTTTATTGTTAGTTTGTTTTCAAGTGAATCATATTAAGACAAAAATTAGATCATTAGAGTTTTGAAGTGTTGGATGGAATATTAGTTTTTTGACACAACGTGAAACACAACACAGCGTTTGTTCTGCCCAACTCAACAGTATTACTTTTCAAATGACATAGACTTTTGAAAAGTGATATGTACACATCCTGGTGTTGACACTAGAGAGCAGAAAAGGGAAGTAACTGTATCTACTTCCTGATGCAGTGTTGAACTGTTTCTGATTTGTTCTGATCAAATAGAGTAATACTACCTCTTGTAGAGCAAATAATCACATACATATTTATTTATAAAATCAGTGCAGCAGATAATCATTTGAATATGATACCATTGCAATGATGTAGTCAGGGGTAGGCCTATATAGCACTTTACATTTCTCTCTGTGTGTTTGAAATTGTTTCTGGAGCCTAACAAGAAAACTATATGACTAACAAACTCCAAATTTGGAATAGAAGTAACCTTTATTGTATCTTTGACATTTCATCTCCCAGGTTAAAACAATTTTAAATTTTTTCCCAATTTGCCCACATTTTCTGACTTAGTTTTTAAGTAAGGCTCCGTAAAGGAAACAATATAACTTGAAAAATTAAAATTTTGTATCCAAGTAACGTATGTGGTGTCATGTGGGTGTTTTGGGTTTGAACTCCCAAGCTGCAATTAATTTTTAAAATTTAGACAAAAAAACGCCTTATTTTTCTATTTGTTTCTTTTCTGGGGCATAACTGCAATACTGTATGTCATCCTTAGAAACTACCTATGTTGTATGAACATTACCTACATGGTGGTGTTGTGCCGTCACTCTCCAGATTCCAGACTGTCCATTGAAAGTTATTGTTTTTCATTGACTACAGATCTTTTCAAATTGATTAATACAATATGGAGGTGGTCAAATACTACAGGTAAAGGATCTGTGCCTTGTGGTTTATACCACAATACCCTGTTTTAACAAATCGTTTGTAAGTTTTTGATTGTATTTTTGTATTTGCATTGTAATTAAGAATTATTCATGCTTTATTTCACCATATTCGAAATATCTTTAATTTTTCTTTCCGTTCTGTAGCCGAGAGTGTAAGAATTTATTATAGTTACCGGTATAAATCATGGGAGAGCATATATGTTCATAATTATTAAATATTTTTATTGTAAATATCTATATTCAGAGAGTTATTGTACATAGTTTTTGCCTCTTCTGTTTTTTTCTTAGTTTTTTATCTGCACCTTTGGTTAGTATATTAGCCTAATTTCTATAAGGCTACATTTTTTTCGTTTTTATAATATTATGTAATATTTATGATGTTACCAGCCAGTAACATGGAAATTGAAACTTATAATATACCTTAGAGTTACCTGTTTGAGATTAATTTGTCATATAGACTAGTCATCACCAATGTAAATAAATGTAATCTTTTCAAAGCCTTTTGTATCATTGATGAGTCTTAACAAGTTGAGTTAAGTATCCTTGACAATATATTTAAATATATTTTTATTAATTTTAAAAAATCTTTATCGATTTAACAAATATTTATTTAGATGATTAAATAGAAAACCTGTGCTTTTTTAAAAACATGCCATTATGCTGCGTTTTAAAAAGTTATTAAGTTGTTTTACATTTTTTAAAACTTGTTTGGTATTTAATGCTGCTCCCGAAAGTGTTTCATCTTGTAAACAAACATGAATTGATATGACACACATTTATTCAGTAAATGACCATTGGCCCGATATACATTCATTAGAAGATATTTGTTGCATGAACTTTACAGAAAAAATATCAGAATTATTATTTTGCCTATGAGGGTGATAAAATACCTTATGATTCTATAAAGATTTTTGTATATCAGCATGTGCAATTTAAATAATCTTCCAAAGAAGTGGTATTTTTGGTAAATAAGTTTTTCTACACAAGAAAATAAAGTGTTGTTGTGTCTATTTTTGTTTGTTTGTTTGTTTTTATTATCAAGTTTCTATACACAAGGAAAAAACAACATGGTTCCCCTTTTCCTTTTACATTCTCTTTATGTGTATCTTTACAATCAAATTCAAGTTTATAAAATATATATTTTAATATTTATGTTTCAAGATTCTTATATAAACCATTTTTGTTTAATGTGTTTTAGTTTTCCTATCTTGTATGATAAACTTTATTGATTTTGGATAACTGCACACCTTACGTAATATCCATAATATCCATAATATCTACATTAATCTACAAAGCATACTTTGTATGAACTTGACTATTCATACATTTTTATTTTCTTTCATCTCTACAACTTCAAAATGCCTATCAAAGAAGTTAATCTACCGGTACATATAGTTATTACTTGAAAAATAAACTTTTTAAAAACATAACCATATTCATGATAAATATGTTATCGTTTGAATTTAATTAAGACTGTAGATAATGTTGACAGAAAGATGTTATGGTTGACATCATACAATTCACAGATAATAGTAATCATATATTAAGTCTTAAAGTAAAATGTTAATTTGCCATTATTGAATATATTGAATTTGAATCTATATCAAAGGTCAAAGATTCTTCACCAACTATGCCAACACTTGAATCTCTTTCTAGTTGGATACATTTGAAAAGTCACTTTTAGACACAGTTTTCTGGTTTGAAGTTCAACAACCTGTGATCTATTAGTTTTGTGCATGTTTATTTGTTAAAATAGTTCAATTTCAAGCATTAAGTATGTAATCGTTGTATATTAAATTCAATCTGCTAAAGTTTCATGTTTTGCAGAATGAATAAAACATTTGATTGTATTAGCTATCGACATTTTCCTTACTTGCCACAGTGTGAATACCTCACTTTTATGCTTTAGTGACTTGAAGGAGATATAAGTACATTTTAGATCCAGTACTATCTTCATGCACTACTTCCAGACTTGTTAAATGATGGTACTGTAGATGAACCAATGTCTTTCTAATAAAGAAGAAAATACCTCTCCGCTTCTTTCATCTTCTTCTTTGCAAGGCATTTATGGAACATATTCAAAAATAATTTTATAGAAGGGGTGGTGTAAGTCGAGAAAATCTGTCTGTTTATTTATTCATTCATTCATTCATTCATTCATTCATTCATTCATTCATTCATTCATTCATTCATTCATTCATTCATTCATTATGGGCTTATGGAATGGGCCGTTGTCCGTCGACATCTCCAGAACCGCTACACCCCCAAAGCTGAAATTTTGTGGGGAGGTACCTTGCACCTAGGGGATCTTATTTTGTACATTTATGGGCATGGCAGGCAGTTTCCCTAAAACATTTAAACGACTTTTTCTCCGAAACCAATTGGCATAGGAAGCTGAAATTTTCAGAATAAAATCTTTATTACATGTAGTTTAAAGTTTGTTCATTTGGATTTGACCATTCATCAAATATGGGCGTGGCAGGGTGTCCACGCTCAAATCTTTAAACGACCTCTTCTCCAAAATCATTTGATACAGAAAGATAACATTTTCAGAATAACATCTTTATAACATAAAGATTAAAGTTTGTTCATTTCTTTAAAATCCCTTCTCAAATATGGGCGTGGCAGGGTGTTAACTGAAACGTTAAATTGTACTTCAGGAACTAATAATTCAAGGAAGCTAATTTTTTGAGAATGGTGTGGATGGGGAGTTGAGGGTGTTAATGTGTAACTTAAGAGTAGTGCACTCCTTTTAGGGCTGTGATAAAATGTTCATTGTATTTTATCCAGTGGGTTTCTATGCATTAAATTTAATTATTAGCTCATCAGGCCTGAAAGGCCCGATGGGCTTATGGCATGGGATGTCATCCGTCCGTCCGTCCGTAAACTTTTAAAACAAATAAGGGCCCCAGGGGTCATAACCTTAAAAGCTATTTTCATTTTCTTCTCCAGAACCAATGACTTCAGAGAGCTGAAATTTTATGTACAGACTCCTTGACTGGTGGGAATTCTAAATTGTAGATTTAGTAACCCTGTGACCCCAAATAAGGGCCACAGGGGTCACAACCTAAAAATCATTTTTCATCTTTTTCTCCAGTCCCAAAAGCTCTAGAAAGCTGAAATGTTATGTACAGACTCTTTGGCCAATGGGGATTCTAAATTGTAGATTTGGTGATCTTGTGACCCCAAATATGGATCACAGGGGTAATCGCTTAAAACACCTGTTTTAATGAACTGTGAAGATAATGAGATTTTATGTGCACTTCACATGTCAGCTTATGAGTAATACTACATTATGGACATGTTTGATGTAATCAATGTGAAATAAGAACTATTGAATAGCCTGTGAACTGAATATTGTGACAGGATGCATAGGAAAACATTTAAAAAGGGTTAACAAATGTTTTATTTTACATTAGATATGTGAACTAAATATGACTGGTGATGAAGTAAGATAAGACTATTAAAACTAGCTACATGAGTTTGTGATACCATATCTTCTTTTCGTATAAAGAAAATTAATAAAGATGGGGAAAACAAAATTTAAAATATATAATTTACTGGCTGTGACTCCAGGGTCTGCATGTTGCATAATTGCAGGTGTTGACCTGGGGAGTGACCACTCCCTGGCAGAGATGCAAACAGCAGCTTGCTAATACACGGAGGTTTCAGGTTACTTCTCTGCTGTGTTACTGATTTAGTCTTACACTCAGATGCTCAATAGAATTTATTTATTGAATATTGAAAAGGATCCTATGAAACTATGAGCCTATGAGAAACAGGATTTTTAGAAACAAATAGGGGCTCTTTTTCATTATGTAATAAATGTTGATAATTCCAGGATAAAAATAGGAAGTAAAACATAATAAACTGCAAAGGTCTACATTATTTTTAATGAATATGGATTAATGTGTAACCAATTTTGATAATAAATTTGATGACTGAGCAATGACTTATTATGTGATAACTTAACCTTTTCCTTAGGGATAATTAATAACATGATTCTTGATGAGCTTCAGAGCCAGTGGCTCTATTTTTTTTATTATTGAAATGACCCCTTACATAATACTGTGAATCAGAACATTAGGCATAACCAGGTGAAGATTTTCTCTGCTGCGTTTGTTTGTATTTTGATGTTGTGATAGACCCCTTTAATGACTGAATACTGTTTCATTTACCAACCATATCAACTTAAATTGAGCCAAATTCAATTGTAAATGAAAAGAAAAAGACATAAAAACATATATATCATGATTTTTCAGGGCTAGGGTTGTGTATTACAATTACGAATAATCTATTTCAGTCTTATCATCAAACAATATAATCCCTGATGAGCTACAGAGCCCATGGCTCTATTTTTCACAACTGTTGGGGGAGGGGGGTCGAGCCACCAGGACCCCTCCCCTACTCTGGATCAGCCACTGACACCATGCAGCTAATGCTAACACATGATAGGAACAACTAGAGCATGCCATCCTAAACTATAACGTATAGTTTTACTGGCTCACTTGTTGACTGCTAGTGTCATCACTCGGACCAAAACTAACACATTGGCCAGGAGTTGTTTAACAAGGGCGAGCATAGTATGTAAGTGATTTTTTTGGAAACCCATTTTAATGTTACGAAAATATGAATGATTGGAAACAGTTTGTTAAACACCTAGAATGCATCTTCCAATGATTTTTTTTTCTTTTTCAGAATGTATGTGTTTACACATAAGAAGTAAAAATAGTGTGACAATCTTAGCACTTGCATGAAAATATGTTTTAAAAAATGTTCATGAAATGTAGGTTCCTGGTACAATTATATAAACATATTGATTTTCTGTATTTACTTGATATTCGATAAATACATTTACGTTGAGCAAATATAAAAAATAACATAATTACATTTTGATATTACTGTATAGCCTCGGAGTAAAACGGTAACTCATTTAATCTAAAATATAAATGGTTATGATTGAAATAAATAAATAATTTGAGTGTGTAGGTTTGACTTGCGTGGGCAAATAACTATAAGTTTATCTGGGATAATGTGATTTGAATAAAATCAAATGATATCAAGTACGTCATTAGTCAAATCGTGATGTTAGAAACTGGTGTTTCCTTCCAGCGGAAATTCAAAGATAGAGGTTGATTTGCTGATTTCAATCTTGTATTACATAACGTGTAGACATAAACATATTCCTAGATGCATTTGAAATAGCAAATTAAGATAAAGACGCAGAAAATAGACAAAAAGGAAGTTAAATTAAGGTAATGTTTCGAGAAGATACTATGTTGCACAACGCGAATGTTTGTCGAGCAGTTTCTAATAGCATTTAAATTAATGAAGTAGTTTTCAACATATTAAAATTTCAAGAAATTGCAAAATTTGATATTATTTTGGTGAACAATGTATCCTGAAACTCATAAAGTAATTAAAAAGCAAGTATCAGTATTCGGCATCAATTTGGCAACAATTTGTATCTCCTGGTGGGCGAATATTGAAGATATTACCGCAATTAATTTTGTTCTTTAAAGTAAAATGCTTCCTATCATTAGTCAACCTGTGCTTGTTTATACAAATAATTTTTTTAAAAAGCAATATGTAGTAATTCTCACATTAATCAACTTTCAGAAAAACTGTTTAAAAAATATAGGTTCATTAATCGTTACTTCTTCCTTGGATAAAACCAATCCATTTTAAAAATAAAATTACACAGTATCTAGACAATTCACACTAAATCAAATTTAAACATATGTTAAACAAAAGATAGCCGACATATGCACATGTATATACAGGGGAAACAATTCTTCATGGGAAAACTCATTTTCATTATAGCAATCTAGTTAAAACTACTAATGACGAACTTGACGGATGTATATAAACATTACAGCTAATTTTAACTCGATTGTCATTGTAGTAAACACTGGAGTGGTTTAATAACATAATCACAATTTTATGGTAATAAAAACATCACACAGTTACAATACAATCACCTTTCTAATAACTATACATGCAAAACAATAACTAAGATGCCTGTCGATGCAGTATTTATGCAAATGGACACAAACACTACACGAGCTTGTACATCTCAGATTACCTCTAAGTGCCCGTAGCAATAAAGGTATGCTTCCTCCGTACGCAATGGTCGAGCTGGAAGTGCGGATGGTCAATACATGTATATATAATGTGTACGCACCCGTCGAAATCAGTTATAATGTCAAAGTTAATTCCTAGCTTTAAATTGTACAGGTAATAGTCGTATTGAAACGAGGGAAAAAAAGATTGACTGTTACAATAGGCAATGGTAAGATATGACATTGTACACACAAACCAGGAGATTAGGACCCCATAAGTCAAACCCGATTTCTAACTTACTTTTGTATAAGTTGGTACCCATTCTCGAAACGTTGTTCGTAACCCATGTTTGAAGAATGACTTTTGTCTCAAGGCATTAATACATTCTCTGGTATTTCAACAATCTAAACACACCTCCATCGAATACAAACATAATTTATGCAGTTTCCTATTATCATCAAACATGATTATATGAAATTGATTATCTTTCAGGTACAACAGACAAAGCTCATCAAATATGAGCAGCAGCAATGCATCTATGGGTGAAGAAGACATTGCCGCGGTGCTCCGTCGCCATGACGACAGTTTCGCCCTGCAGGTGCTTCCTGCGATCGTGTACCTGAGTGTCCTGGTGCTGGTCGGCGTGGTGGGTAACGTCCTCGTGTGCTACATCTACATCTGCAAGTTCAGGAGAAGCAGTACACGCTGTTTCATCGTAGCGCTGGCCGTGTACGATCTCATGAACTGTTTCATTAGCATCCCTGTAGAGATCGTGGATATGCGGCACTCCTACACCTTTGGGTCGTTTGCAATGTGTAAGATTGCTAGAGTGTTTGTCGCCTTCACGTCAGGTGCATCAGGATTCGTATTACTGGCTGTTGCCGTGGATAGATTTAAGAAGATCTGCAGACCTCTTAAATCTCAGACGACTGCCGTGATATCCAAAGTGTCAATCATTCTTTGCTCCTTGTCTGCTTTCTTGGTAGCCCTTCCAGCCGGCGTGATATATGGTAGGAAGACAGTTACAACTGATGACATCAATATCAATGGTTCCGACTGTTCCACAGCAGACGAAATGATTGGAACTCCCTATCCAATCATCTACAATGGCGTCCAATTTCTCATCTTTCTGTCTGCGGCCGTGACGTTGGTAGTTCTGTACGGACTCATATGGAAGCAGGTTCGTCGTCAGCAAACGTTTAGAGAGAGTGTCAAGGTCAACCAAGGAAAGAAGAGAGCGACTCTTCAAATCTTTACATCCATGAGAGACCAAGAGAACCAATCGAACTCTATGGACACTTCAGAAGGTCTGTTAAGTTCTTCTGATTCTGGTGTGCCAATGTCCCCAACAACGTCAAGTGGTCCTCGTGGTAATTCACTCAAATCGAAAGAAGAAAGTACCTCCCGTGAGAATGAGGCGGACGGGCGAGATCAATCAAGAACATCTCTATGGAAGAGGGCATCATTTGCTCTCAGGCGTGGAACTGGGAGAGATGGTGAACCTAGAAGGTCCCGAAGTGACAGAGGAGTCCGTAAAACGACCTTCATGTTGTTCCTGATCACGCTGGTCTTCGTGCTGAGTTATCTCCCCCATCTGGTTTTAATGGCCACCAGAGCAGTCCACAAGTCAGTGTTTGAAAATTTGCAGGGAGGAAAACTTGCAGCTTATAATTTGTTTCTGAGATCCTATTTCTTCAACAGTGCCTCCAACCCCATCATATACAGCTTGTGTAATGGACACTTCCGTAGAGAACTAAAACAACTAGTACACAGACTCACATGTCGGTCTTGAACTAGTGCTAGTAGTGGATAAGTAATGGGTTATACCTTTGGAACAAAGAATTTGTGAAAAAAATTGTTTGCGCGAAAATATATAACTGCTCGAATTCATTACTCTGAATGCATTTTACATCTTAATTCATATACATGTATTATATGTCGTCACCAAAGAAGCAATTATCCTCTATTGTTCGGCTCACAATTTAACTCTGTTAACATTTGCTATGCTCAATCAATAACCAGTATTATATTTCACGGCAATCTGCTAAAGCCGAGTTGATAAAACCGCCACGACAGCAAGCGATTTGTTGAACTGTTTATCGCATAAACATTCATAGATTCTCCAATTGTAGATATTGTATATGGTCGTGTTCAGAATTAGCAATATGTGCTACTAACTTGTACAACTACGATTAAAGATTCCAATGGCAGTGAATTCGTGAAAAATCCACTGTTTGCACAATAATGACGTCATCACCAGGATTAACGTTTTGTAACTTCATCCTTTGTATTTAATGATACCGTATTAACATTGAATGTTTACCTGGTTCACCTTGTTATACAACAGAATGTTAATGGGTTTTGATATATTGTCACGTACATGTACAACGGCATCCAACGAGTATCCACCTAATTTTGTTTTTATCGTCTTTATTGTCCTCATTACATTGTAATGTGAAATCTGTTTCGTGCTTTTGCAACCGGCAGCTACTAGCGACTAGAGTGCAGTATCATTCTTAATTAGTTCATCATAGAATGTCCTTGAATTTTCAGCATTAAAGGTGCATCCATTGTGTTTCATAAAATTTTATTTGGCTTTAATACGTTCCAACACATCATATGTGCTGTTTACAATACAAACAAATTCTCTCAGCTTGCATATTCATCCCCAATCGGCAAACATATCATAATTACTAGTTTCCAATTAAAACCGAGTAACATCAATATGTATGTGCAGAAACCGAAAGTGCACGTCATAGTTACATGCACTGTAGTTATATGACCTATTGAACATTATCAACCCAAATTTGTTATTTTGTCTGGTTTAAATAAGATTCCAAAATTACGTTTGACTCATTGGCGCGCGCCACACGCTGTTTATTGTCCGGTTTTCGATCAGAAATCGAATCTTTTACCTTCATATCGCCAATATACTAAGTCGAGTATCATCAAAATATTAGTTTTCGGTAACAGTTGGTACTTCTCGATGAAATAAGACCATTTATAACGTTTGCCATATTTTACCCCCAACAACACAATGGATGTACCTTTAATAAACATGTGTGGCCTGAGGGATACTACATGTTACTTCTTATTTAATATCTCCAGTTTTAATATTGTTAATCAACCGATGATAGTCTTAGGTTCCCTGTATCTTGTATCTTTGTTTGATTTTTTCAAAACTTAGAAAGCCATTTTCGTCACGTATAGCTTTGATATCCGAGATTAAACCAGTTTTTAATAATGTATGACGAATTAAACACATGGTTAAACCATAGTGGTTGAGTTATGATTTGGTCCACATCATTTTCATCAAAGGTTATTTCTTATAGAATATCATCCATGCAGATATAGCATCTTTCAAAAAAGAATTATCATGATCAGATAAACAGTCGAGCCCATTGCAGACTCTAAAACATAGAATATTTATACACTATTGTGTGTTTTCTTACTAAATTAAGTAAACTCAATTTATCTCAGTAGATAAAATCTTATCGTTAATTACCGGTGTCTTTAATTTGATAACATTCGTTTATATGTTTTCATTATCGAACTCTGTGCATTCTCACAACAGTCAGTCTGATTAGACGGCTAACCCATTGAGACCACAGGGTATGTTGGTGATGTTGTTTTAGTTAACTCTTCAAAAGTTTAACGTTTTAATTAACCAAATGTATTTCAACAACAACAAGCTTCAGAGCATAGGTTCCAGTGAATCTCCATCAGAAGGTTTACTATATATTTATCTAGAATGTCTCGACAGTTGGGTATGCCTATTATAAAACGTTTAAAATATAAAATAGTGTTTATTGAATAATAAGTGAAAATCGAATTTATTTGAGAATCGCCAAGACTACTCTATTCAGCTCAATTGGAGAAGGTTTGGGGATTCTGGGGCTAGATTCGTTGTCTGTGTTGAAAAACCTAAGTTTTTTCTTTGAAAGGAAAGCTCTGTTAAAGGCTTTCTTCGAGACATCTGCTTATCAGGGCAACGTGTATAACACATTCCGGCGTCGGAAGTCAAGGAGAATAATGACTGGACTTTAACTTCTTTTGATACGAACCCCGGACTTCCGGTTGATGAGAGGTCATTCTACCAACTGAGCTACATCTCCGGATTCGTATGAACTTTCAATTGCATTGACAAAGTGTCATCATTTGTCATTGTCCATGTGTAAAATAATTATTCTCAGATTTACCATGTCCTCGTCAGGTCTTTCGTTCAAGCTTTCGAACTTTGGCAAGATGAAATAAACAGAAGGAAGAGCATTCCTAAAATTCCATAAACTTCCGATGTCCTTCATTTTGAATCGAATGTTCTATATTGACTACAAAATTCATTAAAAGTACATTAAATGAAAATACATGACCAATATTTTATCGGAGATTTAACCGTGAAAAATAAGAAAAACTGGATTTTTCTCAAATTTTCCTTTTTTTTTATTAAAGTTTATAGAATATATTGTAACCATATAGGTAAAAACATTTCATTACACGACCCGATAAACCGTATCCATAGAACATGTTTATCCCAACTGAAAGAACATTGTGCGACGTATAAAGCGACAGTGGCGTGGAACTCTTCAGTGTTAGTGGTAGATTTGTAAGTCTGATGTGAATTTGAGAGTTCCGACAGCAAGATGAATAACCATTTAAATTAAAATGTTACTCTTAGTGTTTAGGTATCGCTACATCAGTCAGATCACTTAAACTACCTTCGATCGGCCTTTTAATGTGAACACATTAAAAAGGCCACTCGAAGGGAAACAAAATCAAATGGCTTAACTGAACCATGTACATTCGTTTTAGAACTCCCTTTATTGGTTGAGGAGTATTATCTAGCCATTGGTAACACTTATTTACCTTTTCGTGAGATCACTTTATTTCAGCGAATTTAACGAGCTGCCTAAACTATTGCGGTTAACTGTGTGGTATGAAATTAGATGATGTTATTAGACAATCAATGATCATTTCTGAAGTGGAAAACAATATTATCGGTTACCTTTTCGTCATGCTACGTTGCCGTTACATATTACATGAAAGCAACCTATGTATACACTTGGAAATTAATTAAGCAACACTCACTTTTTTAAACACTAAAATCGTGAAGAAGCGAGAAGAAGTGTTAAATAAGCAGATTGAAATAAGACAGTATGTCAGGAAACTTGTTTGTTGTATTAGGTAGAAACGAAAGGTCACTCCAATAACGGTTCACTGTCTTTTGGATAACGACTGTTACAATAAATTGGTATTTTAGTGTCAACATCCAAGTTCCATTTAATTTATGAAATGTAATGAAAGTCAATATTTGTTGCTGTAATGTGATTAGTGTCATTCTTTCAAGTGAAGTGATTACACTTTAACAAAAGTATGTACCTTCAAACTCACAAAATCATGAAAGTGTCAATTTCAATGAAATAGTCTTGATAAACAATACGGTCACAACTTACGGTATTGGCTTATCTAAAGCGAGAAGAAGTGTTAAATAAACAAATTGAACTCAAATAATCTCAAATTTACTCAGATCATATGGTTGTAGGCATTTTCTCAATTATCGTTAAAAAGGGACTGGAAGTTTAATGTCTGTTTAGCTTCTTATCATGCATGATAAAAGATGTTTTGGTGTGTGAATGTCAACTTGCTATAAAAAATGTTCTTTACAATAAATCAATTATAAAGTTTGAAGTGTAGTTTCTCTGCTAGGACAATAGTTATTTTAGGTGAAAATTCAGTACTTAAACCTTTTCCCTCACATTTTCATAAATTTTGCATATGGTGGATTATTTTCAGTGAATGAGTAGCTAAATAATCAATTGTTATGTCTGGGATGATAAAATCGTTCAATTTATCCTAACAATCCCAGAGCACCACATTTCAACTTACAAACTAGGGTGTTGATTAATTGATTTACAAGTGTATACATGATAATTAGGTAACAAAATGCAGCAGCTGTATACACTTTGGTTTAGTTTCTTTTGAACGTTGTTTGTTCTGTTGGGAGATGGACAGTGTATCGATTGGTGTTCAAATGAATATGATTATATCAATAGATGTTAAGTATATTCATGGCAGAGATGATGGCGTCACAGGAAGACCTACGTAAATGCAGCACTCTGAATGTATCGTCCAATAATTGTAAGTTCACAGCAACCTAAACAATACTTACGTTTGAACAGTTAATTATTATTTAATATCTGTTTGATGACACGTATATACTTAATTATGTAACTAAAACCAATAAAGCAACTGAACATGGTACACTGTCAGAACTCCAAGCCCTCCTTAGCCCTTAGCTTCTCATAAGTTGGAACTAACTGGGATTGGCAGCCTTGCAGTGTAATGCCTTGGGTGTTACCATCTGGGCCTCAATCAACCGAGTTGCTTCCTTCTATTTTATCATAGTCATTCTAGGGGTGTACCAATACGAATTGCAAATGCTAAGACCTAAATTTTGGGAGTATGGTAATATATTGTAACCTCCACCCAATGAAGATGATATTGTCAAACTATTAATTCCTTAGCATTACATGTAGATCCTAGAGACAAGTCGAAAGGAGGATTGGGCGTGAACACCCTGCCTCGTCCATATATGAGGGCTGATCAAGAACAAGTAAAACAACTTTAGTCTTCATGTAACAAAGATGTTATTCGGAAACGTTTAACTTGCTATTTCAAGTATAGATGTCGTTCAAAGATAATGGGTTAATGTCTGCTAAATCTACTTTTCATCTTATGTATATATATATGTAGCATATTTGACCTAGAACATTAATGGGCTAGGATTATTGCGACCATGCAACTAAATTAGTAGCTGTATTTGGCAACGAGATATGTCATTTTGCAGGCAAGTTCTCTTCAAATTAACTCTAACAGTCTTGTCTTGTGGAATAGAGCTTAGTCTCTGAAATGAAATTTAGAAAACATTCAACTTGTAAACAAAAAAGGGAATATTTCTTAATTGCTCACTTCCGCTTCATTTCCCCCATACACAAATGAACAATGTGTTCTGTAGATGCATACAGTTGGAACCATGAACTGTTTTGAAGTCTTTGAATCTCAACCGAGGACATGTTAAAAAGGATTATACTCCTAATGCAAAAAAACAATACGTCAAAAATATTACGTTTTAATTAACTTCTAAAAAAGCCAAATGTATTTCAACAACAACAAGCTTCAGAGTATAGGTTCCAGTTAATCTCCATCAGAAGGTTTACTATATATTTATCTGGGATGTCTCGACAGTTGGGCATGCCAATTACTCCCATATAAACGTTTAAAATATGACATATTGTTTATTAAATAATAAGTGAAAATCGAAATTGATTTGAGAATCGCCAAGACTACTCTATTCAGATCAAGTGGAGAAGGTTGGGGGAGTGTGGGACTACATTGTAGATTCGTTGTCTGTGTTGTGAGACCTAAGTTTTTTCTTTGAATTTGAAAGCTCTGATAAAGGCTCTTTTGAGACATCTGCTTATCAGGGCAACATGTTTAACACATTCCGGCGTCGGGGGAAGTCATGGAGAATAACGACTGGACCAATTTATCCGGAAATTTAAAAATAATTTCAACCAGAAAAAAAAATATCCGGAAAATTGTCTTCAGACAACCCATGACATGATAAGCCTGGCTCAGAACAAGAATACTTTGTGGAAGTGTATGTCACTTGAGAGTAGGTTGTAACATTTTGTTTATGTGTGTCTTTCTCACTCAGTTATCCATGCTTCCAAGAATGTTGATTCCATATAAAATAATCCAATGATGAATAGCTTGTACATGTAGTTGAAATAATAATGATAGAAATCCAGGGAAGGTTTACAAGTCGCGCCCAGCTTCCTCCTCGACAGCGAAGACTAGTTATTGGAATGCGTGTTGGTTGAGCTCGAAGAATGAACCTGTTTTAGTGTTTAAAAGTTTTAATTTTTTTCTCTCACTTTTCTACTCATGATTCCAGAAGAAAACCCAAATTAATGATTAAATTAATGATCTGTAATGTATTTTCCAAAATGTTATTTTGTTAAAATACTTGTATTGAGAAGCGAATGAATTTAAATTAAAACCATCTTGACATTACGGCGTTACAATAAGTGTTTGGTCAAAAGTCCTTAATGCGAGACAACTAAATGTAACCATTTTCGACACTTCTACATACACAAAATGAATATATAAACATTGCTACAATAAACCAGTCAACGATGTATGATTAAGATTGTTTCACGGGAAGTAAAAAGCGTTCTGACGACTGTCAACATCAAAGTAGATGAAACATTTCACAATAACCTTAATATTTTATGAATTAGTCAAAAAGTGCAAGTACACGCGTAAGTATTAAATCGTGTGCTACATGGTACATGCTTGTCATGTGTGCGTCGTATCCATTTAACTATGAGGGGTTTATGTCTATGTGCATCGTATATCGTTTAACTGTGCAATGATATCCTCCCCCAATTTATAAACCGGTTATCGTACTGAGACTCGGCCGTAGTGCGAGTAGAAATATATCGGGCCCAAGGGGAGAGCACACAGGCCTCATTCCCTTTAAATGTTAAAACTGCCTGTCATACTCCTGCTTCATAATCTACAAGCCTTCAGAGGTTATATCATAAAAGTTCTTATTTCGTCCTCCCAGAATCTCCATTTCGAAGACAGGGATTTGTAGGGAACGATAACTTGATTATAATATCAGTAACCTTGTAATATGATGGCTGAAAGGGGCCATTTGATTTCGTGGTTCCTTTCCAACACGAAATCGCGAAATCGCGAAAAATTTAAATGACCCCTCTCAGCCATCATATTGTAAAGTAGTTAGACATGTCATAATGCGTACACTTATTCAGAACGGTGTGTACTTGTACCTTTAATATTGACGTAATGTGAAATTTCAGAGCAAGCAGAAGTTAGCAAATGTCGGCCAAATCTTGAAACCCTGCCCAGCTTCTAACATTAATATTATCATTTACAAAAAGGCACAGTCGTCGCAATTTCGTGAAGTGTTTAGAGGAACTGAAGATAAGTGAACACTACGTCGCCAGTGAGGACGACATTATTAACATCCTGTTTGGGCTGTACTCTATAAGAGAATACATAGCTTGTGAGTCATAGCTTTGGACGAACACCAGCAAGTGTATTTGTGTATCACAATTTTAGAACTTAAGAGAACCTTAAGCAATATCCGGGGGCAATGACACTTCAAAACATACTTGGAGAATGTTCAGTCGTGAAGGACATGGTTTTCAACAAGGGGATATCTCTAGTCGAAGTCATACTAGTATGTAAGTTAACTGGCTAATCTGGACTTGACCACAGCCTGGGACTGGCTTCTTTTACAGAGCAAGAGGAGTGTATGTAAGTTTGGTATTTTATTAATTGTATTCCTATTGACTGACATTGTAATTGCGCCAGTCCTTCCGTCTGTAAATCCACGAAATGACCGTGTCAGGTTCATAACTTTTAAATCGATAAATATGTGCCCTTCGATGTTTTGGTCATTTTTATTATTTCGTTGTTCCTTATCCATGCTAACAAATTAAACTTTGCACTTTGTGGGAAGTGTGTACGTTATCGGCCTGTATCTGTAAAGGTATTGAATATTGTGAAACAATGATATCACTTGAACTGATTGATTAGATATCCATTTTTCTGTATTGTATTCTCTTAAAGGACACTTACAGGATAAAAGGCGGATCCTCTAAACAAGCGTGCACATATCTAATTTAAAGAGGGGGATTATAAGTTCTATTATATGGTTCTGATTCTCGCGATAGAACATACAGTAAATGTTTCAGGAAAATCTGTCGTAAGTTATTTCCTTCACACTTGAAATAAAGACAGTGTCACGGTTTCTCAACCCTAGGTCCGGACTTAGTCATGTACTATGACAACTTGTGTAAGTGTAAAACTTTGCTTTTCCGTACTATAGTATTTCGTGCTTTTAAGGGAGACAGGGGCTTAGGGAGGGAAAAGTAGGAGGGAGAGAGATAACGAGTTGAGAAAAGAAAAGGAATTTGAGTGGAAGATGTGAGAGAAACTAAAAGCGATATCATTACAACATGAACATTGTTTCACTCACACTCTAAGATTTACTAGATCAGACTCGTCATGTACAATGTATCTGCTACTGTTTCACTTTTACTGGACGTGTACGGTACAATGTTACTTTAGACGGTTAATGGCACTTCACATTGTACAATAGCAGTCAAACAGGCGTTATAGTTGCGAAGAGGAAGACTTCCTGAGCAATGTATGCTGTCTGTCTTGTATATGTGCAAGATCATGCCCTGTATTCAAATCTTTCGTTCTTTTTTCTCAAAAGTACGTAGATATTGAAGTCACGTTTCAGCTCTAGATAAATAGGATGTCCATGCATATCGACGGATGGTGCGGATAACAACTTTTCATAATACAAAAGTCATGCTTACTTGTAGCATGAAGAAATACCAGGACCCAAATTATAAACAAAGACTTGTGAACCACTCAAGGATATAATGATATATTATGGGTAAATCAAAATACATATCACATGATTATCATTACTTCCTTGTTCTGCATGTTTGGCATTTCTTATATTTAACCATTTATCTTTACTAAGCCAAATGTCCGAAATTGTGCTTTTGCCGATAGAATGTCCAAAATGTTTGCTAATGAAATAATCCTGGCCTTTACATTTTCCAGCTTAAATCTACACATTTCTCTTTTTTGTGCGGCTGTAATTTCGAAACGTTTTCGCTTAGGGGCGGGACTTGCCATCGTGACAAGTGTCAAATGCAACACGCTGGATATTTATAACTATCTCACAAAATGAGATATTTAAATTTTTTACAATCACAAACTCCCGACAAACAAAGTGAGACATCTCAATTTATTACAATCACAAACTACTGACGCGTTCAACTCCCTTGTCAATCCACTGTCATTGATGTTTACCGATTCAATCAGTGTGGTGCTCGCTTGTCTAGGGGATTAGCCGAACGCTTTGATGAACCGTCGGATTTATGAAACAGTAACAGTAGTAATTAACTAATCCGTTACAGCTAATTAGCGTTCGGATTCGGAAACGGAAGCAACGTATTAATGAATCCACATTTAATGAGTTTATATAGAGATTAGTTTGGTTACAGCTTGCTACCGTTCTGACACTGCGAGATTCGGATTATCGGAGGCCGGATTATCGCGAGTTGACTGTACATGCTGTTGTAGGAAATTACCTTTTGTATATTTGTGTTCAATATTACAATGTGGCTATTACAGTGACAACGTATTAACTTTAATTTAACGAATAAACCAGATATTAACACGTTGATAATTAAATGAAGAAGTTAGGGTAATCAAGATGTAAGCATTATATAGATAAGGATAAGATGTATCCAAGTATCGTATAAGCTAATATATAGTATATACTGGTGAACTCCCCTTTAGCTCAAACAACGATATATGTTATAATTGACAAGGGAAAATATGCTGTTTCATGAAAGTTCCTAAAGGTTTTCTGAAAACAAATTCACCGGGGAACCTCAGTCAATTAGTACAAGGAATTAAATGTGATATACGTCTTTGATTATTATAATGTAAAACCTAACTCCGATCTTTGTACACTTATACAAAACTTCTGTTTTTAGGTTTAAAGACTGAAAAGGGAGAAGACGATAGAAGATAAAAGATCCCAAGATGACAATTCCTAACCGTTCCTCAGCTGGAGTTGACGATATTGACGCTTATCTTCACGAGTTTGACAACCGTTTCGCTCTCCAGGTTCTGCCCGCCATCTTGGTTCTCTGTCTGCTAATCGTGCTGGGAGTGGTGGGCAACTCTCTCGTGTGCTACATCTACATCTGCAGGTTCAAGAAAACCACCACCCAGTGTTTCGTCGTTGCTTTAGCTGTCTTTGATCTCATCAACTGTTTTATCGGGATTCCTGTGGAAATCATTGATATGAGACATAACTTCACCTTTGGATCGTATGCTATGTGTGGACTCTCAAGAATGTTCGTCGTGTTTACATCCTTGGGATCTGGATCAGTCCTAGTGGCCGTCGCTGCGGACCGACATAAGCAAATATGCCAAACGTTTCAACCACAGACGACAGTGAAGACGGCAAAAATTGCCATTTTCGCCTGCTCCGTATTGGCATTCATTACGTCACTTCCAGCTGTTGTGATTTACGGCGGAAAGAAGGTTAAAACTGATGATATCAACATCAACGGTTCCGACTGCTCCACAGCTGACGAGATGGAAGGTACACCCTATCCTCTCATCCATACTGGTGTCCAATTTCTCATATTTCTGTCTGGCACCGTGACCATGGTGGTCTTGTATTCACTCATATGGAGGCAGGTTCGGCGCCAACAAGCGTTCAGAGCAAGTTTTAGTGTTCATAAAAACAAAATTAGGTTAACTTCAGAAAACTGTCCTTCCCTAAAAGATGGCCTATCAACATATTCTGTTGATAGGGTCGCCAATAATCAACATGCTTCAACAGACAGTGCCGATATTAATCAAACTGTTAAAACAGTCAAGCAGAAAGACAAAGACCGTGAGAAGAACCAGAAACCCGATTCCAAAAGGTCCCGAAGTGACAGAGGAGTCCGTAAAACGACCTTCATGTTGTTCCTGATCACGCTGGTCTTCGTGATGAGTTATCTCCCCCATCTGGCTCTTATGGCTGCCAGAGCAGTCCACAAGTCAGTATTTGACAATTTGGAGGGAGGAAAACTTGCTGCTTATAACTTGTTTCTGAGATCCTACTTCTTCAACAGTGCCTCCAACCCCATCATATACAGCTTGTGTAATGGACACTTCCGTAGAGAACTCAAGCGTCTTTTGCACAGGATGACATGTAGGCGTTGAACTGGCCAATACACGGGGCTTAATGTCACATCCTGAAAGATACATTGTTGATAGCAATCATACGATTCATAACCAATAAAATCATTATCGGATCTTTTACCTAAATTTGCTATATTCTGAGGTTCGAAGTGTTACTCTCATGTTAACGGCGTTAAAGAGCCATCGAGTATGTTGATAGACATACCGAAAATTACTAAACATATATCGCATTTAAATATACACACACACTTTTTCTCAGATTTTATCAACTCCATAGAAGTGGAGAAATTAGTAAAGGTGTTTTCAGGTCTAAATACATGTATATATCAAGTCTATTATTTTCTAGGTATTTTACTTGAATTGTATAATCAATGAGGATATGGTATATAATACTATACATAATATATGTGTCATCTGGTATAATCTTTGTATAATAAAAAAATATCATTTAACCAAATAAATGCGTAAGTTCGCAGGAATAGCTTATCAAACAAGAAAGTCACAATGGCCACATTTTTAAAGTACGTTTGATAGATTGTAGTATCGGTATGTACAATATTATTTAATTGGAATATCATGATGCCAAACGCATTTTTGCATTTTATAAAAAAAGTCATTGTGAAGTCATTAATGGTGGTTTCATTCAAACTCATCTCTTGACCGCAGAACTATTGAGTGCACATCGCTCTACAGCTGCGTACCCAAAGTTTATTCACCTACATGTGAATCTTTGTGCAAATTTCATGTAAATTGTCGTTCACTGTAACGTCAATAGACTTACATCACATACAATGGCAATGAATCACCATACATCCATGCGTAAAATAATCATCTGTAAACGTATTTTGTGATCGTCACGGCAGTGATACATGTTTATGAAATTTGGCATAATGAACAAGACAGAAGGGGTCAAATTTTGAAAATTCAAATTTCATTTATTTCCAAATGAAAGCTTTCATATTAACTAAATGAGGACATCATAGATACATTACATGAATATAAGAGGAAGTGTATGATTTGTTTTTGATCCAGTTGATCACTTACTGAATATTTCACAGAAGAAAATAAAAACTGTAGTTTTGAAAAGATTGACCCCTTGTCAATTCAAAGAGCTGCCGATACTATAACTGTTTACTATGAGATATCAAATCAGATTATGTTATGGAACACTCGACTGTCTTTTTACAATGCACTAATGCACAACGATCGGTTTAGTTTTCGCGTTCAAAGACATACCGAATTAGATGATATTTGCACTAGAATATACCAGTAGGTGAATAAACTTTCGGTAAGCAGCTGTACATACTTGTAACTGTAATATTGTTAATTTAACAAACGATACATGTACGTAATAACATGCACACAATCATACGCGCAACTTGTGAATGTATCCAGTTTGGCATTCATCATAACAACGCGTGCTTCAGTTTTTAATGGGATAGGCATGTTTAAACTCCGTATGTGGCAACTTTTCAAGCTGTACTCTTTGAGGTTTTAATTATCAATAATTCGTTAATGACAACGATTTAGAATTAAATATTACTTCAATAGAAGCTTGAATTAGTAGGCCTGCATCAGTCTAGGACTGTCCAAAATAGTGTCAAATAGTCCCTTACTGTGCTTATAAGACACGATACATAACGCAGCCATGTCTGCGCTACTCAAACATCCACTTGCAATATCAGAATTTTCCAAAAATAAACATTATTTATTGACTTTTGTTAAAGTTTTACTTTAATAAAATGTAGAGTTTGTAAAAGATATTTTGAATCTAGTGAAATGTTGACTTTGATCAAGTATTTATTTGGTGAAATGTTGACTTTGAAAATATTCAGTGACTTTTGTGAAAGTTTAATTTAAATAAAATAAAAGTAAAACTTGCACAAAAGTCAATAAATATTTCAAAAGTCAACAATTCACATAACTCAAAAAATATGTTAAAAGTCAACATGTCATCAAACAATATATTTTTTCCAAAATCAATATTTCATCTAACTCAATATATGTTATTAAAATCAACATTTCATTGAAAACTTCACCAAATTAAAAAAAATAGAATTATAATATTTCATAAATTCAATATTATGAAAACTGCCTTCAATGACTAATCCCATCACCCTTTTCCACATTGGAAAAAAAAAATTCCATTGGAAAAAAAATTCCATTGGTAAAATTCCATTTGAAAAAAAATTCCATTGGAAAAAAAATTTCCATTGGAATTTTTTTTCAAAAATTGAAAAAAAATAATTTTAACCTGAAAATTTCCAGAGAACTCATGCAGGGCATTTAAATAAGGAAATTTGTTTGTAAAATTTTTTTAGTCACGACACTTTTATTGTCGCGACAAACTTCGGACTCGACTGGATTTCCAAAGATAAGCCGGAGAGCGTTAACGTATTTCTTATGTAAGCTACATGCCTCTCTATAATATTGCTGACTGTTGTTGACGAAGCGATCAGTTATCGGAATATCCAATCTCTGGGAACACCACCAGGACCCTATCAACAGTCCGCTCAGTGCAGGACATGACGTGTGTCTGGGAAAGAACCAAGCGTTTGACTCTTGTCCTAAATAATTCAATATAATGGATCTACTTAGTATGACATCAAATCACTCGTATTGATGAGATTACGCATGGTTTGAATTACAGTGGTATGACTTGTGGTCTGAAATGCAGCAACATTTCATGTTATTTAGTTAATTTTAGTATAATAATATAAAGTATTATTGTAGCAATGAAATATATGTTATTTACGGTTTTTGTTTATTTAATAATGGACAGACTTTAGAAGCACATTCCGAAAAGTAAAAACAATAATTTGAATATGCTCTGATACAGTACTGAAGACGGTCCAAATTCACAAAAGAAATGATACATAAATTTAATGGATATAAACAGTTTTCCCAAACAAAAAACTTAAATAATAATTCTGAATTTTATATTGCATTAATTTAAACATAAGTTATATTGCAGAGAAGCTGGAAATTAAGGGTAACGTAATGTTCTTAAACCTTTGAACAGTATTGCGATATATTATCATAACGTCAAATAAACGCCATAACCATGGTAACGCGCGTGACCGAGCAATATGTCATATGGTGAAATGACAAAAAGTACAATACTATGACGTCACGTTTCTATGACTGCGTTTTTAATGTGGTGACGGCGGCGTGGGAGCCTAATAGTATGCTTGAAATTTGCTCACTTCGACTACGATAATGGATTATTCGAGCATTGTATTCGTTTTATTAGCATACTTACATGAGCGGACACCACAATTCGATGCAGATATCAGTAAACTACACGAAGGAAAGGTAAAGAAAAATCCCAGAAGTTTGAGATATAATACCTGAATACATATTTTAAATTATAGAATTTGTTACAAGTTTTAAGTTATAGAATTTGTTACAAGTTATGGACAACGCATGTGTCAACACATCCCAAAACGGATTCTTATAGGCAAACTATTATACTTCTTAAGACGTCATCCGACAGCGATTTTAGTCTCCATGTAAAACTTACATCGGTTATTGTAAATAAGCAGGAGTGAGACCCACACTCGCTGAAATGCGGTAACGATGTATGGTAAGCCCTGAGTGACCCACACTCGCTGAAATGCGGTAACGATGTATGGTATGCCCTGAGTGACCCACACTCGCTGAAATGCGGTAACGATGTATGGTAAGCCCTGAGTGACCCACACTCGCTGAAATGCGGTAACGATGTATGGTAAGCCCTGAGTGACCCACACTCGCTGAAATGCGGTAACGATGTATGGTAAGCCCTGAGTGACCCACACTCGCTGAAATGCGGTAACGATGTATGGTAAGCCCTGAGTGACCCACACTCGCTGAAATGCGGTAACGATGTTTGGTAAGCCCTGAGAGACCCACACTCGCTGTAAAGGGGGTAACGATGTTTGGTAAGCCCTGAGAGACCCACACTCGCTGTAAAGGGGGTAACGATGTTTGGTAAGCCCTGAGTGACCCATACTCGCTGTAAAGTGGTAACGATGTTTGGTAAGTCCTGAGAGACCCACACTCACTTAAAGTGTTAACGATGTATGGTAAGCCCTGAGTGACCCACACTCACTGTAAAGTGGTAACGATGTTTGGTAAGTCCTGAGAGACCCACACTCACTTAAAGTGGTAACGATGTATGGTAAGCCCTGAGTGACCCACACTCACTGTAAATTGGTAACGATGTATGGTAAGCCATGAGTGACCAACACTCGCTGTAAAGGGGTAACGATGTATGGTAAGCCGTGAGAGACCCACACTCGCTGTAAAGGGGTAACGATGTATGGTAAGCCCTGAGAGATCCACACTCGCTGAAATGCGGTAACGATGTATGGTAAAGCCTGAGTGACCCACACTCGCTGTAAAGGGGTAACGATGTTTGGTAAGCCCTGAGAGACCCACACTCACTTAAAGTGGTAACGATGTATGGTAAGCCCTGAGTGACCCACACTCACTGTAAAGTGGTAACGATGTATGGTAAGCCCTGAGAGACCCACACTCGCTGAAATAAGGTAACGATGTATGGTAAGCCCTGAGAGACTCACACTCGCTGAAACGCGGTAACAATGTATGGTAAGCCTGAGTGACCCACACTCACTGTAAAGTGGTAACGATGTATGGTAAGCCCTGAGAGACCCACACTCAATTAAAGTGGTAACGATGTATTGTAAGCCCTGAGAGACCCACACTCACTTAAAGTGGTAACGATGTATGGTAAGCCCTGAGTGACCAACACTCGCTGTAAAGGGGTAACGATGTATGGTAAGCCCTGAGAGACCCACACTCGCTGTAAAGGGGTAACGATGTATGGTAAGCCCTGAGAGACCCACACTCGCTGTAAAGGGGTAACGATGTATGGTAAGCCCTGAGAGACCCACACTCGCTGAAATGCGGTAACGATGTATGGTAAACCCTGAGTGACCAACACTCGCTGTAAACGGGTAACGATGTTTGGTAAGCCCTGAGAGACCCACACTCACTTAAAGTGGTAACGATGTATGGTAAGCCCTGAGTGACCCACACTCACTGTAAAGTGGTAACGATGTATGGTAAGCCCTGAGTGACCAACACTCGCTGTAAAGGGGTAACGATGTATGGTAAGCCCTGAGAGACCCACACTCGCTGTAAAGGGGTAACGATGTATGGTAAGCCCTGAGAGACCCACACTCGCTGAAATGCGGTAACGATGTATGGTAAACCCTGAGTGACCAACACTCGCTGTAAACGGGTAACGATGTATGGTTTGCCCTGAGAGACCCACATTCGCTTAAAGTGGTAACGATGTATGGTAAGCCCTGAGAGACCCAAACTCGCTGTAAAGGGGTAACGATGTATGGTAAGCCCTGAGTGACCCACACTCGCTTAAAGTGGTAACGATGTATTGTAAGCCCTGAGAGACCCACACTCGCTGAAATGCGGTAACGATGTATGGTAAACCCTGAGTGACCAACACTCGCTGTAAAGTGGTAACGATGTATGGTAAGCCCTGAGAGACCCACACTCGCTGAAATAAGGTAACGATGTATGGTAAGCCCTGAGAGACTCACACTCGCTGAAATGCGGTAACGATGTATGGTAAGCCTGAGTGACCCACAGTCGCTGTAAAGGGGTAACGATGTATGGTAAGCCCTGAGAGACCCACACTCGCTGTAAAGGGGTAACGATGTATGGTAAGCCCTGAGTGACCAACACTCGCTGTAAAGGGGTAACGATGTATGGTAAGCCCTGAGAGACCCACACTCGCTGTAAAGGGGTAACGATGTATGGTAAGCCCTGAGAGACCCACACTCGCTGAAATGCGGTAACGATGTATGGTAAACCCTGAGTGACCAACACTCGCTGTAAACGGGTAACGATGTATGGTTTGCCCTGAGAGACCCACACTCACTTAAAGTGGTAACGATGTATGGTAAGCCCTGAGTGACCCACACTCACTGTAAAGTGGTAACGATGTATGGTAATCCCTGAGAGACCCACACTCGCTTAAAGTGGTAACGATGTATGGTAAGCCCTGAGAGACCCAAACTCGCTGTAAAGGGGTAACGATGTATGGTAAGCCCTGAGTGACCCACACTCGCTTAAAGTGGTAACGATGTATTGTAAGCCCTGAGAGACCCACACTCGCTGAAATGCGGTAACGATGTATGGTAAACCCTGAGTGACCAACACTCGCTGTAAAGTGGTAACGATGTATGGTAAGCCCTGAGAGACCCACACTCGCTGAAATAAGGTAACGATGTATGGTAAGCCCTGAGAGACTCACACTCGCTGAAATGCGGTAACGATGTATGGTAAGCCTGAGTGACCCACAGTCGCTGTAAAGGGGTAACGATGTATGGTAAGCCCTGAGAGACCCACACTCGCTGTAAAGGGGTAACGATGTATGGTAAGCCCTGTGAGACCCACACTCGCTGTAAAGGGGTAACGATGTATGGTAAGCCCTGAGAGACCCACACTCGCTGAAATGCGGTAACGATGTATGGTAAACCCTGAGTGACCAACACTCGCTGTAAACGGGTAACGATGTTTGGTAAGCCCTGAGAGACCCGAACTCATTTAAAGTGGTAACGATGTATGGTAAGCCCTGAGTGACCCACACTCACTGTAAAGTGGTAACGATGTATGGTAAGCCCTGAGAGACCCACACTAGCTGAAATAAGGTAACAATGTATGGTTAGCCTTGAGAGACTCACACTCGCTGAAATGCGGTAACGATGTATGGTAAGCCTGAGTGACCCACACTCGCTGTAAAGGAGTAACGATGTTTGGTAAGCCCTGAGAGACCAACACTCGATGTAAAGTGGTAACGATGTATGGTAAGCCCTGAGAGACCCAAACTCGCTGTAAAGGGGTAACGATGTATGGTAAGCCCTGAGTGACCCACACTCGCTTAAAGTGGTAACGATGTATTGTAAGCCCTGAGAGACCCACACTCGCTGAAATGCGGTAACGATGTATGGTAAACCCTGAGTGACCAACACTCGCTGTAAAGTGGTAACGATGTATGGTAAGCCCTGAGTGACCCACACTCACTGTAAAGTGGTAACGATGTATGGTAAGCCCTGAGAGACCCACACTCGCTGAAATAAGGTAACGATGTATGGTAAGCCCTGAGAGACTCACACTCGCTGAAACGCGGTAACGATGTATGGTAAGCCTGAGTGACCCACACTCGCTGTAAAGGGGTAACGATGTATGGTAAGCCCTGAGAGACCCACACTCGCTGTAAAGGGGTAACGATGTATTGTAAGCCCTGAGTGACCCACACTCACTGTAAAGTGGTAACGATGTATGGTAAGCCCTGAGAGACCCACACTCGCTGAAATAAGGTAACAATGTATGGTTAGCCCTGAGAGACTCACACTCGCTGTAAAGGGGTAACGATGTATGGTAAGCCCTGAGTGACCCACACTCGCTTAAAGTGGTAACGATGTATTGTAAGCCCTGAGAGACACACACTCGCTGAAATGCGGTAACGATGTATGGTAAGCCCTGAGAGACCCACACTCACTTAAAGTGGTAACGATGTATTGTAAGCCCTGAGAGACCAACACTCGATGTAAAGGGGTAATGATGTATGGTAAGCCCTGTGAGACCCACACTCGCTGTAAAGTGGTAACGATGTATGGTAAGCCCTGAGAAACCCAAACTCGCTGTCAAGGGGTAACGATGTATAGTAAGCCCTGTGAGACCCACACTCGCTGTAAAGTGGTAACGATGTATGGTAAGCCCTGAGAGACCCAAACTCGCTGTAAAGGGGTAACGATGTATAGTAAGCCCTGAGTGACCCACACTCGCTGTAAAGTGGTAACGATGTTTGGTAAGCCCTGAGAGACCCACACTCACTTAAAGTGGTAACGATGTATTGTAAGCCCTGAGAGACCCACACTCGCTGTAAAGGGGTAACGATGTATGGTAAGCCCTGAGAGACCCACACTCGCTGTAAAGGGGTTACGATGTATGGTTAGCCCTGAGAGACCCACACTCGCTGAAATGCGGTAACGATGTATGGTAAACCCTGAGTGACCAACACTCGCTGTAAACGGGTAACGATGTTTGGTAAGCCCTGAGAGACCCACACTCACTTAAAGTGGTAACGATGTATGGTAAGCCCTGAGTGACCCACACTCACTGTAAAGTGGTAACGATGTATGGTAAGCCCTGAGAGACCCACACTCGCTGAAATAAGGTAACAATGTATTGTTAGCCCTGAGAGACCCACACTCACTTAAAGTGGTAACGATGTATGGTAAGCCCTGAGTGACCCACACTCACTGTAAAGTGGTAACGATGTATGGTAAGCCCTGAGAGACCCACACTCACTTAAAGTGGTAACTATGTTTGGTAAGCCCTGAAAGACTCACACTCACTTAAAGTGGTAACGATGTTTGGTAAGTCCTGAGAGACCCACACTCACTGTAAAGTGGTAACGATGTATGGTAAGCCCTGAGAGACCCACACTCGCTGAAATAAGGTAACAATGTATGGTTAGCCCTGAGAGACCCACACTCACTTAAAGTGGTAACGATGTATGGTAAGCCCTGAGAGACCCACACTCACTGTAAAGTGGTAACGATGTATGGTAAGCCCTGAGAGACCCACACCTACTTAAAGGGGTAACGATGTTTGGTAAGCCCTGAGAGACCCAAATTCACTGTAAAGTGGGTAACGATGTTTGGTAAGCCCTGAGTGACCCACACTCACTGTAAAGTGGTAACGATGTATGATAAGCCCTGAGTGACCCACACTCACTGTAAAGTGGTAACGATGTATGGTAAGCCCTGAGAGACCCACACCTACTTAAAGGGGTAACGATGTTTGGTAAGCCCTGAGAGACCCACATTCACTGTAAAGTGGGTAACGATGTTTGGTAAGCCCTGAGTGACCAATACTCGCTGTAAAGTGATAACGATGTATGGTAAGCCCTGAGTGACCCACAGTCACTGTAAAGTGGTAACGATGTATGGTAAGCCCCGAGAGATCAACACTCGATGTAAATTGGTAACGATGTATGGTAAGCCCTGAGAGACCCACATTCGCTGTCAAGTGGGTAACGATGTTTGGTAAGCCCTGAGTGACCCATACTCGCTGTAAAGTGATAACGATGTATGGTAAGCCCTGAGTGACCCACACTCACTGTAAAGTGGTAACGATGTATGGTAAGCCCCGAGAGACCCACACTAACTTAAAGTGGTAACGATGTTTGGTAAGTCCTGAGAGACCCTAAGTCACTTAAAGTGGTAACGATGTATGGTAAGCCCTGAGAGACCCACACTCACTTAAAGTGGTAACGATGTTTGGTAAGTCCTGAGAGACCCACACTCACTTAAAGTGGTAACGATGTATGGTAAGCCCTGAGAGACCCACACTCACTGTAAAGTGGTAACGATGTATGGTAAGCCCTGAGAGACCCACACTCACTTAAAGGGGTAACGATGTATGGTAAGCCCCGAGAGATCAACACTCGATGTAAAGTGGTAACTATGTATGGTAAGTCCTGAGAGACCCACACTCACTTAAAGGGGTAACGATGTATGGTTAGCCCCGAGAGATCAACACTCGATGTAAAGTGGTAACGATGTATGGTAAGCCCTGAGAGATCCACACTCACTTAAAGGGGTAATGATGTATGGTAAGCCCCGAGAGATCAACACTCGATGTAAAGTGGTAACGATGTATGGTAAGCCCTGAGGGACCCACACTCGCTGTAAAGGGGTAACGGTGTTTGGTAAGTCCTGACAGATCGTTTGTTTGTTTGAGAGTATGCTTTTATGATATTGTTGTGAACAGTCATTTTAAGTTTCACTATCTATTGTCCTTTTTTTTCTAAATATCCAAACACATTTGACTGAATTAAGAATTTCAAGAAAACTTCAGAACCATTTCGTTATCTTAATTAAGCTTGGGTATCTAGTATGCATGCAGTCGTCCTTAGCAAGAGATAAAATACTCATTTATGAATATTAATAAACAATGTACGACGACTCGTATATCGAGATCACAGTTTTGCTAATCTAATTATTTAATAAAAACTAGTATTATTATGAACATTGGCATCAAAAACGTTACTAAATGTACATGTTATAATGAAGAGAAATTTCACGTCATTTTAAGACTTGTCAATGCTTTGTACCAGAAAGGAATTAAACAATGTTTTCAAGGAATGTAACTAAAAGGCATATGTAAATTTCATGAATATGTAATGGAGAATGCATTCGGAGCCGTGGATTCGTTAAAAATAATCAACGAGCCCCGAATGCACTCTCCATCTTAATCCATGTATGACGTCACGAAACATACATATGTGATTATCTAGCATTATAGACAATACATTTCAATTATGTAAACAAAAAATATTATTTTGCAAATTTCGGTGCCCATTCATCGGATATGGTACACGTAGCTTCGAGCCTTATGAAATGGATTCTTCCACTTCACGTGCATGGCTCAAATCTTCCACGCAAATGTATGGTAAGCCCCGAGAGACCCATACTCGCTGTAAAGGGGTAACGATGTATGGTAAGCCCTGAGTGACCCACACTCGCTGTAAAGTGGTAACGATGTTTGGTAAGCCCTGAGAGACCCACACTCACTTAAAGTGGTAACGATGTATTGTAAGCCGTGAGAGACTCACACTCGCTGAAATGCGGTAACGATGTATGGTAAACCCTGAGTGACCAACACTCGCTGTAAAGGGGTAACGATGTATGGTAAGCCCTGAGAGACCCACACTCGCTGTAAAGGGGTAACGATGTATGGTAAGCCCTGTGAGACCCACACTCGCTGTAAAGTGGTAACGATGTATGGTAAGCCCTGAGAGACCCACACTCATTTAAAGTGGTAACGATGTATGGTAAGCCCTGAGTGACCCACACTCACTGTAAAGTGGTAACGATGTATGGTAAGCCCTGAGAAACCCACACTCGCTGAAATAAGGTAACAATGTATGGTTAGCCCTGAGAGACTCACACTCGCTGAAATGCGGTAACGATGTATGGTAAGCCTGAGTGACCCACACTCGCTGTAAAGGAGTAACGATGTTTGGTAAGCCCTGAGAGACCAACACTCGATGTAAAGTGGTAACGATGTATGGTAAGCCCTGAGAGACCCACACTCGCTGAAATAAGGTAACGATGTATGGTAAGCCCTGAGAGACCCAAACTCGCTGTAAAGGGGTAACGATGTATGGTAAGCCCTGAGTGACCCACACTCGCTGTAAAGTGGTAACGATATTTGGTAAGCCCTGAGAGACCCACACTCACTTAAAGTGGTAACGATGTATTATAAGCCCTGAGAGACCCACGCTCACTGTAAAGTGGTAACGATGTATGGTAAGCCCTGAGAGACCCACACTCACTTAAAGTGGTAACGATGTATGGTAAGCCCTGAGTGACCCACACTCACTGTAAAGTGGTAACTATGTTTGGTAAGCCCTGAGAGACTCACACTCACTTAAAGTGGTAACGATGTTTGGTAAGTCCTGAGAGACCCACACTCACTGTAAAGTGGTAACGATGTATGGTAAGCCCTGAGAGACCCACACTCGCTGAAATAAGGTAACAATGTATGGTTAGCCCTGAGAGACCCACACTCACTTAAAGTGGTAACGATGTATGGTAAGCCCTGAGAGACCCACACTCACTGTAAAGTGGTAACGATGTATGGTAAGCCCTGAGAGACCCACACCTACTTAAAGGGGTAACGATGTTTGGTAAGCCCTGAGAGACCCAAATTCACTGTAAAGTGGGTAACGATGTTTGGTAAGCCCTGAGTGACCCACACTCACTGTAAAGTGGTAACGATGTATGATAAGCCCTGAGTGACCCACACTCACTGTAAAGTGGTAACGATGTATGGTAAGCCCTGAGAGACCCACACCTACTTAAAGGGGTAACGATGTTTGGTAAGCCCTGAGAGACCCACATTCACTGTAAAGTGGGTAACGATGTTTGGTAAGCCCTGAGTGACCAATACTCGCTGTAAAGTGATAACGATGTATGGTAAGCCCTGAGTGACCCACAGTCACTGTAAAGTGGTAACGATGTATGGTAAGCCCCGAGAGATCAACACTCGATGTAAATTGGTAACGATGTATGGTAAGCCCTGAGAGACCCACATTCGCTGTAAAGTGGGTAACGATGTTTGGTAAGCCCTGAGTGACCCATACTCGCTGTAAAGTGATAACGATGTATGGTAAGCCCTGAGTGACCCACACTCACTGTAAAGTGGTAACGATGTATGGTAAGCCCCGAGAGACCCACACTAACTTAAAGTGGTAACGATGTTTGGTAAGTCCTGAGAGACCCTAAGTCACTTAAAGTGGTAACGATGTATGGTAAGCCCTGAGAGACCCACACTCACTTAAAGTGGTAACGATGTTTGGTAAGTCCTGAGAGACCCACACTCACTTAAAGTGGTAACGATGTATGGTAAGCCCTGAGAGACCCACACTCACTGTAAAGTGGTAACGATGTATGGTAAGCCCTGAGAGACCCACACTCACTTAAAGGGGTAACGATGTATGGTAAGCCCCGAGAGATCAACACTCGATGTAAAGTGGTAACTATGTATGGTAAGTCCTGAGAGACCCACACTCACTTAAAGGGGTAACGATGTATGGTTAGCCCCGAGAGATCAACACTCGATGTAAAGTGGTAACGATGTATGGTAAGCCCTGAGAGATCCACACTCACTTAAAGGGGTAATGATGTATGGTAAGCCCCGAGAGATCAACACTCGATGTAAAGTGGTAACGATGTATGGTAAGCCCTGAGAGACCCACACTCGCTGTAAAGGGGTAACGGTGTTTGGTAAGTCCTGACAGATCGTTTGTTTGTTTGAGAGTATGCTTTTATGATATTGTTGTGAACAGTCATTTTAAGTTTCACTATCTATTGTCCTTTTTTTTCTAAATATCCAAACACATTTGACTGAATTAAGAATTTCAAGAAAACTACAGAACCATTTCGTTATCTTAATTAAGCTTGGGTATCTAGTATGCATGCAGTCGTCCTTAGCAAGAGATAAAATACTCATTTATGAATATAAATAAACAATGTACGACGACTCGTATATCGAGATCACAGTTTTGCTAATCTAATTATTTAATAAAAACTAGTATTATTATGAACATTGGCATCAAAAACGTTACTAAATGTACATGTTATAATGAAGAGAAATTTCACGTCATTTTAAGACTTGTCAATGCTTTGTACCAGAAAGGAATTAAACAATGTTTTCAAGGAATGTAACTAAAAGGCATATGTAAATTTCATGAATATGTAATGGAGAATGCATTCGGAGCCGTGGATTCGTTAAAAATAATCAACGAGCCCCGAAGGGGCGTGTTGATTATTTTTAACGAATCCACGGCTCCGAATGCACTCTCCATCTTAATCCATGTATGACGTCACGAAACATACATATGTGATTATCTAGCATTATAGACAATACATTTCAATTATGTAAACAAAACAATATTATTTTGCAAATTTCGGTGCCCATTCATCGGATATGGTACACGTAGCTTCGAGCCTTATGAAATGGATTCTTCCACTTCACGTGCATGGCTCAAATCTTCCACGCAAAGCGATTTGACTGACAGCCGGACTCCTGCATTTCATGTGTTTCAGCACGATCCCCACGCGTTTCACACTTTACCAGTCTTGTTTAGAATGCAGGGATCTTACTGACAAACAATCAAATGATTACCAGCAGTAGGTTAGGGCGCTGCGTAACAGACGAAGGGTTACATGTTCGATTCCCGGATCAGACATTAAAAAATTATCAGATATTTTAAGATTCTAATCACATATACCAACACAGAATACATCATCCTTGAACAAATTACTTTGTAAGCCGTTACGAAAATGTCAAAACCTGACACCCCTCCTGACTGGATTAGTCAATGACCAGTAGATTCTTAAAAATAATCCACTGTTAACACAATAGAGTGACGTCATAACCATGGATTCACAAACGAGAAAATATAGATCAATATGTATGGTAAACAGCGTAAGAAAGCAGCAGACGATACTTAACTCCCACTCCAAACGAAGGACTTGTCACAACTCCTCTGAGTTCGAGTCAGTTGACATTTAAAGCTGACACGTTAAACTGCAATCACAATTTGAATAAGAGCGAAGTCTGTTCGGGAGAAATCATAGAAAGCTGTATGGATGAGCAAATGGTGTATACAGTTATAATTTGGTTGTCAGGATTTGCTTATCTGAACACATCAATAATGACATATAAGGTAGACACTGCATGTATGCAGTTGCAACAGTTAGAGTGCAATCAAGAACGCGTGCTGAATTTAGAATGTTCTGCAAATTGGAGGAGAAATGATTCACACTCGATCAGAATCATATCTGAAGAGACCAGTCTCACAGTGGGAAACACTTTCAACTCTACAGGTGAGCATAAGTTTAAGTTTCACTCGGACCTTTGCGCTGTCCGTCGTTAATAAGACATCAGAGAATTAAACATTTTCGAAATTTGAATGACCACAGCTACTATATGCTAAATGGATGAATGCCTGATGTATGGGTGCATTGCGAGGTGGTGATAGTGTCTTATAAGTAAGGGTATAAACAAAACAGCTTATCAGACATTGTGGTATTTATCATTATATACGAGCGTACTTCTATTTTCACACTTGCCAAAAATATGTCACAAAAGGATAGAATATCTTTAAATCAAAGTTTATTTGTCAAAAGCGGGGAATATTATTTGTTTGGACCTCTCATTAGATCTAGCATCACAGAGCAAAATAAAACAATTGCCATAGAGTAAAAAATAAAGCACGCCGTTGTAAAACGATCACCTTTCTATACATAATACAAAGGTCATATGTGCTTTTAGAGACGCGATTTATAAATATTGAACAAAACTACAAGAGCCTTACAATAAGCTACGTCCAGGGAAAAAGAAGCTATATACCAACAAAAATGCAAGATAGTTTAATTCAAGTTGGATAGATACGAGTGAAACATAGTTACATGTACATCATGTCTCTTAAAGCCATCAAACCTTAATTTGTAAAAAGAAATTGGTATCGTCGTGTTGAAATCTCCCTATTCAGTTGAGATAGGAGATTTCATGGAATATGGCTTTCTGGCTTGTTTTATGACATCATGGAACGATGATGCGTCATCTATTTTAAAGTCCAAAAAGGAACATTATGACGACAACTTCTAGTACTAACATGATTTCCATGTTTCATAAAATTTTAACTTAAATACCACACATTATGTATAAAGAAAACCCTTTGAAATAGCAGTTTCAGTACTCCATGTGTGGTTGACCGAATATCATACTGTCATTAATGAAAGTTTTTAGATATTCATCTCATACGTTCAAAATCGTATGTTTGACTGTTGAAAATTTGGAATAATTTTTTTGGTAAGCCCTGAGAGACCCACACTCACTTAAAGTGGTAACGATGTATTGTAAGCCGTGAGAGACTCACACTCGCTGAAATGCGGTAACGATGTATGGTAAACCCTGAGTGACCAACACTCGCTGTAAAGGGGTAACGATGTATGGTAAGCCCTGAGAGACCCACACTCGCTGTAAAGGGGTAACGATGTATGGTAAGCCCTGTGAGACCCACACTCGCTGTAAAGTGGTAACGATGTATGGTAAGCCCTGAGAGACCCACACTCATTTAAAGTGGTAACGATGTATGGTAAGCCCTGAGTGACCCACACTCACTGTAAAGTGGTAACGATGTATGGTAAGCCCTGAGAAACCCACACTCGCTGAAATAAGGTAACAATGTATGGTTAGCCCTGAGAGACTCACACTCGCTGAAATGCGGTAACGATGTATGGTAAGCCTGAGTGACCCACACTCGCTGTAAAGGAGTAACGATGTTTGGTAAGCCCTGAGAGACCAACACTCGATGTAAAGTGGTAACGATGTATGGTAAGCCCTGAGAGACCCACACTCGCTGAAATAAGGTAACGATGTTTGGTAAGCCCTGAGTGACCAATACTCGCTGTAAAGTGATAACGATGTATGGTAAGCCCTGAGTGACCCACACTCGCTGTAAAGTGGTAACGATATTTGGTAAGCCCTGAGAGACCCACACTCACTTAAAGTGGTAACGATGTATTATAAGCCCTGAGAGACCCACGCTCACTGTAAAGTGGTAACGATGTATGGTAAGCCCTGAGAGACCCACACTCACTTAAAGTGGTAACGATGTATGGTAAGCCCTGAGTGACCCACACTCACTGTAAAGTGGTAACGATGTATGGTAAGCCCTGAGAGACCCACACTCACTTAAAGTGGTAACGATGTATGGTAAGCCCTGAGAGACCCACACTCACTTAAAGTGGTAACGATGTATGGTAAGCCCTGAGTGACCCACACTCACTGTAAAGTGGTAACGATGTATGGTAAGCCCTGAGAGACCCACACTCACTGTAAAGTGGTAACGATGTATGATAAGCCCTGAGTGACCCACACTCACTGTAAAGTGGTAACGATGTATGGTAAGCCCTGAGAGACCCACACTAACTTAAAGTGGCAACGATGTTTGGTAAGTCCTGAGAGACCCACACTCACTTAAAGTGGTAACTATGTATGGTAAGCCCTGAGAGACTCACACTCACTGTAAAGTGGTAACGATGTATGGTAAGCCCTGAGAGACCCACACCTACTTAAAGGGGTAACGATGTTTGGTAAGCCCTGAGAGACCCACATTCACTGTAAAGTGGGTAACGATGTTTGGTAAGCCCTGAGTGACCCATACTCGCTGTAAAGTGATAACGATGTATGGTAAGCCCTGAGTGACCCACACTCACTGTAAAGTGGTAACGATGTATGGTAAGCCCCGAGAGATCAACACTCGATGTAAATTGGTAACGATGTATGGTAAGCCCTGAGAGACCCACATTCGCTGTAAAGTGGGTAACGATGTTTGGTAAGCCATGAGTGACCCATACTCGCTGTAAAGTGATAACGATGTATGGTAAGCCCTGAGTGACCCACACTCACTGTAAAGTGGTAACGATGTATGGTAAGCCCTGAGAGACCCACACTAACTTAAAGTGGTAACGATGTTTGGTAAGTCCTGAGAGACCCACAGTCACTTAAAGTGGTAACGATGTATGGTAAGCCCTGAGAGACCCACACTCACTTAAAGTGGTAACGATGTATAGTAAGCCCTGAGAGACCCATACTAACTTAAAGTGGTAACGATGTTTGGTAAGTCCTGAGAGACCCACACTCACTTAAAGTGGTAACGATGTATGGTAAGCCCTGAGAGACCCACACTCACTTAAAGTGGTAACGATGTTTGGTAAGTCCTGAGAGACCCACACTCACTTAAAGTGGTAACGATGTATGGTAAGCCCTGAGAGACCCACACTCACTGTAAAGTGGTAACGATGTATGGTAAGTCCTGAGAGACCCACACTCACTTAAAGGGGTAACGATGTATGGTTAGCCCCGAGAGATCAACACTCGATGTAAAGTGGTAACGATGTATGGTAAGCCCTGAGAGATCCACACTCACTTAAAGGGGTAATGATGTATGGTAAGCCCCGAGAGATCAACACTCGATGTAAAGTGGTAACGATGTATGGTAAGCCCTGAGAGACCCACACTCGCTGTAAAGGGGTAACGGTGTTTGGTAAGTCCTGACAGATCGTTTGTTTGTTTGAGAGTATGCTTTTATGATATTGTTGTGAACAGTCATTTTAAGTTTCACTATCTATTGTCCTTTTTTTTCTAAATATCCAAACACATTTGACTGAATTAAGAATTTCAAGAAAACTACAGAACCATTTCGTTATCTTAATTAAGCTTGGGTATCTAGTATGCATGCAGTCGTCCTTAGCAAGAGATAAAATACTCATTTATGAATATAAATAAACAATGTACGACGACTCGTATATCGAGATCACAGTTTTGCTAATCTAATTATTTAATAAAAACTAGTATTATTATGAACATTGGCATCAAAAACGTTACTAAATGTACATGTTATAATGAAGAGAAATTTCACGTCATTTTAAGACTTGTCAATGCTTTGTACCAGAAAGGAATTAAACAATGTTTTCAAGGAATGTAACTAAAAGGCATATGTAAATTTCATGAATATGTAATGGAGAATGCATTCGGAGCCGTGGATTCGTTAAAAATAATCAACGAGCCCCGAAGGGGCGTGTTGATTATTTTTAACGAATCCACGGCTCCGAATGCACTCTCCATCTTAATCCATGTATGACGTCACGAAACATACATATGTGATTATCTAGCATTATAGACAATACATTTCAATTATGTAAACAAAACAATATTATTTTGCAAATTTCGGTGCCCATTCATCGGATATGGTTACACGTAGCTTCGAGCCTTATGAAATGGATTCTTCCACTTCACGTGCATGGCTCAAATCTTCCACGCAAAGCGATTTGACTGACAGCCGGACTCCTGCATTTCATGTGTTTCAGCACGATCCCCACGCGTTTCACACTTTACCAGTCTTGTTTAGAATGCAGGGATCTTACTGACAAACAATCAAATGATTACCAGCAGTAGGTTAGGGCGCTGCGTAACAGACGAAGGGTTACATGTTCGATTCCCGGATCAGACATTAAAAAATTATCAGATATTTTAAGATTCTAATCACATATACCAACACAGAATACATCATCCTTGAACAAATTACTTTGTAAGCCGTTACGAAAATGTCAAAACCTGACACCCCTCCTGACTGGATTAGTCAATGACCAGTAGATTCTTAAAAATAATCCACTGTTAACACAATAGAGTGACGTCATAACCATGGATTCACAAACGAGAAAATATAGATCAATATGTATGGTAAACAGCGTAAGAAAGCAGCAGACGATACTTAACTCCCACTCCAAACGAAGGACTTGTCACAACTCCTCTGAGTTCGAGTCAGTTGACATTTAAAGCTGACACGTTAAACTGCAATCACAATTTGAATAAGAGCGAAGTCTGTTCGGGAGAAATCATAGAAAGCTGTATGGATGAGCAAATGGTGTATACAGTTATAATTTGGTTGTCAGGATTTGCTTATCTGAACACATCAATAATGACATATAAGGTAGACACTGCATGTATGCAGTTGCAACAGTTAGAGTGCAATCAAGAACGCGTGCTGAATTTAGAATGTTCTGCAAATTGGAGGAGAAATGATTCACACTCGATCAGAATCATATCTGAAGAGACCAGTCTCACAGTGGGAAACACTTTCAACTCTACAGGTGAGCATAAGTTTAAGTTTCACTCGGACCTTTGCGCTGTCCGTCGTTAATAAGACATCAGAGAATTAAACATTTTCGAAATTTGAATGACCACAGCTACTATATGCTAAATGGATGAATGCCTGATGTATGGGTGCATTGCGAGGTGGTGATAGTGTCTTATAAGTAAGGGTATAAACAAAACAGCTTATCAGACATTGTGGTATTTATCATTATATACGAGCGTACTTCTATTTTCACACTTGCCAAAAATATGTCACAAAAGGATAGAATATCTTTAAATCAAAGTTTATTTGTCAAAAGCGGGGAATATTATTTGTTTGGACCTCTCATTAGATCTAGCATCACAGAGCAAAATAAAACAATTGCCATAGAGTAAAAAATAAAGCATGCCGTTGTAAAACGATCACCTTTCTATACATAATACAAAGGTCATATGTGCTTTTAGAGACGCGATTTATAAATATTGAACAAAACTACAAGAGCCTTACAATAAGCTACGTCCAGGGAAAAAGAAGCTATATACCAACAAAAATGCAAGATAGTTTAATTCAAGTTGGATAGATACGAGTGAAACATAGTTACATGTACATCATGTCTCTTAAAGCCATCAAACCTTAATTTGTAAAAAGAAATTGGTATCGTCGTGTTGAAATCTCCCTATTCAGTTGAGATAGGAGATTTCATGGAATATGGCTTTCTGGCTTGTTTTATGACATCATGGAACGATGATGCGTCATCTATTTTAAAGTCCAAAAAGGAACATTATGACGACAACTTCTAGTACTAACATGATTTCCATGTTTCATAAAATTTTAACTTAAATACCACACATTATGTATAAAGAAAACCCTTTGAAATAGCAGTTTCAGTACTCCATGTGTGGTTGACCGAATATCATACTGTCATTAATGAAAGTTTTTAGATATTCATCTCATACGTTCAAAATCGTATGTTTGACTGTTGAAAATTTGGAATAATTTTTTCTGGCTTTGTGTAGATGACAATTAAGGGTACACAGAAACAAATGTAGCATATACTTCTATCACACCATCGGTATCAACAACATTGGCATTATGATAAGTGTCAACTATTTCTGGAAATAATTGTTTCTGAGTTCACGTTCTTGTAAATGTATAAAAATGCTTTGTCAGTAGGGCTTTTTGTAATATATTGTATGTTTTATACTTCGTATTTGTGTCTGAATTTAATTTTGTTCAGATATTGAAATGATATGAGGTATTCGCCAATGACATGTTGATAAACAATGCATGCTGCGTATTAATTTTACTTATTTGAAAAATATATTCACTTTATATCATACTATTGTTGTAAGTGATTATTATTACTGATTTTCTCATATTTCTAACGAAAATGACTTTAATTATAGTTTGGGATTTCATTAAAAGCTATGCATTAAATCTGTTTGTCAAAAAGAATACACATAATTTAAGATAACATCATGTCTTGATGTGGCAAATTATAAGAAAAAATACCAGAAACTAAAGATGTTGTTTTCATTTCATCATGTCACATTGCAAAAACTCTGTACACTAATGCAAATACTCTGTGACAAATGACAAAGACTCTGTTACATATCACAAGGACTCTGTCGCAAAAATCCCGAATACTCCAGCCTCACTGTAAGCTAGTTCCCTACCAGTGATGTAGAACCGTTTCCTGTTGAAGGACTAGAGGGATACAAGGAACTGAAGAGGACAAACGTATCGTTTCGCTTCAAACTCTTTCAAGACTACAAGTCATACGACCGGGCTGTGAAGACATGCCGCGAGCAGCGGGGCGACTTGGCGCAGTTGAAGGAGGAATTCAAGTGGCAATTTGTGCAAAAGCATAACCTTTACTCCTCCAATGTCCTTGGTAAGTTAGTGGTATTACTCTGGTGAACTCCCCCCATGTCCTTGGTAAGTTAGTGGTATTACTCTGGTCAACTCCCCCCATGTCCTTGGTAAGTAAGTGGTATTACTCTGGTGAACTCCCCCCTGTCCTTCGTAAGTTAGTGGTATCACTCTGGTCAACTCCCCACATGTCCTTGGTAAGTTAGTGGTATTACTCTGGTCAACTCCCCCCATGTCCTTGGTAAGTTAGTGGTATTACTCTGGTCAACTCCCCCCTGTCCTTGGTAAGTTAGTGGTATTACTTTGGTCAACTCCCCCCATGTCCTTGGTAAGTTAGTGGTATTACTCTGGTCAACTCCCCAAATGTCCTTGGTAAGTTAGTGGTATTACTCTGGTGAACTCCCCCCTGTCCTTCGTAAGTTAGTGGTATCACTCTGGTCAACTCCCCCATGTCCTTGGTAATTAGTGGTATTACTCTGGTGAACTCCCCACATGTCCTTGGTAAGTAAGTGGTATAACTTTGGTGAACTCCCCACATGTCCTTCGTAAGTAAGTGGTATCACTCTGGTGAACTCCCCCCATGTCCTAGGTAAGTTAGTGGTATTACTCTGGTGAACTCCCCCCATGTCCTTCGTAAGTTAGTGGTATAACTCTGGTCAACTCCCCCCATGTCCTTGGTAAGTTAGTGGTATTACTCTGGTGAACTCCCCCCCTGTCCTTGGTAAGTTAGTGGTATAACTCTGGTCAACTCCCCCCATGTCCTTGGTAATTAGTGGTATTACTCTGGTCAACTCCCCACATGTCCTTGGTAAGTTAGTGGTATTACTCTGGTGAACTCCCCCCTGTCCTTCGTAAGTTAGTGGTATTACTCTGGTCAACTCCCCACATGTCCTTGGTAATAAGTGGTATTACTCTGGTGAACTCCCCACATGTCCTTGGTAAGTTAGTGGTATTACTCTGGTGAACTCCCCCCTGTCCTTCGTAAGTTAGTGGTATCACTCTGGTCAACTCCCCCCATGTCCTTGGTAAGTTAGTGGTATTACTCTGGTGAACTCCCCCCTGTCCTTGGTAAGTTAGTGGTATTACTTTGGTCAACTCCCCCCATGTCCTTGGTAAGTTAGTGGTATTACTCTGGTCAACTCCCCAAATGTCCTTGGTAAGTTAGTGGTATTACTCTGGTGAACTCCCCCTGTCCTTCGTAAGTTAGTGGTATCACTTTGGTCAACTCCCCCATGTCCTTGGTAATTAGTGGTATTACTCTGGTGAACTCCCCACATGTCCTTGGTAAGTTAGTGGTATTACTCTGGTGAACTCCCCCCATGTCCTTCGTAAGTTAGTGGTATAACTCTGGTCAACTCCCCCCATGTCCTTGGTAAGTTAGTGGTATTACTCTGGTGAACTCCCCCCTGTCCTTGGTAAGTTAGTGGTATTACTCTGGTCAACTCCCCACATGTCCTTGGTAAGTTAGTGGTATTACTTTGGTGAACTCCCCCCTGTCCTTGGTAAGTTAGTGGTATTACTTTGGTCAACTCCCCCCATGTCCTTGGTAATTAGTGGTATTACTCTGGTGAACTCCCAACATGTCCTTGGTAAGTTAGTGGTATTACTCTGGTGAACTCCCCCCTGTCCTTCGTAAGTTAGTGGTATCACTCTGGTCAACTCCCCCCATGTCCTTGGTAAGTTAGTGGTATTACTCTGGTGAACTCCCCCCTGTCCTTGGTAATTAGTGGTATTACTCTGGTCAACTCCCCCCATGTCCTTGGTAAGTTAGTGGTATTACTCTGGTGAACTCCCCACATGTCCTTGGTAAGTTAGTGGTATTACTCTGGTGAACTCCCCACATGTCCTTGGTAATTAGTGGTATTACTCTGGTGAACTCCCCAAATGTCCTTGGTAAGTTAGTGGTATTACTCTGGTGAACTCCCCCCTGTCCTTCGTAAGTTAGTGGTATCACTTTGGTCAACTCCCCCATGTCCTTGGTAATTAGTGGTATTACTCTGGTGAACTCCCCACATGTCCTTGGTAAGTTAGTGGTATTACTCTGGTGAACTCCCCCTGTCCTTGGTAAGTTAGTGGTATTACTCTGGTGAACTCCCCACATGTCCTTGGTAAGTTAGTGGTATTACTTTGGTGAACTCCCCCCTGTCCTTGGTAAGTTAGTGGTATTACTCTAATCAACTCCCCCCATGTCCTTGGTAAGTTAGTGGTATTACTCTGGTGAACTCCCCAAATGTCCTTGGTAAGTTAGTGGTATTACTCTGGTGAACTCCCCCCTGTCCTTCGTAAGTTAGTGGTATCACTTTGGTCAACTCCCCCATGTCCTTGGTAATTAGTGGTATTACTCTGGTGAACTCCCCACATGTCCTTGGTAAGTTAGTGGTATTACTCTGGTGAACTCCCCCCTGTCCTTGGTAAGTTAGTGGTATTACTCTGGTGAACTCCCCCCTGTCCTTGGTAAGTTAGTGGTATTACTTTGGTGAACTCCCCCCTGTCCTTGGTAAGTTAGTGGTATTACTTTGGTCAACTCCCCCCATGTCCTTGGTAATTAGTGGTATTACTCTGGTGAACTCCCCACATGTCCTTGGTAAGTTAGTGGTATTACTCTGGTGAACTCCCCCCTGTCCTTCGTAATTAGTGGTATTACTCTGGTCAACTCCCCCCATGTCCTTGGTAAGTTAGTGGTATTACTCTGGTGAACTCCCCACATGTCCTTGGTAAGTTAGTGGTATTACTCTGGTGAACTCCCCCCATGTCCTTCGTAAGTTAGTGGTATAACTCTGGTCAACTCCCCCCATGTCCTTGGTAAGTTAGTGGTATTACTCTGGTGAACTCCCCCCTGTCCTTGGTAAGTTAGTGGTATTACTCTGGTCAACTCCCCACATGTCCTTGGTAAGTTAGTGGTATTACTTTGGTGAACTCCCCCCTGTCCTTGGTAAGTTAGTGGTATTACTTTGGTCAACTCCCCCCATGTCCTTGGTAATTAGTGGTATTACTCTGGTGAACTCCCAACATGTCCTTGGTAAGTTAGTGGTATTACTCTGGTGAACTCCCCCCTGTCCTTCGTAAGTTAGTGGTATCACTCTGGTCAACTCCCCCCATGTCCTTGGTAAGTTAGTGGTATTACTCTGGTGAACTCCCCCCTGTCCTTGGTAATTAGTGGTATTACTCTGGTCAACTCCCCCCATGTCCTTGGTAAGTTAGTGGTATTACTCTGGTGAACTCCCCACATGTCCTTGGTAAGTTAGTGGTATTACTCTGGTGAACTCCCCCCTGTCCTTGGTAATTAGTGGTATCACTCTGGTCAACTCCCCACATGTCCTTGGTAAGTTAGTGGTATTACTCTGGTGAACTCCCCACATGTCCTTGGTAAGTTAGTGGTATTACTCTGGTGAACTCCCCACATGTCCTTGGTAAGTTAGTGGTATTACTCTGGTGAACTCCCCCCTGTCCTTCGTAAGTTAGTGGTATCACTCTGGTCAACTCCCCACATGTCCTTGGTAAGTTAGTGGTATTACTCTGGTCAACTCCCCCCATGTCCTTGGTAAGTTAGTGGTATTACTCTGGTCAACTCCCCCCTGTCCTTGGTAAGTTAGTGGTATTACTTTGGTCAACTCCCCCCATGTCCTTGGTAAGTTAGTGGTATTACTCTGGTCAACTCCCCACATGTCCTTGGTAAGTTAGTGGTATTACTCTGGTGAACTCCCCCCATGTCTCTCGTAAGTTAGTGGTATTACTCTGGTGAACTCCCCACATGTCCTTGGTAAGTAAGTGGTATAACTTTGGTGAACTCCCCACATGTCCTTCGTAAGTAAGTGGTATCACTCTGGTGAACTCCCCCCATGTCCTTGGTAAGTTAGTGGTATTACTCTGGTCAACTCCCCCCATGTCCTTGGTAAGTTATCGGTATTACTCTGGTCAACTCCCCACATGTCCTTGGTAATTAGTGGTATTACTCTGGTCAACTCCCCAAATGTCCTTGGTAAGTTAGTGGTATTACTCTGGTCAACTCCCCACATGTCCTTGGTAAGTTAGTGGTATTACTCTGGTGAACTCCCCCCATGTCCTTCGTAAGTTAGTGGTATTACTCTGGTGAACTCCCCACATGTCCTTGGTAATTAGTGGTATTACTCTGGTGAACTCCCCCCATGTCCTTGGTAATTAGTGGTATCACTCTGGTGAACTCCCCCCATGTCCTTGGTAAGTTAGTGGTATTACTCTGGTCAACTCCCCCCATGTCCTTGGTAAGTTAGTGGTATTACTCTGGTCAACTCCCCACATGTCCTTGGTAATTAGTGGTATTACTCTGGTCAACTGCCCAAATGTCCATGGTAAGTTAGTGGTATTACTCTGGTGAACTCCCCCCATGTCCGTGGTAAGTTAGTGGTATTACTCTGGTCAACTCCCCACATGTCCTTGGTAAGTTAGTGGTATTACTCTGGTCAACTCCCCCCATGTCCTTGGTAAGTTAGTGGTATTACTCTGGTGAACTCCCCCCATGTCCTTGGTAAGTTAGTGGTATCACTCTGGTGAACTCCCCCCATGTCCTTGGTAAGTTAGTGGTATCACTCTGGTCAACTCCCCCCATGTCCTTGGTAAGTTAGTGGTATAACTCTGGTCAACTCCCCCCATGTCCTTGGTAATTAGTGGTATTACTCTGGTCAACTCCCCACATGTCCTTGGTAAGTTAGTGGTATTACTCTGGTGAACTCCCCCCTGTCCTTCGTAAGTTAGTGGTATCACTCTGGTCAACTAACCACATGTCCTTGGTAATTAGTGGTATTACTCTGGTCAACTCCCCACATGTCCTTGGTAAGTTAGTGGTATTACTCTGGTCAACTCCCCACATGTCCTTGGTAATAAGTGGTATTACTCTGGTGAACTCCCCACATGTCCTTGGTAAGTTAGTGGTATTACTCTGGTGAACTCCCCCCTGTCCTTCGTAAGTTAGTGGTATCACTCTGGTCAACTACCCCCATGTCCTTGGTAAGTTAGTGCATTACTCTGGTCAACTCCCCCCTGTCCTTGGTAAGTTAGTGGTATTACTTTGGTCAACTCCCCCCATGTCCTTGGTAAGTTAGTGGTATTACTCTGGTCAACTCCCCAAATGTCCTTGGTAAGTTAGTGGTATTACTCTGGTGAACTCCCCCTGTCCTTCGTAAGTTAGTGGTATCACTTTGGTCAACTCCCCCATGTCCTTGGTAATTAGTGGTATTACTCTGGTGAACTCCCCACATGTCCTTGGTAAGTTAGTGGTATTACTCTGGTGAACTCCCCCCATGTCCTTCGTAAGTTAGTGGTATAACTCTGGTCAACTCCCCCCATGTCCTTGGTAAGTTAGTGGTATTACTCTGGTGAACTCCCCCCTGTCCTTGGTAAGTTAGTGGTATTACTCTGGTGAACTCCCCACATGTCCTTGGTAAGTTAGTGGTATTACTTTGGTGAACTCCCCCCTGTCCTTGGTAAGTTAGTGGTATTACTTTGGTCAACTCCCCCCATGTCCTTGGTAATTAGTGTTATTACTCTGGTGAACTCCCCACATGTCCTTGGTAAGTTAGTGGTATTACTCTGGTGAACTCCCCCCTGTCCTTCGTAAGTTAGAGGTATCACTCTGGTCAACTCCCCCCATGTCCTTGGTAAGTTAGTGGTATTACTCTGGTGAACTCCCCCCTGTCCTTGGTAATTAGTGGTATAACTCTGGTCAACTCCCCCCATGTCCTTGGTAAGTTAGTGGTATTACTCTGGTGAACTCCCCACATGTCCTTGGTAAGTTAGTGGTATTACTCTGGTGAACTCCCCACATGTCCTTGGTAATTAGTGGTATTACTCTGGTGAACTCCCCAAATGTCCTTGGTAAGTTAGTGGTATTACTCTGGTGAACTCCCCCCTGTCCTTCGTAAGTTAGTGGTATCACTTTGGTCAACTCCCCCATGTCCTTGGTAATTAGTGGTATTACTCTGGTGAACTCCCCACATGTCCTTGGTAAGTTAGTGGTATTACTCTGGTGAACTCCCCCCTGTCCTTGGTAAGTTAGTGGTATTACTCTGGTGAACTCCCCACATGTCCTTGGTAAGTTAGTGGTATTACTCTGGTGAACTCCCCCCTGTCCTTGGTAAGTTAGTGGTATTACTCTGGTGAACTCCCCCCTGTCCTTGGTAAGTTAGTGGTATTACTTTGGTGAACTCCCCCCTGTCCTTGGTAAGTTAGTGGTATTACTTTGGTCAACTCCCCCCATGTCCTTGGTAATTAGTGGTATTACTCTGGTGAACTCCCCACATGTCCTTGGTAAGTTAGTTGTATTACTCTGGTGAACTCCCCCCTGTCCTTCGTAATTAGTGGTATTACTCTGGTCAAGTCCCCCCATGTCCTTGGTAAGTTAGTGGTATTACTCTGGTGAACTCCCCACATGTCCTTGGTAAGTTAGTGGTATTACTCTGGTGAACTCCCCCCATGTCCTTCGTAAGTTAGTGGTATAACTCTGGTCAACTCCCCCCATGTCCTTGGTAAGTTAGTGGTATTACTCTGGTGAACTCCCCCCTGTCCTTGGTAAGTTAGTGGTATTACTCTGGTGAACTCCCCACATGTCCTTGGTAAGTTAGTGGTATTACTTTGGTGAACTCCCCCCTGTCCTTGGTAAGTTAGTGGTATTACTTTGGTCAACTCCCCCCATGTCCTTGGTAATTAGTGGTATTACTCTGGTGAACTCCCCACATGTCCTTGGTAAGTTAGTGGTATTACTCTGGTGAACTCCCCACATGTCCTTGGTAAGTTAGTGGTATTACTCTGGTGAACTCCCCACATGTCCTTGGTAAGTTAGTGGTATTACTCTGGTGAACTCCCCCCTGTCCTTGGTAATTAGTGGTATCACTCTGGTCAACTCCCCACATGTCCTTGGTAAGTTAGTGGTATTACTCTGGTGAACTCCCCACATGTCCTTGGTAAGTTAGTGGTATTACTCTGGTGAACTCCCCACATGTCCTTGGTAAGTTAGTGGTATTACTCTGGTGAACTCCCCCCTGTCCTTCGTAAGTTAGTGGTATCACTCTGGTCAACTCCCCACATGTCCTTGGTAAGTTAGTGGTATTACTCTGGTCAACTCCCCCCATGTCCTTGGTAAGTTAGTGGTATTACTCTGGTCAACTCCCCCCTGTCCTTGGTAAGTTAGTGGTATTACTTTGGTCAACTCCCCCCATGTCCTTGGTAAGTTAGTGGTATTACTCTGGTCAACTCCCCACATGTCCTTGGTAAGTTAGTGGTATTACTCTGGTGAACTCCCCCCATGTCCTTCGTAAGTTAGTGGTATTACTCTGGTGAACTCCCCACATGTCCTTGGTAAGTAAGTGGTATAACTTTGGTGAACTCCCCACATGTCCTTCGTAAGTAAGTGGTATCACTCTGGTGAACTCCCCCCATGTCCTTGGTAAGTTAGTGGTATTACTCTGGTCAACTCCCCCCATGTCCTTGGTAAGTTAGTGGTATTACTCTGGTCAACTCCCCACATGTCCTTGGTAATTAGTGGTATTACTCTGGTCAACTCCCCAAATGTCCTTGGTAAGTTAGTGGTATTACTCTGGTCAACTCCCCCTGTCCTTGGTAAGTTAGTGGTATTACTCTGGTGAACTCCCCACATGTCCTTGGTAAGTTAGTGGTATTACTTTGGTGAACTCCCCCCTGTCCTTGGTAAGTTAGTGGTATTACTTTGGTCAACTCCCCCCATGTCCTTGGTAATTAGTGGTATTACTCTGGTGAACTCCCCACATGTCCTTGGTAAGTTAGTGGTATTACTCTGGTGAACTCCCCACATGTCCTTGGTAAGTTAGTGGTATTACTCTGGTGAACTCCCCACATGTCCTTGGTAAGTTAGTGGTATTACTCTGGTGAACTCCCCCCTGTCCTTGGTAATTAGTGGTATCACTCTGGTCAACTCCCCACATGTCCTTGGTAAGTTAGTGGTATTACTCTGGTGAACTCCCCACATGTCCTTGGTAAGTTAGTGGTATTACTCTGGTGAACTCTCCACATGTCCTTGGTAAGTTAGTGGTATTACTCTGGTGAACTCCCCCCTGTCCTTCGTAAGTTAGTGGTATCACTCTGGTCAACTCCCCACATGTCCTTGGTAAGTTAGTGGTATTACTCTGGTCAACTCCCCCCATGTCCTTGGTAAGTTAGTGGTATTACTCTGGTCAACTCCCCCCTGTCCTTGGTAAGTTAGTGGTATTACTCTGGTGAACTCCCCACATGTCCTTGGTAAGTTAGTGGTATTACTTTGGTGAACTCCCCCCTGTCCTTGGTAAGTTAGTGGTATTACTTTGGTCAACTCCCCCCATGTCCTTGGTAATTAGTGGTATTACTCTGGTGAACTCCCCACATGTCCTTGGTAAGTTAGTGGTATTACTCTGGTGAACTCCCCACATGTCCTTGGTAAGTTAGTGGTATTACTCTGGTGAACTCCCCACATGTCCTTGGTAAGTTAGTGGTATTACTCTGGTGAACTCCCCCCTGTCCTTGGTAATTAGTGGTATCACTCTGGTCAACTCCCCACATGTCCTTGGTAAGTTAGTGGTATTACTCTGGTGAACTCCCCACATGTCCTTGGTAAGTTAGTGGTATTACTCTGGTGAACTCCCCACATGTCCTTGGTAAGTTAGTGGTATTACTCTGGTGAACTCCCCCCTGTCCTTCGTAAGTTAGTGGTATCACTCTGGTCAACTCCCCACATGTCCTTGGTAAGTTAGTGGTATTACTCTGGTCAACTCCCCCCATGTCCTTGGTAAGTTAGTGGTATTACTCTGGTCAACTCCCCCCTGTCCTTGGTAAGTTAGTGGTATTACTTTGGTCAACTCCCCCCATGTCCTTGGTAAGTTAGTGGTATTACTCTGGTCAACTCCCCACATGTCCTTGGTAAGTTAGTGGTATTACTCTGGTGAACTCCCCCCATGTCCTTCGTAAGTTAGTGGTATTACTCTGGTGAACTCCCCACATGTCCTTGGTAAGTAAGTGGTATAACTTTGGTGAACTCCCCACATGTCCTTCGTAAGTAAGTGGTATCACTCTGGTGAACTCCCCCCATGTCCTTGGTAAGTTAGTGGTATTACTCTGGTCAACTCCCCCCATGTCCTTGGTAAGTTAGTGGTATTACTCTGGTCAACTCCCCACATGTCCTTGGTAATTAGTGGTATTACTCTGGTCAACTCCCCAAATGTCCTTGGTAAGTTAGTGGTATTACTCTGGTCAACTCCCCACATGTCCTTGGTAAGTTAGTGGTATTACTCTGGTGAACTCCCCCCATGTCCTTCGTAAGTTAGTGGTATTACTCTGGTGAACTCCCCACATGTCCTTGGTAATTAGTGGTATTACTCTGGTGAACTCCCCCCATGTCCTTGGTAATTAGTGGTATCACTCTGGTGAACTCCCCCCTGTCCTTCGTAAGTTAGTGGTATCACTTTGGTCAACTCCCCCATGTCCTTGGTAATTAGTGGTATTACTCTGGTGAACTCCCCACATGTCTTTGGTAAGTTAGTGGTATTACTCTGGTGAACTCCCCCCTGTCCTTGGTAAGTTAGTGGTATTACTCTGGTGAACTCCCCCCTGTCCTTGGTAAGTTAGTGGTATTACTTTGGTGAACTCCCCCCTGTCCTTGGTAAGTTAGTGGTATTACTTTGGTCAACTCCCCCCATGTCCTTGGTAATTAGTGGTATTACTCTGGTGAACTCCCCACATGTCCTTGGTAAGTTAGTGGTATTACTCTGGTGAACTCCCCCCTGTCCTTCGTAATTAGTGGTATTACTCTGGTCAACTCCCCCATGTCCTTGGTAAGTTAGTGGTATTACTCTGGTGAACTCCCCACATGTCCTTGGTAAGTTAGTGGTATTACTCTGGTGAACTCCCCCCATGTCCTTCGTAAGTTAGTGGTATAACTCTGGTCAACTCCCCCCATGTCCTTGGTAAGTTAGTGGTATTACTCTGGTGAACTCCCCCCTGTCCTTGGTAAGTTAGTGGTATTACTCTGGTGAACTCCCCACATGTCCTTGGTAAGTTAGTGGTATTACTTTGGTGAACTCCCCCCTGTCCTTGGTAAGTTAGTGGTATTACTTTGGTCAACTCCCCCCATGTCCTTGGTAATTAGTGGTATTACTCTGGTGAACTCCCCACATGTCCTTGGTAAGTTAGTGGTATTACTCTGGTGAACTCCCCACATGTCCTTGGTAAGTTAGTGGTATTACTCTGGTGAACTCCCCACATGTCCTTGGTAAGTTAGTGGTATTACTCTGGTGAACTCCCCCCTGTCCTTGGTAATTAGTGGTATCACTCTGGTCAACTCCCCACATGTCCTTGGTAAGTTAGTGGTATTACTCTGGTGAACTCCCCACATGTCCTTGGTAAGTTAGTGGTATTACTCTGGTGAACTCCCCACATGTCCTTGGTAAGTTAGTGGTATTACTCTGGTGAACTCCCCCCTGTCCTTCGTAAGTTAGTGGTATCACTCTGGTCAACTCCCCACATGTCCTTGGTAAGTTAGTGGTATTACTCTGGTCAACTCCCCCCATGTCCTTGGTAAGTTAGTGGTATTACTCTGGTCAACTCCCCCCTGTCCTTGGTAAGTTAGTGGTATTACTTTGGTCAACTCCCCCCATGTCCTTGGTAAGTTAGTGGTATTACTCTGGTCAACTCCCCAAATGTCCTTGGTAAGTTAGTGGTATTACTCTGGTGAACTCCCCCCATGTCCTTGGTAAGTTAGTGGTATTACTCTGGTGAACTCCCCACATGTCCTTGGTAAGTAAGTGGTATAACTTTGGTGAACTCCCCACATGTCCTTCGTAAGTAAGTGGTATCACTCTGGTGAACTCCCCCCATGTCCTTGGTAAGTTAGTGGTATTACTCTGGTCAACTCCCCCCATGTCCTTGGTAAGTTAGTGGTATTACTCTGGTCAACTCCCCACATGTCCTTGGTAATTAGTGGTATTACTCTGGTCAACTCCCCACATGTCCTTGGTAAGTTAGTGGTATTACTCTGGTGAACTCCCCAAATGTCCTTGGTAAGTTAGTGGTATTACTCTGGTGAACTCCCCCCCTGTCCTTCGTAAGTTAGTGGTATCACTCAGGTCAACTCCCCCCATGTCCTTGGTAAGTTAGTGGTATTACTCTGGTCAACTCCCCCCATGTCCTTGGTAATTAGTGGTATTACTCTGGTCAACTCCCCCCTGTCCTTGGTAAGTTAGTGGTATTACTCTGGTGAACTCCCCCCATGTCCTTGGTAATTAGTGGTATTACTCTGGTGAACTCCCCCCTGTCCTTCGTAAGTTAGTGGTATCACTCTGGTCAACTCCCCCCATGTCCTTGGTAATTAGTGGTATTACTCTGGTCAACTCCCCCCATGTCCTTGGTAAGTTAGTGGTATTACTCTGGTCAACTCCCCCCATGTCCTTGGTAATTAGTGGTATTACTCTGGTGAACTCCCCCCTGTCCTTGGTAAGTTAGTGGTATTACTCTGGTCAACTCCCCACATGTCCTTGGTAAGTTAGTGGTATTACTCTGGTCAACTCCCCCCTTTTTTCTTGGTAATTAGTGGTATTACTCTGGTCAACTCCCCCCTGTCCTTGGTAAGTTAGTGGTATTACTCTGGTCAACTCCCCCCATGTCCTTGGTAAGTTAGTGGTATTACTCTGGTCAACTCCCCAAATGTCCTTGGTAAGTTAGTGGTATTATTCTGGTGAACTCCCCCCTGTCCTTCGTAAGTTAGTGGTATCACTCAGGTCAACTCCCCCCATGTCCTTGGTAATTAGTGGTATTACTCTGGTCAACTCCCCACATGTCCTTGGTAAGTTAGTGGTATTACTCTGGTCAACTCCCAACATGTCCTTGGTAATTAGTGGTATTACTCTGGTGAACTCCCCCCTGTCCTTCGTAAGTTAGTGGTATCACTCTGGTCAACTCCCCCCATGTCCTTGGTAATTAGTGGTATTACTCTGGTCAACTCCCCACATGTCCTTGGTAAGTTAGTGGTATTACTCTAGTCAACTCCCCCCATGTCCTTGGTAAGTTAGTGGTATCACTCTGGTCAACTCCCGCCATGTCCTTGGTAATTAGTGGTATTACTCTGGTCAACTCCCCACATGTCCTTGGTAATTAGTGGTATCACTCGTGTCAACTCCTCCCATGTCCTTGGTAGTTAGTGGTATTACTCTGGTCAACTCCCCCCTGTCCTTCGTAAGTTAGTGGTATTACTCTGGTCAACTCCCCAAATGTCCTTGGTAAGTTAGTGGTATTACTCTGGTGAACTCCCCCCTGTCCTTCGTAAGTTAGTGGTATCACTCTGGTCAACTCCCCCCATGTCCTTGGTAATTAGTGGTATTACTCTGGTCAACTCCCCACATGTCCTTGGTAATTAGTGGTATCACTCTGGTCAACTCCCCCCAAGTCCTTGGTAATTAGTGGTATTACTCTGGTCAACTCCCCACATGTCCTTGGTAAGTTAGTGGTATTACTCTGGTCAACTCCCCCCATGTCCTTGGTAATTAGTGGTATTACTCTGGTGAACTCCCCCCTGTCCTTCGTAAGTTAGTGGTATCACTCTGGTCAACTCCCCCCATGTCCTTGGTAAGTTAGTGGTATTACTCTGGTCAACTCCCCCCATGTCCTTGGTAATTAGTGGTATTACTCTGGTCAACTCCCCCCTGTCCTTGGTAAGTTAGTGGTATTACTCTGGTCAACTCCCCACATGTCCTTGGTAAGTTAGTGGTATTACTCTGGTCAACTCCCCCCATGTCCTTGGTAATTAGTGGTATTACTCTGGTCAACTCCCCCCTGTCCTTGGTAAGTTAGTGGTATTACTCTGGTCAACTCCCCCCATGTCCTTGGTAAGTTAGTGGTATTACTCTGGTCAACTCCCCAAATGTCCTTGGTAAGTTAGTGGTATTACTCTGGTGAACTCAACCTGTCCTTCGTAAGTTAGTGGTATCACTCAGGTCAACTCCCCCCATGTCCTTGGTAATTAGTGGTATTACTCTGGTCAACTCCCCACATGTCCTTGGTAAGTTAGTGGTATTACTCTGGTCAACTCCCAACATGTCCTTGGTAATTAGTGGTATTACTCTGGTGAACTCCCCCCTGTCCTTCGTAAGTTAGTGGTATCACTCTGGTCAACTCCCCCCATGTCCTTGGTAATTAGTGGTATTACTCTGGTCAACTCCCCACATGTCCTTGGTAAGTTAGTGGTATTACTCTGGTCAACTCCCCCCATGTCCTTGGTAAGTTAGTGGTATCACTCTGGTCAACTCCCAACATGTCCTTGGTAATTAGTGGTATTACTCTGGTGAACTCCCCCCTGTCCTTCGTAAGTTAGTGGTATCACTCTGGTCAACTCCCCCCATGTCCTTGGTAATTAGTGGTATTACTCTGGTCAACTCCCCACATGTCCTTGGTAAGTTAGTGGTATTACTCTGGTCAACTCCCCCCATGTCCTTGGTAAGTTAGTGGTATCACTCTGGTCAACTCCCGCCATGTCCTTGGTAATTAGTGGTATTACTCTGGTCAACTCCCCACATGTCCTTGGTAATTAGTGGTATCACTCTGGTCAACTCCCCCCATGTCCTTGGTAATTAGTGGTATTACTCTGGTCAACTCCCCCCTGTCCTTCGTAAGTTAGTGGTATTACTCTGGTCAACTCCCCAAATGTCCTTGGTAAGTTAGTGGTATTACTCTGGTGAACTCCCCCCTGTCCTTCGTAAGTTAGTGGTATCACTCTGGTCAACTCCCCCCATGTCCTTGGTAATTAGTGGTATTACTCTGGTCAACTCCCCACATGTCCTTGGTAATTAGTGGTATCACTCTGGTCAACTCCCCCCAAGTCCTTGGTAATTAGTGGTATTACTCTGGTCAACTCCCCACATGTCCTTGGTAAGTTAGTGGTATTACTCTGGTCAACTCCCCCCATGTCCTTGGTAATTAGTGGTATTACTCTGGTCAACTCCCCCCATGTCCTTGGTAATTAGTGGTATTACTCTGGTCAACTCCCCCCATGTCCTTGGTAATTAGCGGTATCACTCTGGTCAACTCCCCCCATGTACTTGGTAATTAGTGGTATCACTCTGGTCAACTCCCCCCATGTCCTTGGTAATTAGTGGTATTACTCTGGTCAACTCCCCCTATGTCCTTGGTAATTAGTGGTATTACTCTGGTCAACTCCCCCCATGTCCTTGGTAATTAGTGGTATCACTCTGGTCAACTCCCCCCATGTCCTTGGTAATTAGTGGTATTACTCTGGTCAACTCCCCCATGTCCTTGGTAATTAGTGGTATTACTCTGGTCAACTCCCCCCATGTCCTTGGTAATTAGTGGTATCACTCTGGTCAACTCCCCCCATGTCCTTGGTGAGTTAGTGGTATTACTCTGGTCAACTCCCCCCATGTCCTTGGTAATTAGTGGTATTACTCTGGTCAACTCCCCCATGTCCTTGGTAATTAGTGGTATTACTCTGGTCAACTCCCCCCATGTCCTTGGTAATTAGTGGTATCACTCTGGTCAACTCCCCCCATGTCCTTGGTGAGTTAGTGGTATTACTCTGGTCAACTCCCCCCATGTCCTTGGTAATTAGTGGTATTACTCTGGTCAACTCCCCACATGTCCTTGGTGAGTTAGTGGTATTACTCTGGTCAACTCCCCAAATGTCCTTGGTAAGTTAGTGGTATTACTCTGGTGAACTCCCCCCTGTCCTTCGTAAGTAAGTGGTATCACTCTGGTCAACTCCCCCCATGTCCTTGGTAAGTTAGTGGTATTACTCTGGTCAACTCCCCCCATGTCCTTGGTAATTAGTGGTATTACTCTGGTCAACTCCCCCCTGTCCTTGGTAAGTTAGTGGTATTACTCTGGTCAATTCCCCACATGTCCTTGGTAAGTAAGTGGTATTATTCTGGTCAACTCCCCCCATGTCCTTGGTAATTAGTGGTATTACTCTGGTCAACTCCCCCCTGTCCTTGGTAAGTTAGTGGTATTACTCTGGTCAACTCCTCCCATGTCCTTGGTAAGTTAGTGGTATTACTCTGGTCAACTCCCCAAATGTCCTTGGTAAGTTAGTGGTATTACTCTGGTGAACTCCCCCCTGTCCTTCGTAAGATAGTGGTATCACTCAGGTCAACTCCCCCCATGTCCTTGGTAATTAGTGGTATTACTCTGGTCAACTCCCCACATGTCCTTGGTAAGTTAGTGGTATTACTCTGGTCAACTCCCCACATGTCCTTGGTAATTAGTGGTATTACTCTGGTGAACTCCCCCCTGTCCTTCGTAAGTTAGTGGTATCACTCTGGTCAACTCCCCCCATGTCCTTGGTAATTAATGGTATTACTCTGGTCAACTCCCCACATGTCCTTGGTAAGTTAGTGGTATTACTCTGGTCAACTCCCCCCATGTCCTTGGTAAGTTAGTGGTATCACTCTGGTCAACTCCCGCCATGTCCTTGGTAATAAGTGGTATTACTCTGGTCAACTCCCCACATGTCCTTGGTAATTAGTGGTATCACTCTGGTCAACTCCCCCCATGTCCTTGGTAATTAGTGGTATTACTCTGGTCAACTCCCCCCTGTCCTTCGTAAGTTAGTGGTATTACTCTGGTCAACTCCCCAAATGTCCTTGGTAAGTTAGTGGTATTACTCTGGTGAACTCCCCCCTGTCCTTCGTAAGTTAGTGGTATCACTCTGGTCAACTCCCCCCATGTCCTTGGTAATTAGTGGTATTACTCTGGTCAACTCCCCACATGTCCTTGGTAATTAGTGGTATCACTCTGGTCAACTCCCCCCAAGTCCTTGGTAATTAGTGGTATTACTCTGGTCAACTCCCCACATGTCCTTGGTAAGTTAGTGGTATTACTCTGGTCAACTCCCCCCATGTCCTTGGTAATTAGTGGTATTACTCTGGTCAACTCCCCCCATGTCCTTGGTAATTAGTGGTATTACTCTGGTCAACTCCCCCCATGTCCTTGGTAATTAGCGGTATCACTCTGGTCAACTCCCCCCATGTACTTGGTAATTAGTGGTATCACTCTGGTCAACTCCCCCCATGTCCTTGGTAATTAGTGGTATTACTCTGGTCAACTCCCCCCATGTCCTTGGTAATTAGTGGTATTACTCTGGTCAACTCCCCCATGTCCTTGGTAATTAGTGGTATTACTCTGGTCAACTCCCCCCATGTCCTTGGTAATTAGTGGTATCACTCTGGTCAACTCCCCCCATGTCCTTGGTAATTAGTGGTATCACTCTGGTCAACTCCCCCCATGTCCTTGGTAATTAGTGGTATTACTCTGGTCAACTCCCCCCTGTCCTTCGTAAGTTAGTGGTATCACTCTGGTGAACTCCCCAAATGTCCTTGGTAAGTTAGTGGTATTACTCTGGTCAACTCCCCCCATGTCCTTGGTAAGTTAGTGGTATTACTCTGGTCAACTCCCCCCCATGTCCTTGGTAATTAGTGGTATTACTCTGGTCAACTCCCCAAATGTCCTTGGTAAGTTAGTGGTATTACTCTGGTGAACTCCCCCCTGTCCTTCGTAAGTTAGTGGTATCACTCTGGTCAACTCCCCCATGTCCTTGGTAATTAGTGGTATTACTCTGGTCAACTCCCCAAATGTCCTTGGTAAGTTAGTGGTATTACTCTGGTCAACTCCCCCCATGTCCTTGGTAATTAGTGGTATTACTCTGGTCAACTCCCCACATGTCCTTGGTGAGTTAGTGGTATTACTCTGGTCAACTCCCCACATGTCCTTGGTAAGTTAGTGGTATTACTCTGGTCAACTCCCCAAATGTCCTTGGTAAGTTAGTGGTATTACTCTGGTCAACTCCCCACATGTCCTTGGTGAGTTAGTGGTATTACTCTGGTCAACTCCCCCATGTCCTTGGTAATTAGTGGTATTACTCTGGTCAACTCCCCACATGTCCTTGGTAATTAGTGGTATTACTCTGGTCAACTCCCCCCTGTCCTTCGTAAGTTAGTGGTATCACTCTGGTGAACTCCCCAAATGTCCTTGGTAAGTTAGTGGTATTACTCTGGTCAACTCCCCCCATGTCCTTGGTAAGTTAGTGGTATTACTCTGGTCAACTCCCCACATGTCCTTGGTAATTAGTGGTATTACTCTGGTCAACTCCCCACATGTCCTTGGTGAGTTAGTGGTATTACTCTGGTCAACTCCCCCCATGTCCTTGGTAATTAGTGGTATCACTCTGGTCAACTCCCCCCATGTCCTTGGTAAGTTAGTGGTATTACTCTGGTGAACTCCCCCCTGTCCTTCGTAAGTTAGTGGTATCACTCTGGTCAACTCCCCCCCATGTCCTTGGTAATTAGTGGTATTACTCTGGTCAACTCCCCAAATGTCCTTGGTAAGTTAGTGGTATAACTCTGGTCAACTCCCCACATGTCCTTGGTAAGTTAGTGGTATTACTCTGGTCAACTCCCCCCATGTCCTTGGTAATTAGTGGTATTACTCTGGTCAACTCCCCACATGTCCTTGGTGAGTTAGTGGTATTACTCTGGTCAACTCCCCACATGTCCTTGGTAAGTTAGTGGTATTACTCTGGTCAACTCCCCAAATGTCCTTGGTAAGTTAGTGGTATTACTCTGGTCAACTCCCCACATGTCCTTGGTGAGTTAGTGGTATTACTCTGGTCAACTCCCCCATGTCCTTGGTAATTAGTGGTATTACTCTGGTCAACTCCCCACATGTCCTTGGTAATTAGTGGTATTACTCTGGTCAACTCCCCCCTGTCCTTGGTAAGTTAGTGGTATTACTCTGGTCAACTCACCCCATGTCCTTGGTAAGTTAGTGGTATTACTCTGGTCAACTCCCCAAATGTCCTTCGTAAGTTAGTGGTATTACTCTGGTGAACTCCCCCCTGTCCTTCGTAAGTTAGTGGTATCACTCTGGTCAACTCCCCCCATGTACTTGGTAATTAGTGGTATCACTCTGGTCAACTCCCCCCATGTCCTTGGTAATTAGTGGTATTACTCTGGTCAACTCCCCCCATGTCCTTGGTAATTAGTGGTATTACTCTGGTCAACTCCCCCCATGTCCTTGGTAATTAGTGGTATCACTCTGGTCAACTCCCCCCATGTCCTTGGTAATTAGTGGTATTACTCTGGTCAACTCCCCCCTGTCCTTCGTAAGTTAGTGGTATTACTCTGGTCAACTCCCCAAATGTCCTTGGTAAGTTAGTGGTATTACTCTGGTGAACTCCCCCCTGTCCTTCGTAAGTTAGTGGTATAAATCTGGTCAACTCCCCCCATGTCCTTGGTAATTAGTGGTATTACTCTGGTCAACTCCCCACATGTCCTTGGTAATTAGTGGTATCACTCTGGTCAACTCCCCCCAAGTCCTTGGTAATTAGTGGTATTACTCTGGTCAACTCCCCACATGTCCTTGGTAAGTTAGTGGTATTACTCTGGTCAACTCCCCCCATGTCCTTGGTAATTAGTGGTATTACTCTGGTCAACTCCCCCCATGTCCTTGGTAATTAGTGGTATTACTCTGGTCAACTCCCCCCATGTCCTTGGTAATTAGCGGTATCACTCTGGTCAACTCCCCCCATGTACTTGGTAATTAGTGGTATCACTCTGGTCAACTCCCCCCATGTCCTTGGTAATTAGTGGTATTACTCTGGTCAACTCCCCCCATGTCCTTGGTAATTAGTGGTATTACTCTGGTCAACTCCCCCATGTCCTTGGTAATTAGTGGTATTACTCTGGTCAACTCCCCCCATGTCCTTGGTAATTAGTGGTATCACTCTGGTCAACTCCCCCCATGTCCTTGGTAATTAGTGGTATCACTCTGGTCAACTCCCCCCATGTCCTTGGTAATTAGTGGTATTACTCTGGTCAACTCCCCCCTGTCCTTCGTAAGTTAGTGGTATCACTCTGGTGAACTCCCCAAATGTCCTTGGTAAGTTAGTGGTATTACTCTGGTCAACTCCCCCCATGTCCTTGGTAAGTTAGTGGTATTACTCTGGTCAACTCCCCACATGTCCTTGGTAATTAGTGGTATTACTCTGGTCAACTCCCCACATGTCCTTGGTGAGTTAGTGGTATTACTCTGGTCAACTCCCCCCATGTCCTTGGTAATTAGTGGTATCACTCTGGTCAACTCCCCCCATGTCCTTGGTAAGTTAGTGGTATTACTCTGGTGAACTCCCCCCTGTCCTTCGTAAGTTAGTGGTATCACTCTGGTCAACTCCCCCCCCCCCCCCCATGTCCTTGGTAATTAGTGGTATTACTCTGGTCAACTCCCCAAATGTCCTTGGTAAGTTAGTGGTATTACTCTGGTGAACTCCCCCCTGTCCTTCGTAAGTTAGTGGTATCACTCTGGTCAACTCCCCCATGTCCTTGGTAATTAGTGGTATTACTCTGGTCAACTCCCCAAATGTCCTTGGTAAGTTAGTGGTATTACTCTGGTCAACTCCCCCCATGTCCTTGGTAATTAGTGGTATTACTCTGGTCAACTCCCCACATGTCCTTGGTGAGTTAGTGGTATTACTCTGGTCAACTCCCCACATGTCCTTGGTAAGTTAGTGGTATTACTCTGGTCAACTCCCCAAATGTCCTTGGTAAGTTAGTGGTATTACTCTGGTCAACTCCCCACATGTCCTTGGTGAGTTAGTGGTATTACTCTGGTCAACTCCCCCATGTCCTTGGTAATTAGTGGTATTACTCTGGTCAACTCCCCACATGTCCTTGGTAATTAGTGGTATTACTCTGGTCAACTCCCCCCTGTCCTTCGTAAGTTAGTGGTATCACTCTGGTGAACTCCCCAAATGTCCTTGGTAAGTTAGTGGTATTACTCTGGTCAACTCCCCCCATGTCCTTGGTAAGTTAGTGGTATTACTCTGGTCAACTCCCCACATGTCCTTGGTAATTAGTGGTATTACTCTGGTCAACTCCCCACATGTCCTTGGTGAGTTAGTGGTATTACTCTGGTCAACTCCCCCCATGTCCTTGGTAATTAGTGGTATCACTCTGGTCAACTCCCCCCATGTCCTTGGTAAGTTAGTGGTATTACTCTGGTGAACTCCCCCCTGTCCTTCGTAAGTTAGTGGTATCACTCTGGTCAACTCCCCCCCATGTCCTTGGTAATTAGTGGTATTACTCTGGTCAACTCCCCAAATGTCCTTGGTAAGTTAGTGGTATAACTCTGGTCAACTCCCCACATGTCCTTGGTAAGTTAGTGGTATTACTCTGGTCAACTCCCCCCATGTCCTTGGTAATTAGTGGTATTACTCTGGTCAACTCCCCACATGTCCTTGGTGAGTTAGTGGTATTACTCTGGTCAACTCCCCACATGTCCTTGGTAAGTTAGTGGTATTACTCTGGTCAACTCCCCAAATGTCCTTGGTAAGTTAGTGGTATTACTCTGGTCAACTCCCCACATGTCCTTGGTGAGTTAGTGGTATTACTCTGGTCAACTCCCCCATGTCCTTGGTAATTAGTGGTATTACTCTGGTCAACTCCCCACATGTCCTTGGTAATTAGTGGTATTACTCTGGTCAACTCCCCCCTGTCCTTGGTAAGTTAGTGGTATTACTCTGGTCAACTCCCCCCATGTCCTTGGTAAGTTAGTGGTATTACTCTGGTCAACTCCCCAAATGTCCTTCGTAAGTTAGTGGTATTACTCTGGTGAACTCCCCCCTGTCCTTCGTAAGTTAGTGGTATCACTCTGGTCAACTCCCCCCATGTCCTTGGTAATTAGTGGTATTACTCTGGTCAACTCCCCACATGTCCTTGGTAAGTTAGTGGTATTACTCTGGTCAACTCCCCCCATGTCCTTGGTAATTAGTGGTATTACTCTGGTCAACTCCCCCATGTCCTTGGTAATTAGTGGTATTACTCTGGTCAACTCCCCCCCATGTCCTTGGTAATTAGTGGTATCACTCTGGTCAACTCCCCCCATGTCCTTGGTAATTAGTGGTATCACTCTGGTCAACTCCCCCCATGTCCTTGGTAATTAGTGGTATTACTCTGGTCAACTCCCCCCATGTCCTTGGTAATTAGTGGTATTACTCTGGTCAACTCCCCCCATGTCCTTGGTAATTAGTGGTATTACTCTGGTCAACTCCCCCCATGTCCTTGGTAATTAGTGGTATCACTCTGGTCAACTCCCCCCATGTCCTTGGTAATTAGTGGTATTACTCTGGTCAACTCCCCCATGTCCTTGGTAATTAGTGGTATTACTCTGGTCAACTCCCCCCATGTCCTTGGTAATTAGTGGTATCACTCTGGTCAACTCCCCCCATGTCCTTGGTAATTAGTGGTATTACTCTGGTCAACTCTCCCCATGTCCTTGGTAATTAGTGGTATTACTCTGGTCAACTCCCCCCATGTCCTTGGTAATTAGTGGTATCACTCTGGTCAACTCCCCCCATGTCCTTGGTGAGTTAGTGGTATTACTCTGGTGAACTCCCCCCTGTCCTTGGTAATTAGTGGTATTACTCTGGTCAACTCCCCCCATGTCCTTGGTAATTAGTGGTATGACTCTGGTCAACTCCCCACATGTCCTTGGTAATTAGTGGTATTACTCTGGTCAACTCCCCCCATGTCCTTGGTAATTAGTGGTATCACTCTGGTCAACTCCCCCCATGTCCTTGGTAATTAGTGGTATCACTCTGGTCAACTCCCCCCATGTCCTTGGTAAGTCAGTGGTATTACTCTGGTCAACTCCCCAAATGTCCTTCGTAAGTTAGTGGTATTACTCTGGTGAACTCCCCCCTGTCCTTCGTAAGTTAGTGGTATCACTCTGGTCAACTCCCCCCATGTCCTTGGTAATTAGTGGTATTACTCTGGTCAACTCCCCACATGTCCTTGGTAAGTTAGTGGTATTACTCTGGTCAACTCCCCCCATGTCCTTGGTAATTAGTGGTATTACTCTGGTCAACTCCCCCATGTCCTTGGTAATTAGTGGTATTACTCTGGTCAACTCCCCCCATGTCCTTGGTAATTAGTGGTATCACTGTGGTCAACTCCCCCCATGTCCTTGGTAATTAGTGGTATCACTCTGGTCAACTCCCCCCATGTCCTTGGTAATTAGTGGTATTACTCTGGTCAACTCCCCCCATGTCCTTGGTAATTAGTGGTATTACTCTGGTCAACTCCCCCCATGTCCTTGGTAATTAGTGGTATTACTCTGGTCAACTCCCCCCATGTCCTTGGTAATTAGTGGTATCACTCTGGTCAACTCCCCCCATGTCCTTGGTAATTAGTGGTATTACTCTGGTCAACTCCCCCATGTCCTTGGTAATTAGTGGTATTACTCTGGTCAACTCCCCCCATGTCCTTGGTAATTAGTGGTATCACTCTGGTCAACTCCCCCCATGTCCTTGGTAATTAGTGGTATTACTCTGGTCAACTCCCCCCATGTCCTTGGTAATTAGTGGTATTACTCTGGTCAACTCCCCCCATGTCCTTGGTAATTAGTGGTATCACTCTGGTCAACTCCCCCCATGTCCTTGGTGAGTTAGTGGTATTACTCTGGTGAACTCCCCCCTGTCCTTGGTAATTAGTGGTATTACTCTGGTCAACTCCCCCCATGTCCTTGGTAATTAGTGGTATGACTCTGGTCAACTCCCCACATGTCCTTGGTAATTAGTGGTATTACTCTGGTCAACTCCCCCCATGTCCTTGGTAATTAGTGGTATCACTCTGGTCAACTCCCCCCATGTCCTTGGTAATTAGTGGTATCACTCTGGTCAACTCCCCCCATGTCCTTGGTAATTAGTGGTATTACTCTGGTCAACTCCCCCCATGTCCTTGGTAATTAGTGGTATTACTCTGGTCAACTCCCCACATGTCCTTGGTGAGTTAGTGGTATTACTCTGGTCAACTCCCCCCATGTCCTTGGTGAGTTAGTGGTATTACTCTGGTCAACTCCCCCCATGTCCTTGGTAATTAGTGGTATTACTCTGGTAAACTCCCCACATGTCCTTGGTGAGTTAGTGGTATTACTCTGGTCAACTCCCCACATGTCCTTGGTGAGTTAGTGGTATTACTCTGGTCAACTCCCCCCATGTCCTTGGTGAGTTAGTGGTATTACTCTGGTCAACTCCCCCCTGTCCTTGGTAAGTTAGTGGTATTACTCTGGTCAACTCCCCCCATGTCCTTGGTAAGTTAGTGGTATTACTCTGGTCAACTCCCCAAATGTCCTTGGTAATTAGTGGTATCACTCTGGTCAACTCCCCCCATGTCCTTGGTGAGTTAGTGGTATTACTCTGGTGAACTCCCCCCTGTCCTTGGTAATTAGTGGTATTACTCTGGTGAACTCCCCCCATGTCCTTGGTAATTAGTGGTATTACTCTGGTCAACTCCCCACATGTCCTTGGTAATTAGTGGTATTACTCTGGTCAACTCCCCCCATGTCCTTGGTAATTAGTGGTATCACTCTGGTGAACTGCCCCCATGTCCTTGGTAATTAGTGGTATCACTCTGGTCAACTCCCCCCATGTCCTTGGTAATTAGTGGTATTACTCTGGTCAACTCCCCCCATGTCCTTGGTAATTAGTGGTATTACTCTGGTCAACTCCCCACATGTCCTTGGTGAGTTAGTGGTATTACTCTGGTCAACTCCCCCCTGTCCTTGGTAAGTTAGTGGTATTACTCTGGTCAACTCCCCCCATGTCCTTGGTAAGTTAGTCGTATTACTCTGGTCAACTCCCCAAATGTCCTTGGTAATTAGTGGTATCACTCTGGTCAACTCCCCCCATGTCCTTGGTGAGTTAGTGGTATTACTCTGGTGAACTCCCCCCTGTCCTTGGTAATTAGTGGTATTACTCTGGTGAACTCCCCCCATGTCCTTGGTAATTAGTGGTATTACTCTGGTCAACTCCCCACATGTCCTTGGTAATTAGTGGTATTACTCTGGTCAACTCCCCCCATGTCCTTGGTAATTAGTGGTATCACTCTGGTGAACTCCCCCCATGTCCTTGGTAATTAGTGGTATCACTCTGGTCAACTCCCCCCATGTCCTTGGTAATTAGTGGTATTACTCTGGTCAACTCCCCCCATGTCCTTGGTAATTAGTGGTATCACTCTGGTCAACTCCCCCCATGTCCTTGGTGAGTTAGTGGTATTACTCTGGTGAACTCCCCCCTGTCCTTGGTAATTAGTGGTATTACTCTGGTCAACTCCCCCCATGTCCTTGGTAATTAGTGGTATGACTCTGGTCAACTCCCCACATGTCCTTGGTAATTAGTGGTATTACTCTGGTCAACTCCCCCCATGTCCTTGGTAATTAGTGGTATCACTCTGGTCAACTCCCCCCATGTCCTTGGTAATTAGTGGTATCACTCTGGTCAACTCCCCCCATGTCCTTGGTAATTAGTGGTATTACTCTGGTCAACTCCCCCCATGTCCTTGGTAATTAGTGGTATTACTCTGGTCAACTCCCCACATGTCCTTGGTGAGTTAGTGGTATTACTCTGGTCAACTCCCCCCATGTCCTTGGTGAGTTAGTGGTATTACTCTGGTCAACTCCCCCCATGTCCTTGGTAATTAGTGGTATTACTCTGGTAAACTCCCCACATGTCCTTGGTGAGTTAGTGGTATTACTCTGGTCAACTCCCCACATGTCCTTGGTGAGTTAGTGGTATTACTCTGGTCAACTCCCCCCATGTCCTTGGTGAGTTAGTGGTATTACTCTGGTCAACTCCCCCCTGTCCTTGGTAAGTTAGTGGTATTACTCTGGTCAACTCCCCCCATGTCCTTGGTAAGTTAGTGGTATTACTCTGGTCAACTCCCCAAATGTCCTTGGTAATTAGTGGTATCACTCTGGTCAACTCCCCCCATGTCCTTGGTGAGTTAGTGGTATTACTCTGGTGAACTCCCCCCTGTCCTTGGTAATTAGTGGTATTACTCTGGTGAACTCCCCCCATGTCCTTGGTAATTAGTGGTATTACTCTGGTCAACTCCCCACATGTCCTTGGTAATTAGTGGTATTACTCTGGTCAACTCCCCCCATGTCCTTGGTAATTAGTGGTATCACTCTGGTGAACTCCCCCCATGTCCTTGGTAATTAGTGGTATCACTCTGGTCAACTCCCCCCATGTCCTTGGTAATTAGTGGTATTACTCTGGTCAACTCCCCCCATGTCCTTGGTAATTAGTGGTATTACTCTGGTCAACTCCCCACATGTCCTTGGTGAGTTAGTGGTATTACTCTGGTCAACTCCCCCCTGTCCTTGGTAAGTTAGTGGTATTACTCTGGTCAACTCCCCCCATGTCCTTTGTAAGTTAGTCGTATTACTCTGGTCAACTCCCCAAATGTCCTTGGTAATTAGTGGTATCACTCTGGTCAACTCCCCCCATGTCCTTGGTGAGTTAGTGGTATTACTCTGGTGAACTCCCCCCTGTCCTTGGTAATTAGTGGTATTACTCTGGTGAACTCCCCCCATGTCCTTGGTAATTAGTGGTATTACTCTGGTCAACTCCCCACATGTCCTTGGTAATTAGTGGTATTACTCTGGTCAACTCCCCCCATGTCCTTGGTAATTAGTGGTATCACTCTGGTGAACTCCCCCCATGTCCTTGGTAATTAGTGGTATCACTCTGGTCAACTCCCCCCATGTCCTTGGTAATTAGTGGTATTACTCTGGTCAACTCCCCCCATGTCCTTGGTAATTAGTGGTATTACTCTGGTCAACTCCCCCCCTGTCCTTGGTGAGTTAGTGGTATTACTCTGGTCAACTCCCCCCATGTCCTTGGTAATTAGTGGTATTACTCTGGTAAACTCCCCACATGTCCTTGGTGAGTTAGTGGTATTACTCTGGTCAACTCCCCACATGTCCTTGGTGAGTTAGTGGTATTACTCTGGTCAACTCCCCCCATGTCCTTGGTGAGTTAGTGGTATTACTCTGGTCAACTCCCCCCTGTCCTTGGTAAGTTAGTGGTATTACTCTGGTCAACTCCCCCCATGTCCTTGGTAAGTTAGTGGTATTACTCTGGTGAACTCCCATAATGTCCTTGGTAAGTTAGTGGTATTACTCTGGTCAACTCCCCCCATGTCCTTGGTAAGTTAGTGGTATTACTCTGGTCAACTCCCCACATGTCCTTGGTAAGTAAGTGGTATTACTCTGGTCAACTCCCCCCATGTCCTTGGTAAGTTAGTGGTATTACTCTGGTCAACTCCCCCCATGTCCTTGGTAATTAGTGGTATTACTCTGGTAAACTCCCCACATGTCCTTGGTGAGTTAGTGGTATTACTCTGGTCAACTCCCCACATGTCCTTGGTGAGTTAGTGGTATTACTCTGGTCAACTCCCCCCATGTCCTTGGTGAGTTAGTGGTATTACTCTGGTCAACTCCCCCCATGTCCTTGGTAAGTTAGTGGTATTACTCTGGTGAACTCCCATAATGTCCTTGGTAAGTTAGTGGTATTACTCTGGTCAACTCCCCCCATGTCCTTGGTAAGTTAGTGGTATTACTCTGGTCAACTCCCCACATGTCCTTGGTAAGTAAGTGGTATTACTCTGGTCAACTCCCCCCATGTCCTTGGTAAGTTAGTGGTATTACTCTGGTCAACTCCCCAAATGTCCTTGGTGAGTTAGTGGTATTACTCTGGTGAATTCCCCACATGTCCTTGGTAAGTTAGTAGTATAACTCTGGTCAACTCCCCCCTTGTCCTTGGTAAGTTAGTGGTATTACTCTGGTGAACTCCCCAAATGTCCTTGGTAAGTTAGTGGTATTACTCTGGTGAACTCCCCCCATGTCCTTGGTAAGTTAGTGGTATTACTCTGGTCAACTCCCCCCATGTCCTTGGTAAGTTAGTGGTATTACTCTGGTGAACTCCCCAAATGTCCTTGGTAAGTTAGTGGTATTACTCTGGTGAACTCCCCAAATGTCCTTGGTAAGTTAGTGGTATTACTCTGGTCAACTCCCCCCATGTCCTTGGTAAGTTAGTGGTATTACTCTGGTCAACTCCCCACATGTCATTGGTAAGTTAGTGGTATTACTCTGGTCAACTCCCCCCATGTCCTTGGTAAGTTAGTGGTATTACTCTGGTGAACTCCCCAAATGTCCTTGGTAAGTTAGTGGTATTACTCTGGTCAACTCCCCACATGTCCTTGGTAATTTAGTGGTATTACTCTCTTGAACTCCCTCCGCAAGTCACAACTCGCGCCAGCCTCCATCACGGGTTAAGACTTGCTGCATATCGTTAATTTCCTTTGCTACCTTTGCAGAGCACCGCCCCTGAACGTCACAGTGCCTGCTGCTACGCTAGTTATGACTTCCGGAAGATGTTGTATATTCAGGTTCAAATTTTAGGAACATTCTCTCCCCACAGAAATGGATTTCTCTCAACGTAACCTTTGTTACAATTGGAGCACTTTCTTGGCTAGCAAAATAGCATCCTGACTATATAGCTAGTTGCAATCAGCGATGTTGTTTCAAACTTTTGGTCTGTTCCCTGTTTATGAAAATAATATCATCAACAATATGTTTCTATCGTTTTGTACTTTAAAAGTAGTAATACTGAAACAGGAAGATCCACCCAGCTATCGTTTCTCCAAGTTTTACCCAATGTTTTAAACTGGTTGTTCGGGTAAGATGCTCCCTAAGCTTATCCTAAGCCAGAGTAATACAATAATGGACACATACCCATTGACCTGTATATACACCTTTAATCTATTATTCTCTAATAATGATTCATGACAGATTAATAAAACCAGGTATTCGACAATGTACTCTTAACCTTCGTTTAACTTTATTCGGTATTATTTTAAAAGTCTGCACATGGATTGGACTCACAAGGAATGGAAGCGAGTACACGTGGACAGACGGAACTTTCTACAAGGACGCGTCCAGATGGGGGATGTTTGAGAGAGAAACAGCCAAAATGTTGTTAAAAAACTGTGTTTGTATAAAAAACAGCAAAACAATAACATTGCTAGTTAGCCACTGTCCGTCAGTGCAGAAATACCTGTGTGAAGTACAGGTGGATCACAACAAGTTTTGAAGGCTTCACTGTCAGTTTAAATTACCATTAAGGTACATCCGCAAGCAAACCGTTTCTCCAAAATCTCGGAGACCCCCCGCATTGTTAACCAAATTATAATATAATCAAATTGAAAAACAATTTGTTTTGTGTAGTTTTGCCTTGTTACAAATTAGTAAAGTGCTCAACATGGACATAGAACTTTATATAATGTAGAAGTTTAAACCAGTTGCTCTACCAAGTCATTTCGTTTTACTGTAACTGTTATATTCAAGTGCCTACTGTCTTTGTTGTCGGCCTGGTTATGTTGATTGTGGCTTTTGGGCACAACCACAGGCTCCAATCCAGCATACAAGCCCGCGAGCACTCGCTTGGCGTGTACGCGCGAACCCGCGAACGGCTCCTGAACGGAAACCTGAGGTCGCGAGTACTTCCCAAGATAATTTCAGAATATCATCACCATTTTGGAAATTATAGGTGCCTTGCACATAGCAATTTACCGAATTTAAATTGAGGTTTTTTTTGTGACACGCGACTCCATTTTGGATAGTAAATACTCGCTTGGCGAGACTGCTCCAAAGTGTTCACAAGAGTACTACCGGTTCTGAACACGCCTCAGGAGCCGTTCGCGGTACGCGCGTACATTCGCGGTCATGAACACGCCTCTGCCTCGTGCCACATGTATGTGATACTAGAAGTTTCCTAAAAAGGCCTAATTAAATCAGACAATCGCATCATTTAATTTAGTTGCTAAAATGTGTTAAAGATAATGTTTCGAATTCCAAAATGCCACATTTGTCTTAATTTCGTATATTTTCGTATCTTGATTGATATTGCGTATGTAATACAATACAGTTATTGATCAATTTAATTGTTATATCTCCCGTTCACAGAAAATCATTTTGTTATAAAAAGCGTTATCTCTCGAGTGAGAGTGTCAAAATTAATTATTTGATTTCATTGTGACAGCGCACGTCTAGATTTAGAACATTTGACTATCAAACTTATGTTAAAAAGCATAATTATGTCTCTTTACAGATAATGTTATTGTAGTTCATTTTAATGGTATAATAAATAAAAAGAGAAACATAATTTTCTCCCTTATCTCTACACACTGGGTTAAAATCCAATGATTTGTTCAGTTATATTAACGTTAAAGGTCTTTAATACTACATATACTATCATTATTGCCTTCAATTGTTAATTCATGTAAAATCGATGTCATGATAGAGACTATTATAATTACGGATGTTTAACTAATGTATACAACTAATTTGGGAACAAGACCAAGAATATGTTGTTATAAAAAGTTAATTGGGAATCCTTTTCAGTAGAACATGCACTGTTAATGCAGAAAACTGCTAATACGTTTCTGGATGATAAACATGTCTTTATGTCAACAGTGGCGACGTTTTCGATCGATCCTAATACCGTTTCAAGCCTAAAGCAGATGATGGCGTAGGGGGTTATTATATACAAAAAGAAACACGTGGGTAGGATGGTGTGAGTAATGAAACAATAAAGACTATATGACAAAGAAGACAATGAATTTATTGAAGATCAACTTCTTTATTCAACAATAGCGACGTTCCGGTATATGTCCTTATACCATTATCAAGCAGCATAGAGATCTATACCGGAACACCGCTATTGTTGAATAAAGAAGTTGATCATCCATAAATGCATTGTCTTCTTGATCACATCAACTTCTAGAAGGCCTCTCAAACAGTTGATATATGACAAAGATAAAGACAGCTGTCACTGTTGAAGAAAGAGGAAACATCCAGACCGGTCAACATACGCATCCAAGAACACAAGACGTCCACAAACATTGTAGACAAACACGTCAACCATTTCAAAACACATCGCCAACTTTCATCATCATTAACATAACTCTTCCTTTCCCTACCTAATCAAATAATAATCCACTCAACCCACTCAGTGTATCATTTGATACTCATATTCGTTGTTTTTGTGAAGCGAACAACCAATGGTCAATATTCATTTTTTATTCATAATAATTTTCAACTGATGATGGATGTAGTTCAGAACAATGTTACGGTATAGAGAAGCATGTGGATAATGACTGGCTATATAGATAAACAGACAGCATGATGAAGTTCATATTATACCTGATATGATTTACTGGTAGGACAGTACATTGACACATACGAATAGTAACTACCATAGTTTCCGAGTTGTATCGGGAAATACCAGGGCAGTTTGTCCGTGAGGCCCCGTCCGAGGCCTTGGCCGTGGATCAAGTTGAGGTTTATCAGAACCGTTGAATATTTGTAATTATTACTCGCCCGTGTAAGATACTGCAGTGTAATAATTATATGGCAATATTAAACTAGTGTAATACCGCCGCATGTATGACGTCACAATAGTGTGCGTTTATGACGTCATAATGGGAGTAACGTCGTCACAATGGCATCGGGCTTGCGGGAATCATAGTTTCACAGCCATGTCGGCTATTTTGCTGGATTATTGGTGGGCGAGTAATAAACAGAATACTAAACTTCCTTCTATTTAATACCATTTTTTTTATTAAACTCGTGAATGATTTAGTATCAAACTCGCTTTCGCTCGTTTTATACAACATCATTAACTCGTTTAATAAAAATGGTATTAAATAGAAGGTCGTTTAGTATCCTCTATTTATTTAGTAATACCTGCTAAATTCAATTTGTTGATTAAAATAGTTTTGTTTCGATATTATTGGCAAATGAAGCATTAACAGTGCGTCATGATTTTATTCAATGGAACATTTAGCTCATTGTTGATGTCTTTGTCGTTGAATTCTTTATTTAACCTTGTTGAAAATAGTTTTCAAAAAGTGTCCGTGTATCAGTTATCAGGACTATTTCGCTCAAAAAGTCCTGATATCGATAATGAACAGGACACTTTTATGAATGGTTGCCACGGACAACGAGGTCTAAGTGAATTGTAATTAGTGTCAATACTAGATTATTCCTTAATACTTATTTCTATCGATTTATATCGCTTTTAGTCTGTTTAACAGATATGATTACCAACTATTCCGTGGAAGAGACATGTACTTTACATAGCAAAGTGAACAATTAATACGACGTAAAGAGCAGGGGACCGTTCCACAAACCAATCTTAGCCCTAAGATCAATCGTAAGCTCATCTTTTAACATTGGCTAAGATTGATCTTAAGGCTAAGATTGGTTTGTGGAACGGTACCCTGTACATTTGTATTCAGGTTGAGGTGACCTCGACCTCGGTTGGTGGGGAAGAGGAACCGTACAAGAGTCCGTTCTCGCTGGCTGTCTCCGCCAGTTGTAGCTTGGAATACAATCGCTGCCCCTTCGCTCTTGATCTGCACCAGGCGCGAAATCGGAGAATGGTGAAGGGACTGAAGAAAATGATCTGTAACATATGCATCTTATGTTAATTAGTGTATCCAACATCCAAGTAAACTCATAACATAGGGCGAGGGTGTGTATCGCTTAGAAATAGTGTTAGAAAGACTTGTATGCTTGCAGACAATGTTTTTAAAGGGTAGATTTTATAGGTATGTATGACTCTCTAACTCTATTTCTAAGGGATCCTAGTGAAAACAGTGGTCGTTTTCTCTAACGCTATGGCCACTTTCCCTCTCATTGGCCAATTTGGTATTTCCAAGTTCCCTTCCAAGCGATACAGGCTCATGTAGATAGAATAGGAATGGATAAGATAAGATAGGAATCAGATATTAGTTAAACACCATATGGACGATCGTCATACGGACAAGGAGAATCTGCTATCTGCTATCATGCATAGCTCACGAAAAAGATGCAATATCAAGCACAATTTATGGATAGCTTGTATGTATAACAATAGTTGGGAGTCATGATTTAATGGAATCAACACAGTTGACGTTATATCAATGCACAGCACGTCTTACAGTGACGTATATGCTTTCTCGCATAGGCAGTTTAGACTGTACCTGCTTTAGATCTTCTTCTAGCCATGCTCTTTGATTTATAGTATATTTCACAAGCGATCATCATTACAACCTAACGATTAGGATTTTACCAGAATTTCTTTAATTCTCAGCGGACATTTGATTACATCAGTTTTAATAAATCTATGACGTTGATTTTATATATGTCCTGTATGAACATGGGTTGGTCATATCGGCAAACTACGAAAACAAGAAAAAAGTGAGCTTGGCTCACATATCCCCGCCATCCGCTCTCCGTCCATTGAGAATTATAGATGTGAAGGTTACCATGTTTAAAAAAACAGCTTCAAGCATCACAATATTGTCAAAAATAATTTTAGGAACTGACTGTTATTACAAAATTTCATTCACCCAGATGTAATATTTTTCAGGTAACTTTATTTTTCCCATTAGGGCATCACACCGGTAATTTGTACCAAGTTAAATTACAGATTCAAGGGCTTCATAACTCCGTAAATTTTTTTATTTCGGAACTGGACTGTGAACTCGATGAATAGTGTCATCTGGACTACCTACATGTAAAATTTCATTCACCTAGATTTAATAGTTTCCGTGAACACTTGTCCCCATTGGAGCATCACAGCTCTTTTGGTACAAAGTTCAATTTCTGATTCAAGGGCCCTAACTCCGTAAAAAATAATATTTCGGAACTGGTTTTCGAACTCGATGAAGAGTATTATCTGGACTACCTCCATATTAAATTTCATTCAGCTAGATGTAATAGTTTCTGAGAACACTTGTCCCCATTGGAGCATCACAGATCTTTTGGTACTAAGTTCGATTTCGGATTCAAGGGCCATAACTCCGTAAAAAATAATATTTCGGAACTGGTTTTCGAACTCGATAAAGAGTATGGTCATGAGTACTCACGAACAAAATTTCATTCACCTAGGTTGAACAGTATCCGAGAAAACTTGTCCCCATTGAACACAATAATACTAAGTCCCAAAAGTGACGTTTCCATAGAAACGACAAAAAGTATCAATCTTAGAAAATTGAAAAATGTCTGTGCGCGATCGAAAGAACATGGTTAACATCTGTACACAGTTTGGTTGATGTACCTTTGAAGGTTTTTGAGAAAATTGACCGGACTTCGTAGCGGGGGTATAATTACACGTGGAGCGAAAGATGTTTTAGAATCAATATAGATGTATCTGTTTCGGTAAATATATTCTTACCGGTAGCAAGAGAAAACCAGCAACAAACACCATGGTCCAACCAAACCCGAACTTGTCAGTGAGCGCACCGCCCAACAAAGGCCCTGTAAATGTCCTGTGGTAAACAACAGGTCAGAGTCCAGATCATGTTTGTAAACGGCGATTAACAAATCTCCTGTCGACTATAAGTGACCTAGTTACAAAGCCCAATTACTCAGTGCATCCAGGCGCGCAATACATTGTAATTCACGTACCTTGGTTTTTGGATAAAATGTGTTCTAAAACATCGTTTGACGCTCGTCTTTATTGAATTACCTTGACATTGGTCTATTTTAGGAAACGAAATGATGTTATAAGATAATTTGAACCAAGAAGGGAGTCTTGTTTCTCATCTTCGGAAATGAAGAAACTACATCAATCACGGTGGCCCTCGGTCAAAACTCCCTTTGGGAAATTGATGAAAAAAACCCACCCAGAAACGTCAATTACAATGTCTGTCATATACTTATATATTCACTGATGCGGTTCTACATTTAGATGTAGTTGCCTACATTCACTGTATATATCAGAGGTTATAATTAGAGGCTACTTCTTTGCCTTTAGGCTCCATACACTCCTTTGATTCAATTTAATTGAGCTTAGTCCTACATCAATTTCATATCGATCTAATGAAGATACTGACACGGCTCCTTGTGACTCACCCGAGGCTCACAGAAGACTGTATAACTCCTGCGATGATTCCGTATGTGTTCCCTTCACCCACAACTCCAAGATCCCTAGATACAGAGAAAACTGTTTGGCGACATATCAAGTAACAATCGAACGATTAAATCTGATGGATGATACAGCCGAAGATCTGTCATCTTACGTCTACACTTTTGAAGAGATTTGAATCAGTTGAGCTTTGGATACGTATTATTACGCGGGCGTAAGAAATGTGATCCTCTTTATTCAGATCCTCTTTTTTTGCTTTAAGGACGTCCCGTCCGATATTCCACATCTTACATATTCAGTTTTACAGAACGATGCACCCGGAGTACTTCATTGTGATTGCTCGGTATCCAATTACCAGTCGTAAGAGTAAATATAGTTTAGTATCATCCCAAATTGTTCACGATCCAAAACATTAGTGTCATCTGATGAATATGGACATAAATTAACTCTAGCTAATGTTTTCCAAAATACTTTCAGTTAAAACACAAGGATCACTTTAAAAGGGAATAAGTATTATAATAAAAAATCATAAGAAAAGCAATATAGTTCAAGTCAACTTGACTCAACAAGTTCATCTAATTTAATTTCTGTGCAACAAAATTGGAATCGAATACAGCAGCGTATTGTCTCTGAATTCAAAATTTCAAAGAGCAAATATGACAAGATAGACGTTCGTTTAACTGTAGTGGTTAAAACGGATAATATACATACCTTGCCCCCTGCACTATACATCTCATACCACTGATCATCACCGGACCCAGGGCAAACCCCATCAGTGCGGAGGTGAGGATCGTCAACCACAGACTCCTGCAGTAGGATAAATTTACATGAATGTTAAGTAGAAGCGTACTGATTTATATTCAGTACATCATTCAAACATAAATTGGTTGATTTTATACCCTACCCATTATAAAATAACAGGGAACGCGTTGCAACATAGTTAATATTTAAATACAACAGTAAAGTTCGTGTTGCTTCATATATAAAGTTAATATTTAAATGCAACAGTAAAGTTCGTGTTGCTTCATATAGTTAATATTTAAATGCAACAGTAAAGTTCGTGTTGCTTCATATATAAAGTTAATATTTAAATACAACAGTAAAGTTCGTGTTGCTTCATATAGTTAATATTCAAATGCAACAGTAAAGTTCGTGTTGCTTCATATAGTTAATATTCAAATGCAACAGTAAAGTTCGTGTTGATTCATATAGTTAATATTCAAATGCAACAGTAAAGTTCGTGTTGCTTCATATAGTTAATATTCAAATACAACAGTAAAGTTCATGTTGCTTCATAGTTAATATTTAATACAACAGTAAAGTTCGTGTTGCTTCATATAGTTAATATTCAAATGCAACAGTAAAGTTCGTTTTGCTTCATATAGTTAATATTCAAATGCAACAGTAAAGTTCGTGTTGCTTCATATAGTTAATATTCAAATACAACAGTAAAGTTCGTGTTGCTTCATATAGTTAATATTCAAATGCAACAGTAAAGTTCGTGTTGCTTCATATAGTTAATATTCAAATTCAACAGTAAAGTTCGTGTTGCTTCATATAGTTAATATTTAAATACAACAGTAAAGTTCATGTTGCTTCATATAGTTAATATTCAAATGCAACAGTAAAGTTCGTGTTGCTTCATATAGTTAATATTTAAATGCAACAGTAAAGTTCGTGTTGCTTCATATAGTTAATATTCAAATGCAACAGTAAAGTTCGTGTTGCTTCATATAGTTAATATTCAAATGCAACAGTAAAGTTCGTGTTGATTCATATAGTTAATATTCAAATGCAACAGTAAAGTTCGTGTTGCTTCATATAGTTAATATTCAAATACAACAGTAAAGTTCATGTTGCTTCATAGTTAATATTTAATACAACAGTAAAGTTCGTGTTGCTTCATATAGTTAATATTCAAATGCAACAGTAAAGTTCGTTTTGCTTCATATAGTTAATATTCAAATGCAACAGTAAAGTTCGTGTTGCTTCATATAGTTAATATTCAAATACAACAGTAAAGTTCGTGTTGCTTCATATAGTTAATATTCAAATGCAACAGTAAAGTTCGTGTTGCTTCATATAGTTAATATTCAAATTCAACAGTAAAGTTCGTGTTGCTTCATATAGTTAATATTTAAATACAACAGTAAAGTTCATGTTGCTTCATATAGTTAATATTCAAATGCAACAGTAAAGTTTTGTTGCTTCATATAGTTAATATTCAAATGCAACAGTAAAGTTCGTGTTGCTTCATATAGTTAATATTCAAATACAACAGTAAAGTTCATGTTGCTTCATATAGTTAATATTCAAATGCAACAGTAAAGTTCGTGTTGCTTCATATAGTTAATATTTAAATGCATTTTCAAGTGCTTGGTTAAGTTCGCTGATTTATAAACAATATAAAAGCACTGTTATGTAGGATCATTATGGATGTCTCAAAGCAAGGTTAACATTAATCATTCAATAATTTTCAATTACAGTGAATTGTCATTGAACAGGTTTAATCCCTCTGTTGGACCAACACTATCTACAAGGGATGTGGATTATATATATGTCAAAGCACAGTCAGGAAGTAAATACTTACGGTGTCAGAAAAGTGAAAAATGGAGCCGGTCCGAAAAATAAGAAGACAACAGCGCCTGATAAAAGGCCGATATTCATAAGTGGAAGTGGCGAATACTGGAACATAGAAGATATAATAGTTACAAACCAAGGTACGAACTGTTGTGAAGACATTGTTAAATACAACATTTAAATGTGATTTGACATATTTAACATTCAACAACATTTAAGATGAAACCTGTTATTCATATTCCTGAAGTAATTAACTCATCTAGTTCATTTTATGTTTTTTTTATCTTTTGTTAGGGCAGCTTGTAAATATAACATAACCGGAGTTTACGTGTTTCTAGCCTCGTCACCGATTGGCTGGTGTAAAAGGTTAATTACCCCTGACTTCACTTCTATGTGCAGTGGGAATACGGACGAAACGGCGACACGGCAAAACGGCGACAACAGTTTAGATGAAACGGTGACAAATTGGACGGAACGGAGGAAGAAAAGAGTTTGACTGAACCGCGACAACAAATATATATATTTGTTTTATTAATAGTAGAGTTTGTTATCTATTTATGACTAGTAATTCGTGTGTTACGAATTACTAAACTAAATAATAACGATTTTCTCATTTCATTTTGATGTCGCCGTTCCGTCCATAACCCGTGCAGTGCAGCGAGGTACGGGTGTTACGTTAGGTTTGATTGAAATGAGATTGTAAACACCTAAATCCTGAAAACTGTGTAAACAAAAGAATAATTAAATCTTCAGAAGAAGTTACATTGGAAATGAAGAAATGTTCCCAAACAGTAGATTCCCCTCAGTAACCTTCTTTATTTTCCATAAACACACACTGTTCAAGAACGGAAACGCAACATAATCCCCTGAACTGTTAACCCCTCCCATAGGACATTAAGTTCTCCAACATGTGAACAGGCCCATATCCATCCCATAGGACATTAGTTCTCCAACATGTGAACAGGCCCATATCCATCCCATAGGACATTAAGTTCTCCAACATGTGAACAGGCCCATATCCATAAGACAGATCGACAGAATCGGTGGAGGTAATGTGGGAAAAATAGATCCTACAACTGTATAGATAGAAACTGGTCGTGCTCAAGGAATATGGCGGCAAATCGTAAAACTGACCACATTATATGTTCCCATCTGCACCATCAGAGGCAGCTGTTTTAGCATGACAATACACTGTTACAGTAGCCTAGTAAAAATAAACTTACATTTTTGTCAAGAAGCCAGCCCCAGAACGGCGAGCCGATGGCGAAAGACGCAGCAGAGATGATGAAGAGTACACCGATGATGCTTTGTTTCAGGTTGAACTGCAACCAGAGCAATGTAAACAGAAACACTGAAAGTAAACTCCAATGATAATATCAACGATAAAAAGGAACATTTATACACCGAGGGGCTAAAGAAACGACTGATATAATTACGACTGTAACATAGTTGCACCATGTCGCTTAAAACCAAGTTGTATGTCTCGAAACATGTCTTTTCATGTTTATGAGAAACACGGCTTTTAAAAAAAATCGCCGTTTGAAATCTCTTTAACCACGCGAGATAGAACAGTGAAATATGATTTTCTGTTGTTTTTTTGTTAGATCCTACAGCAACGATGCGTCTGCCATAGATTTAAAGCCCAAGAAGGTGCACTATTCCGACAACATCATGTACTGACACAATTTCCATATTTCCTAAAACGTGGAATAGGGGATTCTCAATATTATGCATGCAAACGACCTATGACCTTTCGAAACGAAAACGAGGCTAAGGCCGCTTCTTATTTCCTGGTTCGCGCAATGGCTGCATATCGGCAGTGCGTGCCGCTTGTGTTTCGGTTTCTTTCGACTGGAACTGAATGAATAGGTTTGTTTATATCGTATTCCAACAATGCAAGATTTAAAAAAAAGCGTTTTTAGCAATGAAATATGACAAAACTAATGGTAATTGTTTCAGGTTTAGCGGCAAACAACGTTTCTTTTGGATAGTTTTACTCGTGGCAAGTTCAAGAGTTTTGGTTTTGTCATCGGCCCGTAAACGGGATGATTTGAATGTCTTTTTTGGCTAATAATGTCCATTTTTCGTAATAATTCGGCAAAATAAACCTCCATTAAATTTATAATAATCCCAAAGTTGGGAACCTCTAATTAGTGGATCAATGACCGACGGCAGTATAACTAAACCTCTTGAAGGTGCTGCCATACTTCCATCCCCAAAAGGGGACGGGATAGGCTTCGATCGGATCAAGAGGTCCGGGATTCGAATCCCGCCAGATGCACGGCAACTTTGTCTGCAGTAGAGAAATGTTCTACACGCAGTCAGGTTTGGGTGCAATGCTACACTGAATTTCAGTGCAGTACCACCCATGGTTCGCTAGTTCCAGTCGTTGCTCGCAGGTTTCACCACAATGCATATATAGCCACATGGCGTTGCGGGCTTTCTCCCTGCCATAATACTAGCAGCCGCGATATAAGTGAAATACTCTTGAAAGCGGCGTTAAACCCCAACTCATCTCACTCACCCCCATCCCCAAAATGAACACAATATTAATTGAAAGCAAAGTGCAACTAGACCTATATATTTAAATTCTTTTCGACCTTATGATCAGAATATTTTCAAGAAAATTAGACATTCAAATAAATCATAAATATTCATTTAAATTTAAATCCGCTACCGGTAACTATGTAAGTAACGTTACTTTATAATGAAGCGTACCTGTGCAAGATGCTGAGCATAGACAGGTGCGAAACTTGTGGTCCCGATTAAAGTGAAAAAAATACACGAGCACCCGAACATCACCAGAGGACTGCGGTACAGGATCAGACTGGACAGTACGCTCGTCTCCTGTCTACCTACAAATAATAGAAGCTGGTGAGGTTTAGCAGAGTTGGTCAATACCCAGTGTACTGATGTACGATGCAAGGGAACTGTGCATCTAGTGTAATGAGAGACACATTCAATATATTAGTAAATTAAACAATATAGTAGCTTCTCTTAACGACATTTTAGAAGGTGGAATAACGAGAACTATAATGATTTAAAATAGATCTCTATTCGTGATACGCGACGTGTATACATACTAATTATAACAAAATAGAGTTATGGAACACATTGTAATGTCATATTGTGTGCGATTGGAAAATCAGACTGCCTCTGCACCAGTATGTGGCAATATCAGATGGAATCGATAATACATCACTATAAGGAGGGTAGATCTGTATCTCCGAAAATGAAATAATAAGCTAAGACGATAAATTAAATGCAACGTTAGATTAGAGAGTAAAGAGAGATAAGTTATCCCTGCTATGTGTTGAACTGTTTAACTAATTACATAAATATCAAAGAATGATGAAACCAAGACGATTCATACGTTCCTACACGATATGATCAGAGTAAAGACGAAAGAGTCACTTCTACTTTCACGTATCGGAAGATACGAGCTAATCAACGGTCTTAATACTTTACATTGCATAATAATATACAAGACACACAAGACATATTCTAACTAAAGTACTAATAAATAAACTTTGCAATCATAACAAATTATAACGAAAATATCATAAATACTGTCAATTATTGATTAACAACGATCCGAAAGTAGGCATTATGGTACGTAATGTAGGAGTTTTCGCACGTTTTATTCATTTTAATTGATTTATTGTTTATAGTTACCCGCATCTTGTTCTGCCAGGACAAAACACGAGGCACAACCACACACAAACACAAGACCACCGAGGACGAAGAAAGGAAGACGGTATCCGCCCAGCTGTAAACAGGATGCGAATGGACGCTTAAAATCTCAAATGTACTCGGTAATATATTTGAACTGCGGTTTACAATTTTCATTATCAAACAAACAATGATCTAAAGTAATTAACTCAGATTTAAGTGGAACAAAATCAATCAGAATTTAACGTTGATACCTGTATAAAATTCACTATAGTCTATGCAGTCAAGGGTTGGCTATGCTGATTAAAACATGGTAAGTTGGAAGGTATAATGGAAGGTATATGTACTACTAGGTATATGAAACTAGACCAATCGAAGGAATATGATAAATGTTTTGTTCTCGCTCTGATACAGACACCCTCGTTCATCATGCTTTACATCAGAGGAATGTGCGAGTACAAGAGGTCTGACGGTATCAGAGGAATGTGAGAGTACACGTGGTCTGACGGTATCAGAGGAATGTGAGAGGAAACTTGGTACGACGGTATCAGAGGAATGTGAGAGTACATGTGGTCTGACTGTATCAGAGGAATGTGCGAGTACATGTGGTCTGACGGTATCAGAGGAATGTGAGAGTACATGTGGTCTGACGGTATCAGAGGAATGTGCGAGTAAACGTGGTCTGACTGTATCAGAGGAATGTGAGAGTACATGTGGTCTGACGGTATCAGAGGAATGTGCGAGAACATGTGGACTGACAGTATCAGAGGAATGTGAGAGTACATGTGGTCTGACGGTATCAGAGGAATGTGAGAGTAAACGTGGTCTGACGGTATCAGAGGAATGTGAGAGTAAACGTAATCTGACGGTATCAGAGGAATGTGAGAGTAAACGTAATCTGACGGTATCAGAGGACTGTAAGAGTAAACGTGGTCTGACGGTATCAGAGGAATGTGCGAGTACATGTGGTCTGACGGTATCAGAGGAATGTGAGAGTACATGTGGTCTGACGGTATCAGAGGAATGTGCGAGTAAACGTGGTCTGACTGTATCAGAGGAATGTGAGAGTACATGTGGTCTGACGGTATCAGAGGAATGTGCGAGAACATGTGGACTGACAGTATCAGAGGAATGTGAGAGTACATGTGGTCTGACGGTATCAGAGGAATGTGAGAGTAAACGTGGTCTGACTGTATCAGAGGAATGTGAGAGTACATGTGGTCTGACGGTATCAGAGGAATGTGAGAGTAAACGTGGTCTGACGGTATCAGAGGAATGTGCGAGTAAACGTGGTCTGACTGTATCAGAGGAATGTGAGAGTACATGTGGTCTGACAGTATCAGAGGAATGTGAGAGTAAACGTGGTCTGACGGTATCAGAGGAATGTGCGAGTACATGTGGTCTGACGGTATCACAGGAATGTGAGAGTAAACGTGGTCTGGCGGTATCAGAGGAATGTGAGAGGAAACGTGGTCTGACGGTATCAGATGAATGTGAGAGTAAACGTGGTCTGACGGTATCAGAGGAATGTGCGAGTACATGTGGTCTGACGTTATCAGAGGAATGTGCGAGTACATGTGGTCTGACGGTATCAGAGGAATGTGCGAGAACATGTGGACTGACGGTATCAGAGGAATGTGAGAGTAAACGTGGTACGACGGTATCAGATGAATGTGAGAGTAAACGTGGTCTGGCGGTATCAGAGGAATGTGAGAGGAAACGTGGTCTGACGGTATCAGATGAATGTGAGAGGAAACATGGTCTGACAGTATCAGAGGAATGTGAGAGTAAACGTGGTCTGACGGTATCAGAGGAATGTGCGAGTAAACGTGGTCTGACTGTATCAGAGGAATGTGAGAGTACATGTGGTCTGACAGTATCAGAGGAATGTGAGAGTAAACGTGGTCTGACAGTATCAGATGAATGTGAGAGTCCATGTGGTCTGACGGTATCAGATGAATGTGAGAGTAAACGTGGACTGACGGTATCAGAGGAATGTGAGAGTAAACGTGGTACGACGGTATCAGAGGAATGTGAGAATAAACGTGGTCTGGCGGTATCAGAGGAATGTGAGAGGAAACGTGGTCTGACGGTATCAGATGAATGTGAGAGCACATGTGGTCTGACGGTATCAGATGAATGTGAGAGTACATGTGGTCTGACGGTATCAGATGAATGTGAGAGTAAACGTGGACTGACGGTATCAGAGGAATGTGAGAGTTAACTTGGTGCGACGGTATCAGAGGAATGTGAGAGTAAACGTGGTCTGGCGGTATCAGAGGAATGTGAGAGGAAACGTGGTCTGACGGTATCAGATGAATGTGAGAGCACATGTGGTCTGACGGTATCAGAGGAATGTGCGAGTACATGTGGTCTGACGGTATCAGAGGAATGTGCGAGTAAATGTGGTCTGACTGTATCAGAGGAATGTGAGAGTACATGTGGTCTGACGGTGTCAGAGGAATGTGAGAGTAAAGGTAATATGATGGTATCAGAGGAATGTGCGAGTACATGTGGTCTGACGGTATCAGAGGAATGTGCGAGAACATGTGGACTGACGGTATCAGAGGAATGTGAGAGTAAACGTGGTACGACGGTATCAGAGGAATGTGAGAGTATACGTGGTACGACGGTATCAGAGGAATGTGAGAGTAAACGTGGTCTGGCGGTATAAGAGGAATGTGAGAGGAAACGTGGTCTGACGGTATCAGAGGAATGTGAGAGTACATGTGGTCTGACGGTATCAGAGGAATGTGCGAGTAAACGTGGTCTGATGGTATCAGAGGAATGTGGGAGTACATGTGGTCTGACGGTATCAGAGGAATGTGCGAGTAAACGTGGTCTGACGGTATCAGATGAATGTGAGAGTCCATGTGGTCTGACGGTATCAGATGAATGTGAGAGTAAACGTGGACTGACGGTATCAGAGGAATGTGAGAGTAAACGTGGTACGACGGTATCAGAGGAATGTGAGAATAAACGTGGTCTGGCAGTATCAGAGGAATGTGAGAGGAAACGTGGTCTGACGGTATCAGGTGAATGTGAGAGCACATGTGGTCTGACGGTATCAGATGAATGTGAGAGTACATGTGGTCTGACGGTATCAGATGAATGTGAGAGTAAACGTGGACTGACGGTATCAGAGGAATGTGAGAGTAAACTTGGTACGACGGTATCAGAGGAATGTGAGAGTAAACGTGGTCTGGCGGTATCAGAGGAATGTGAGAGGAAACGTGGTCTGACTGTATCAGAGGAATGTGAGAGTACATGTGGTCTGACGGTATCAGAGGAATGTGAGAGTAAAGGTAATATGATGGTATCAGAGGAATGTGCGAGTACATGTGGTCTGACGGTATCAGAGGAATGTGCGAGGACACGTGGACTGACGGTATCAGAGGAATGTGAGAGTAAACGTGGTACGACGGTATCAGAGGAATGTGAGAGTATACGTGGTACGACGGTATCAGAGGAATGTGAGAGTAAACGTGGTCTGGCGGTATCAGAGGAATGTGAGAGGAAACGTGGTCTGACGGTATCAGATGAATGTGAGAGTACATGTGGTCTGACGGTATCAGAGGAATGTGCGAGTAAACGTGGTCTGATGGTATCAGAGGAATGTGGGAGTACATGTGGTCTGACGGTATCAGAGGAATGTGCGAGTAAACGTGGTCTGACGGTATCAGAGGAATGTGCGAGTAAACGTGGTACGACGGTATCAGAGGAATGTGAGAATAAACGTGGTCTGGCGGTATCAGAGGAATGTGAGAGGAAACGTGGTCTGACGGTATCAGGTGAATGTGAGAGCACATGTGGTCTGACGGTATCAGATGAATGTGAGAGTACATGTGGTCTGACGGTATCAGATGAATGTGAGAGTAAACGTGGACTGACGGTATCAGAGGAATGTGAGAGTAAACTTGGTACGACGGTATCAGAGGAATGTGAGAGTAAACGTGGTCTGGCGGTATCAGAGAAATGTGAGAGGAAACGTGGTCTGACGGTATCAGATGAATGTGAGAGTAAACGTGGTCTGGCGGTATCAGAGGAATGTGAGAGGAAACGTGGTCTGACGGTATCAGAGGAATGTGCGAGTACATGTGGTCTGACGGTATCAGCGGAATGTGCGAGTAAATGTGGTCTGACTGTATCAGAGGAATGTGAGAGTACATGTGGTCTGACGGTATCAGAGGAATGTGAGAGTAAAGGTAATATGATGGTATCAGAGGAATGTGCGAGTACATGTGGTCTGACGGTATCAGAGGAATGTGAGAGTAAACGTGGTCTGACGGTATCAGAGGAATGTGCGAGTAAACGTGGTCTGACTGTATCAGAGGAATGTGAGAGGTACATGTGGTCTGACAGTATCAGAGGAATGTGAGAGTAAACGTGGTCTGACGGTATCAGAGGAATGTGCGAGTACATGTGGTCTGACGGTATCACAGGAATGTGAGAGTAAACGTGGTCTGGCGGTATCAGAGGAATGTGAGAGGAAACGTGGTCTGACGGTATCAGATGAATGTGAGAGTAAACGTCGTCTGACGGTATCAGAGGAATGTGCGAGTACATGTGGTCCGACGTTATCAGAGGAATGTGCGAGTACATGTGGTCAGACGGTATCAGAGGAATGTGCGAGAACATGTGGACTGACGGTATCAGAGGAATGTCAGAGTAAACGTGGTACGACGGTATCAGAGGAATGTGAGAGTAAACGTGGTACGACGGTATAAGAGGAATGTGAGAGTAAACGTGGTCTGGCGGTATCAGAGGAATGTGAGAGGAAACGTGGTCTGACGGTATCAGATGAATGTGAGAGTACATGTGGTCTGACGGTATCAGAGGAATGTGCGAGTAAACGTGGTCTGATGGTATCAGAGGAATGTGGGAGTACATGTGGTCTGACGGTATCAGAGGAATGTGCGAGTAAACGTGGTCTGACGGTATCAGAGGAATGTGCGAGTAAACGTGGTACGACGGTATCAGAGGAATGTGAGAATAAACGTGGTCTGGCGGTATCAGAGGAATGTGAGAGGAAACGTGGTCTGACGGTATCAGGTGAATGTGAGAGCACATGTGGTCTGACGGTATCAGATGAATGTGAGAGCACATGTGGTCTGACGGTATCAGATGAATGTGAGAGTAAACGTGGACTGACGGTATCAGAGGAATGTGAGAGTAAACGTGGTCTGGCGGTATCAGAGGAATGTGAGAGGAAACGTGGTCTGACGGTATCAGATGAATGTGAGAGCACATGTGGTCTGACGGTATCAGAGGAATGTGCGAGTACATGTGGTCTGACGGTATCAGCGGAATGTGCGAGTAAATGTGGTCTGACTGTATCAGAGGAATGTGAGAGTATACGTGGTACGACGGTATCAGAGGAATGTGAGAGTAAACGTGGTCTGGCGGTATCAGAGGAATGTGAGAGGAAACGTGGTCTGACGGTATCAGATGAATGTGAGAGTACATGTGGTCTGACGGTATCAGAGGAATGTGCGAGTAAACGTGGTCTGATGGTATCAGAGGAATGTGGGAGTACATGTGGTCTGACGGTATCAGAGGAATGTGCGAGTAAACGTGGTCTGACGGTATCAGAGGAATGTGCGAGTAAACGTGGTACGACGGTATCAGAGGAATGTGAGAATAAACGTGGTCTGGCGGTATCAGAGGAATGTGAGAGGAAACGTGGTCTGACGGTATCAGGTGAATGTGAGAGCACATGTGGTCTGACGGTATCAGATGAATGTGAGAGTACATGTGGTCTGACGGTATCAGATGAATGTGAGAGTAAACGTGGACTGACGGTATCAGAGGAATGTGAGAGTAAACTTGGTACGACGGTATCAGAGGAATGTGAGAGTAAACGTGGTCTGGCGGTATCAGAGGAATGTGAGAGGAAACGTGGTCTGACGGTATCAGATGAATGTGAGAGCACATGTGGTCTGACGGTATCAGAGGAATGTGCGAGTACATGTGGTCTGACGGTATCAGCGGAATGTGCGAGTAAATGTGGTCTGACTGTATCAGAGGAATGTGAGAGTACATGTGGTCTGATGGTATCAGAGGAATGTGAGAGTAAAGGTAATATGATGGTATCAGAGGAATGTGCGAGTACATGTGGTCTGACGGTATCAGAGGAATGTGCGAGAACATGTGGACTGACGGTATCAGAGGAATGTGAGAGTAAACGTGGTACGACGGTATCAGAGGAATGTGAGAGTAAACGTGGTCTGACGGTATAAGAGGAATGTGAGAGTAAACGTGGTCTGGCGGTATCAGAGGAATGTGAGAGGAAACGTGGTCTGACGGTATCAGATGAATGTGAGAGTACATGTGGTCTGACGGTATCAGAGGAATGTGCGAGTAAACGTGGTCTGATGGTATCAGAGGAATGTGGGAGTACATGTGGTCTGACGGTATCAGAGGAATGTGCGAGTAAACGTGGTCTGACGGTATCAGAGGAATGTGCGAGTAAACGTGGTACGACGGTATCAGAGGAATGTGAGAATAAACGTGGTCTGGCGGTATCAGAGGAATGTGAGAGGAAACGTGGTCTGACGGTATCAGGTGAATGTGAGAGCACATGTGGTCTGACGGTATCAGATGAATGTGAGAGCACATGTGGTCTGACGGTATCAGATGAATGTGAGAGTAAACGTGGACTGACAGTATCAGAGGAATGTGAGAGTAAACGTGGTCTGGCGGTATCAGAGGAATGTGAGAGGAAACGTGGTCTGACGGTATCAGATGAATGTGAGAGCACATGTGGTCTGACGGTATCAGAGGAATGTGCGAGTACATGTGGTCTGACGGTATCAGCGGAATGTGCGAGTAAATGTGGTCTGACTGTATCAGAGGAATGTGAGAGTACATGTGGTCTGACGGTATCAGAGGAATGTGCGAGTACATGTGGTCTGACGGTATCAGAGGAATGTGCGAGAACATGTGGACTGACGGTATCAGAGGAATGTGAGAGTAAACGTGGTACGACGGTATCAGATGAATGTGAGAGTAAACGTGGTCTGGCGGTATCAGAGGAATGTGAGAGGAAACGTGGTCTGACGGTATCAGATGAATGTGAGAGGAAACATGGTCTGACGGTATCAGAGGAATGTGAGAGTAAACGTGGTCTGACGGTATCAGATGAATGTGAGAGTCCATGTGGTCTGACGGTATCAGATGAATGTGAGAGTAAACGTGGACTGACGGTATCAGATGAATGTGAGAGTAAACGTGGTACGACGGTATCAGAGGAATGTGAGAGGAAACGTGGTCTGGCGGTATCAGAGGAATGTGAGAGGAAACGTGGTCTGACGGTATCAGATGAATGTGAGAGCACATGTGGTCTGACGGGATCAGATGAATGTGAGAGTACATGTGGTCTGACGGTATCAGATGAATGTGAGAGTAAACGTGGACTGACGGTATCAGAGGAATGTGAGAGTTAACTTGGTACGACGGTATCAGAGGAATGTGAGAGTAAACGTGGTCTGGCGGTATCAGAGGAATGTGAGAGGAAACGTGGTCTGACGGTATCAGATGAATGTGAGAGCACATGTGGTCTGACGGTATCAGAGGAATGTGCGAGAACATGTGGTCTGACGGTATCAGCGGAATGTGCGAGTAAATGTGGTCTGACTGTATCAGAGGAATGTGAGAGTACATGTGGTCTGACAGTATCAGAGGAATGTGAGAGTAAAGGTAATATGATGGTATCAGAGGAATGTGCGAGTACATGTGGTCTGACGGTATCAGAGGAATGTGAGAGTAAAGGTAATATGATGGTATCAGAGGAATGTGCGAGTACATGTGGTCTGTTGGTATCAGAGGAATGTGCGAGAACATGTGGACTGACGGTATCAGAGGAATGTGAGAGTAAACGTGGTACGACGGTATCAGAGGAATGTGAGAGTATACGTGGTACGACGGTATCAGAGGAATGTGAGAGTAAACGTGGTCTGGCGGTATCAGAGGAATGTGAGAGGAAACGTGGTCTGACGGTATCAGATGAATGTGAGAGTACATATGGTCTGACGGTATCAGAGGAATGTGCGAGTAAACGTGGTCTGACGGTATCAGAGGAATGTGCGAGTAAACGTGGTACGACGGTATCAGAGGAATGTGAGAATAAACGTGGTCTGGCGGTATCAGAGGAATGTGAGAGGAAACGTGGTCTGACGGTATCAGGTGAATGTGAGAGCACATGTGGTCTGACGGTATCAGATGAATGTGAGAGTACATGTGGTCTGACGGTATCAGATGAATGTGAGAGTAAACGTGGACTGACGGTATCAGAGGAATGTGAGAGTAAACTTGGTACGACGGTATCAGAGGAATGTGAGAGTAAACGTGGTCTGGCGGTATCAGAGGAATGTGAGAGGAAACGTGGTCTGACGGTATCAGATGAATGTGAGAGTAAACGTGGTCTGGCGGTATCAGAGGAATGTGAGAGGAAACGTGGTCTGACGGTATCAGATGAATGTGAGAGTACATGTGGTCTGACGGTATCAGAGGAATGTGCGAGTAAACGTGGTCTGACGGAATCAGAGGAATGTGCGAGTAAACGTGGTACGACGGTATCAGAGGAATGTGAGAATAAACGTGGTCTGGCGGTATCAGAGGAATGTGAGAGGAAACGTGGTCTGACGGTATCAGGTGAATGTGAGAGCACATGTGGTCTGACGGTATCAGATGAATGTGAGAGTACATGTGGTCTGACGGTATCAGAGGAATGTGAGAGTAAACGTGGTCTGACGGTATAAGAGGAATGTGAGAGTAAACGTGGTCTGGCGGTATCAGAGGAATGTGAGAGGAAACGTGGTCTGACGGTATCAGATGAATGTGAGAGTACATGTGGTCTGACGGTATCAGAGGAATGTGCGAGTAAACGTGGTCTGATGGTATCAGAGGAATGTGGGAGTACATGTGGTCTGACGGTATCAGAGGAATGTGCGAGTAAACGTGGTCTGACGGTATCAGAGGAATGTGCGAGTAAACGTGGTACGACGGTATCAGAGGAATGTGAGAATAAACGTGGTCTGGCGGTATCAGAGGAATGTGAGAGGAAACGTGGTCTGACGGTATCAGGTGAATGTGAGAGCACATGTGGTCTGACGGTATCAGATGAATGTGAGAGCACATGTGGTCTGACGGTATCAGATGAATGTGAGAGTAAACGTGGACTGACAGTATCAGAGGAATGTGAGAGTAAACGTGGTCTGGCGGTATCAGAGGAATGTGAGAGGAAACGTGGTCTGACGGTATCAGATGAATGTGAGAGCACATGTGGTCTGACGGTATCAGAGGATTGTGCGAGTACATGTGGTCTGACGGTATCAGCGGAATGTGCGAGTAAATGTGGTCTGACTGTATCAGAGGAATGTGAGAGTACATGTGGTCTGACGGTATCAGAGGAATGTGCGAGTACATGTGGTCTGACGGTATCAGAGGAATGTGCGAGAACATGTGGACTGACGGTATCAGAGGAATGTGAGAGTAAACGTGGTACGACGGTATCAGATGAATGTGAGAGTAAACGTGGTCTGGCGGTATCAGAGGAATGTGAGAGGAAACGTGGTCTGACGGTATCAGATGAATGTGAGAGGAAACATGGTCTGACGGTATCAGAGGAATGTGAGAGTAAACGTGGTCTGACGGTATCAGATGAATGTGAGAGTCCATGTGGTCTGACGGTATCAGATGAATGTGAGAGTAAACGTGGACTGACGGTATCAGATGAATGTGAGAGTAAACGTGGTACGACGGTATCAGAGGAATGTGAGAGGAAACGTGGTCTGGCGGTATCAGAGGAATGTGAGAGGAAACGTGGTCTGACGGTATCAGATGAATGTGAGAGCACATGTGGTCTGACGGGATCAGATGAATGTGAGAGTACATGTGGTCTGACGGTATCAGATGAATGTGAGAGTAAACGTGGACTGACGGTATCAGAGGAATGTGAGAGTTAACTTGGTACGACGGTATCAGAGGAATGTGAGAGTAAACGTGGTCTGGCGGTATCAGAGGAATGTGAGAGGAAACGTGGTCTGACGGTATCAGATGAATGTGAGAGCACATGTGGTCTGACGGTATCAGAGGAATGTGCGAGTACATGTGGTCTGACGGTATCAGCGGAATGTGCGAGTAAATGTGGTCTGACTGTATCAGAGGAATGTGAGAGTACATGTGGTCTGACAGTATCAGAGGAATGTGAGAGTAAAGGTAATATGATGGTATCAGAGGAATGTGCGAGTACATGTGGTCTGACGGTATCAGAGGAATGTGAGAGTAAAGGTAATATGATGGTATCAGAGGAATGTGCGAGTACATGTGGTCTGTTGGTATCAGAGGAATGTGCGAGAACATGTGGACTGACGGTATCAGAGGAATGTGAGAGTAAACGTGGTACGACGGTATCAGAGGAATGTGAGAGTATACGTGGTACGACGGTATCAGAGGAATGTGAGAGTAAACGTGGTCTGGCGGTATCAGAGGAATGTGAGAGGAAACGTGGTCTGACGGTATCAGATGAATGTGAGAGTACATATGGTCTGACGGTATCAGAGGAATGTGCGAGTAAACGTGGTCTGACGGTATCAGAGGAATGTGCGAGTAAACGTGGTACGACGGTATCAGAGGAATGTGAGAATAAACGTGGTCTGGTGGTATCAGAGGAATGTGAGAGGAAACGTGGTCTGACGGTATCAGGTGAATGTGAGAGCACATGTGGTCTGACGGTATCAGATGAATGTGAGAGTACATGTGGTCTGACGGTATCAGATGAATGTGAGAGTAAACGTGGACTGACGGTATCAGAGGAATGTGAGAGTAAACTTGGTACGACGGTATCAGAGGAATGTGAGAGTAAACGTGGTCTGGTGGTATCAGAGGAATGTGAGAGGAAACGTGGTCTGACGGTATCAGATGAATGTGAGAGTAAACGTGGTCTGGCGGTATCAGAGGAATGTGAGAGGAAACGTGGTCTGACGGTATCAGATGAATGTGAGAGTACATGTGGTCTGACGGTATCAGAGGAATGTGCGAGTAAACGTGGTCTGACGGTATCAGAGGAATGTGCGAGTAAACGTGGTACGACGGAATCAGAGGAATGTGAGAATAAACGTGGTCTGGCGGTATCAGAGGAATGTGAGAGGAAACGTGGTCTGACGGTATCAGGTGAATGTGAGAGCACATGTGGTCTGACGGTATCAGATGAATGTGAGAGTACATGTGGTCTGACGGTATCAGATGAATGTGAGAGTAAACGTGGACTGACGGTATCAGAGGAATGTGAGAGTAAACTTGGTACGACGGTATCAGAGGAATGTGAGAGTAAACGTGGTCTGGCGGTATCAGAGGAATGTGAGAGGAAACGTGGTCTGACGGTATCAGATGAATGTGAGAGTAAACGTGGTCTGGCGGTATCAGAGGAATGTGAGAGGAAACGTGGTCTGACGGTATCAGATGAATGTGAGAGCACATGTGGTCTGACGGTATCAGAGGAATGTGCGAGTACATGTGGTCTGACGGTATCAGCGGAATGTGCGAGTAAATGTGGTCTGACTGTATCAGAGGAATGTGAGAGTACATGTGGTCTGACGGTATCAGAGGAATGTGAGAGTAAAGGTAATATGATGGTATCAGAGGAATGTGCGAGTACATGTGGTCTGACGGTATCAGAGGAATGTGCGAGAACATGTGGACTGACGGTATCAGAGGAATGTGAGAGTAAACGTGGTACGACGGTATCAGAGGAATGTGAGAGTAAACGTGGTACGACGGTATCAGAGGAATGTGAGAGTAAACGTGGTCTGGCGGTATCAGAGGAATGTGAGAGGAAACGTGGTCTGACGGTATCAGATGAATGTGAGAGTACATGTGGTCTGACGGTATCAGAGGAATGTGCGAGTAAACGTGGTCTGATGGTATCAGAGGAATGTGGGAGTACATGTGGTCTGACGGTATCAGAGGAATGTGCGAGTAAACGTGGTCTGACGGTATCAGAGGAATGTGCGAGTAAACGTGGTACGACGGTATCAGAGGAATGTGAGAATAAACGTGGTCTGGCGGTATCAGAGGAATGTGAGAGGAAACGTGGTCTGACGGTATCAGGTGAATGTGAGAGCACATGTGGTCTGACGGTATCAGGTGAATGTGAGAGCACATGTGGTCTGACGGTATCAGAGGAATGTGAGAATAAACGTGGTCTGGCGGTATCAGAGGAATGTGAGAGTACATGTGGTCTGACGGTATCAGAGGAATGTAAGAGTAAAGGTAATATGATGGTATCAGAGGAATGTGCGAGTACATGTGGTCTGACGGTATCAGAGGAATGTGCGAGAAAATGTGGACTGACGGTATCAGGTGAATGTGAGAGCACATGTGGTCTGACGGTATCAGATGAATGTGAGAGTAAACGTGGACTGACGGTATCAGAGGAATGTGAGAGTAAACTTGGTACGACGGTATCAGAGGAATGTGAGAGTGAACGTGGTCTGGCGGTATCAGAGGAATGTGAGAGGAAACGTGGTCTGACGGTATCAGATGAATGTGAGAGTAAACGTGGTCTGGCGGTATCAGAGGAATGTGAGAGGAAACGTGGTCTGACGGTATCAGATGAATGTGAGAGCACATGTGGTCTGACGGTATCAGAGGAATGTGCGAGTACATGTGGTCTGACGGTATCAGCGGAATGTGCGAGTAAATGTGGTCTGACTGTATCAGAGGAATGTGAGAGTACATGTGGTCTGACGGTATCAGAGGAATGTGAGAGTAAAGGTAATATGATGGTATCAGAGGAATGTGCGAGTACATGTGGTCTGACGGTATCAGAGGAATGTGCGAGAACATGTGGACTGACGGTATCAGAGGAATGTGAGAGTAAACGTGGTACGACGGTATCAGAGGAATGTGAGAGTAAACGTGGTACGACGGTATCAGAGGAATGTGAGAGTAAACGTGGTCTGGCGGTATCAGAGGAATGTGAGAGGAAACGTGGTCTGACGGTATCAGATGAATGTGAGAGTACATGTGGTCTGACGGTATCAGAGGAATGTGTGAGTAAACGTGGTCTGATGGTATCAGAGGAATGTGGGAGTACATGTGGTCTGACGGTATCAGAGGAATGTGCGAGTAAACGTGGTCTGACGGTATCAGAGGAATGTGCGAGTAAACGTGGTACGACGGTATCAGAGGAATGTGAGAATAAACGTGGTCTGGCGGTATCAGAGGAATGTGAGAGGAAACGTGGTCTGACGGTATCAGGTGAATGTGAGAGCACATGTGGTCTGACGGTATCAGGTGAATGTGAGAGCACATGTGGTCTGACGGTATCAGAGGAATGTGAGAATAAACGTGGTCTGGCGGTATCAGAGGAATGTGAGAGTACATGTGGTCTGACGGTATCAGAGGAATGTAAGAGTAAAGGTAATATGATGGTATCAGAGGAATGTGCGAGTACATGTGGTCTGACGGTATCAGAGGAATGTGCGAGAAAATGTGGACTGACGGTATCAGGTGAATGTGAGAGCACATGTGGTCTGACGGTATCAGAGGAATGTGAGAATAAACGTGGTCTGGCGGTATCAGAGGAATGTGAGAGGAAACGTGGTCTGACGGTATCAGATGAATGTGAGAGTACATGTGGTCTGACGGTATCAGAGGAATGTGCGAGTAAAAGTGGTCTGATGGTATCAGAGGAATGTGGGAGTACATGTGGTCTGACGGTATCAGAGGAATGTGCGAGTAAACGTGGTCTGACGGTATCAGAGGAATGTGAGAGTAAAGGTAATATGATGGTATTAGAGGAATGTGCGAGTACATGTGGTCTGACGGTATCAGAGGAATGTGCGAGAATATGAGGACTAACGGTATCAGAGGAATGTGAGAGTAAACGTGGTACGACGGTATCAGAGGAATGTGAGAGTAAACGTGGACTGACGGTATCAGTGGAATGTGAGAGTAAACGTGGTCTGACTGTATCAGAGGAATGTGCGAGTACATGTGGTCTGACGGTTTCAGAGGAATGTGAGAGTAAACGTGGTCTGACGGTATCAGAGGAATGTGAGAGTACATGTGGTCTGACGGTATCAGAGGAATGTGCGAGTACATGTGGTCTAACGGTATCAGAGGAATGTGCGAGAACATTGGGTCTGACGGTATCAGAGGAATGTGAGAGTACATGTGGTCTGACGGTATCAGATGAATGTGAGAGTAAACGTGGTACGACGGTATCAGAGGAATGTGAGAGTAAACGTAATCTGACAGTATCAGAGGAATGTGAGAGTACATGTGGTCTGATGGTATCAGAGGAATGTGCGAGAACATTGGGTCTGACGGTATCAGAGGAATGTGAGAGTACATGTGGTCTGACGGTATCAGAGGAATGTGAGAGTAAACGAGGTATCCGGTATCAGAGGAATGTGAGATTAAACGTAATCTGACGGTATCAGAGGAATGTGAGAGTACATGTGGTCTGACGGTATCAGAGGAATATGCGAGAACATTGGGTCTGACGGTATCAGAGGAATATGAGAGTACATGTGGTCTGACGGTATCAGAGGAATGTGAGAGTACATGTGGTCTGATGGTATCAGAGGAATGTGAGAGTAAACGTGGTACGACGGTATCAGAGGAATGTGAGAGTAAACGTAATCTGACGGTATCAGAGGAAAGTGAGAGTACATGTGGTCTGACGGTATCAGAGGAATGTGCAAGAACATGTGGTCTGACGGTATCAGAGGAATGTGCGAGTAAACGTGGTCTGACGGTATCAGATGAATGTGAGAGTACATGTGGTCTGATGGTATCAGAGGAATGTGCGAGTAAACGTGGTCTGACAGTATCAGAGGAATGTGCGAGTACATGTGGTCTGACGGTATCAGAGGAATGTGAGAGTACATGTGGTCTGACGGTATCAGAGGAATGTGAGAGTACATGTGGTCTGACAGTATCAGAGGAATGTGCGAGAACATTGGGTCTGACGGTATCAGAGGAATGTGAGAGCACATGTGGTCTGACGGTATCAGAGGAATGTGATAGTCAACGTAATCTGACGGTATCAGAGGAATGTGAGAGTACATGTGGTCTGACGGTATCAGAGGAATGTGAGAGTACATGTGGTCTGACGGTATCAGAGGAATGTGAGAGTAAACGTAGTACGACGGTATCAGAGGAATGTGAGAGTAAACGTAATCTGACGGTATCAGAGGAATGTGAGAGTACATGTGGTCTGATGGTATCAGAGGAATGTGCGAGAACATTGGGTCTGACGGTATCAGAGGAATGTGAGAGTTCATGTGGTCTGACGGTATCAGAGGAATGTGAGAGTAAACGAGGTATCCGGTATCAGAGGAATGTGAGATTAAACGTAATCTGACGGTATCAGAGGAATGTGAGAGTACATGTGGTCTGACGGTATCAGAGGAATATGCGAGAACATTGGGTCTGACGGTATCAGAGGAATATGAGAGTACATGTGGTCTGACGGTATCAGAGGAATGTGAGAGTACATGTGGTCTGATGGTATCAGAGGAATGTGAGAGTAAACGTAATCTGACGGTATCAGAGGAAAGTGAGAGTACATGTGGTCTGACGGTATCAGAGGAATGTGCAAGAACATGTGGTCTGACGGTATCAGAGGAATGTGCGAGTAAACGTGGTCTGACGGTATCAGATGAATGTGAGAGTACATGTGGTCTGATGGTATCAGAGGAATGTGCGAGTAAACGTGGTCTGACAGTATCAGAGGAATGTGCGAGTACATGTGGTCTGACGGTATCAGAGGAATGTGAGAGTACATGTGGTCTGACGGTATCAGAGGAATGTGAGAGTACATGTGGTCTGACAGTATCAGAGGAATGTGCGAGAACATTGGGTCTGACGGTATCAGAGGAATGTGAGAGCACATGTGGTCTGACGGTATCAGAGGAATGTGATAGTAAACGTAATCTGACGGTATCAGAGGAATGTGAGAGTACATGTGGTCTGACGGTATCAGAGGAATGTGAGAGTACATGTGGTCTGACTGTATCAGAGGAATGTGAGAGTAAACGTGGTACGACGGTATCAGAGGAATGTGAGAGTAAACGTAATCTGACGGTATCAGAGGAATGTGAGAGTACATGTGGTCTGATGGTATCAGAGGAATGTGCGAGAACATTGGGTCTGACGGTATCAGAGGAATGTGAGAGTACATGTGGTCTGACGGTATCAGAGGAATGTGAGAGTACATGTGGTCTGACGGTATCAGAGGAATGTGAGAGTAAACGTGGTACGACGGTATCAGAGGAATGTGCGAGTAAACGTAATCTGAGGGTATCAGAGGAATGTGCGAGTACATGTGGTCTGACGGTATCAGAGGAATGTGCGAGTAAACGTGGTCTGACGGTATGAAAGGAATGTGTGAGTAAACGTGGTCTGACGGTTTCAAAGGAATGTGCGAGTACATGTGGTCTGACGGTATCAGAGGTATATACGAGAACATTGGGTCTGACGGTATCAGAGGAATGTAAGAGTACATGTGGTCTGACAGTATCAGAGGAATGTGCGAGAACATTGGGTCTGACGGTATCAGATGAATGTGAGAGTAAACGTGGACTGAGGGTATCAGAGGAATGTGAGAGTACATGTGGTCTGACAGTATCAGAGGAATGTGCGAGAACATTGGGTCTGACGGTATCAGATGAATGTGAGAGTAAACGTGGACTGAGGGTATCAGAGGAATGTGAGAGTAAACTTGGTACGACGGTATCAGAGGAATGTGAGAATAAACGTGGTCTGGCGGTATCAGAGGAATGTGAGAGGAAATGTGGTCTGACGGTATCAGATGAATGTGAGAGCACATGTGGTCTGACGGTATCAGAGGAATGTGCGAGTACATGTGGTCTGACGGTATCAGCGGAATGTGCGAGTAAATGTGGTCTGACTGTATCAGAGGAATGTGAGAGTACATGTGGTCTGACGGTATCAGAGGAATGTGAGAGTAAAGGTAATATGATGGTATCAGAGGAATGTGCGAGTACATGTGGTCTGACGGTATCAGAGGAATGTGAGAGTACATGTGGTCTGACGGTATCAGAGGAATGTGAGAGTACATGTGGTCTGACGGTATCAGAGGAATGTGAGAGTAAACGTGGTACGACGGTATCAGATGAATGTGAGAGTAAACGTGGTCTGGCGGTATCAGAGGAATGTGAGAGGAAACGTGGTCTGACGGTATCAGATGAATGTGAGAGTACATGTGGTCTGACGGTATCAGAGGAATGTGCGAGTAAAAGTGGTCTGATGGTATCAGAGGAATGTGGGAGTACATGTGGTCTGACGGTATCAGAGGAATGTGCGAGTAAACGTGGTCTGACTGTATCAGAGGAATGTGAGAGTACATGTGGTCTGACGGTATCAGAGGAATGTGAGAGTAAAGGTAATATGATGGTATTAGAGGAATGTGCGAGTACATGTGGTCTGACGGTATCAGAGGAATGTGCGAGAATATGTGGACTGACGGTATCAGAGGAATGTGAGAGTAAACGTGGTACGACGGTATCAGAGGAATGTGAGAGTAAACGTGGACTGACGGTATCAGTGGAATGTGAGAGTAAACGTGGTCTGACTGTATCAGAGGAATGTGCGAGTACATGTGGTCTGACGGTTTCAGAGGAATGTGAGAGTAAACGTGGTCTGACGGTATCAGAGGAATGTGAGAGTACATGTGGTCTGACGGTATCAGAGGAATGTGCTAGTACATGTGGTCTGACGGTATCAGAGGAATGTGCGAGAACATTGGGTCTGACGGTATCAGAGGAATGTGAGAGTACATGTGGTCTGACGGTATCAGATGAATGTGAGAGTAAACGTGGTACGACGGTATCAGAGGAATGTGAGAGTAAACGTAATCTGACAGTATCAGAGGAATGTGAGAGTACATGTGGTCTGATGGTATCAGAGGAATGTGCGAGAACATTGGGTCTGACGGTATCAGAGGAATGTGAGAGTACATGTGGTCTGACGGTATCAGAGGAATGTGAGAGTAAACGAGGTATCCGATATCAGAGGAATGTGAGATTAAACGTAATCTGACGGTATCAGAGGAATGTGAGAGTACATGTGGTCTGACGGTATCAGAGGAATATGCGAGAACATTGGGTCTGACGGTATCAGAGGAATATGAGAGTACATGTGGTCTGACGGTATCAGAGGAATGTGAGAGTACATGTGGTCTGATGGTATCAGAGGAATGTGAGAGTAAACGTGGTACGACGGTATCAGAGGAATGTGAGAGTAAACGTAATCTGACGGTATCAGAGGAAAGTGAGAGTACATGTGGTCTGACGGTATCAGAGGAATGTGCAAGAACATGTGGTCTGACGGTATCAGAGGAATGTGCGAGTAAACGTGGTCTGACGGTATCAGATGAATGTGAGAGTACATGTGGTCTGATGGTATCAGAGGAATGTGCGAGTAAACGTGGTCTGACGGTATCAGAGGAATGTGCGAGTACATGTGGTCTGACGGTATCAGAGGAATGTGAGAGTACATGTGGTCTGACGGTATCAGAGGAATGTGAGAGTACATGTGGTCTGACAGTATCAGAGGAATGTGCGAGAACATTGGGTCTGACGGTATCAGAGGAATGTGAGAGCACATGTGGTCTGACGGTATCAGATGAATGTGATACTAAACGTAATCTGACGGTATCAGAGGAATGTGAGAGTACATGGGGTCTGACAGTATCAGAGGAATGTGAGAGTACATGTGGTCTGACGGTATCAGAGGAATGTGAGAGTAAACGTGGTACGACGGTATCAGAGGAATGTGAGAGTAAACGTAATCTGACGGTATCAGAGGAATGTGAGAGTACATGTGGTCTGATGGTATCAGAGGAATGTGGGAGAACATTGGGTCTGACGGTATCAGAGGAATGTGAGAGTACATGTGGTCTGACGGTATCAGAGGAATGTGAGAGTACATGTGGTCTGACGGTATCAGAGGAATGTGAGAGTAAACGTGGTACGACGGTATCAGAGGAATGTGCGAGTAAACGTAATCTGACGGTATCAGAGGAATGTGCGAGTACATGTGGTCTGACGGTATCAGAGGAATGTGCGAGTAAACGTGGTCTGACGGTATGAAAGGAATGTGCGAGTAAACGTGGTCTGACGGTTTCAAAGGAATGTGCGAGTACATGTGGTCTGACGGTATCAGAGGTATATACAAGAACATTGGGTCTGACGGTATCAGAGGAATGTGAGAGTACATGTGGTCTGACAGTATCAGAGGAATGTGCGAGAACATTGGGTCTGACGGTATCAGAGGAATGTGAGAGCACATGTGGTCTGACGGTATCAGAGGAATGTGCGAGTAAACGTGGTCTGACGGTATGAAAGGAATGTGCGAGTAAACGTGGTCTGACGGTTTCAAAGGAATTTGCGAGTACATGTGGTCTGACGGTATCAGAGGTATATACGAGAACATTGGGTCTGACGGTATCAGAGGAATGTGCGAGTACATGTGGTCTGACAGTATCAGAGGAATGTGCGAGAACATGTGGTCTGACGGTATCAGAGGAATGTGATAGTAAACGTAATCTGTCAGTATCAGAGGAATGTGAGAGTACATGTGGTCTGATGGTATCAGAGGAATGTGCGAGTACATTGGGTCTGACGGTATCAGAGGAATGTGAGAGTATATGTGGTCTGACGGTATCAGAGGAATGTGAAAGTAAACGTGGTACGACGGTATCAGAGGAATGTGAGAGTAAACGTAATCTGACGGTATCAGAGGAATGTGAGAGTACATGTGGTCTGATGGTATGAGAGGAATGTGCGAGAACATTGGGTCTGACGGTATCAGAGGAATGTGCAAGTAAACGTAATCTGACGGTATCAGAGGAATGTGAGAGTACATGTGGTCTGACGGTATCAGAGGAATGTAAGAGTACATGTGGTCTGACGGTATCAGAGGAATGTGCAAGTAAACGTAATCTGACGGTATCAGAGGAATGTGAGAGTACATGTGGTCTGACGGTATCAGAGGAATGTGAGAGTACATGTGGTCTGACGGTATCAGAGGAATGTCCGAGAACATTGGGTCTGACGGTATCAGAGGAATGTGAGAGTACATGTGGTCTGACGGTATCAGATGAATGTGAGAGTAAACGTGGTACGACGGTATCAGAGGAATGTGAGAGTAAACGTAATCTGACAGTATCAGAGGAATGTGAGAGTACATGTGGTCTGATGGTATCAGAGGAATGTGCGAGAACATTGGGTCTGACGGTATCAGAGGAATGTGAGAGTACATGTGGTCTGACGGTATCAGAGGAATGTGAGAGTAAACGAGGTATCCGGTATCAGAGGAATGTGAGAGTAAACGTAATCTGACGGTATCAGAGGAATGTGAGAGTACATGTGGTCTGATGGTATCAGAGGAATGTGGGAGAACATTGGGTCTGACGGTATCAGAGGAATGTGAGAGTACATGTGGTCTGACGGTATCAGAGGAATGTGAGAGTACATGTGGTCTGACGGTATCAGAGGAATGTGAGAGTAAACGTGGTACGACGGTATCAGAGGAATGTGCGAGTAAACGTAATCTGACGGTATCAGAGGAATGTGCGAGTACATGTGGTCTGACGGTATCAGAGGAATGTGCGAGTAAACGTGGTCTGATGGTATGAAAGGAATGTGCGAGTAAACGTGGTCTGACGGTTTCAAAGGAATGTGCGAGTACATGTGGTCTGACGGTATCAGAGGTATATACGAGAACATTGGGTCTGACGGTATCAGAGGAATGTGAGAGTACATGTGGTCTGACAGTATCAGAGGAATGTGCGAGAACATTGGGTCTGACGGTATCAGAGGAATGTGAGAGCACATGTGGTCTGACGGTATCAGAGGAATGTGCGAGTAAACGTGGTCTGACGGTATGAAAGGAATGTGCGAGTAAACGTGGTCTGACGGTTTCAAAGGAATTTGCGAGTACATGTGGTCTGACGGTATCAGAGGTATATACGAGAACATTGGGTCTGACGGTATCAGAGGAATGTGCGAGTACATGTGGTCTGACAGTATCAGAGGAATGTGCGAGAACATGTGGTCTGACGGTATCAGAGGAATGTGATAGTAAACGTAATCTGTCAGTATCAGAGGAATGTGAGAGTACATGTGGTCTGATGGTATCAGAGGAATGTGCGAGTACATTGGGTCTGACGGTATCAGAGGAATGTGAGAGTATATGTGGTCTGACGGTATCAGAGGAATGTGAAAGTAAACGTGGTACGACGGTATCAGAGGAATGTGAGAGTAAACGTAATCTGACGGTATCAGAGGAATGTGAGAGTACATGTGGTCTGATGGTATGAGAGGAATGTGCGAGAACATTGGGTCTGACGGTATCAGAGGAATGTGCAAGTAAACGTAATCTGACGGTATCAGAGGAATGTGAGAGTACATGTGGTCTGACGGTATCAGAGGAATGTAAGAGTACATGTGGTCTGACGGTATCAGAGGAATGTGCAAGTAAACGTAATCTGACGGTATCAGAGGAATGTGAGAGTACATGTGGTCTGACGGTATCAGAGGAATGTGAGAGTACATGTGTTCTGACGGTATCAGAGGAATGTGAGAGTAAACGTAATCTGACGGTATCAGAGGAATGTGCGAGAACATTGGGTCTGATGGTATCAGAGGAATGTGAGAGTACATGTGGTCTGACGGTATCAGAGGAATGTGAGAGTAAACGTAATCTGACGGTATCAGAGGAATGTGAGAGTACATGTGGTCTGACGGTATCAGAGGAATGTGCGAGTACATGTGGTCTGACGGTATCAGAGGAATGTGCGAGAACATGTGGTCTGACGGTATCAGAGGAATGTGCGAGAACATGTGGTCTGACGGTATCAGAGGAATGTGCGAGTACATGTGGTCTGACGGTATCAGAGGAATGTGCGAGTAAACGTGGTCTGACGGTATGAAAGGAATGTGCGAGAACATGTGGTCTGACGGTATCAGAGGAATGTGAGAGTACATGTGGTCTGACGGTATCAGAGGAATGTGAGAGTACATGTGGTCTGACGTTATCACAGGAATGTGCGAGTAAACGTGGTCTGACGGTATGAAAGGAATGTGCGAGTAAACGTGGTCTGACGGTTTCAAAGGAATGTGCGAGTACATGTGGTCTGACGGTATCAGAGGTATATATAAGAACATTGGGTCTGACGGTATCAGAGGAATGTGCGAGTACATGTGGTCTGACAGTATCAGAGGAATGTGCGAGAACATTGGGTCTGACGGTATCAGAGGAATGTGAGAGCACATGTGGTCTGACGGTATCAGAGGAATGTGATAGTAAACGTAATCTGTCAGTATCAGAGGAATGTGAGAGTACATGTGGTCTGATGGTATCAGAGGAATGTGCGAGTACATTGGGTCTGACGGTATCAGAGGAATGTGAGAGTACATGTGGTCTGACGGTATCAGAGGAATGTGAAAGTAAACGTGGTACGACGGTATCAGAGGAATGTGAGAGTAAACGTAATCTGACGGTATCAGAGGAATGTGAGAGTACATGTGGTCTGATGGTATGAGAGGAATGTGCGAGAACATTGGGTCTGACGGTATCAGAGGAATGTGCAAGTAAACGTAATCTGACGGTATCAGAGGAATGTGAGAGTACATGTGGTCTGACGGTATCAGAGGAATGTGAGAGTACATGTGGTCTGACGGTATCAGAGGAATGTGCGAGTAAACGTAATCTGACGGTATCAGAGGAATGTGAGAGTACATGTGGTCTGACGGTATCAGAGGAATGTGAGAGTACATGTGGTCTGACGGTATCAGAGGAATGTGAGAGTAAACGTAATCTGACGGTATCAGAGGAATGTGAGAGTACATGTGGTCTGACGGTATCAGAGGAATGTGCGAGAACATGTGGTCTGACTGTATCAGAGGAATGTGCGAGAACATGTGGTCTGACGGTATCAGAGGAATGTGCGAGTATATGTGGTCTGACGGTATCAGAGGAATGTGCGAGTAAACATGGTCTGACGGTATGAAAGGAATGTGCGAGTACATGTGGTCTGACGGTATCAGAGAAATGTGCGAGAACATTGGGTCTGACGGTATCAGAGGAATGTGAGAGTACATGTGGTCTGACGGTATCAGAGGAATGTGCGAGTACATGTGGTCTGACGGTATCAGAGGAATGTGAGAGTACATGTGGTCTGATGGTATCAGAGGAATGTGCGAGTAAACGTGGTCTGACGGTATGAAAGGAATGTGCGAGTACATGTGGTCTGACGGTATCAGAGGAATGTGCGAGAACATTGGGTCTGACGGTATCAGAGGAATATGAGAGTACATGTGGTCTGACGGTATCAGAGTAATGTGCGAGAACATGTGGTCTGACGGTATCAGAGGAATGTGCGAGTACATGTGGTCTGACAGTATCAGAGGAATGTGAGAGTACATGTGGTCTGACGGTATCAGAGGAATGTGCGAGAACATTGGGTCTGATGGTATCAGAGGAATGTGAGAGTACATGTGGTCTGACGGGAGATGCTGTGAGGTCGTCCCTGCTAGATGTAGGAATCTCTACATGTATGAATTTTGTGTTGATGTTGACAGTCTACCATGTACCAGCTTACCTTCACTTGCTTACTTTACTATGTTATCATCAGTTACTTCTGTCTAATACAGAATTTGATTTATGATCTTAGTATCATACTTTGCGACCAATTTAACACAGATCGTAATAGCGCAACAATTGATGATAAATCGATTAAAAGGTAGTTGTAAGATCCCACCTCATACAATGCACCGCCGATAGCAGGGCCGATGAGATAGCCAACTCCGATTACCATTTCCAGCGTACCCTGTCTCAACATGAACGTATTTTGTGTTTATGGACATATATTATGTCATATATTTGTATAATTTATATTTTATATAAGAGCTTATAGCATTAAAACACATTAACATTTTCTATTTCTTGGTTTTCCCCAAGATTGTAAGAATTTTCAAAACTATTTTTGAGAATTCACTTGTGTTTGTAGCATGAATGTAATTCAACATGAATATAAGCCTAATGCATGCTGTTGAAAGTTTGTTCGTCAACACATGCCAAAATACCGAGCTAACACAGAAATATCAAAAACGTCACTGCAACGGTTCACTAAAGTTTAAGAAACTTTTCAGACAACATCTTAAACCTTTGGGGATTATCTTGACTTTGAATGAAAATTAATTATTTTTTAATTGGGATTTTTGAGAAGCAAGGAAACATGATTTGTTTGAACACAAACACACGGAGTGTATCAACTGACATAGACTGTTCCAATCTTGTCTGGAAAGTTGTTTCCGGCAATGGCGAAGCTTGCTGTGGTGATTGATCCTGTTCCAAGCGCCTCTACAATCCTCACTGCGAAACATATAGCGATGAAGGGAACTCCTGGCGGCGACAAATCCAGCCAACTGTATTTCAACAGAGACAAGTGGGACAAGTGAACATAGGTCACACATTCTTTTGATTTGATTAATAATCTATCTAGTCTATACTTTTGCTGATATGCTAGGGACAAAATGACTTCCTCATATTGTCACTGTTTAAAGGGACACCGCGTCTAGGATAAAAATGAGTCTCATCTTTATCCTACTAAACTGATTAGAGGGTATGCTAACTAGTGCAGCTTCACTTCATTGTCTGCATGCAGTCGTTTTTATTACCAATTAAGTCAATTGTCTGAAATTCTATGTCTGTGACTTGTTAGCAGACATGTTAATCAACATATTGGTAGATACACATGATCTGATTTTTATTCTCGACGCGGTGTCCCTTTAAGTATTTAACAACAAATTGCAAATAATCTAAATTTCTATTAAAACAATTGTTTTTAAAATGCACATATACACATTTTATTGGATGAATGAGGTTTAAAAACAGTTGACATTATTAGTATCGGACACTTGTAAAGAACTTCTACTCTAAGGTTTACAAACTTCATGTATAGCATGCACATTCAACTGGTTCTGATTAACATTCAGTAAACATCTAAATAACTCAAAGGATGAAATAATGCATATTCAAAAGAAAAGTTGAATCATTTATGTATCTCTACGTCAGTATTTACTTTTGGGACACGTCTGCCAACAGGTGTTCAAGGAGAGTTAAGGCACAGGTGTTCGCTAGAAGTGTACATGTATGCATAATTCGCCTGTACATATAGATATCGCATATGTCACGGGAAGATGGTTTCGATGTATAATCATTTCGTTTGTAGCTTGGCCAAAACGAACCTATGATGCCAGCCCTCCATCAGTCTTTTGGTTGCATACAATCAAAAGAAAATTGTCCTGCTAGAATCCACGACGTCTAGGATTCCCTGATTACCCGATGGTAACCGTATTTAATTAACTCCATCATGACTTCGTTAATAACACTTACCCAAACATAACGTCGCAGCATCCAAACACACACAGTCCAGCAATGAAGAAGAACCGGGGACTGAATTGTGTAAGCTTGAAAAAAAAATTGATTTGATAAACATTAACTTCGATCTTAATATTGTTAATATTAATATTGTTTTTATGTTTCATTATGTTTTCATTGTTTATGATATGTCAATTTGACAACAAGTGTGCATTAACAAAAGTCATTACTGAGCTACATAGGTTGCAGTGAGAATATATATATGATAATTACAAAAAGCAATTGTCACTAAGGTGAAATAATTCCCCACCGCAAATTGTGACTTCAACAACAAAAACATGATGTCATGGTCACCAAAATCTAATCAGCCCTTCGTCTTCTCAGAAAAAAACAATGAGAACGATACGAAGAGAATTAAAGATCAAGTGAACGGCTCTTCAGACATCCCGCCGATAAGGGTTGAAGGTAAAACGTCAGTGTGACCTTGAAATGAAGATCATGGTCACAAAACTCGGGGAGAACGTTACTCTCACTTGGTTAACCATAATGGAGCGGTATTCATATAAGCTTAAAGTTTGTTTACCAATCCAATTCCTCGTGAAATAAATATGTTTAAGTAGTCCAGCAGTTCTTCAGCTATTCCGTTTCGGACGTCCATAAGCTGTCGAATATTATATCGCCCGCTTCGAACAACACGCGGCGGTTGATAATAAACGCTACATGCAAACAGTATACAAATTAAAAATAGGATGTGTTTTTAATAAATAGAAGAAAAAAAAGAAAACTAACATCGATGTAGATGTTAATGATGATCAGAATAATAGTCTTATTTTATTGAAATTTGGAAAATAAAAATCCAGGGTTACATTTGGGATAACACTAACTTCAATAGTACAAATTTTTTTACTTTTTCGGGCCGAGTCCCATGCGGGATTCGAAGCCACGCCCTCAGAGTAAGGCAACTATCGTCAGCACTGACCAGCAGCTTACCACACGACCATTTCGCCTCGACAAAAATCGAGGTCCAACAATCGATAGTTAAGCTAATTTTACATTCAGTATCCCTCTGATAGATCAATCAATCAAGTTTATTTCGTAGTTCAGGCCACATGGCCCATGATACAATTGTATATGAATAAATACATAGGTGTCACATGACCAATATTGTACTAGGACGATCTTTACCTGAATATTTTAAAGAGGTAAACAGATGTTAAATGAAGTATATTCACATTTTGTGAGTTAAATATTTGCTGTAATGCAATTCCGTGTTTAACAATATTTTTGAATGGACCGAAAATAATCATTACGAAATGGAGAATATCTTGGGCATATAAAGAAGACATGGTATTCATTTTCTACAGCATTGTTATCACAATGTAAACAGATCGAATCTTCATCAGATATATCATTGATTCTATTCTTGCGCTGGTGATTGACTCTAAAGTCGTGAAGGGAAATTCGAAATTTACACATTGATCTAATTAAGTCTCTATTTTCAAGTTTATGGATATATATTTCACAATGGAATAGATTCTTTATATAAGAATAATAATGTGTCAAATAAGATGACGATTTAATATTTTGTTTCCAAGATTGCATATACATAATTAACCAATCGTTAAAGTAAAGTGAAGATACAAAAATAGTGGCGTCACCAACATCTTGAACAATCTATACACAGCTAAAACCACTTGTAAATAACATCTCACGAACGGTAGAAACCCAATTAATTTGACCATTTTTATCTTGTAGCTTCATCATATCATATAGATGTATTGGGATACGGGAAGCATTCATTCGTAATAATTTATCCAATATTTTATAACTTTAATCTGTGTTTTATGAATGAACAGTATCGCCCAGTTTCCCCAAGAATTAATAGCTTTATTTGCTGCATATTTACCAACCCTATGAATTCTTTTTTAAAAACTTGTTTGTACTTTTTCTATAGTTTCTTGGTACTTGAATCCAGGCAGGCAGTGTGAAAATTAATATATTTATTATAATTCAATAAAATCAATACTGGTTCCATGACTTTACAAGCTTGCATGGCTAACGTTTCACATGCTTTTGTCTGTATAAGCCTGGATGAAAATACGATACCAAGGTACTTGTAATAAGATACAGTTTGAAGATTTATATTATTATAGGGTCATTTTCATGCTTGGATTTTACGCCACCATTTCGGAAAACATATATATTTTATTTTTCTATGTTAACACATTATCCCCATTACATACAATACTCACATAACACATTTAATTGTCGTTGTAAACCAATAATTGAGAATGAAATTAGAACAACATCATCTGCAAATAATATAAGCATCAAATCATCAATACTCTGATCAACACATATACCATAACTACAAGCTTTATACATTTCATGTACGAGTTCATTGATAAAAAAATATGAATTATACAGGGCTTAAAATACATCCTTGTTTCACCCCAGATGATGTATTGAAAGAAGATGTCGTATAGGTACCAATTTTAACAGATGCTTTTACAGAAGAATACATATGTTTTTTAGTACATTATATATTTTACCATGACATCCATTTTTAACAAGCAGATATAATAATTTTCTTCTATCAACAATGTCAAATGGTTTTTTAAAAATCTATAAATGCACAATAAAATCTGCCTTTATGTTTACTCAGGTATTTTGTACATACAGCCTGTAAAGTGAATAATTGATCTACAGTTGAATATTCTTGACGGAACCCAATTAATTCATTGACATTGACAAACCATATTCTTAAATCAATAATGGACGTGAATAACTAACCAGAGCAGTTCAAGAGAGATATGCCTCTGTAATTGTTTGGGTTTTGTCTGGACCCTGCTTTGAATAACGGGATTACCATACCAATATTCCAGCTATCCGGAAAAACACCATTATCCAAAACTTTGTTAAATAGTAAGAGAAGATAAGGTAAGAAGTACCGTCTTCATCAGATGCTTTGCTAGGTCTTAAATCACTAATACTGTCAAGTAACTATTGAAGGTAGTGTTATGACAAATTTAACCTTGTTATTTTTGTCCACTCTCTAAATGACATGTATTTCCAGATAGCAAAATATACTTCACATCAAAGACATGATACATTTCAGGAAGGATCACAATGCTTTTTAAGTGTGACAAATGCCACGCGATTAGTTATTGACGACTGACGTATTTATCTTAGTTTATTCGGGTTCTCACAAATCTTAAAACATGTATATTTGTTGGACCCCCGGAAAAGTTTTTTTTTCAAGATGGCGAAATCTCTTAATGATCATAACTCTGTAACCATTAACTCAAATGTGATGATCTTGGTGTCTATCCTAGGTTTTTTGGGGCAACGAAAACAATAAGATAATACAAAATGGTGTTTGTCTATTATGGAACACGAAACACAAATATGGCGTCAAACATGGCCACCGACACCTCCAAATGACCGCAAGTCCATACCTATTCACACAAATTTGATTTGATCTAGGTGTCTATTGCAACGTTTTTGGGGCAACTGTGAATGCCTGCAAATGTATTTCATGCGCACACAGGTTGTACTTTGCACCCACATTTCACCCACGACCCTTTTGGAACATTCACCCACAGTGGATACCAATGTTCTTCCTTTTGGTACCATCCAAATGCAAATATACACTTTACGTTTTCTTTTCTGGAAGTTGTGTCACGTCGTGTAAATGCATGGAGAAAATGAAGAGCTAGTACGCAATTGTCTCCAAACTCTTGATGAATGGCATTCACCCTATATAATGACTTTTTTGGTATAATTCTTGGCTTTACCAATGGATAACCAAACGTTTTATCTTTGGTTGATTTGTTATAGTTGAGATATTACTCCAAGATGAACCATGAACACGTCTGTTTCCACTTTGCTGACAAGAATGCGCCTTGATAAAAGCATCTTACATGGAGAACCAGTCACGTGCACTTTTTTACCTGCCTCAAAAGTGCTTGTTTTGACACACTTTAGCACTTCAAAACGTTTTTGTTTGTTGTTTGAGTCTTTGAGAACATAGAGAAATGCTGTGTTAGTTTCTTTTGTTTGGACACATATTATGCCTTGATCCTGTGTCTCTCTTTTCTCTGGTTGCAAACTTAAGACTTCTTTCTTGAAGTGGTACCTTACACTGTCTTTCCTTGAACAGTCAGTTAGTTGCCTTGATACCCAGGTTAGAAATGGGAGATCACTGTACTCTCCAAAGGATGACACATTACTCTTGGCAGTGAGTGGACAATTGATGCTCCATCAAACACTTTAGCACCTACTTGAAGAGTATCCTGGAGGTTTTCACGTAATCCAAAAGTTCAGATGTGCAAGTTGGAAGTCTGAAGTTTCCATGATGTTACAGAGCTAGTGTGATGGTGATGGTGATTTTCGAAATAGAAAATTGTGTCCAATCGGTTCGTCTGAATGGCAGTCGATGAACATTTGAGCGAATAGGTTGTCATCATCTTTGAGATTAATGAATTGGTACTTTTCCTTGGTCTCTACCTCACTGTGTGATCTCTTGAAAAGTAGACTTTTAGTACATGCTCTGGAACCTGCTTTGGTGTGGTAAGACAATGGTATTTTCGTGGAAACGACACTAGACGAGGTACATCATTTGAGTCTTACAAAACAGTAGTATGTTTCAAATGGACTGAATCAGAATTTAATGACCTACATGTATAGACTCCCCAGAATTTCACTTTATACTGTATAGATACCACACAGCATTACCGACATGATCGATTACATCTTGCAATTATTCTTTTTTCTTTGGCCTATGGCAGTGTTTTTTTGTAATGTGTTATACTATTGTTTAAACAAATGAACAAGATTTAAATAAAGACTGTTTACTTATTAGTATATAGTACAATTCCAAGCAGTGAAAGAGGTGTATTCATTAACATACAGTCATGACATTTTTGTAAGGCTTTATTATGCTAAATGAATGGGAAATATCATCCAGGGTAAGGCGCCACAAACCTATATGACGATTACGTCATTGTTGTAAATACTCGATTTCGGTATTTTAATATACACTACCTTTTCCGAACAAATCAAGTATGTCAAGTTCTTATGACACTCACAACTGAACGTTCTGAAACTCATTCTATGGACAAAGCTGGTTGTGCATTTGGTGATAGTGGATTGCTGAAGGTCATGGATTCATAATGATTAAACAGCTCAGTTATATTAAAAGTTGTCTTTATGTGTTCTTTGCTCCCAAAAACTGAGGCTGGACACCTATCATCATCAAATTTGTGTCAATGGTATGTACTTGCGGTCATTTGGAGGTGTCGGCGGCCATTGTTGACGCTGTATTGGAGTTTTGTGTTCCATAATAGACAAACACCATTTTTTATTATCTTAAAGTGTTCGTTGCCCCCAAAGATCATCACTTTGAGTTGATGGTTATAGAGTTATGATCATTAAAATCTTGAAAAATGTGTTGAGGGGTCCAACTTTGATAAACTTTTAGTATGTTAAGAAGTACACTTAACCTTACCATAATCAGTTGAGAAACCTTTTGTAGCAATATGTGTTGGTCTTTTGATCTTTTGACCTTACTTTAGTTGATTTCTCTGAAGAATACTCACCAGTTTCCCGAAGATGGGCGAGGCGAGGAAGATGACAAGCTCGGAGCAGCAGTAGATGAGACCAATGACGGTCTTGCTCACCCCTTTCTTCTCCGCCTTCGTAAACACAATACACACATGCATTTATGTTAGTAGAGCTGGACACAAACTGTTTACATTGTTCTCAAACTTTGAGTTACATTTAGGATGAGATTTATAATAGCGTATAGGCTCGCTTATATATAATAAGGATATTTCAGATTCTATTATCACCATTACAATGGCTTGATAGAATCACCACCATCAATCATCATCATCAACAATGTCCTTGTCATAATCTTGTTAAAACTAATTTGGGATAATGAAAATAATATAGTGTCGGTTAAAATATATTGAGAGATGATTTCAACGTTCAATATATATATGTCCCCTCAAATTTGACAATGATGATTGTTATGGATAAAGAGATGTCCCGAGTTCATAAGGTAAGGCTAATTGTCGCACCTCTGGTAATAAAATCACGAAATACTTTTATTTTCGTTTATTGTTTATTACTTATTGTTTTGCAATTTGAATTTCACATTGAAATTAAAAAACGTTTGGGTGTCGTATTGTATTCGATTTCTAATTGCACTAATTGTCATTATGACGCTGCATCATCAAGTCACAGATGTGACTGCCGTTCAGTAGGCATTGTTATTTCATCTGGACTTTAGATCAATAATGCTTGGTCATCATTGCTTATTGCTAGAACGACACATAAATCGTTGAAAAAATATTCAACACTATTACCTACGGCAAATGTCTACTTCTTGGTACGAGCGTATCTAATGCTCAGCTCCAAGTTTTACTTCCCTGATAACATTTACAACGTCCAAATCCGGTGAATTAGTTTAACTAAAATGCAAAATATTTCAATCCACGATCGACAAACATGCCTGAAACATAATTACGTCATGTGTCCAAGCCCATGCTGTTCCAAAACCAATTCGAAATATCGATTTTAGTAACCCATGTGTGTATGAACAGATATAACAATTAAAAGTAACATACATTGATGCATGAAATTATTTCTACTTCTTTAAAACACATATGCTTATCAAATATATTCGAAATCGAATTAATCTCGAAGCAGTGTTTTTGGTAGCCTTTCTTTTGGACTTCAGTTTATAAAACATTTAATAAACTTGTCATTCATCATCGCAAGTTCTAAAATACTTCACAAGAGACGGCAATGTTACCTCAATAGGGAAGAAAGGTGCAAGAAGAGACACACAGCTCCAAGAACACAGGTTGGCCACTGCAAGTACTAACAGTGTCATGTTCCTCCCCTTCCGTGGGCGCCCGACAAGCGGGCTCGTTTCAGTGGATTCCTCACTCGAGGTGGTTTGCATCGTGGAATCTAGATAGCTTCATTTTAAATTATATAAAATCATTGATTTTTAATTTGATTTCTCTTTTACAAATTATTTAGCTTACATGATGATTAATCAACGTTTATTAAACATAGTATTCTATCAACTCTAAAAATAACGCAATCGGATTTAGTTTGATCTCATTCTTTGATAGTTTAAACGAATTTTATAGTTTTAATTCAATTCCACAAAATGCCATAATGTAACGAAATGTAAGTCAAAGTGTGTAGAATGTTTGTACTCACAATCAATGGAATGATGTAAGATATCCTACTGCAACCATCAGTAGTCACAACCCCTAGGACATAATTCAAGTGCCTACATCCAAGGCATAAGGAGACGAAACGGGGAATGGCCCACAAGTCTGTTACTGCAATTGAGCTGTGGCATATGTTCAGATACTTTATACTTATTAATTACCCTCATTAGTGATTGTGTCGGCCGGCCATTAATACGTCACCTGTGTTGAATTTGTCTGTAATTGTTTTATTATAAGAAGTTAAGAAGAACACGAAAATACATTGCTTCAATTGAAATAGTCATAGCATCGTGTTCAGCGTGACTTAACTGATCTACAATATCCAAAAGAATATAGAAAACGAAATCTTCTAAAGAATCAGGGTGACAGTTGTTAAGATGTCCTGTCCACCGGAGGTGTGGTTTAGGTGGGTGCTGAACGAAATAGAACTCTGGATCCGTCACATGGACTCATATACTTTAATGAGGTATTACGTTTATAATTTCATTTTTCAAAGTTTGATATCTACTGCTTAACTACTATACACCACCTGAAGACACAGTTCGGTTTTGTATCTAAACTCAGCAAGAGGCATGTTGAATACACACACTTTAATGACTGAATACAGCTTTGTCACTTATTAGATGTCGATAACTGATAGATGGAACATAACGCCCCACACTGTATTGATGCCTATGTACATTAAGTCTGGTTAACAATATGCAATACATTATAATGCAGTCGTTTCTCACTTAAACAATTATTGCAACATGTGTTTTAAATGGTGGCAAAGCAACATGTTGATTGACTCGCATCATGGTGTAACTGGTTCATTTGAAACTTGCTATGTTATTACAACTTCAGAATATTTCCGATCTTCACCTCTAACGTGATATGATAAATAAAGAATACTAAACGATGTCCCGTTTGATAACATGTTTATTAAACGAGTGAATAGTTTGGTATTTTAACGAGCAAAAGCGAGTTAAATATCGATGCAATTCATGAGTTTCATAAACATGTTATTAAACGGGGCCGAGTTTAGTATTTGATTTATTACTCAATGATGTAAATAGCGCTGAATTGCAAGAAAATCGTTTTATGTGACGCTCAATTGCAAAAAGATCACCCGCTACTGAAGTCGCGCAGCTAGCATTGTGATGTCAACCAAAAACGACTATGACGTCACGCGCCAATTATGACGTTACAACAGCACACGGTAGTATCACACATGTGTGTAACCGACTCATTGTTATCTAATGAGTGATCTCACCACGGTTGAGTAATAAATAAAGAATACTAAACGACGTCTCGTTTGATAACATGTTTATGAAACGAGTGGATGGTTTGGTGTTTTAACGAGCGAAAGCGAGTTAAATACCAATGCCATTCACGAGTTTCATAAACATGTTATCAAACGGGACCGAGTTTAGTATTTTATTTATTACTCAATGATGTAAATAGCGCTGAATTGCAAGAAAATCGCTTTTAGTGACTCTTACTTGCAAAAAGGTCATCCGCTATTGCAGTCGCGCGGCTTACATTGTGACGTCAACTAAAAACGACTATGACGTCACGCGCCGATTATGACGTTACGGCAGCACGCGGTGGTATCACACATGTGTGTAACCAACTCATTGTTATCTAATGAGTGATCTCACCACGGTTGAGTAATACATATAGAATACTAAACTCGGTCTCGTTTGATAACATGTTTATTAAACGAGTGGATGGTTTGGTATTTTAACGAGCGAAAGCGAGTTACATACCGATGCCATTCACGAGTTTCATAAACATGTTATCAAACGGGACCGAGTTTAGTATTTTATTTATTACTCAATGCTGTAAATAGCGCTGAATGGCAAGAACATCGGTGTTAGTGACGCTAAGTTGCAAAAAGGTCGCCCGTCATTGGAGTCGCGCGAGCTAACATTGTGACGTCAACCAAAAACGACTATGACGTCACGCGCCAATTATGACGTTACAACAGCAAATGGTAGTATCACACATGTGTGTAACCAACTCATTGTTATCTAATGAATGATCTCACCACGGTTGAGTAATACAGCTATTTAACATAGCAGTGGCGGAATGATTTTAGATATAACAGATGTTTTATTGATTCATATGGTAGATTAGACCTTCCCTATATGACTGCACCCTTGGGGAAATTTTTCTATCAGCAAAATTCAATATGGCCGCTGATAAATCCTATTGAGCTACAGAGCCAATGACTCTATTTTGACTTCAGTCAAGTGGGACAAAACTGATAAGATCATGTTTTACAAATTAAAATGCTGTCTTTCTTTTAATCCATGAACTGCATGCTGTGCCCTCGTTGAAAGCTGCCTCTACTATGCACTGGTCATCTGTATCCTGTATGCTTAGGTTGATAAAGTCATTTTTATTTATTGATATATGAAAATACTTAATTATAATGATAGAATTAAAAATGGATCTGTTTATATATAACTACTTAGTTATGTAAATGTTTATTGCCATATGTCGTTCTCTCGTGCCATGTTATGGAAATAAAACAGACGTTTGTGAACTGACACGTGATTTATTTGTATGGATATCAATAAATACAGCATCACTCTAACATTGGACTTGAATGGTTTCTGGACGTAAATGTTCCATACACATGTTCCTTGTTCTGATCAACAGTTTGCAGGGGCAACCCTGAGGGACTGACTTCAATTTCACCTTTAATTCTACGGCTTTTGAAGAGAGTATACGCCATATATGGACAGAGAGCGATCACCTGAAACACGAATACAGTTTTTGAATAATAACACCTGAAGTAAATAACGATACTACTAATGCACTGTACTTGAAACAAATTTTCGAATCCTAAATTAACAGAGGCTGGATTTAATATACACATGAAAAACGTTTTAGAACTTCACATTATGCGGTGCTTATTACCATATACTAGTATGTATTTACGGTGTGTTCCAATTCTGCCTACATTCTCAATCTTCCTAACAACTTGTTACGGTCCGATGATCAGAGAGGTTACTGTGCTGACATATTCTACCTCTACAGAAATTGACTTTACCAAAATTATGTATTTACCGGTAAGAGGAGAATTCCTGATGCAACGACCAACACCCATCCAAAACCAAACTTCTCTGTGACGATGCCACCGACAGATGGGCCAATGAAGGTTCTGTGTTAAATACAAGTGATCGGATCGTTATTGTGTCAACATGGTTGGTATATTTATTAAAAATGAATGTAAAGACATCATCCTTGACATGATGTGCAAGTCCTTTTATTTCACCTGACATATATTTATTTCTCCGTCCCACAGCGCTTACCAGCTGTTTTTGTTGGAATTTCGAACGGTCAAAAGGTTCGAATTATATATGATACAGGTATTGAAGCTATCTATGAAAAAACAGTGAATGTCTTTTAAATGGCATTGCTTTAAAGGGGCAGTAGCACGTTTTTTCGCTCAAATAAGTTGATGAAATGTATTTGAAAAATAATTTAACCAATAGTGAAACATCCTTCTCTCTTCGGAAAATAAAGTTTAAAATGAGTGTACATGTTTCGGTAAAGCCATGGGAATCGTTTTTGTAAATACAAAATGATAAATTGTGTTCACAATAAAATGGCCGCCATGCAATTGTTGCTTTATACGCAACATAGTTTTTACCACTACAGATAATTGGTTTGTGTAATAAGATGTTTTACCCTCTAAAGTTAATTTAAATGACATAAACTATCATTATAAATGGGAAATTTAAAAAATTTTTTTTGCAAAAAACGTGCTACTGCCCCTTTAAACTCTCATGCTAAGTCCCACAATTCCTTCATCTCGTGCCAATCGTCTTCAAGGGTTGTTTGTTTATAACAGGGTTCAAGGGTGGATAATTTTAGTAAAAAATTTGCTGAAGAAAGCCCCAGGGAAAATATGTTTAACAACCCTTGATGACAGCGGATAGGAGAGAAAGGGTTACCCTTAAGCTTACCCAAGACAGATTGACGACTGTATTACGCCACCTGTCAGGCTGAACGTGCTTCTATCATCTTTAAAATCAAGCTTCCTGTGGGGAAGATGAAAAGACATTATGAAAGTACATGTAGGCCTGATTTGATATTAACATGTTACATTTATTTAAGAAAACGTTGTTGTCTTCGATACATCCAGCAAGTGAAAGCAAACATAATTTGACATTTGTTAATCATTATTATTCCTCAAAGTATTATTTAAGTATATGAATATTTATATTCTCTTCAAACAGAGGTTACTCCCTTCAGATTTCCGATCCTAACCTCTGTTCTACAATCGTCTAAATTCCAGTGCTCCAGCAAAATCCTCATACTGTATCCCTGCTTTTTAACCAATTAAAACTCATCTTTTAGCGGCCACGTCGACTGAGTGACTTCAAAGATCTAGGCATTTGACTCCTAAAAGTCTTGTTCATTAGCATATGTCCTTCGAATATGTCTTATGTAAATAACACAATGAAATATTTTTGGTATTTGTCCCTGATTTGGTCTTCTTTATTTATAATTATAAGCATGGTTATGATCAATAGTTTTTCCAAAATCAAATAGCATATTTCTAGGAAAACACATAAAGCGAGAAAACGTTCATCTAATATACATGTATACGTTTATCTGTTTGACGTGTCATTGGCAAATGTCATTTTTACAACGGAATCGCTGAAGACACAACTAGATTCAATTGCAACCAATCAGGACACTCCCTTTTGTTTACGATATCAAGCGAGTAACCTCTGTGGGAAGAGAATGGGATATGTACGGCTCGTGGTGGAATATTACACTTGGATAACACGTACTGTGAATACACCAGCGTGTCTATAAAGAAAAAATACTTAGGTGAATATATTAATTTAAATTTCACCTAGCTCCTTGCACGATGCATCTCATAGCACTAATGAGGATAGGCGCGATTGAGAGTCCAAACAGTCCAGAGGCAAGCACCGTGGACCACAGCGCTCTGGTAGACAATAAAACCGATACAATGTTATCACAAAATAAAAGGAAACCACATGACAATGTTACATCTGGAGAGCGTTATAGTAAAGATGGTAAAGAGACGTACGGTTTGATGAATGTAAAGAATGGAGCTGGTCCGAAGAACAGCGCACACACAGACGCGCACACCATGGCAACTGTCATCAGGGGCACCATCGGCAACTGTCAGATACACATATACTCGTAACCTTAATGTTTTGATTTAAACATATTTATTCATTTGAAAGGATTGAGTACAAGTTATCCAACTTAGTGAAACCCTCTCCTAATAATTAGGTTCCTATCTTCATTTGATTTAAGTTATCAAGTATTATTTATAAAGCTTTCCCGGGATGTTTAACGGGGATGTATGACAAATACCAACTAAAGTTGTTCTGGTTCGGTTATCACACATGAACAAGTGAATCGACCGATAACATGTTAACATTAAGTAATGTTTACAAACTGAATAACGTATTTAGTTTGAACACATTGCTTGGAGTACATGTACTATGCGGGGAGTAGGCCAAAGGTCTCCAGCGTTATGGCAATAAACTGTATTCACGAGTTTATAGACCATTCGGGGACCTGGTCATTAATTACTACATAATGACGATGTCGTGCTAGGAGGAGGTTTTTTTTAGATATTGCAAAAACACTGGTGATATACGTATACCCACGTTTCTATCAAGCAGGCAGCCCCAGATGGGCGTGGTGGCGGAATAGGTGAATGGAGGAATGATGAAGTAGAAACCAATTAGACTCTGCTTCACCCCGAACTGTGGAGAATATCAAAAAAGTGTATTATTCTTTATGATAAACCAGATGTTCAATATATGCAATATATTCATGCCAAAATATTGATAAATTAAACTGTTAAAAGTTTTTAATCTGAGACATACTAATTTAAAAAAGGTTTCATTTCAAATATAAAATTAGGAAATCTTCATCAGTCTCACCATCAGTGAGAGACTGGCGAAGAATGCATGGTCATAATTTAACCAAGTAAGAAATGAAGCCAACGATTTCCAGAAAAAAAGCATGGTTACCTGTTTCCCCTATAACAGTATCGTTACCTGTGTTACGTGTTTCCCCAATAACATTATCTTTACCTGTGTTACGTGTTTCCTCTATAACAGTATTGTAACCTGTGTTACGTGTTTCCCCAATAACAGTATTGTTGCCTGTGTTACGTGTTTCCCAAATAACAGTTTTGTTACCTGTATTACGTGTTTCCCAGTAACGGTAATTGTTATCTGTGTAACGTGTTTCCCCAATAACAGTAATTGTTGCCTGTGTTACGTGTTTCCCAAATAACAGTAATTGTTACTATGGTTACGTGTTTCGCCTATAACAGTATTGTTACCTGTGTTACGTGTACGTGTTTCCCCAATAACAGTTATTGATACTTGTGCTACGTGTTTCCCCAATAACAGTATTGTTACCTGTGTTACGTGTTTCCCTAATAACAGTAATTGTTACCTATGTTACGTGTTTCCCCTATAACAGTATTGTTACCTGTGTTACGTGTAAGTGTTTCCCCATTAACAGTATCGTTACATGTTTTAAATGTTTCCTCCCTATAATAGCATTGTCACCTATGTTCACAATAGTGTTACCTGAGTTAGGTGTTGGGCATACACGGGCACATATATAGTGATACTGGAGAGAGCGGCCAGGCTACACACACACCCATACCACACCAGAGGACTTCGGAACAACTGTAGCATAGACGGGCCTGATCCGCCTGACTTGCCTGGAATGTAGAAATTCACAATGAGATCACATTTTAAAATGATATATAATAATGATGCTTTCTCCCCCAAAGAAACTACTCAAGTCCTTTCTTCCCACGTAAACTATATTACAATTGGGCCATATTTCTCAAAGTAGCGATATATTATTTGTATCCAATCAACTATATTTTGATATCTCAGATTGATCCCATTCTTCTCTGGAACCGATTGCTCAGCGTCGATGATTTATAACACGTCAGGATTGAAGGATCAGAAGAAATAACTGGGAATTAAAGAGGTCACGTAGGCAGAAATGACTTGAAATGGTTTTACGAAGAGTTATTCGATATTGAAGATAATGCTAAGTGGCCACTCTAAAAACAACTGTTAAACATTAAATGATTTGAAAACTGCTATTAAAACTCATCTTTAAAGATGTGACACTTTTCACAAATGAACAGAAAGAGCTGCCCCTGCACAAGGTGAGATGGTACACAGTGCATACATACATACGTGGTCCTGTGATGGTAAGATGGCACAGGAGACAATGGCACAGAGGACAACACACCCACCCAGTACCCAGAAGGGCAGACCGAACCCGCCAACCTGTACAGAAACAGATACTGTATTGTATGGCGAGGAAACAATACAGAACAGGGGCCAGGGTATGGTTAATACAACGTTCAACGCGTTGGGACACTTTCGAGATCAAGAGTAGAGTTCGAGAATACATTGTGTGACGGTAAATTGTCATGGAATATGGTAAGTTTTCATCGACATCTTTCATCTTTGGACATTTGAAGTGATTCTCACAGGTTTGTTTATCAAAGTAATTGTAGCACTTCTTTATACATATGTTGAAACTATAAAAGGAGTGCTGATGCAATATTTTATTTACGACATGAGTGCCTTATTGTTAATACATGTATATCCCAAGCGAGAACGAGGGATATACATATCAATTATTAGGCACGAGGGTAGTAAACCGTTACATGTAATGAGATGGACACGGCCACAATGGTCTGTTTATTACCGAAAAGTTGGGTTTGGGAAAATGCACCATAATGTACTTTTAAGCATAGGCTGTCAATCCATCATCACCATTTGGACCGTAATGCAAAAGAAGCATGACGCTCGCCTATACCATAGTGTAAAGGACATCATGAATCAACGACAGTGATATCCTTCCCAAGAGCATCGTATGGCAATATATGAAGCCGACAGTTTATCAATCGTTGACACAATACACATCTATCGCCGCTGGCTGGTTATCACACTGTTACCATAGCTTTAAGAAACCGAAGCCTGGATCGCATCCTCGGTAAGCAAAGTCAAACGTTCCGATACAAGTTCAAGTTTCATACTGCCTTTCACCGCCTCTTTCAGGTTGAGCGTACCTACGAAATCATAACGCGCTGAACCAAAATTTCATAGTGTACGCTGCTACGCTCACACAGAAAAGTTGCAGCAAAGCTTACATTGACCAGTGATAGAGTCTAACGCGAGTTATGAGTTTAGTTTTATTTGGACACTGAAAGGTAATATGCATCCGTCACAGAGTGACAGGAAGACTTCACCTGGTAGAAAGCTCCGCCTAGTGTGGGCCCGATGAGGAACCCGACTCCTGATACCATCTCCAGCACACCCTGAAGAGTATAACGAGTAATGGAATCTACATCATCGAGGTTATCTAGGACAAATGGATTGCCATAAGTATGCAACTAATAAAAACTCTGTAGTTGAAATGACAATAAAACGAATACACGTGTTACTTTAAAATCTCTGAAGAGTATTAAAGAGAGGGTTCAATCGGGGTCCTTTTTTTGTGGAAACGAAATTCGAGAGAACATTCACACATATATATACGTTTTATTATTTTTAAAAAAAATGGCGGACAATCGGCGATAGAACTCGCACTTTAACAAGTAAAACGCAACGTCAGATATACATATGTATCTTGTATGGTCCAATCAACAAATCATATTGGACCATATCTAAACACGTGCTATATATCAAAGAACGAAGGTATAGATACGACCATGCACGTACATAAACTGTTCCAATGCGATCAGGGAAGTTCATGCCAACGATGGCGAAGCTGGCTGTGATGAGAGAAGCTGATCCAAGCGCCTGTACAATCCTCACAGCGAAACACAAGGCGATGAACGGTGCTCCAGGAGGCGACATATTCAACAAACTGCAACAGAACCGTGTTGTAGGATGTATTCCGTCAACCACTCGCCCTTAGACATCGAGATGGCAGCTGACTATTTGCTATTAAAAACTCTGCCGCTACTCTCTGGAATGCTCTACCTGTTTGCCCATCTTTGGAATGTTTTAAAGAAATTTGAAGAACTTTGAAAACAAATATTACTCAGAGAGACATTATAGTCTGGGAGCCAAGTCCAGATATTTATTTTCCGCTAAACAATTAGAGTAGAGGCTGCCAACATAGTTTAAAATGTTCATTGGATGCTGTGCATCGATAAAAAATATGTTGGCACCCTAGGAATACTCAAATTATTTTTCAGCAGGTCTTCAAAGTTTACCACTGACGCTTCCAATTTACTATGAGAATTGTAAATAGTTGTTAGGAAGACACAGGAGGAGTTATCTCCCCTGCCAGCATCCACCTTGTAATGGCTGAGTAAACACTGAGCTGTCAGTTCACCTTCCACTTCATTATGGCCTTTGGAGCTATGTAAACATGGATTTTGGATCGCTACAATTGTAAGTATGATATTTTTTTATTGATTTACTTCAATTGAAGACAAGTGGTTCGCAATTTAAGTATATTGAATTTTTTTCTAGAACTTGTCAGCAAGGTGACCTATCATTACAATGTCATCAAACATGATCTTGTGCAAATACACTATGGATAGATTTGCAGCATACACAATATATCAAATTTGCATTAAATTAATAATGATGTATATTGCATTGGCATATTTTTTCAAATGCACTTATATTTGGTGGATTTTGGAATTTGATAATGCTGTAAAATGTGTGTTTTTCAGGCTTGTGACAGTTAATATGAACTACATATTTGTTGTTTCTGTTCTTTGCAGTAATTATTTAAAGCTCATACTTTATCATTTTTGGATAAGTAGATCTATAGCCTTGCAGTTTGGATGAAAATATTTGGATTGCATATAGATCTAAGCCACAGTCCTTGTCAGCTGATTTCTGCCTGATACTACTTTCCTTTAACTATTTTGATATCTTCAAGTCGTCTACTGATTACTTTTTTATTAATGTGTTTTACGCCTTAATTTCTAATTTTAGCAAGTTAATTATTTTCAAAGTGAAGAAAATGAAAACAAAATTATCATTTGCTTATTTTAGCAATGAAAGTATGGTATACTCGTTAAAAACTAAATTATTTATGGCTTTCAAAGTAACTTTTTAAATCTTGATTTTATAATTTTAAAGACATAAATTGTGATGAAAAAGTCATAACTGATTTAAAGGGCACCACTTCAAAAGGCGTTATCTTCAGGCTAATTATCAATGAGTATATGATCATGTATACAATATGTTTATTTGTATTATATTGTATTGGTGAGGTATTCAGAAAAGTTTACCCTTGATTGTTTACAAAACCAAATTAATTTTATTTGAATATAAAGATATATGTTTAAACCATGCATGTATTTTATTTGCAGCTTTTCATGATGAATTCCTACTTCCAACCGCTTTGATAATGACTACTTGCCACAAGTGCCCTAGCTAAGGTAGATACGTGTATAACGTTTTGTTACATAAACATTAGCATGATAAAATTGTAATATTGTAAGGTATTTTTGTGAATGATATACTTATATTACCCATATGGGTGAGGAAACACAGGTGATTACTTTTGTGATATTTGCACACTGTGCATTCGAGTGATTCTCAACGTTGATTGGTCGGTTATACCGTGGAAGAATGACTGTGACGTAATGAAACAATGGTTTGACGTAGCAAATTATCTTATGACGTCACAATGTTACCGTCACGGCGCGGGTCCTTCACAGCGGCAGTCAAACATAGAAATGTGAAAATCAAGCGTATTTGTTCATTTTTATTAAATAATGGGTAATATACTCAGTCTCGTGACTGAACATTATTTCAACTCGTGCATATTTCCAGTAATCATTCATACCTCGTTGATTATTCTCTAATTAGTTCCTAAAGTTATTGTTCAAACATGTTTGTGTAGTTAAATGCTAGTACCAAGCAGACTTTTTCAATGTATATATTATATTTGCAGCTATTCATGAGGAACTCCCCCTCTCAACTGTGATGACGACTACCTGCTATAGATAGCTTTGAAGTAGGTTTATATACATTTGCATTTTATGATATTGTTTTTAGTTATCATATGTGAAAAAAATACTGCAGTCTAACCAATAACATCAGTTGTTTTATGGTTTAATAAGTAAAAACTAGTTAGTCTATATGAAATGTTAAAAACCAGGTTGACTTTTTGTAATTCATAGTTTGTTGATAAATTTGGCAACGCTTTAATGAAGGATTACATTTTGCAAAATAGGGATGCAATAAATTATAGCAATATTTCACACACAAATGCAGCAAGTTAACCATGCTCACTTTTCATTTTAGGAGATGCATGGAACCAACATGGAACCAACATCTATCCTTCAACGAAGTAGGAACAGGGATCCTGATTGGACAAAGTGTTTTATTTGTCAACATTATTATCCACCAGGGCACAAGCTTAATGTTCCAACACATAATGCTACGAAAGATGGGATAGATAGGATGGTAGATGATGCTTGTGAACGCTTAAAATATCATGATGTGCAGTATATTGATGTATGTGAATATATTGAACAGTACAGTGCAGGACTTCCTGGGGACGTCATGTGGTACCGATCATGCTACTCCTATTCCACGAATGCAACTACCACAGGATTGAAAGCCCGATATGCCAAACAAGCAACAGTGACGGAGACGATGAAAACAGAAACACCCTGGAGCTCTCGAAGTGTCACACCAAGAATGGATTGGAATAGTTGTATTTTTTGTCAAGAAGATAGTCCAGCAAATCTCCACAACATTCACTGTATCTGACAAAATCAAGTCGTTGGCTTGTCAATATCCTATCATGAAATGTCGCCGTGCAAGTACCCATGACGGGATTGCTGCCGAAGGTAAATACCCTCACATGCTATGCACATTTTCTCCGGAATCATAGTAAAGATACCCTTGATGAATATGACCCAAGGGCAGAATGCTTCCTCACAGTCATGAAAGAGCTGCGCTGTGGACTGGCCAGAGGATTTATATTTTCCCTCCAAACAGTATGGAGCAGATATTGTGAGAAGCTTGCTGAACTTTCTTGTGAACCTGGAGTTTATCACAGTAACAAATTTAAGGATAAAATCCAATCACATCTTGGAGAGGAAGTTCAGATCGTCCAACCACTCAACAAGAATGAATCTTTGTTACTGTTCCCTGCAGTTCCAACAGATGTGGCACTTAACATCATCCATGAAAACACACAGAAATGTTCAATGTTGCTGTGAAGATAAAAGCCGACATTGAAGAAACAGAAGGATCTGTAGGTTCCTTGACTCAGAAGAGTGCACAGAAAACTGTTCCCCACAGCATGTACATCCTTCTCAAATTACTGTGTGGAGATACACATGAAAGTGCCATTGTTGAAGGAAACCATGTGGAAAACAACTCTACCAGCACAAAGATACTGAGCATCGCCCAGGATAATGTATTTCTCACGTCCAGTGGTCGAAAGCTTACTCCAAAACATATTGGACTAGGACATACTGTACACCAAGCAACACGCTCTAAGGAATTAGTACAACTCCCTCATGCTGCAGGTCACTATAACAGCTATGATACAGTTCTCAGATTGGATACAGCAATTGCCGTAGACACCCTCTCTCGCTATGAAGAACATGCCCAGACTGTCGTGCCAAGATGTTTCTCTAAAGTACCATAATCGGCATTGCCAGGATACATTCGCTTTGCAAATGATAACATTGACATTAATGCGGAAACACTGGATGGAAAAAGGACTTTCCATGCAAGGCAAACTGCAGCTTTCTGGCGGAATATTGACACCTTATCAAGTACCTATGAGGGAATTCCAGTTAACCTCACTAAGTTCAAGTGCCACAATCTTTCACAGATATGAAGACAGCCAACATGCAAGCCCCAAAGCTTGAAGCATTTCAACATACTGCTGAAAAGGAATGATACAATCCCCATAATAGTGAATGACACTTGCCATGAGAATCATGCAGAGATGGTCATAACATGTTATTCATAAACCTGATTCATATTCTTCTCATTTCAAAATTTCTCCAGGTCAAAATATCATGAAATGATTCTGATCAAACTTTTGACCTTTAAAAGACCTTTAAATGACCTTGAAAGTTAATTGTCTTATTGTCCATATTTATTAAATAAATCAACAATGTTATATCATCTTAATGTTCGTAAGAGATGTGAACATGTGTATTTGTTTTGTTCCAGTAGTGAGAAAAACACTTTGTGAGAAAACATTATGAAATGACTCTGATCGGACTGTTGACCTTGACATGACCTTGAAAATCAGGGTTCAAAATGCCAAGATTTATCAAATCAATCAACTATGTTATCATATCTAAATGTAAATACAAGATGTCAACATGTCTGTTTGTTTTGTTCAAGTACTGTTGTGAGAACAACTTTTTTTATGAGAAAATTTGTAATTATACTGATCGCACTTTTGACTTTGCCTTGACATTGAAGGTCATTTGTCAACATTTATTAATTGAATCAACAATGTTATAGTATCAACTCTTTGATATAAGATGTGAAACATGTATGATCTTTTTGTTCAGGTTGTGTGAAAAATGTTTTACTGGCAGAGATATCATGAAATTACACAATCTGACCTTTTGACCTTGACATGCCCTTGAAGGTCATTTGTGAAAGTGCCAACATATGTGAAATGAATAAACATTGTTAAAACATTAAAACTTTTGATACAGAATGTGATTCATGTCTGTTATTTTTGTTCAGGTACTAAGGAAAACTTTTTGGACGAAAATATCTTAAAATTTCAGTGATCTGACATTTGACCTTGACATGACCTTGAAGGTCATTTGTCAAAGTGCCAACATGTATGAAATGAATAAACAATGTTAGTACTATAACATTTAAACACCAAAACACTTCTACTAAAAATGTTTAGCGGAATTGATTTCTAGCCCTCTTTTCATGAATGGCTCCCAGACTATTAAATTTATCATCATTGACTTGTAGAGCGCTTTGAGTATATGACCTGTAGATAAGGCACTACATGTATATAACTAATACTCATTTATGTCCGTGTATCTGTTTATTTACCGGTATGTCCAATGGTGTGATAAGGTGATTCTATTTATATCGTTTCGAAACACGTGTCCAGTGTCCAGTGTCCACAAAAATAAAGAATTAAATATTTCAGTTTTAAACGTGTTATAATATAACACTTTCGCAAACAAAGGGAATATGTTCAATTCATTAATATGTATTTGATATAATCCATTTACCCAAACAGAAAGGTACAGCATCCGAACACATAGAGCCCCGTGATGTAGAAGAAGCGAGTCCCTGACGTGGATACCTGTAATATGACCAGACGAAAAATAGAACTTTGTAACATTTCTTGAACATACAGATAATACATATAAACGCAAACATCCACTGTATATCTGTACATGGCTATGTCGATACAATTACTGACAGTTAACATTTAGTTATTTGAATACATAGTGTCACTGAATGAAAAGGGTTGTTTCATGTACCTCAGTTCTCATTACGTCATACTCTGCATGGCCATGAGCCGTGCTTCAAATTATCGGCACTGATCATGACGTCATACACTACATGTATACTTTGAATATATATATTATATTTTAGGAGATCATGAATGGCACTTTTGGTGTGATTAATGTGTCAAAAAATCGTCCAGGACCAACGTTTAAGGGTAATTATTTTGTAAAACCATTTCTGAAATAAATAAAGTGAAATTTTGTCACCTAAAATCACACAGTGACGCTATATAATTGTCACTAGCAATTTAACAAACCATTCTATGCATGATTACCCAATTGGATTGCCCCAGTGCGATAAAACACTTTTTACTCCAATGAGAAACTAACAAGGGGTACATACGTAACACACGTAAACATTACATAATTTTCAATCCCGCACGAAATAACCCTTTCTCTTCCCACAAAGGTTACTTCCTTCATATGTCCGACCCTAATCCCTGTTCTACTAGGGCTGGATTCCCGGGCATAAAAAGGAGAATCCTGATTGGTTGCATTTGAATTTATAATTAGTTGTAATGTTGTAAAAGCGACATTTGTCCCATAATTCTAAAATAAGCGCACGACAAACGTGTTTTTGTTTATGTATTCCTCAAAATATGTTAATTAACAATACCATTTAGATTCAAATGCTAAGATCTTTGAAGTCACTCGGTCGACACAGCCGCTGAAAGACGAGTTTTCATGTGGTAAGAAGCAGGAATACAGTTTGAGGTTCCCCTTTTCCTCGCAAGGGAAATTTGCTGGAGCAAAGAAATCCAGTCCCAGTACTAGTAGAACAGAGGTTAGGATCGGAAAACTGAAGGGAGTGACTGGGAGTCAGCTCTGTGGGAAGAGATTAGAAATAACCTACATCGGTTTACATTATGTATATGACATTAGTACCAGATATCCGAAGCAAGGCGAGGCGACCAACATGACAAGCTCGGAACAACTGTAGATGAAGCCGACCACTGTCTGACTCGCTCCCTTCCTCTCCGCCTGGTCCAACACAGCAAGAAGTGAATGTGTAACTCCTTTAAACAAGATATCTAGAGTAAAGTCCTACAGTTTCGTCCAGTCCTGATATTTCCTTCCACTTTTCAAATAAAGGCGAATGTACAGCCTGTCATATACCTTCACAGCGTTGTCTTGTTAGTTAGTTTTCTTACTAATACTAGCAGTCACGTGATATTAGTCAAATGATATTTACAGCAATGTTGAATGGTTGATACAACGTGACGACGCCCGGGAGACTTGAAAACGACATGGACGAGGTGGACGAAATTATAATACATAGTCTCAGATATTTAAATCTGCGTGGACGAACTTACGAGATTGATGGACGAAATAACAAGATGCACGCCCTTGCGTTTGTAAACGCTATTTCATTCATAAGAGTTATACCCCTTAGAATATCAGCCCCGGGCTGACTGTTGACCGAGAAGTGGTGCCGAGAGAGGCCAGTGAGGGTTAGAATTCCGGAGAGCGAGTTCAGCCGTTAGAGTGGACGAAATTTGAGGACTTTACTCTACATATATTAATTGAGAAGTTTGTAATAGTTTGGAGGTTGCGGTTCAGTATATCACCGGTGATTTGAATAAGAACTGAGATGGTTTGTTTTAACGTTTTGCGATCTAAGAAAACAATTTGAATCATACATGCAGATAGGCTATAATATGAAAGTGGGATCATGATGTTATGCTAAAGTTACTTTCTAGCTGGTCCTTAGAGCACAGTCAAATGCTTTCGTCCAATCATATGATTGTATTGTAGTCACGTGGAGTACATTTATATCCCGATACATCATGTACGGTTGTCTGGTTGCGTTCGGGTATCATGCTAAAAAAAACTATTTCACACACTTCCATAAAAAAACAACAAACAATGTCAACTGATTGTTTTATTTATGTGGATAATACACAATTAAACACGTATTACATTGACAAATGATCTACTGTTTCCTTTCCGAAAAGAAATAGTCGCTTTCGTCGATCGGGGTCTTCTATGTTAATGAGCTTGATATTCCTAAAAGAAGAATAAAAGTATGTAAATAAAGCATGTACATTGTAATGTGAGGTCAATTGTGATTTTTCAAGTGTGTTTCATTCATATCACGAGTAAATGAAACAATGACAATCATCAAACCATGTTACCAATGTTTTATATATTTTCAACCACGATATAAAAAATAATTTTCAGAAGTTATACAGAACGACATAAAAACTGAGAAGCAACTGAAATAAAATTACCTTCTTGTAGTCTTAGAGGATGGAGGCTGCAGGGTCGTCTCACTGAAACCCCTGTATCGTCACACAGCGTCCGAGCGATCCTTTCCCATAGACAGCTCGAGTATTATTTCGTTGCTGCAATAACCTGAAATAATGTATATGCAATATAGACGGGATGCATAATAGCATAATATTATGCAACAATAGATATTACAATTCGCATATTGATAAAAACAGCTCAACAAACAACTTAACGTGATGGAAAAATATTTGAAAAAAAATTTAAACCAATTTAATGAAAACTAGTTTGAATATAAAAAATACACATTTTAAAAAGTAAGAAATAACAAAGTAAAGTTACCTTTCCTGAATGAATAGTGTAGCTTGTCCTTGTACTGTCCATGATGAAGCCATTGTGTGAATTGATTCATTCTAAAAACCACTCAGTCTTTACAGGCAATGAAATGTATTACTGCTCAATGTTGCTGAATAAAAACGTGCTTAAATCATGCATGTTCGTGATTCAAGCACGACGCTTATGCTGTAGCATGACTCGTACGCTTTATATAAAATGTACGCCTCATGCACCTCGGACAATTTAAGAAATTCAGCGCTCACAGTGCTGATGATGACGTCAATGTCCCTAACATATGATATCAAAATGAGAAATGTCAATGTTTTGCATGTTGTGTTCGATAGAATGTTTCCCAAATTTGTTGACAATTCATTTGAAATATATTCTTTTTAAGACATTTTCTTGACGACTCAAGCATTTGACTGTGCTCTAAGATAGATAGAGAACTCGTAGCAGTACATTATCGGGATATAAATGGACGGGTTTGAGAGGGTTAGGCTCGGCTGACGCCTCGACAAACCCTCTCAAACCCGTATATTTATATCCCGATAATGTACTGCTACTCGTCCTCTATCTATTACAAAGATGTTGCAATTGCTAGTAATCATAATAAAGAGTATACAAATTCACAAAACTGAATCTGGAAACTTTCTGCTGGTAGGTCTTATGTTTGGTGAATAACAAATAAAATAGTCGTGAATGGCAAGCTATTGATACGTGCATCTAATTCGCTGTCTCTCCTCAGGTACCGAACCATCCACTCATTCACACATATGTTATCACACAGGAGGTCATTTAATATCTTTATGTATGCTAATAATATGTATACGACGCAATAAGAAGCACGTACCTCTAGGGGGAAGAAGGGAGCAATGAGAGAGATACAGCACCAAACACACAGGTTGGAGACAGATATGACCACCAGGCTCAGTTTCCGCTTGGTTTCCGACTTCTTCTTGATAAGTCCTTCTGTCTCATCATTCGTCTCTTCTGTGGCTTTCATTGCTTGAAGACTCGGCTAAACTTCTTCCTCGTCGATAAACAATCTGCGACAAACGTGTAACTAACGTTTGACAGTTATCTTAAAACCGGCCTCACTTATCGATGACATAATGTAAGACAACAAACTGTTGTTCTTCAAGTGAACAGTGAACAAGTGAACACGCATTCGACGCCTTAAAATATACAACGTTGCGAAACAATACATCAACGTGAATCTTGCGTGTTATATACTCTACTAATTACTGAAACAAAGCTAATGAATACTAACAGCAGGTGGATCTGACTTGAACATGTTTAAAAAAAAGGTAAAGATTTATATTCTCACTTTATAATAATGTAGAAGAGTTATATCACACATACCATTGAGGACCAGTCGACCTCTGTCGTTGTCCGCTTACTAAAAAAAATCGGAAGTTTTTTCCACTCCATATGGTGTTGTTTAACATCAGGTAACAGCTTTGAATAAATATAACGCTGACAAAATAATTATCAGTATTTTCCCCGTGTTCAATTGGAAGTGTATGATACTATGCATGCATATATTAAGTTATACCGAATTATGCTAAAATGTTTCATAGTTGACCGGCTCATACTACTGATACCGAATATACATGCAATACTGGTTTTACAATTGTAGAAGACTATATGGATTCCATGACAGCTTTATTGACTAAAATAATATTATACATACGATTTATCATAAGCAAAATTAATAATTACCGATGAAATTTATTTGAAGATGTTTTTATTCAAACTTGAATATAATGAAGAAGAGTGCAGCTTGTATAACCAAACGAAATGGAAACAATACCCCTGTTATTTTCAGTTAATATATAGAGAATCTCATCCAAGTGTCTTCTGATATCAAATATATTAACACGAGTTGATTAAAGTTACAAATATCCGAGGCTTGCCGAGGATATTTTTACTTTAATCAACGAGTGTATATATATTTGATATCAGAAGACACGAGGGTGAGATTTTATTTATCATTTAAAATCATTCTACAACAAATATTAGCCAAATACTGACATATCTGAAACACAAAACTGCCATTTAGCTTCTTCAGCAGTGATCTCAGTGAGGTCATAGCATTGTGACGTCATAAGCATTATGGCATCATAGCATTGTTACGTCATCACCATTGTGACGTCATAGCATTGTCAGCAGTGTTCAAGTGATGCCAAAGCTTTGTGATGTCATTAACTGATGATGTAATAGGATTATGACGATTTGATTGTAGCGATATCTACAATGTAGATATCGCTTGTAGATATCGCTTGCTCTCACACAAGCGATATCTTCTGTGGGAGCCAGTTTTGGATGATAAATTGTCATAACATGTCTGTCTGTCTGACTTGTATTCATGTACTATCAGGAATAACGACATACATTGTACACGGAAGAACAAGCCGTATACGTAAATGACTAGAAATACATGTCATATAGACAGTGTGAACATTGAACGTTGTTATATAAATTTTATATCACACTAACTGCAATAGCACACATTCCTGATGTATTTTTTTGGATGGGTCCCTTGCGGGATTCGAACCCATGCGCACCCTCAGACTGTACCAACAGCTTACCCATTCAGCTACTTTGGGTTCGAATCCCGCAAGAGTTCAGACTCGTCCGGAAAAAAAGTACAATAATTTGAACTAGTGCAGACAGTGCGCTCACAAACATAATATACTGACTATCCTACATGTAGTTTCTCGCATGTGTCTATACGTGGAATCTGGATTGAACAAATCAAGTAATTTAACCAATTTAAGTCTAGTTCTAGCAAAAAATATGCGGGAAAATAGATTATTCGATAAAATAAATTCTCAAATTCATGTACACGCCTGTAAACGCTTGTTTGCGTTATGAATAATTTATTCAGCCACGCGAAAGTAGCAGTTGTAACTCATGTTCAAAAGTGTTCATCCATAAAGCGTGTTCATGTTTGTAGTATGTTGAGTGTGAACGTGAATATCAAGGATGAAATGGAACAGCGGAGGAATGGTAAAACATCATCTGTTACACTTATACAACTAGTTTCCGACGACGCCTATAGATCAACAACTGCCATTTTTAGCGACAAGAAAATCGGATTTTTCATTATCTATTTATATTGAAGCGAACATTTAAAATGAAATTGAACTTTATATATATATACATGATTTTCAGTGAAATTCCATATTATATCAGTGAAATATAGCTGTCATCAGTCCATAGTAGTGAGAATGTTTATTTTCACTAAATACAGTGAAACTATTCATGTTATAAACTACTCAAAGGTAAAGTTCAATATTTTAACGTCAGAAAACAATGGTTTGACGTCACGAATCATTATGACGTCACAGTGTTACTGGGTGACGGACTTTTTTTTAGCGGTCACTCAACATAACGATGTCGCTGTTTTTCTTGATACTATTCTAGACAAAACTTTCTTGAGGTAGACACAGTATGTATTTTCTCTCGTAGCTGAGCAAGTCGTGAAATTATTATATGACGAGCAATGAAATACTGGGCTTTATCAGTGAAATAAACAGTCTATCAAGCTACAATGAACATAACTTATATTTTCAATAAATTCAATACTGGTCAGCGAAGCGATGTGATAAACGTTTGAATATCTCTCATCGTGACTTTGGTGTAGCGATTAAAGTATATCTTTACTAGTTATTTGTTGCAGATACATATTAGTACACATGTCTTTATTAAAAGACGAGCTTTGTTCTGATAATGGTTTGAGAGTTTATAGTTTTAATACTACGATATGTATAATTATAACATTGTCACAGTCCCAACATATGTATCGAAACGTGAATTCGAAACAGTTATCCGTATACATGTACCTTTTGTCTACCTTCCACGCATGGACATGCAATAATAGAAAAAATACATCAACGTATTGCGTATTTTCGACTGTTTTTATTATTGGTTCAGATTACAGGGGTCTCATTTTAGGAGGTTACGTCTAAAATACGAACGGAGTAAACTCTTTTTGATGAGACCGCATTGGTGTCTGATTTTTTTAAGTTCAGCTTTGACAAGCTCATTCAATAGTCGAAAAATTAATGAAACTTTCAAGTCGATGAATGAAATAAATACCTGCAAAGGATTTCCTAATTTTTGCATGACACATTAAAATCTGAGCTAACAGGAAGCAGGGGCGGACAGCTTTTTGAGTTGACCTGGACATTATTAACATGGACTTATCCAACTTCAGAACGCAAGCGCACATTCCCTAGACAGAACAGGAGAAATAATATATTTCGTCATGGTTACAATCTCACTGTTCATAACTATGACGCTACGCTATTACTCCGGAACAGTAGCGCATGTTTTATGACGTCATGATAATTGAATAATAGTGATGACGTCACAATGCAACTTCAGCCGTTACGCCAAAAGTATATTCGTATAATATTTTTCGTAAGTGACTAAAAACGTCTTAGGAAGAAAACTAAGCAAAATGGCGCAAGGAAAGATGATAATCCAAGCCTTCAAGGTTAAGGCCGCGCTGGGTCGACTTGCTCGAGCAAAGGAGAATGCAATCCGGGCAATGGCAGGCCTTCCTCCAATCAGACCGTGGTACGAAGAATGTTATATCGGCTGTATGCAGGGTCTCAGATCACTCTGTTGTAAAGTGTTTTGCCCATGCTGCGTGCGGCCGTCCCGTCCTAAACTGAAAAGAATACCAACTAACTGTTGTAGCCGCATGTTCACTGCTGACACGTACGAGAATGAGTGTCTCAAAAACTTCCTCGGGTTCTTCAGTGGGATCATATTGTCTTTTATATTGTACATGATCATGGCGTTACAAATGAAACTTCCGCTAGTGACGGCGTCGGCGATATCGTCTGGCCTCGGTCTAGTGTTCAGCCTCGGTCTGGCATTTTCAGAGACGTTCCGGTGCCTGGTGCTGTTGATGCTTCCTTCGTTCTGTTCAAGTAAAGGCCGCACTTTCCTCCTCATGTACGCAACGATCCTCATCCTGAACCACCCTGTGACAAACTTCAACCACAACATCCTCGTGATGTCGGAGAGCGCCACATGTGGGCAGAGTCTAGCGGCAAATGAGACAAAACAACTGATCCAAGAGGCCCTCTCGCCACTAGCTGCTGTTATTGACGGAGTTCGCAATATGGTGAAAGCCATCAAGAGATTTGCAGAAACCATTCAAAAAGCCTTTCAGGCATTGAAACGGGCTGTCGACGAAGTGGCGAATGCTATTGGTACGGCGTTGAGTTGGCTGAAATCATTGGTGACTGTCTGCAACCACAACATGGGCGCCCCCTACCGGCGATGTATGAAAGCGTTCGATGATGCAATAGCCGACTGTAGGAGCCGATTGGGAATCATGAAATGGCTGTGTGAGATCGTGGACTGGGTCAGCAATGTATGTCACATCGCTAGGGCTGGAGAGGCGTTCTGTATCGTAACATCAGCCATAGTGGACAGCGCCACAAGAGCTGTGGGGAAGCCTGTGAAGAAAGTCCTGAACAACATCCACGAGATGTTCTACTTCAACATCACCATAGACATGGACTACAACCTCACCATGACCATGTCCAAGTCCTATGAGGACGTCAAGAAGAACATTATGGAGGAGATCAAGGCGGCACTTCAGCGCGTGAGTGACGTCATCAATATTGCTGACCACGTCATGATGATCACCGTCGTCTTCGTTCTCGTCAAGGCGGTTGTTTATAGGTAGCTATATTGATAGATTCGAATTCCATCTTTATTAATTTAGATGAAATTATATTCATTTAAACAATGTTGGTTTCCAGATGAAAAGTGATGTTCGGCTTCATCACCAATGTTATAAAATGTTATAAATTCATTTGTCTCTTTTCAATAGCCAGCATCCTGTTGTTTAATAATCTCATAAAGGATTGGTTCGTTTAGTTCTATGCTTTATTATCACCAAGCTATCCGACTAACGAGTAGTGTTCTCATTATCTACCACGTGAGTGTTATGAAAAATACATAATGATTGGTTACTGTAACAGGTACAAGTACATCAGCAAGGACCGGTTTGACAACACGTACATCACACAGTACATTGACAAGGTCGACGAGAGGCGCCAGGAGTTGGGAAGGGAAACAATATTTCCTTTGGCAGCTGACGAAAGCCGAAAATACGGACGGGCGTCAGCTCTTCGGCTCCAAAGAAAAGAAAAGATTAAACTAGCTAAAGGGTTGGCATTGTGGGTATTTGCTGCAGGTCACGGGGGCTTCTACATAACATGCGACTATGGGTTGTACTGGGTACTGTCGCTCATCAGAACCCACTTCGAGATCAAGACAACGGCAGCGGTTCCTCCGCACACTAAGTTGCACGTGCAAGGGGAAGGTGCAATGGCCGATATGTACCGTGCCCTCATCTCCGTCCTTGACCCCTTAACGGCAGATAAGCTTGATATTGACACGTCCCACTGCCTTCCCAACCCAGCAGTTCCTAACTTTAAAATCTACGAAACAGTTCTGACAATATACGCCATCTGCCTGCTGATTTCAGTATTTGAATCCTATGCATTGCGTCTGCGTCATGTGATCGCAGCGTGTTATCACCCAAGAAGAGAGGAACAAAGGGCGGTGTGGCTATACAACCACATCCTCCGAACCAGAGGGGGATTCCTCAAATTCGCCCGGCGTCAAATACGCCGCAAGTACACACAAAACCAAGACATTCAGAAAGCAAGCATAAGGGCCCAACTTGCCGCCAGGTATCCGTTTATAGACAAGATACTGAAAGCTTTCGGCTTCGAACAGAAGTTTTGCTTATTGTGCGGGAAAGAAGGCCGAAAGAGCGACTACGACAACTTCGAGGAGTGTGATACAATCGACTGCGGGGCGGTGTATTGCGTGGACTGCTACGACGACCTGCAAAACATCTGCACCGCCTGCATGAACCCTGTTGACTACGGGGACGCCAGTGACGTCAGCGAAGAGCGGGACTCAAGCGAGGACGAGGATGAGAAGAGAGAGAGAATGGAGAGGTCGGCGGAGAAGAAGGAGAGACAGGCGAGGAAGAGAGAGGAGCAGAGACCGAGTCGTCTCCTCCTAAACTTCAAAGAGACTCTGAACCTGGAGGAAGACCACAGCTACCAGTACCGGAAGGACATAGCGAGTGATGAGGAGGAGGTGCTGGAGGAGATGAGGAGCAAGGTGAAAGAAGCCAGCACCAGGAGGGACTATGTCTCCACTGACATATTTGAGTCCAGTGAGTCCGACTCGGAGTATTGGTCTGATCACTCCTTCCGGTCGTACCAGTTCTACAGTACAGAGCATTCCGAACCCGGAGTGGAATAGAGTATTAGTTATTTGTTTGCCGTTTGAAGGTTTAATGCTGATGCAATTCGTCCAGAGAATCACACAGAGTTGATTTGTAAATAATGTTGGTTTGATGTTGATAATCATGTTAGAAAGTTGATGCACAATTGTTGGACATTTTAAATCCTTTTTCATATTTGCACATGTTGTTTACCAATGTCTTAAATATCTCCCAAGGTCATATATTATTTTTTTTAATGTACGTTCAAATCACATTTGCATTGCACTATATGTAATGCATACTCTTGTATAGATGCTATGAATGTAAGCTTGTCACATCTCTTTGTAAATAATGAAACATACCTTATATTTAAATGTACATGTCTCCTTATTTAAGAATTTAGTTTATAATGGCGACATAAATTCATTGTTAAATAACGAATCCACTGTGAAGACAAAAAGTAGATTCATTACTCATGTCACTTACAAGTTTGAATATAGCCAAGTAAATATTTTAGATACGAGCATATATGCACATTGTCTAGAGTTCCCGTATTTAGTTGTCTCTGACGTCATAAAAACATGTCACTATAGCTAGCCGCCAAAAGCAAACGAGGCCATGTTTTTTGAGATTCAAACGGAATAGAGCATATGATTTTTACGAAACACGTGCAAATTTGTGTGTAACCCTCCCTCTCGATCGGAAAAAAAATTCGCGCTCGTCTTGTAAAACTTATATGACATACTTGCCCATGTGATAATATCAGCTTGTGATTAGGAGATAAAATGAGATTATTACCCAAGGAAGTGTGTCATATGACTTTTAAGAAACGAGTGTGAATTTTTGTATTGCCCGAGCGAGAGCGAGGGTTATACACAAATTTGCACGAGTTTCGTAAAAGTAATATGACACACTTTCGAGTGTAATAATTTCTTTATTACCCATGTTATTCCATTTGATTCGCGTAAAATTAGCCAGGAAACGGCCCACTTCTCTTGCGACGGCAAGCTACAGTGACGTCACGAGCAATCGTTGTATGACGTCACAGACGACACAAACCGGGATATCAACTCGGTTAATTTCAACCATATGGGTAATAATAATATGATTTATTACTCGCCCATTTAAGATACTGCAGTGTTATATTTATACGGCAATGTTAAACTAGGGTATTGCCGCCGAACGTATTACTTTTATTAACGAGTGTTGATATATTTGATATCAGAAGACACTTGGTTGAGATTTCCTATTTATCATCCAAAATCATTCTTATTACATGTACGTTTAAGTGAAAATAGTGTACATCTCTGCCATTTGACTTTCAGTGCGGTGAGGTCCATAGCATTGTGACGTCATCATGTTTATGACGTCATAGCATTGTGATGTCATTACTCGATGATGTAAAAGCATTGTGATGTCATGTAGTTGACGGTGACAGGGCATTGTACAAAATCTACTGCCAAAACGATACCTCCTAGGAGATATCAGTTGATCTCACACAAGCGTTATCTCCTGTGGAACACAGTTTTGGGTGATAAATATTTTCACTGTAGCTTGATAGATAGTTTATTTCAGTGATAAACCCAGAATATCATTGTTCGTCAAATAATAAAATTAAATATTGATCCTTGATAACAACAGATCTGTGTATAGGAAATTAAGTAGCAATAGTCCAAAATATTAAATTCATAACAACCATCTGCTCCCTTTTCTGTTTCCCTTTTGAAAGTTAGAAAATGAGACATGCATGAAATAATATCCGTTAAAAAGGTGAAATATAAGGTATGGAAAACAACTGTTTAATCAACCCTCCGTCTGAATTGATGTACTATACGCTTGTTGAGTCGTACATAAAATCCGTGTTTGCCGTCTGTACTGGAGTGACAATGGCGGGTGACGAACACCGTCCCTACATTCCGAGCGAGGCCGTTATTTCCCTCGTCAGAGATGCATACGGGATAGAGACTACAGAGCTTAGTGAACTGGATTCCTGGAGAGACAGAAACTTCCGTGTACTTTCAACTGAGGGGGAATATTTTGTACTGAAACTCATGAACCCTGGCGAGTCACAAGACATTGCGAAGATTCGAACTCAGATAGATGTGCTCGCTGTGTTATGTGAACATGGATTCACTTGTCCACAGCATGTGCCCGATAAAGCTGGTAAAATGTTCCGGACTGTATCATTATCAATTGGTGGTCCTGGTAAGTAAAGTGTTCTCGTTTCACGAGCCGGTTGCATGTGACAAGGGAGACAATCGCTTATTTCTTAGAGAAATGTATATGAACGGTAGCATTTATATCAGCGGATAACGGGTTCGAATCTTATGCATCTTTTCAAAGAAACTCATGTGTTATAAATATTTTTTCGTCGCTTTGAATAAACCTGTAATTGAAAAGAAGTTGATCATCGAAAACTAGGTTCTACGGGAGATATCGCTAGTATGAGATATAGAGGATAATAAACGACCTTCTATTTAATACCATTTTTATTAAACGAGTTAATGATTTTGTATAAAACGAGCGAAAGCGAGTTTGATACCAATCATTCACGAGTTTGATAAAATGGTATTAAATAGAAGAAAGTTTAGTATTCTGTTTATTACTCGCCCACCTCGATCCAGCGAAATAGCTGACATAGCTCTGAAACTGTGATTCCCGCAAGTTCCATACCATTGTGACGACGTTACTCCCATTGTGACGTCATAACCGCAAACTATTGTGACGTCATACGTGCGGCGGTATTACACTATTGTAATATTGCCGTATAAATATTACACTGCAATATCTTACACGGGCGAGTAATAACAAGCGATATCTTCTAGGAGATATCGTTTTGACGGTAGATTTTGAACAATGCCCTAGCTGTTGGCGTCAGCTATATGACATCAAAGTAATGACATAATATAAATGTCAAAATACTATGACATCACAGCACTAGTGGAAGCCAAATGCCAGTTTTTTGTTCAGAATTTCTCATTTTTTTATTATTAAAAACTAATGAAGAAGGATTTTGGATGTTAAATAGAATCTCACCCTCGTGTCTTCTGATATCAAATACGTCAACAATCGTTGATCAAAGGTCAAACTATCCTCGGAAAGCCTGGGATATTTGTAACTTTTATGGTTGAAATTATGATAGAAAGTAGGCCCTGATAAAAATACGATCTATTCTAACCTGCATTTGGATGAATTTGAATGCATGAATCTTTACAATATTATGAATGTAACATATTCTTAACTTAAATGAATATATATATATATATATATATATATATATATATATATATATATATATATATATATATATATATATATATATATATATATATATATATATATATATATATATATATATATATATATATATATATATATATATATATATATATACTCAGTTGCGGATCCAGGGAGGGGGGAGGGGGAAGTTTCAGGAAGTCTGATCCCCATCCCCCTCCCCTTTCAAAAATGTTTGCATCGGCGGGTACAGGGACCCCAAAAGTCGACCCCACTTTGCCATTGGTGGATTAATCTCTGTATGATTCTCTGACAGAGGGAGAGAGGGAGGACTGTCTGGTCCGACTGTTGATGTACATCCCTGGTAAACCCTTGTTGAGTCTCCCCGAGTTTAGATGTTCTCGACTCTACCGACAGCTCGGGACTCTACTCGCTCTCTTCCACCAGTCTCTGAAGGTCAGTATCTATGAAGGTCAGTAGGACCATCGTGTGGAGGCTTAACTTTCTTTATACAGAATACAGATAACATAATATAATTATTATTATTAAAGGGATATTTCGGAAGGTATATATTAATTGATTAACGTTATATAATTACATCATTATGATTAAATACTGATTGTCATTTAGATTAGAAGTCGAATGAGGTAATATAGCTTTAATGTCATATTTTCCGTGTTAATTATAAATCACAGTTCCTTTCATAATCCCGAAATCACGATAATGGTATTATTTAAATTGGTTATCACCAGGTGATTTATGTTACGTCACTATGGTAAGATATTAGTTATCATTATGATTACAAAGATGCATTTACGTACACTATTTTAGATTTCATATTGTCCGTGTTAATGCCATCCTAGGATGTAGCATGTGACAATCTGGGAGTGGACCCTAGCAACGAGTGGGTGTCAGAGAACGCGTCGTGTCTCCGTGACTACATGTCCTGTCTCAAGGTACGTGTGTATCAGCACTAAATGTTCTACTGTTCAGTTGTGGAGAAATAAAATATGCACTTGGAAATTATTATGAAACACCCATTTTTTTAAACAGTAAAATCCTTCTGATTCGAAAGAAAACAATGTGTCAGGAAAACCGTTATTAATTTGAAGAAAAACATCATATAGCAGTGTTGATAGGAAATGTCACTCAAATAACGGTTCACTGTCTTTTACAATAATTTAGTATTTTGGTGTCGAAATCGAAGTTGCATTATAGTGGAAAATGGAAGTCAATCTTTGCTGCTGTAATGTGAATAGTGTCATTCTTTTAAGTGAAGTGATTACACTTTACTAACCGACTTTTTAACAAAAGTCACTCGTTAAGCAGTATGCATCTTCAAACTCTCAAAATTATGAAACTTTATGAACAAATACGGTAGCTACTTTCGGTATTGGCTTATCTAAAGCGAAAAGAACTGTTTCTTATTTATCTCAATTATTATGAATTGTAGCACCCCATTTCAGTTTACAAACTGGGGTGTTGCTTCATTAATTTCCAAGTGTATAATTATCCCCCGCCACAACGAAGTTGGCTGGGGATATAGAAATGAGCTCCGTCCGTCTGTCCGTCTGTCCGTCTGTCTGTGCGTCCGGGCTTTTCCATTCCGGCCTCAAACTTCAAAACTATTCAATATATTTTGCTGAAACTTTGTACAGGTATCAAACAAATAGTCTAGATGTGCCTTTTGCTATATAGAAATTTGAGAATATTTTTTTTGTACTAATGCAAACAGTCTGGAAGAGGGAAAACTATATTCCGGCCTCAAACTTCAAAACTATTCAATATATTTTGCTGAAACTTTGTACAGGTATTAACCAAGTAGTCTAGACGTGCCTTTTGCTATATAGAAATATGATCAAGGTCAATGAATCTTGGCATGGGCAAAAACATTTATTTCTAGGACACACTGGAAATCGTAAAACTGAGTTCAATCAGACTATCAACGTGTTCAGGTTAGAACTATCACTTATGAGTTATAAGTTATAACAATTTTCAAGAAAGTAAATGCATTATATATTCAAAATGCATAAATATATTCAAAATTCCTACATGGCGGGGGATATGGCCGACTCTGTCTGCTTGTTGCTCCTTGAATTTGCCAACGTGACAACCTGACCACATCTTGTCTCAGTGTATAACGTACGCTACCGTCACTTTCATACCCTGGGTGCGATGGCAGCTCACAACTTCGCGAGGTGACGTATGGTCAAGCCAATCAAATAGTTTTCTCGCAGACTTGCCTTTCACGTGATGTCATTGGTTGTCTATTTTTAGATGTTCCTCGATCATACGTAACCTCGCATAGTTATGAGCTGCCTTTGCACCCAGGGTATAAAAGTGTCGGTAGCGTACGTTATATCCTGAGACAGGATGACCCGACCATAGCTCTCCAGTAAATGAAAAAAGTTAGATTAGATTTGGTTTCTAGTAGAACATTTTCATTCTTTGATGTTGTTGTGAAACAAACTACTTGAGATGCATCCTTGAAGCTGTAAGTGATATAACTGTTACATCTTCAAGAAGAGTCTACTGTGTCAGCTGTAAGTGATATAACTGTTACATCTTCAAGAAGAGTCTACTGTCTCAGCTGCAAGTGATATAACTGTTACATCTTCAAGAAGAGTCTACTGTGTCAGCTGTAAGTGATATAACTGTTACATCTTCAAGAAGAGTCTACTGTCTCAGCTGCAAGTGATATAACTGTTACATCTTCAAGAAGAGTCTACTGTCTCAGCTGTAAGTGATATAACTGTTACATCTTCAAGAAGAGTCTACTGTCTCAGCTGTAAGTGATATAACTGTTACATCTTCAAGAAGAGTCTACTGTCTCAGCCTCCCGAATCAGTTATGAAAGTCTCGTCGATTGATCATAACAGAGGTAGTACATGCACCTATAGCTCTGTTGTGATAACATAAGTATGTACTATTTTGAAAATAAAATTCACGTTTGATAGGCCAATATTAGATGCTGCGTGACTTTTCATCCTGTTCCAAGGGCTATTGCAAGACCACTTCAGTACAGAGATCGTCCAAGCAGCTTCTGCTTCGTATCGCTAACGGCTGGTAACTCACTGCTTTATATCACGCCATTTTCCAGTCAGTGAATGAATAAATGAAAAATCTTATTTGAAATTTAATGTTCGCTTATAGATTTCCCATCCGGGTACTGCCAATGTTGGTTCACTTAAAGTCATTTTATTGACATACGAGGCAGAATTTGCTAAAACTATCAGGTTATTGAGAAGCATTGCGAAACACATACCATGGTGGAATTTTCTCTCTGGACAAAATATATGTTTACTAGATTGTCTTATTGGGCCTCTTGACGAATTTAATCATCCGTCATCTGATGTACACATGTACAATCATATATTTTAAAAGTTTGTGTCTACATTTAATTTCTCCAACTGTTTGCGTAGGGCTGTTTACGTATGGACTATTTTCACTGAATGATCTAATCGTAGCCTTTTAAAAAAATTTTTTTAATGTGAATATTTTAATATGCAGCTTGTTTGACCTGGTGTCTATAATCCATATATAATCAAACATTATTATCATACTTCTGTTAATCATAGACTATGAGAAAGACAAATCCAGCCACGTAGTCAAGCCTTTTGGAGTCATTTTGAATCGAATGTGTGTCATATGACTTTTACAAAAAGTTTGTGTACAATGTATAACCCTCACTCTCGCTCGGGCAATACAAAAAATCACACTCGTTTAGTAAAAGTCATATGACACACTTCCTCGGGTCTAGTCCTTTTGATTCGTGTAAATTAGTCAGGAAACGACCCACTTCTCTTGAAACGGCAAGCTATAATGACGTCACGAATAATAGTTTATGACGTCAAAGACGACAAAATACGCAAAGACGCTAGGCAAATCGATATGTGGACATGTGCTCATATTGATAATAACAATAAATCGGTTATTTTCAACCATATGGGTAATAATAGTAATTTATAGCGCCAATTGCATATCTCCTCTTGATAACCATATAATGCAATACCCCAATGATCTTGTTGTGACTCGAATTCTTTGGATATGTCGTCTTTAACAACTAAGTTTGCATGTTACAAAGTTTTGTCATATCATCATTTGTTTAACATTCCCTTTAGTCTTAAAGTGTAGCGCTAAAGGAAAGTCAAGTATGTTTTGTAGTCAAATTATTTCAAGCGTTATAAATGGTGTCATTTCATCGAGTAGTACACTTTGTTGCTGACAACTACCACCTTAATGCAAGCTCATTCATTTCATGGACAATATAAAGTTGAAAGACGCTATTATTGATCGAAAACCGGACAATGTTTCGCGTGTGGTGATCGCCAATTAGTGTCAAACGTAATCTAACAGACAAAAAGACAGAATTGGGAAGGTAATGCATAACACATGTAGGTCATATAACCACAGTACATTATATATAACGTGTAATTTCGGCTTCTGCATATGTATAAGGCTGTTGCTCGATTTTCATAGAAAAACAAGTAATTATCATATAATTTGAGGTTTGGTATGAATATGCAAGTCAAGTGAGTTTTTTTTACTTAAATCACCACGTGGTATTTCGGCACGGATAAAAACCAAGTTAAATTATTCTATTATCAAAAATAGTCAATGTCTCTTTAAGAAGTGTCACAGTTATTATGGTTGTATTGTTTAATAATTTAACATATTGGCTGCAAATGCTACCATGATTGGCAATGTTACAGTGTACAGAGCTGCCTTGTCGGGACCGGTATATCTACAACAAGCGTGGATACGTTAGAATCATCCGTGATGATGATTAGCTTCGGTTGATATATAAAAGAAATCTATTTTAGGGTGAGAAAGGTATATTCCGTAAATCAGAGCTTTTCTTTGTACCAACAAATCGTGACTAGTAGATTAGGTGATATGTTTGCGTAGGCAGGACTTGGATGATATTCCAATCTGGCTAGAACATTGCCATTGTGTGTGACTTTTCTGTAATATCGTTTGATGTGGGAGTGTAAAAAATACCATGTAAACAGAGTAAAATATATTGATAGATATTATTGGGAATGTCCATCAAAATTTTAATTCCTCCAACTGTTATAATCTACAAATAAAACTACTCAGTTATATTTAGTTAAATTCATTAAACAAGGCTTATATTGATATAATTTTGAAATGTCCGGCCTCCATACTCTGTATGAAAATATGTTTGTAACTTTGACGAGGGGCGCTGTGAGCTCAAGTCACTGATCTGAATAAACTAGTTCTGTTCTATTCTGATGATGTAACACAAATAATAATGAAGACATTTCTGATTAATCAGATTATTATCGATTAAGCTATACCAAGCTTTAACACACACAAACACACATACTATATTTGCGTATTGCAACACATACTTATTGTAAATTTTCAATTCCGTAATGTTTATGAACTTTGATATCTTTTGAAAGTTGGACATTAACAATTTTGTTCACTTGTGTGTTACATGACTCGATCGACATTTGAATCCTCCCATTCGATAACATTAAACCAGTGTAACTGTACCAGCAGTATTCAAAACTAATACGTCGATGGTGTCTGGTGGCATTTTGTTAGCCTTTGATATTGACTGTTGACATATTGAACGACCTTGGCATTGGTCTATTTTTGAAAAAAAAGAAATAATGGTACAGGGTTATTTCAGCCCCGCGGGAATCTGATATACCAGGTACTGGGATTTGTAACTGGGTCACTTATAGCTGACGAGATATTTTTAACGATTTTTTTTTCAAGCGATTTTTTGTATCAATTTGGTTGGTTTGCTTATGTGCTAATATTTAAAGCTTTGGAAATTCATATCTTTCTAAATACCCGATACAATTTTATGTTTTATGGCTTATTGTAAAGAATATTGGCTTTGACGTGGTATATAAAATTGAAGGAGATTACGATGACAACATTCTGAAAAACAAATTCAAACAGGCATGGGGTGTTGACCGCGATACACCCCTTTACTTTGTTTTTAGTATAAGGGACTTGGTCGTCGACTAAATAAGCTTTCTAGTCACTAGTTTTCTGTCAAATCGCTGGACTTGTTTGATGAACTCGGTGTACTGTTGATTTGTTTGCAGTTCAGTTTTATCCAACCTCTCAGATTTGCAGTCTGTTTTCTGAGTGATCACATGCAGGCCATACGTGAGCGTCTTCTCCTTTCTTCTGATCAGATCTTCGGCTTGCTGACTGACTCTTCTATCTCCAGAAAGATACTGTTTGGTGATGTTCTGCAGACCCGATCTCTCACTCTTCAAAGCTTATTATTTAGGCGTGTACTGTCAGTATCACAACGACCACATCACATGCATCACATCCCAGCAATTATAATACGGTGTGAGGTGGTGACATTGCTCGCAGGAACATTGTTATCGCATGTATTATATGAAGAGCATTTCTCTGTATATTATATTATACATTAAGAAAACGAAATTTACCCGTATATATGGTAAATGGATTTAGACACATCGATCATGTATAAATCAAATGTATTACGTTCCATAACATACACCTATATATAAACGATCACATATTTCATTCTGAATATTTCATATTTATGTAAATCACACCCCTGTTTTTCGGATCCTTGGAGATGTCACAGTATCACGTGAAATTAATACTCTTTGATCGGTTATTTCAGTTTTGTACAATACACGTATCAGTGGAACAAATTATACATAAATTGCATGAACACAATTTATATTTAAGACTCTATACTCTGTATTGGTCAGAGCGTTAACAAATTTCCGTCCTCGAGAAAACGATGAAAATATGTGTTTGGGTCGTTTCAACTGTAGCCTTTATTTAGCGCCACAGAATGACCATTTCACAATTTATAATCCACATTGACTAAATAGTCTGTACACAACATTTCAGCTTTCTAGGACTTTTCGAAATGGAGAAGACGTTGATAATAGGTTATCAGGTTGTGCCACCTGTGACATATATTTGGGGACACATGGTCACAAAATCTACAATTTATAACTCCCATTGCTTACGAGTCTCTTCACACCATTTCAGCTTTCTATGGCTTTTCTTACTGGAAAATAAGATGAAAATTGGCTTTGATCCCTGTGACCAATATATCGGGCCAAAGATGGTTTGAGAAGAGAAGCCGAAAAAGCGAAAAGTTTACGGACGGACGCATAGACGGATGAACGCCATTACATTACATAGTAGCCTATCGGGTCTTCAGGCCTGGTAAGTTAAAATAAACACATGATGCGAATTGAAAGTAGGGTTGACGCGTCAATACTTGGGTCTTCAAAACTGACGCTTTGAACCCACACATGTGACAATATGATTTTACCTATAACCAACATTTGTTGGACACGACACACATCTGACATTGCATTTACCATGTGGCCTGAAATACGATATGAACATGATTTATTGGCAAATTATGTTATGTTATGTGTTATACATATTTCAAATTTTATTCCAGGACGACAATCTCATTGAATCAATCGCAGAGGTAATCAAGCGAGTTGAGAGTGGACTCCGACAGTTTGGAAGCTCCATGGAGAGAGGTGAGTTAGTTTAAATCAGATTTGCAGGACGCCCAGACTGTGTTGGCGACTTCATATTACCAGCGTGTGAGTAATTACCGTATTGATCGGTCGCCTGTACAGGAAGGGTCCGAAGGGACATCGGCGAGATCTCCAAGGATGTATAAATATATATACATTGTATACCCTGTTCGTCAGTGCAGAGCGGTCATGCTTCATCTGTACTCTCGTCTCTTAATAAGGCTCTGCAGCTTAGCAAATCTGTCTTCATTTTATAGATGGAAAGATAGGGTCTATTCATCTGTAGCAGAACTTGTAATCTCAGTTAAAACTCCGAAGACACTGGTATTTATCTGCTTCAAACATGAAAGTAATTTTGTATTAATCGTGGATTTTCTTTTAAATCAGCTCACTCATTCCGTTGTACAATATTTCTTATCATATCTTAACTACGAAGTAGTGGGGGTGTATATCGCTCAGCCTGTCCGTCCCTCCGGTGTCCGTCCGTCCAAGCATGCTTGACCTCTGTATATTTGCAACCCTTTTTGTAAGAAACTGTTGATATTATACAGATTATGTTTGATAAGGATTATTGAGTTGTGCCTTTTTAAAGATTTATTATTATCTTTGACAAAATTTGCATATTTTTTCAAAATTTATATCTTTTGTGTTTGCATTGGACAGATCAAACAATTTTAGTACACTTAAGATATTTACAGACTGTATTCACCTGATGGCCTTGGTTGTGTTTTTAAAAGAAATTTATCAACTGGCTTAATTTGCATATTTTAAAAATAAAATGTTCAATTCTATTTTACATTTCTTAATCAATATTTACAAGAGATACTTCATAACCATATAGGTGAGACATTCTATGGATAGTTTGTGCCTTTTGAGGAAACTTAACAGTTATGACCTAATTTACATACATTGTACTTATATGATATATCTTGAACAGTTTTTATCAGGTATTTGATAATCATATTAGACTGTATCCACTTAAAGGGCTAGTTGTGCCTTTTGAAGGAATAAATCAATTACTTCAATTGCATGTTTATACATGATGGTTTAGTTATGCCTTAAGTTTTGAAACTGTGTGTGTGCATTGCATATGGTTCAACCTGTTTGTGTCTTCTGTCTTTTTGGAGACGTTTTCATTTTCATTTCCTATTTTGTATAATTTTTCGAAATTTGTCTCGGGGAGAGGTTAGTAGTTATACAATATTTAAAAAAAGAATGGTATAAGCTGTCTTTTTAAACGGTTTTCTGGTCTTACTTATTGGCCTGAAGATTTGACTTTCACCAACTTCTCACCAATAACAGTTTTCATTATCTGTAGTCTTAGAGATATAAGGGTTAAGAAGTGTTACTAAGTTTACGGTTCATTATTTAATTGGACGCACGTGCTATCACGCTTGACTAATTTTCGATGGGGGTATGTGAGCTCTTCTCACTTATACTTGTTCCGAAACAGTCAATCCTGATAACATACATGTGTCATAATATACAGAGATAAAGACAAATGCTCTTCTACATGCAGGTGTTACACACGGGGACTTCCACGACCAAAACCTCATCGTCAATACCGACACAATCGATTTGAACTCAACTGAAGCCAACGCTGTGAAAACCATGTATGCAATTATAGATTTTAACGAGCTGTGTTACAGTTATCGAACTTTCGAAGTTGGGAGGCTAATCGCTGACCTGATGGGCGAGTGTCCCGGAAGTAGAGAGGAGGTTCTCCAAATCGGAGGTCACGTGATATCCGGCTACCTGTCGGTGAGACCTCTCTCGGACGCCGACTTGCAGATGATGCATGATGGCGTGTGCATTAGTTTCGCTCAGTATATAGTGCTGAGTGAACATGAGTTCCGCCAGCAACCAGATAACGAGTACTGTTTAGAGGGCAATAAAGGTGCCAGGAAAGGCTTTGCTGTTGTGCAGAGTTTGCCGAGGGAAGGCTTGGAAAAGGTTTGGACTGATGTACTGAAGGAGTATGGCATTCAACGAGAGTGGTGAACTTCTTTGATAGAAGTGAAATGTCACTGCTTGTGATTATCAATGTAAACAATAACAATCACAGACCCTACTTGTTTTTCAAAATTCTGATTGCAATTATTATGTTTCCTCATGGAAAATCGGAGAATGTGTGGAATTATGTTCTGAGGGATTATTCAACAGAAACGGAACGGTTGTCTCAGTTCAATGGAATTATATCATTGGAAATAGGTCTATGACATTCCGCACAACGAACGTACATGTATTGTATTGCGATCCGATAATTCCACCCACATCAATTGTTAACTGAGCTGAAAGAATCATGGAAAAAAACATATTTGGAAAGATTTCTTACATAGTTCAGATTTGGTAACCATGGAAACAAGTATTTTATGACTTATAGATTCAATATATATATATATATATATATATATATATATATATATATATATATATATATATATATATATATATATATATATATATATATATATATATATACATAAACTCGTTAGAAACTGATTGAAAAGCAAACGGGCCAATAATGTTTGAGGCGAATAAAACGGAATTATGAAGTACACGTGTACAGTCATGTCATGATAGTGAACATATAAGTATATTTAAAAGAAGACAGATACTTCATTATAACGAAATTCCATCTTTGTGAATTGTGACTGGTTTGTCAATCGTAACCCATCCTCGATAATTCGCAGAATACACGCACCAATAAATGTCTACTCATACCCAGGATTCATCCACACTTCTTGCTGCTGTTTTTATTAACTACCTTGTCTGACTACATCTCCTCACAGATGCCAATGAGAAACGTGCTTACAGTCACGGTTTTCTGTCCGTGAAGGTCTCAGTCGCTAAGGTGTAGATCGAATAGAATCCATTTGATTGGTGCGTTCAACTTTCCAAGCATAGACACCTGATTGGATAAAATACAAAGCAAGGTTAGATTAAAGCATAACGAGTCAAGGCCGCAGAATCCAGGCCATGTCATAGTTACCGATTAAGACCGAGGTCGTCAACTAAGATGAAGACCGCGGATGTGTATAATTAGGCGAACGTGTTCATGTTTCACGTGTGCGAGGGTAACTCGGTAACTATTTTCAAACTTGTCAATTAGCTGCGTCAGTCCAAATAGACTTGAAATATATGAGAACCTATTGATGCACCAATGCCTTCTCTATTTATCATAGAAACATTTGTTTCAGTGAGCTGTACGCACAGCACCGGCCTACACACCTGACCACATGACCAGTGTCAATATCGAGCTTACACAGAAGACTACACAATTAGTATTAGTTAACACTTTTAGCGCAAGTTAATAACTAAAATATACAGTAAATGGTACACAAAATTATGACGATTTTAATCCAGGCAAATCAAAGAACCCTAATCAATTGTTCATGAATATTCCCATTCCATGTCATCTGTCACGCCCACAGCACATCACGACGTATAAGATGTGCCTTATTTAACCAACGCGATTTTGAGCCCAACGGACCTAAATAGGGAATCCAATACTTTCTCGCTTTTGAGCTAATGTGCTTACATGTATATTTGGAGTATAAGTGATGTCACTTTCCAAACCGATGATTTCAACGTTAGTGCTGCAGTGTTGCTTGTTGAATATCATGTTAATAGAAAAACACCAGTTACAGGGAAGTGGTTCGCCAAGAGGTAACAATCTTATCAAAGAGCCATCCACAACATGACATATGATAAATAGTTTTCATATAACGACAATCCAGTTTACTTCAGTTTCAGAAACTTTATTTGCGCACGTAAAAGAATAGTATTACACTTATTTGGTATAATTGTGTACTGTACTTAATTCTAAATTTATGATTATCCTAATTAAATGTTCTGAGATTACCTTTAGTGAGGAACACCGATATTGAATCCCAGTGATTTTGAATAGTGTCTGTAGATATATACTGATGTCCAAAAGAAAGTTGACAATCACAAAATTAAACCTATTTTATTGGAAATGAGGTATTTTCTATATTCAAGATGAAAACATTCACATATTAATGTCACCCACAAAACGAAAACAATCGACAAAAGTCTATATACATTGTCGAAAATTGGTAAGGATGAAAAAAGTCGAAATATGAGTTTGAATGAGCATGGGCCCGGGTGGTTTCGTCGTTACATCCCTTTCCTTTTATATAGTAATAGATTAGGGTCTATAGAGGTTTATGTCTTCCAAACGCTGTTTCTAAGCGATACACGCCCCTGTGATCTACAGTGCAGAGAGAATGACAAAACATCACCCCTAACGTCATTCGATGTTTGGACAACGTCGATGCGTCGTTGTGCCCAGGCATGTATTGACGCCCAAGGAGGACATTCTCGATATTAACTCTAGCCGGAGAAACCACCATAATGTTGTGTGAAAGATGAATTGTGATCTTTTTTTTGTCCAAGCATAAAAAACCACTCTGATTCTGGACCCCATGAGACTTTGCCTTATAACCGCACCGATTTGTTACTATGTATTGTAATGAAATTAACAAGTAAAAATGAATGCTGAATGTATTCTTCAGGGCTATTTTGAAGACGTTGTCAACTTTCTTTGGACAGTTGTATACTAGCAATTGTAATTATACCAGTCAATGCTGTCATAATCGATTCAAGTTCGTTTGTTATCATTTACGTTTATAGTTGAACTCCTCATCGGCTTATGCCTTTGGCTTAAATATGATTGATTTTCGTTGTTCAAACACAGGGCTTAGATGCAGTCCTTATACATGTGGGAGTAACTTTTCGTCTTGTGTTCGCGTGAAGCCCATAGCCTCATCCAACTGGCAAATCTTAACCCTTCAATACTTGTTAGATTCGATTCATTTACATCAATTGTCAATCTTCTCTCTTATATTTGTGATTTCTTAACTGCTTTACATACTTGTTTATATCAAATCATGAAAGTAAACGTTAATGGGTTTTTTGAAACACATGAACAGTGTTGGCACTGTTTGATACATGCTTTCATTCACATGAATTGAAATAACGTTCAAGAAGGAATTCAAGAACATGCAGTAATCTAAGTACCATACATGCTGAATTTAAGCATACACGTTTGCTTTGGCAAATGCTTATAGAAAAATTCAGTTTAACCTTATACAATGTGACATATAAACCTGATGAGCTGCAGAGCCAATAGCTCAATGCTCATTTTAGGGGCTTGGTAGCGCAGTGGTTAGTGCGTTCGGCTTCGGATCAAGAGGTCCGGGTTCGAATCCCGCAAGGGCTTCGACAAGTTTGTCTACGATAGAGAAATGTTCTACAAGCAGTAAGGTTTGGGTCCAATGCTACACTGAATTTCAACGCAGTACCAACCATGGTTCGCTAGTTCCAGCCGATGCTCGCAAGTTTCATCTCAATGTATAGCCATAACGGGGTCGCAGGCTTTCTCCCTGCACTAATACTAGCAGCCGTGATATAAGTGAAATACTCTTGAAAGCGACGTCAAACCCCAACTCACCTACCCCACCAACCCCAAATGCTCGTTTTACCTCGTGATCAGCACTCGCTAATGTTATGCAATCACGTGTACAAGAGAAGTAATATTCCTCATTTCCATATAATGATACTTCCGCTTCTAGTTATGCATGAGAGGGTGTACATACAGAACATCAAGAAGTCGGAACGTCTCGGCAACATCTGATCGATGGTGTCGGTGTTCTGGTTCAAGCTGCTCCATCATTCAGACGGGATACAGGCACCTCGGCCTTCAGGCTAATTATAGTAGTTTTTGTAGCGTTTCACTTACTTCCTTACTTACTTGAAAGTTTATTCAGTTAAGATTGATCCCCTGAACCTAGAGGTTGAGGTGTTGGTATTTGTAAAGTCCTGCCTGTATAAAAAGTCTGAAACCTTCTATTCAGTCCAAAGTTTTCATTGGCAAGACCTAATCTTGATATAGAATGACGACAGTATTTATGGATATACAACATCTTTTATTCCGCATAGGAGACGTTTCGACATAGGTTCTAATGTCGTTGTCAAGCAAACTAATTTGTACTTCTGCGTGTGACACTTTGATAAAACTTTCCAACTACTAAAATATTAAAAGTGAAAAGCAGAATAAATAAATGCTTATGAATACAGATAGTAGAAATAGCTCAAGAGTACGCTTATATTGAAATGAAACTTGATATGTGAAACAATCATCCTGTGTTGGTTTGAATGATGATGAATAGAGCTGTGTATTGTGGACGATGTGGCAATACGATGTATCACGATATTAATTTTCCCTAGCAATACGATATATTGAGCAAGTAAGTAACATGCAAGACGATGCATGGGTGGCGATATGATACATATCCCGATATCAGTTTATTACTTAAAAATACAAGTGAATTAAACCTAACGTAAAATGTGTCAATATTAATAACTGAACAATGAATTAGCTGATGCAAACAATTGCAAAAATGTCAATTTAAGATATTCAACTCTGAAAGAAGATATTTAATGGAATTGTTTTCATCTTCATCCAAAGGGAGATATCTCCAAAGCTTGACTGAGTACTACTAAAATAGCATTTTTCACTTTGAATATATTATAGACAAAAAAGATTGTTTTATCATAATACAAAGTGTATTTTGGTTAGTTACAATAAAATGATTAAATGATACTTTTCCAATATACATGTATGACACTGTTACTGAAAATGTAGAAGCTACAAGGCTATGTACGTCTCTATATGACAACTGAGAATGTGCAGAAACAAGGTGTGTTAAACCTCTATAAACCTCTGCTTGTTTTTAAAGGGGCAGTAGCACTTTTTTTGCAAATTTTATTTTTACAAATTTCCCATTGATAATGATAGTTTATGTCATTTTTATTTACTTTAGAGGGTAAAACATGTTCTTAAGCAAACCAATGATCTGTAGGGGTTATAACAGTGTTGCGTTTAAAGCAAATAGTGCATGGCGGCCAATTTATTGTGAACACATTGAACACATTTTATTATTTCGAATGACAAAATCGATTCTCATGGCTTTACAGAACCATGTACGCTCCTTTTAAACTTGATTTTCTGAACAGAGAAGGTGTTATACTTTTAGTGACATTATTTTTCAAATACATTTCATCGACTTATTTCAAAGAAAAAAACGTGCTACTGCCCCTTTAATATTTACCTCTTCTTGACCACATCGTTGAAGGAAGAACTCTTGATTTCCCCAGTTCTGTTACGGATCCTGCCTTCATTTACTGTAACAAGCTGTGTTCCTGCTTTCGGTTCTCTCCTAGGTATTTGAAGAACATAACTCACGTCGACACTCTTCCATTTGGACTTCTTTTGTTCGTTAATTGACTTTGTGTGTTTGACAACTCTTTTCCAGAGAGCATAAGACCTACTGCTTGCACGCTTCTTCTTCAGCTTGTTTTCTTTTAGAACTTGCCAATATCTTCTTGCAGTGTTTGTTGCCTTGTTATCAAAACTATATTTCCGTTTGCTATTATCATCAGCATTCTGCTCATTATAACCGTATCTTATTGGGTATGTAATGGCAGCTGTACGGATGAGATCGTGAGAAACCCCCTGTGCTCCGTGTGGACCTCTAAAGAAGATGTTGTCCCGAGTGTCAGGAACTTCCTGTCTGTCTGGAACGTCAACAGAACCTGGCACTCTATGACCACTGTTCATTCGGCTCTTAATGTCCGGCAACCTTTCTGCCTTGTTATCGTCAAATCTGGCAGTCCGTTCACCTCCTCGAGAATCAAGTTTAGTCCTACTTTCATTCACGTGCCCAAAAAGCCTTCCTTTGAGCTTATTATTGAACAGAGCATGTTTCTTATCCATTCTGTCAGTTATCAATCTGCTGTTACTGTCAGTTTTATTTGTGATTGGATTACCCTTACATGATCGTCTTTCCAAATTATGTTCGCTTTTGTAAGTGCTATTGTTACCCAAAATCCTTGGATGCACGACCATGATGCTTGAGTCCTTTGGAGAGATGGTGTGCTCAGGTCCGTTTACTTGTTGACGATTGATCTTGTTCTGATTATTTTGGTTAACACTGTTCAACACCTCTGTACATTTTCTGACCATGTTATTTTGAGCTGTTATTGAATGTCTCCTAAGCTGCACATTAGTGTTGCTGTCTAATTTCAAATTATTTGTCTCATTGGTTTCTTGTAGAATTGATCCATCCACATAACTATTACACATCGAAAACTTTTCATTCCGTTTGAACAACGATAAAGTGTTGTCTATTGGCGGAGGCATCTTTTCTTGTATAATGTCCAAGTTCTTGACATCCTCGTGATCTTCTTCAAACTCACTCAACACCTTTCGTTCACTCTCCAAGGCCAAACGCAAACATCTTCTATCGAAGGCAAGATCAGATTGCAGCCTCACTTCCCTTTCCCTCCGGTTGTGCTTCAGTTTGAGAGAGTATTCCTGCACACTTTTCCTCAGCTGATCCTGCTGATGTTTAATGGACGTCATCCTACTCTTCAAGTGTTTCCTGCATATATCCAGATGTCGGGTGCAGTCTATCTCTCTGCCCGCAACCCGAGTCAGAGACCCCCGACAAAGTTCACTCTGCAGACCAGCAGCTCGGGCATAGGAGCCGGGGAACATGGCTCCTTGGTAAAGACACGTGTTGGTGAGTTCGAGAGTAGTTCATGAGCTGATGACATATGGTTCCTAACCTTGAAATTATCTTTTTATAAATTTGAAACGTTACATACAGGTACGATTCTTACAGAAGTCATATCCCTTGGTTGGTTTCACATTTGTTGTCTGAAATGATAGACATAAATTGTTATCGTAAGATAGACAGTGTTCGTTGTAGGATAAAGCCAACGGACACTATCAAAATTATCACCGGGGTCATGTGCGGATACCAATGTCATCAAAATTTATTTATACTGAAAAGACATTAATACACAATCCAGCCAGTTCTGTTTGACATACAGTTGGCAACACATTTTACCCATTGAAAATCAATGCAGTTTGAACTACGCGTTGATGTAGTTTATACATACATCTCCAGTGTTCCATACATGTGGTGTTTGCCTAGTAAAGATTGGAACAATAAGTAACTGACTTCTGTTTTCTTTAATATTTTATTGGTATGCCTACTGCCACTTGCATTCGAGAACAACTCCTTTCCTCAGTGGCCGTCAACTTTCAAAATGATGATGTCAGGCATTTTTTTACTCAATACTAATACAGAATGACATTATAAGATAAAGTTACGATAAACTTCCCTGCCTGTGCTTTTTGGGATTGTAAATATCCTGCATAAGAACAAACACTATGTGGTTAATACAATTTATTCATAATGCAGAATATGACCATCCCAAAACACTCTCGCATGGTGACGGTCCTATTTAAGTATCTCTGGTTAATTTCAATACTAATACACAGTGACATTACAAGATAAGTTACGATAAATTATCATGCCCATGTGTTTTGGGATGATCAATATCCTGCATAACGAACAAACACTATGTACATGTAGTTATGGTCGTGTGAATACAATGTTTATGTATAATGCATAATACGACAATCCCAAAACATACTCGCATTCAGAATCTCCAATCAATTTCATTACCATCCATACAGTAATCGAAAAGAAGTGAAAAGGTAAAACAGGTAATACTGATTCATATTATCATTCATTTCAGTAGTTCGATGATGTTGTACTGCTATATGTTTGATTATGATGTTTCATGTTCTAATTTACCCGTTTCTTCTCAATTACATTAAAGCAAAAAATTCATCAATTTTCCTTCTGTCGTTAATCAAACGTGCATTGTATTGATAGAAAAAGTTATCAAGAAGTGACAAATTGAATAATTTTAAAAGTGGAATATTGTAAATTTACGAACCATATTTGAATCGTGACTTCCTCTCCGTTTAAGAAATTGCCCATAGTATGTGCATCCTAACGTGTGCCGAGATCGAAAAGACTGATGTTTGGTGTGAGAGTTCCACCACTAAATGCTGAACAGTGCCCGAGCTTCATTATACAGGTACATTGATCTCACCCAGCAGGTCAATAGCTGAATCAGAATTACATCTCGTGTGATTGATAACCAGCATACAACTTATGTATATTAAAGCGTATGGCTAATTGGACTTTCATGTTTTAAAAAAAATAAATGGCCCTGTATAGTGACTAAATATAATATGGTGGATTTCAATGGTGTATATGACATGAAGATGATGGATGTGATTAGCAAATGTATCTAGAATGGGGTTCATTCATACACTACAATACATACAATACATACACTTTTGACTTATGATTTATGAGAGCTGTTATTATACTGATGCTGTCTTGTTATTAAAGTATCCGTGGTATGCCGTTCAAGAGAAGGTTTTACATTACCTGATTACCTTATGAGTGTCATTTGCATTTTTCTCTCATGATCCTAAGCATGGTAGAAATGGTTTCGGTACAATGTCAGTTTTACTACTGAAGACGTCAGGAAATAGAAACGTGCTTTGAGTGTAGAACACTTAGTTTTCCCCCACAATTTATGGGTTTTAAATGAAACCTTTTGAAAATGGCTGCTTAGCTGTCGAGCACAAGAAATGGCGCAGTATATAAAGAAAAGGTCATGTATGTGCCTTGCAGGAAGCTCTTCAAAATTGGATATCATTCTGTGGAACAATTTAGTAGGAAATGTACTGCGTGATTGAACAGGACAATGTAGAAAACAACACAAACAGGCCTATACTTCCAGAAGGTTAACGTTGCTAACATCAGCACAAGGATAAATAGCTGGTTAGCACTTGTTTCACGTCATTGTTACTGTGTTTCTTTTAAGATACATCGATGTGTTTAGGTACCAATTTAAATAAGGTAACATTTAATATTATTCGTCGGTGAAAGTAATACAGGAGTGTGGATACTATTGATTATTCAGAATGTATGTGGGTGGTATGATACATTTACGAATAGATTTGGATAGAACACATTAAATGAACCATGATCGTCTTGACAAACTGATTAAATTGAATCATTCTTGAAGAACATGATTTCTCATTAATGCAGTTGTTTTGCATTGAGACTTAATAACTCGCCTTTGCTCTCTTGTGTTCACTCACGTTGTTTATGAATCTTTGATAATCCTGACATATAATTACATTACTCACAAAAGAGAAGAATCTGTGTTTTCTCTAACTTGTAGTAATGTCACAAACCTTTCCACCGGTTAATACCAAACTTCTAACTGATTTCTCAAATCTATTTAACTCCACTTGTCATGTCACCAGCATTGTCCTTTTCAGAACGCTCGCACCGTTGAAACATTGATTTAGCATTATCATATGTATCCAATTCATTAAAAAAATGCGAAAAAGTTCAACAAATGTGATAAAACTGTTATTATTGATTTGTTCAGGACGATCGTCAAACAAGGTGCTCGAAAGGTGAAATCAAAGGAGGTAATGTTTGTTTATGATGTGCTTGTTTTGATTGTAAACAAGTAATTGTAAATGTTCTTTATTAGACAGAAATAGTTTTGCACAAACTTTCATTCCACATTAAAGTCGAAATGACATATAAACCCTTACTGAAGCTGGTAAGTTATGATTTCCATCATTTATTCTGCTGATGAAAGCCTGCGTTCTTGATGAGTAGACATAATCAGCCATATCACTGATAGTGACAAACTATGTTTACTTTCTCCTTATGTGTGTGATGACAAGCGGGCGAGGGAGCTTCTGTTGACACTGGCCAGATCGATGAGTTAATCAAATGTGATCAAATATGTTCACCTGCCCTATCTGACGCACATATTTATCTCAACAAGACTTGGTACCAATACAGGTAGGAAGGTACTGCTGAACTCACCAACAAGCTTGTATCCTTCATCTCGCATCAAATATTTCAATCTTTTCCATTTCTTTGAAACATTAAAAACAGAGAATGTACGCCACACTTGAGATTCCTGTAAGATATTTTTACACAGATTTTGTGCTATATTTTATTATATTGAAAAACATGGCAAATGTTAGATTACATGTATTATCGAAAACAAGAGAAATCGGTGGTGCTGTGAAATATAAAATTGATATTGTATTACAATGACGAATAACAGACCAAAATTTACATTATTGGCTTTGAATTAACCTTGGTCTCCCACGTGTGAAACATGTGACAAAACCATCAATCATTTTGTGAGCAGCAACGACAGTGATATGCATGAGATTCATGTAACTGACAAACGTTCACCCAGCAAAGCTGTCCTGACGTTTGATAGAAACGTTTCCACTTCAAAACATAATAAATTTTAATGGTCATGTGATCCATCTATCATGTTCTCTTCCTACTCGTATTTACGAGTTTTGATGCTCCTAATTACGAGTTTTTATTTCGTAATTACGGGTTTTAATCGTGTATTTATGAGTTTTAATTCACGTAAATACGGGTTTTAATCTCGTAATTACGTCTCTTACAAGAATTGTACCTTGATTTTGGCCGAATCAATAAGCTGTTAATACAATCTGTACTGGAGATTTTCGCCTGATTCTTAGGCCTATATAAATACAGGTGCCACAAATAAGATACCAGACATTTGTAATATTGACAATTGGATGTGAACTTTGTACTATTCATTGGTTTAAAACACAATTAATCATTATCAATTATTATTATTATTTTTATTATTACTGACAAACTTGATCACTACCTTGATATCAAAGTTCAATAAATCAAATATATTGTGTTCCACTTTTACGACTAGCCACCTTTAGTTGCTGCAGTGATACACTTCGACACTGTAACATGATATGATACAAACTAATACAATCAGTCCTGTGTGATATGAAACTCGTGAATTGTATTGGTATCCAACTCTTATTTTATCTGACTGTTATGTTTTCATAGTAATTTAAACAATATTTATTCATGAATTAATGAATGGATTGATAAACAGTTATTACACCTATATAAATACCTCTCCAGTCATAGCTCTTTTGATATGTCCATCCATCTGTTTATCCGTTGATACAACCATCCGTCCGTCCATAATCATTGCGTTTCAAGAGCAGAACTCGAATTCATGATATCTTTCTGAAACTGTCCACGCATATCAGGCTAGGGAAACGCACTAAACGGGATATTATATCCCGATCGTCCTACAATAATCCGTTTGGGATATTTCATTATATCCCGATCGGAGTATAATAATAGGTTTCCTGATTTTAAAGGGACATGTGCATTTCAGCATAAGGACTGTAATTGGAACAAAGTTGTAATATTCTATAATTCTCAATTTTTCCTTTGTTAAAATATGACAATTTTTTTTACACATTAGCTGCAAACTGTCAGTTAAATAAAAGTTACGAAAACTTTCCAAATATATATAATTGTCATCAGATTCCAACGACTTAGAAAAGATAATGACAAATAGTCTGATTTCAATAAAAGTTTATATTCATGGACATGATATAATTTTCAATTACCTCTAAAAAATCAAGCTGCAGAGGATCACTACATGAAAGTCTTCCTAATTATGTTTATATAAAACACTTTTTTTTGCGGAAACGTATCATGTTTTACATATTGAGAAAAATGTGCAAATACATCCTGATTGGGATAAAATGAAACATCCAGAACGAGATATAATAAGCCAATCTCGTTTTTCGTTTCCATAGCAACGCAATGGATACTAATGATAGTAAATAACGGAAATCTTTGAGACAGAAAAAGTCGCCTTTCTCGAATAAATTTGTTATGTGACAAGAACATAACTTAATAATATATATTACTGTCATGGTTGTTATTTCAGTCAGATCTTTTGAACATCATTATCAATCAACTCACTTCTTAACTAAATATATCATATAACAAACATTCACGATTGCATGTTTTCATGAGCATACAACTGAATTATATTATTTCAGTTGACAAAGGAATAATTCACCTCAATCTCAGCAAATGACCTGAGTCCCCGTCATACTCAAACTTTCAATAATATAACAAAAAAAGGCGTTTGAACCTGAAGCACTAAAAATATTATTTTGATTAAAAACATGATTATATATTGATGTCAGAAAGAGTGGAATCTGTATGTACTCTAAAGACACTTTTTGAAGGATGTGATAAGGGAAACTCAAAAAAATAACCCATCTCTTTGGCAAGCTAAGTTTGACATTTTTTTAAATGTTCATTAAGGCCTACAAAATAAAATAAAATGTTTCTGGTCTTTACAGGCTGACAAAAAGTATGCGATGACGACGCAATTTTTTTTAACTTTAACTTAAATTTTCTTTTTGGAATGAAGAGATAAAAAAAACTAAATTTATAAAATTATTTATATAAATAAAGCACAAACCCTCTGAAATATGTGTTACTATTCTAAATAGTCAATAATCTCACCCCTACACTGCATCTCAACAGAAAAGTTTTACATTTTCTATATCCAATGTTTTCCTAGGCTAAAAAATATAGTTATCTGCCCCTTACTTTCGTCAAAACCTAGAAAAAAAGACCTGAGGCGTGGGTTTGAAACTGATGCGGGCGGAAACCAGAAACAAATTCTTTTTTTTTGGGGGGGGGGGGGGGGGGGGGGGGGGGGGGGGGGGCTAATATCCTTTTTTTGCGGAAATAGTATAGACATATAGTATAGTATAGTATAGTATAGTTTTATTTCCAACCTTTGTTTAATGCATGATTGTAAAAGGCTGTTTTTCTACTAAATATTATTTCGTGCCGTAGCAGAACTTTCCACACTCGTAGCACCAATGCATGGCTTAACTTCACATTGTTTTGATTTTTTTTAAATAATGTCAGACATAACGTCTTCAAGTGATTACCCTCATCATAAATAAAATATGTGTTATAATCAGTCCATAACATATATGTGTAAAAAAGAACGTTGAATTTCGTTTCCACAAAATACTGATAGAACCCTCCCTTTAACTTCTGAGTGCAGAATGTCTATGTAACATTGGATAAGGTAAACACAATGTCAGTTAACGTTCCTGCCATGCTCGACTGTTTCTCAAATGATACCTAGCATGGAAAGTAAGATCTGAAGATAATAACTGTAACATATTTTGAATAAGTGGATTATTATAATGATGATAAGTAGAAAACGTATAGTTCAAGTGAAATACTGATTAAAACATATGTAATTTTCGAATTATGGATAAACTGCACCCCGTTGTTTAAGTACGATGAGAGTAAAGTTACATGGTAATTCAGTCTGTTGAGTATATTAAAGGGGCAGTAGCACGTTTTTTCACTCAAAAAGGTTGATGAAATGTATTTGAAAAATAAGTTCACCAATAGTAAAACATCATTCTCTCTTCGGAAAATAAAGTTTAAAATTAGTGTACATGTTTCGGTAAAGCCATAGGAATCGTTTTTGTAATACAAAATAATAAATTGTGTTCATAATAAAATGGCCGCCATGCAATTTTTGCTTTATACGCAACATAGTTATTACCACTACAGATAATTGGTTTGTGTTATAAGATGTTTTACCCTCTAAAGTTAATTTAAATGACATGAACTATCATTATAAATGGGAAATTTGAAAAAATAAAGTTTGCAAAAAACGTGCTACAGCGCCTTTAAAATTATGTTATTATTATCCCTCGCCACGAAGTGAGAGGGGGATATAGGTTTGGGCGCCGTCCGTCCGTGTGTCCAAACGTCCGTCTGTCCGTCTGTCCGTGCGTCCGTCCGTCCGTCCGAGATAAAGGGGACAGCTTTTCTCAGAAACCACTTAAGATAGAATAACCAAATTTGATGTGTGCCTTGAGGACATAAATACCTTCGAAAATGGGAAGTGTGCAATTATTTTTTCCGGGTTATTGTCCTTGTTCCGTATTTTTGGACTTTGTTCACGGTATCTCCAAAGGGGACAGCTTTTCTCAGAAACTGTTTAAGATAGGATTACTAAATTTGGTGTGTTGCTTGAGGACATAAATACCTTGATTGAGTTCGAAGATGAGAAGCGTGCAATTATTTTTTCCGGAGTTATTGCCCTTGATCGTTTTTTCCCCACTCTGTTCCAGGTAAAAGGGGACAGCTTTTCCCAGAAACTGTTTCAAATAGGAGAACAAAATTTGTTGTGTGGCTTGAGGGTTTGAAAATTAGAAACGTATGATCTTCAAAGGGGATAACTTTTCATTGAGACTGGTTAAGATCAAATCAGTTGTGTGGCTTGAGGGTATCGATACCTTGATGGAATGAAAATGTGAAGTGCACAATTATCTCTTCTCGAATTATTGCCCTTGATCCAATTTCTTGGGTCTGGCGGGAGAGTTGATGACTATGTCTTCTTGTTATTATTAAGATTAACAATTCATATATAAATACCTGAAAATTAAACCTGCATCGTTTGATATCTACGGAAGCATCCTAGTGCCACAGTGAGAATTGTTTTACTATCACCTAATTAGGAGATACTAACTCCTAATTAGGAGTTACCTATGTCCTAATTAGGTGATAGTTATGTCCTATAAGGGCGATAACTAAGTCCTAATTAGGAGATAACTAAGTCCTAATTAGGAGATATTAACTCCTAATTAGGAGATACTAACTCCTAATTAGGAGATACTAACTCCTAATTAGGAGATACTAACTCCTAATTAGGAGTTACATATGTCCTAATAAGGTGATAGTTATGTCCTAATTAGGCGATAATTAAGTCCTAATTAGGAGATAACTAAGTCCTAATTAGGAGATAGCTAAGTCCTAATTAGGGGATACTTTCTCCTAATTAGGAGATACTTACTCCTAATTAGGACTTAGTTAAGTCCTAATTTGGTGATAACTTAGTCATAATTAGGGGATACTAACTCCTAATTAGGAGATACTAACTCCTGATTAGGAGATACTAACTCCTAATTAGGAAATACTTACTCCTAATTAGGAGTTACCTTTGTCCTAATTAGGTGATAGTTATGTCCTAATTAGGCGATAACTAAGTCCTAATTAGGAGATTACTAAGTCCTAATTAGGAGATAGCTTAGTCCTAATTAGGAAATAGTATCTCCTAATTAGGTGATAGTAAAACAATTCTCACTGTGGCACTAGGATGCTTCCGTAGATATCCCTTTAAATTCAATTCATATAATGAATACAATGTCATACTCATAGGCTCATAGGATCCTTTACAACAGATGCAATACAAAGCTAACACATTCATTTGTCAATAAGCATAATAAGTATTCCTATATGATAGTCCCCTTGTTTAAACTCGAATAATGGTTCCTTAAATATAACATTGACAAGTGGGAGAAATCAGGGACATCTGATCGATGGTGTCGGTGTTTCTTGTTTGAGACGATCCATCATTTAGATGCAATACAGGCATATAGGCCTAGGCGTTCTGATTGATTATAAAAAGGTGACGTTAAGGTTTCTGAAGCCAGCTCACAAAAGTGGTCTTATTCTTTGAAACTTTATTGTTAATGACTTTATTTTAAACATCATTTATTTGAATAGGTAAACAATAAAAGATCCCTTAAAATGTTGCCATATAAACTGTTACTATACGATGTCGTTGAAGTTTGTAAGTTACTATAAAATATTAAAAAAAACATCACACGAGAACATAAAACCATCAATCCTCTTCAGTTAATTCATAGTTTATGCCATTGCTATGTTTGGATATAAATATGTCTGCGTCACTATACTTTAAATCTAACAATACTGTACTACTGTAATTGGAGATCATTTCATTTGTGTTCAAATAACCATGAACAGCCAGCTTTTTCGGTCGTTCGTACCTGTGTAGAACATGGCTTGGCTTTCAGCTATGGAAGGTTATCAACGCATCAAAACAGTTTAAGAAAGCCCCACTCATTTGCATAAAGTCATAGTCTAAACCATCTGATGTTTACTCTTTTCTATATATAACCTTAATTCACGTGATATATTTATATATGTATAGTTTTTGTAGGTAACTGATTTTTCTATTTTTGTACGTTATATATAAAATTTGTATAAGCTTAACTATCTAATAAACCGCTCGAGGGAGATGTCTTACACCATATAGATTAAGAAAATCATGATTGACAAATGGTCAAAGAATCTATGTCTTCTTGACCACATTTCTCAAAGTAAATTGTTCAAACGTAAATACGTTTGAATGCGCTGTCCTTAGATTCGGATATCCTAGATCTATTTAGCATTGTTCAAGGGAGGTTCCTTGCATTAATCAATCACTGATTTCTAATGTTAATTCATAATCTTAAACCTCTACTTGTTCTGAATATTTACCTCTTCTTGACCTTATCGCTCTAGGGAAGTAACAGTATGCTTAATTATCAGTTAAACACCTGCTGTAGTCTTGAATTCCAAAGATCTGTTATGGGCCCTGTCTTTATTTACTTAAACAAAATATGTTCATGCGTTTGGTTCTCTCAAAGATATTTGAAGAACAAAGCTCGCGTTAATACTCTTCCAATTAGACTTTTTGTGTTCGTTAATTGACTTTGTGTTTTTGACAACTCTTTTCTTGAGAGCATAAGACCTACGCTTCTTCTTCAGCTGGTTTTCTTTTAGAACTTGCCAATATCTTATTGCAGTGTTTGTTGACCATCAACACGCTGCTCATCATAACCGTATCTTATTGGTTATGTAATGGAAGCTGTACTGATGAGATCGTGAGAAACCCCCTGTGTTCCGTGTCCAAAGAAGATGTTGTCTCGAGTGTCAGGAACTTCCTGTCTGCCTGAAACGTCCACAGAACCTGGCACTCTCTGACCTCTGTTCATTCTGCCCTTTATTTCCGGCAACCTATCTGCTTTGTAGTCCTTGTTATACTCACGTCTGGCAGTCTGTTCACCTCCCCGAGAATCAAGTTTAGTCCTACTTTCATTCACGTGTCCAATAAGCCTTCCTTTGAGCTTATTATTGAACAGAACATGTCCGCTCTCCATGCTGTCAGTTATCAAGCTGCTGTCAGTTTTATGTGTAATGGCATTACCTGTACATGATCGTCTTTCCAAATTATGGTTATTTTTTAAAATGCTCTTGTTATCCAAAATCCTTTCATGTACGACCATGATACTTGAGTCCTTTGGACAGATGGTGTGCTCACTTGTTGACGATTGATCTTCTTCTGATTATATTGGTTAATACTGTTCAACACCGATAGTGTTGTCTCTTGGTGGAGGCATCTTTTCTTGTATCATGTCCAAGTTCTTAACATCCTCATGATCTTCTTCAAACTCACTAAACACCTTTCGTTCACTCTCTAAGGTCACACGCAAACATCTTCTATCAAAGGCCAGGTCAGATTGCAGTCTCACTGCCTTTTTCCCCCTGTTGTGCTTCAGTTTGAGAGAGTGTTACTGCATACTTTCCTTCAGCTGATCCTGCTGATGTTTGATGGATGTAATCCTACTGTTCAAGTGTTTCCTGCAGATATCAAGATGTCGGGTGCAGTTTATCTCTCTGCCAGCAACCCGAGTCAGAGACCCATGGCGATGACTCCTGGGTAGAGACACGTGTTGGTGAGTTCGAGAGTAGTTCATGAGCTGATGACAAAGGCGCCGGGGAACATGGCTCCTGGGTAAAGGCACGTGTAGGTGATGACATTTGGTCCCTGAAACGTCACATATAGGTACGATTCTTACAGGAGTCATATCCATTGGTTGATTTCACATTTGTTGTCTTAAATGATAGACATGAATTGTTACAGTCAGTGTTCTTTGTAGGATAAAGCCAGTGGGAACTATAAAAATTATCAACAGGGTCATGTGCAGATATAAATTTCATCAAAATTTATTTATACTGAAAAGACATTAATACAAAATCCAGCCACTTCTGTTGGACATATAGTTGGCAACACATTGACCCATAGATAATCAATGAAGTGTGATACATCATACGTCTCCATTGTTCCATACATGTGGTGTTTGCCTAGTAAAGATTGGAACAAGAAGTAACTGACTTCAGCTTTCTTTGATATGTTTTGGGGATGCCAACTGCTATTTCATCAACTTTCGGATAGAATAGTCCAACAGACCCATGGCCTGCCCATGGGTTCCCCGCTATTCCCCCTCATCACCGAGATCTACATGACACACCTAGAAGAAACCGCCCTGAAGTCCTCCCAAGTTCAACCAACCTGCTGGTATCGGAAAGTTGATGATACCTTCGTCATCCTCCCTCCATCTGATGACCCAACCGTCGTCCTACAGCATCTCAACTCCCAGAATCAGAAAATAAACTTCCCTTCCTCGATGTCCTAGTCCAGAGGGATAACCATAGCCTCCACAACAGTGTATAACGCAAGCCAACCCATACGGACCAATACCTTCATTTTTCCAGCCACCCCATCCAAGTCAAAAGAGGAATAATTGTCACACTGACGAGACGAGCTAAGAACATCTGCTCCACAACTGCATCCCTTAACACCGAGCTAAATCACCTGAAACAAGTATTCGTCCACAACAACGAATACCCTGCATCCTTCGTCAGCCAGACCATCCACAAGACCCTCATCCCTGAGTCTAAGCCTCCCCGACAACAAACTGCCCCGTTCACCATCAGCATACCTTACATTGGACCTACTAGCCACTATATACGACGCCTCTTAAAGGATCAAGCCAACATTGACGTCACGTTCCAAAGAGACACCACCCTTCAGAACATATTGCAGGCCTCTGGCAGACCCAAGTCAACAACGAAGCCGGATCCTACAGGTGTCGTCTACCACATAGAATGTGACTTCAGCGAGTCACGTTCCAAAGAGACACCACCCTTCAGAACATATTGCAGGCCTCTGGCAGACCCAAGTCAACAACGAAGCCGGATCCTACAGGTGTCATCTACCACATAGAATGTGACTTCAGCGAGTCCTATGTTGGAAAAACATCAAGGCCCCTCACCCTCCAAGTCAACACATCCGTGAACACCGGTACCAGGTCTCTGTCAGGAAGAAAGATGGCAAATCAGCTCTTGCTGACCACACCAAAGTACACCCAGACCACACCATCAAATGGGACACAATCACTATCATGGAAAGAAACCAGACGAATTACAAAGCCCGAAAATTACTCGAAGCCATCCACATCAAGAAGATAGGCCCATCTCTCAACAGAGATGAAGGATACTCCATCCACAGAGCCTATCATCATTTGCTAAAGTAATCACTGTTATTTAATGCAGTCAATATGTCCATTTCAAAAATCTATGTTACTGTGCTCTCCATTTTCACTTTGTATCCACCACCTCCTCGTCATGTACATCAATCTCATCTACTGTATCACTTTTACTTTACCATATAAATTAATCTCATCTGTTGTATCAACTCACCTATTCCATGTACATCAATCTCTTCTATTGTATAAACATTCACCTGGCTTCCAATCACCTCGATAATCCTTCATGCAGTCTCTGTACATCACATAACTGGCTTCCACTCAATTAGCAATTCAACCTTTGTCCATCAACTCTATTTATTGTATAAACAAATCATCTCCAATCTCTTGTAAAAACAATTGATGTATATAACCCAGCTGTTTCCCCACTTGTGTACCACTTGCTTGACAACGACATTAGAACCTATGTCGAAAAATCGCCCTCAAAGAATAAAGAAGTTGTATATCCATAAATTCGTCTCTATTCTTTACAATTTTGAGGTAAATGATGATTTAATAGTTGAATAAAAGTGTAAGGAATCTTTTTCTGTAAGTTCTGCATGCCAGTCTTGTTTGGCACAATCAATCAATCTTTCCTTGAATATCTTAAGAAATAAATCTATATTCCCTACTCCCTGCTGCTTCCAAACATGACCAAATCCGTAAGTAAATAATAACTGCTTAATATCAGATGCCCAATTAGTGCGTTTTCTAAAACACGTTTTCTTCAACATAAAATATGATTGGTATAAGTGTTGACAAACAACGGATATCTACAACGTTCACTGTACATTGCAACATTTGAAAATGATTCACTTACATTCAATATAAATTTACAGAATGATCTGTGGACGATTTCTATCTGTTTCATTTCCTTATATCCCCATATCTCGCTCCCGTACATAAATTTTGAGACAATTTTCATATCAAATATATTTTAAATGCATCTCGAATATTTATATCATATAAAAAACATGTTTGATTATGAAGTTGCATGTTCTAATTTACATGTTTCTTCTCAATTACTTAAAGCAAAAAATTAATAAATTTTCCTTCAGTTTTAATCAAACGTGCATTGTATCGATAAAAAAGTTTTTGAGAAGTGACAAATGAAGACATTTCCTTGTGGAATATTTAGGAGATACACATACTGTGTTTGAAAATCAGCGGCATATAACTGAATTATTATAGCTCAAAATTTAAACATACAAATTTAATTTAAAGTCGTACTCGTAGCATGAGGCTTTAAATGCATAATTTAGAGCTATAATAATTCAGTTATATGCCGCTGATTTTCAAACACAGTATGTTTATGTCCATTCTACCATATGAACGATTTACTATTGAACTATATTCAGACGCATTGAATTGGTAGTTAATTGTCATTCGACACCGTGCAGAAATTCCACAGCCTGACATTTACAAAGATGTGACATGTTTGGTAATCTCGAATGACGTAGCCTGTTATAAGGCTTCGGAAAACAGTGAAAGTTTCCGAATTCACTCTAGGTCACTTTATTCTATAGACGATAGAGTTTTGCAACTATGACCTTTTCCAACCGTTGTCAGCATTCGGGATAATTTCTGCAGTATTTTCAAAATTAACATAGTTATTATTGTGTCAATTTTGTAAAGTTTTAGGTAAGTTTATTGTACATTCAAGTTTCCAGGTGATATACTGTCCGGTTTTAAGCTTTTGCCATCCGAAATGAGTTTATTCAGGAACGTTTATGAAATGCCAAGTTTTTAAACTTAATTTTTCACTTTCGCCGTTTTGATTGGTTTCAAATTTATTATCATAATTATTTATTAATGTCATTTTGTTAACAGCAACAGCTCAAATAAAACATATATTCTGGAGAAGTATTCGGAGAATTAATGCATTCACATTTGTTGCCTGGCAACAAGCGTATTCTTGCGCAAAAGACATAGTAAACAGAGCACTGTATAACCAAATTATACCATCTCTGATTTTTCACAGTAGCCAATTAGAAACGACTATTTCACAAAGTTATGGTAGAATGTTAAATTACGAACCATACTTTGAATCGTGACTTCCTCTCCGTTTAAGAATTTGTCCATAGTATGTGCATCCTAATGGTGCCTAGATCGTAAAGACTGATGTTTGGTGTGAGAGATCCACCACTTAATGCTAAACAGTGCCCGAGCTTCATTATACAGGTACATTGATCTCACCCAGCACGTCAATAGCTGCATCAGAATCTAGTGTGATTTATAACCAGCGTGATACAACTAATGTATATCAATGCGTATGGCTAATTGGGATTTCATGTTTTTTTTTAAAAATGCCCTGTATAGTGACTAATATGGTGGATTTCAATGGTGTATATGACATGCAGACGATGGATGTGATTAGCAACTGTATCTGGAATGGGGTTCATTCCAAGAGAATTGTAATTATTATAATGGGTACACCATTGACTTTTGATTAATATGAGCCGTCATTATACTGATGCTGTCTTGTTAGTAAAGTATCCGTGGTATGCCGTGCAAAAGAAGGTTATACATTACCTGATTACGTTATGAGTCACATTGTGTCATTTGCATTTTTTTCTCATGACCCTAAGTAGGGTAGAAATGCTTTCGGTACATGTCAACTTTACTACTGAAGACGTCGTGAAAAAGCTAAGTGTTTTTAGCCGTGTACACTTAGTTTTGATGCACTATTTTCTCGCAATTTATGGGTTGTACTTGGAGATAGCCAGGTTTTTTTTTTATTAAATGAAGTCTTTTGAAAATGGCTGCTTAGCTGTTGAGCACAAGTATTGACACAATATATACAGAAAATGTCAAGCATGTGCCTTGCAGGAAGCTCTTCATAATTGGATATCATTCTGTGGAACAATTAAGTAGGATTGAACAGGGCAATGTAGAAAACAACATAAAACAGGCCTATCATTCCAGAAGGTTAACGTTGCTAACATTAGCACAAGGATCAGAGGCTGGTCAGCACTTGTTTCACATCAGTGTTACTGTGTTGCTTTTAAGATACATCGATGTGTTTAGGTACCAATTTGAATAAGGTGACATTCAAAATCATTCGTCGGTGAAAGTAATACAGGAGTGTGGATACTATTGATTATTCAATATGTTTGTGGGTGTGATGTGGCATATACGAATATATTTGAATAGAACACATTAAATGAACCATGATCGTCTTGACAAACTGATTAAATTGAATCATGCTTGAAGAACATGATTTCTCATTAATGGAGTTGTTTTACATTGAGACTTAATAACTCGCCTTTGCTCTCTTGTGTTCAATCACGTTGTTTATGAATCGTTGATAATCCTGACATAATAACATTACTCAGGAAAGAGAAGAATCCAGGCTGTGTTTTCTCTCAGTTGCAGTATTAATGCAACGAACCTTTCCACTGCTTAACTCCAAACTTCTAACTGATTTCTCAAATCTATCTTAACTCCATTTGTCATGTCACCAGCATTGTCCTTTTCAGAACGCTCGCATCGTTGAAACAGTGATTTTAGCATTATCATCTGTATACAATTCATTCATAAATGCGAAAAAAGTTCAACACATGTGATAAAACTTTTATTATTGGTTTGTTCAAGACGATCTTCAAACAAAATGCTCGAAAGGTGAAATCAAAGGAGGTTATGTTTGTTTATGATGTGCTTGGTTTGATTGTAAACAAGTAATTGTAAATGTTATTTATTAGACAGAAATACTTTTGCCCAAACTTTCATTCCACATTAAAGTCGAAATGACATATTAACCCCCACTGAAGCTGGTAAGTTATGATTTCCATAATTTATTCTGCTGATGCAATCCTGCGTTCTTGATTTATGGAGTAGACATAATCTGCCATATCACTGATAGTGACAAACTAAATGTTGACTTTCTCCTAATGTGTGTGATGACAAGCCCATAACATAAAATACCGGACAGCAAGTTGGTTGAACTGGGGAGGTCTTCAGGGCGGTTTCTTCTAGGTGTGTCATGTAGATCTCGGTGATGAGGGGGGATAGCGGGGAACCCATGGGCAGGTCATGGGTTTGTTGCACTATTCTATCGGAAAGTTGATGATACCTTTGTCATCGTCGACGCCTCTTAAAGCATCAAGCCAACATTGACGTCACGTTCCAAAAAGGCACCACCCTTCAGAACATATTGCAGGCAAGTGGCAGACCCAAGTCAACAACGAAGTCGGATACTGCAGGTGTCGTCTACCACATAGAATGTGACTGCGGCGAGTCCTATTTTGGAGAAACATCAAGGCCCCTCACCCTCCGAGTCAAGGAACACCAGGCCTCTGTCAGAAAGAAAGATGGCAAATCAGCTCTTGCTGACCACACCAAAGTACACCCAGACCACACCATCAAATGGGACAAAATCACTATCATGGAAAGAAACCAGACGAATTACAAAGCCCGAAAATTACTCGAAGCCATCCACTTCAAGAAGATAGGCCCCTCTCTCAACAGAGATGAAGGATACTTCATCCACAGAGCCTATCATCATTTGCTAAAGTAATCACTGTTATTTAATGCAGTCAATATGTCCATTTAAAAAATCTATGTTACTGTGCTCTCCATTTTCACTTTGTAATCACCACCTCCTCGCCATGTACATCAATCTCATCAACTGTATCAATTTTACTTTACCATATAAATTAATCTCATCTGTTGTATCAACTCACCTATTCCATGTACATCAATCTCGTCTATTGTATAAACATCCACCTGGCTTCCAATCACCTCGATAATCCTTCATGCAGTCTATGCACATCACATAACTGTCGAAACGTCGCCTTCAAAGAATAAAGAAGTTGTATATCAATAAAATCGTCTCTATTCGTTACAATTCTGAGGTAAATGATGATTTAATAGTGGAATAAAAGTGTAAGGAATCTTTTTCTTTAAGTTCTGCATGCCAGTCTTGTTTGGCACAATCAATCAATCTTTCCTTGAATATCTTAAGAAATAAATCTATATTCCCTACTCCCTGCTGCATCCACATATGACCAAATCCGTAAGTAAATAATAACTGAGTAATATGAGATGCCCAATTAGTGCGTTTTTTAAAACAAGTTTGCTTCAACATAAGATATGATTGTACCTGATACAGTTGGTATAAGCGTTGACAAACAACGGATATCTACAACATTCACTGTATATTGCAATATTTGAAAATGATTCACTAACATTAAATATAAATTTACAGAATGATCTGTGGACGATTTCTATCTGTTTCATTTCCTTATATCCCCATATCTCGCTCCCGTACATACATTTTGGGACAATTTTCATATCAAATATATTTTAAATGCATCTCGAATATTTATATCATATAAAAAAAATGTTTGATTATGAAGTTTCATGTTCTAATTTACATGTTTCTTCTCAATTACTTAAAGCAAAAATTAATAAATTTTCCTTCAGTTTTAATCAAACGTGCATTGTATTGATAAAAAAGTTTTCGAGAAGTGACAAATGAAGACATTTCCTTGTGGAATATTTAGGAGATAAACATACTGTGTTTGAAAATCAGCGGCATATAACTGAATTATTATAGTTCTAAATTTAATTTAAAATCGAACGCATAGCATTTAAATGCATAATTTAGAGCTATAATAATTCAGTTATATGCCGCTGATTTTCAAACACAGTATGTTTATCTCCATTCTACCATATGAACGATTTACTATTGAACTATATTCAGACGCATTGAATTGGTAGTTAAGAAATTCCACGGCCCGACATTTACAAAGATGTGACATATTTGGTAATCCAAATGACGTAGCCTTTTCCAACCGTCGTCAGCATTCGGGATAATTTCTGCAGTATTTTCAAATTGACATAGTTATTATTGTGTCAAGTTTTAGGTAAGTTTATTGTACATTCCAGTTTCAGGGTGATATACTGTCTGGTTTTAAGCTTTTGCCATCCGAATTCAGTTAATTTAGGAACGTTTATGACATGCCAAGTTGTTGAATGACAGATTTTTCGAACTGAACTTTTCACTTTTCCGTTTTGATCGGTTTCACATTGATTATCATAATGATTTATTTATGTCATTTTGTTCATAGCAACAGCTCAAATAAAAAAAATATTCGAGCATGCAAGTATTCGGAGAATTAATGCATTCGCAATTGTTGCCTGGCAGCAAGCGTATTCTTGCGCAAAAGACATAGTAAACAGAGAACTGTATAACCAAATTATACCATCTCTGATTTTTCACAGTAGCCAATCAGAAACGACTATTTCACAAAGTTATGGTAGAATGTTAAATAACGAACCATACTTTGAATCGTGACTTCCTCTCCGTTTAAGAATTGTTCCATAGTATTTGCATCCTGACGTGTGCCGAGATCGTAAAGACTGATGTTTGGTGTGAGAGTTCCACCACTAAATGCTAAACAGTGCCCGAGCTTCATTATACAGTTACATTGATCTCACCCAGCACGTCAATAGCTGCATCAGAATCTAGTGTGATTGATAACCAGCGTGATACAACTAATGTATACCAATGCGTATGGCTAATTGGGATTTCATGTTTTTTTTTAAAAATTCCCTGTATAGTGACTAATATGGTGGATTTCAATGGTGTATATGACATGCAGACGATGGATGTGATTAGCAACTGTATCTGGAATGGGGTTCATTCCAAGAGAATTCTAATTATTATAATGGGTACACCATTGACTTTTGATTAATAAGAGCCGTCATTATACTGATGCTGTCTTGTTAGTAAAGTATCCCTGGTATGCCATGCAAAATGAGCTTATACATTACCTGATTACGTTATGAGTCACATTGTGTCATTTGCATTTTTTTCTCATGAACCTAGGTACGGAAGAAATGCTTTCGTTACAATGTCAATTTTACTACTGAAGACGTTGTGAAATAGAAAAGTGTTTTGAGCTGTGTACACTTAGTTTTGATGGACTATTTCCCCGCAATTTATGGGTTGTACTTGGAGATAGCCAGGTTTTTATTTTATTTATTAAATGAAGTCTTTTGAAAATGGCTGCTTAGATGTTGAGCACAAGTATTGACACAATATATACAGAAAATGTCAAGCAAGTGCCTTGCAGGAAGCTCTTCATAATTGGATATCATTCTGCGGAACAATTAAGTAGGATTGAACAGGGCAATGTAGAAAACAACATAAAACAGGCCTATCATTCCAGAAGGTTAACGTTGCTAACATCAGCACAAGGATCAGAGGCTGGTCAGCACTTGTTTCACATCAGTGTTACTGTGTTGCTTTTAAGATACATCGATGTGTTTAGGTACTAATTTGAATAAGGTGACATTCAATATCTGTCGTCGATAAAAGTAATACAGGAGTGTGGATACTATTGATTATTTAATATGTATGTCCTTGCGACGTGACATATAAGAATATATTAGGATAGAACACATTAAATGAACCATGATCGTCTTGTCAAACTGATAATTGAATTGAATCATTCTTGAAGAACATGATTTCTCATTAATGGAGTTGCTTACATTGAGACTTAATAACTCGCCTTTGCTCGGTTGTGTTCAATCATGTTGTTTATGAAACTTTGATAATCCTGACATAATTACATTACTCAGGAATGAGAAGAATCTGTGTTTTCTCTCACTTGTAGTAATGCAACGAACCTTTCCACTGCTTAAAACCGAACTTCTAACTGATTTCTCTCCACTTGTCATGTCACCAGCATTGTCCTTTTCAGAACGCTCTCATCGTTGAAACATTGATTTTAGCATTATCATATGTATCCAATTCATCCAAAAAATGCGAAAAGGTTCAACACAACTGATAAAACTGTTATTATTGGTTTGTTCAAGACGATCTTTGACAAAAGTGCTCGAAAGGTGAAATCAAAGAAGGTAATGTTTGTTTATGATGTGCTTGTTTTGATTGTAAACAAGTAATTGTAAATGTTATTTATTAGACAGAAATAGTTTTGCACAAACTTTCATTCCACATGAAAGTCGAAATGACCTATTAACCCCTATTGAAACTGGTAAGTTATGATTTCCATCATTTATTCTGCTGATGAAAGCCTGCGTTCTTGATTTATGGAGTAGACATAATCTGCCCTATCACTGATAGTGACAAACTAAATGTTTACTTTCTCCTAATGTGTTTATCAGATGACAAGCGGGCGAGAGAGCTTCTGTTGACAAAGCCAGATTAGCCAGATTGATGAGTTAATCAACTGTGATCAAATATGTTCACCTGCCCTATCTGACGCACATATTTATCTCAACAAGACTTGGTACCAATACAGGTAGGAAGGTACTGCTGAACTCGCCGACAAGCTTGTATCCTCGTCATGGATCAAATATTCCATTCTTTTCCATTTCTTTGCAACATTAAAAACAGAGAATGTATGCCACACATGTATTACACAGATTTTGTGCTATATCTTAGTATATTGAAAACATGGCGATTGTAAGATTTACTAATATCATCGATTACAAGAGAAATCGGTGGTGCTGTGAAATATAAAAATGACATTGTTTTGCATTATTGGCTTTGAATTAACCTTGGTCTCCCACGTATGAAACATGTGACAAAACCATCCATCATTGTGTGAGCAGCATCGACAGTGATATGCATGAGCTTCATGTAACTGACAAACTTTCACCCAGCAACGCTGTCCTGACGTTTGATAGAAACTGTTCCACTTCAAAATATAATAATGGTCATGTGATCCACCTATTAAGTTCTGTTCCTAATCGTATTTACGAGTTTTAATTCTCCTAATTACGAGTTTTTATTTCGTAATTACGGGTTTTAATGGAGTATTTATGAGTTTTAATTCATCTAAATACGGGTTTTAATCTCGTAATTACGTCTCTTACAAGAATTGTACATTGATCAATAAGCTGTTGATACAATCTGTACTTGAGATTTTCGCCTGATTCTATGTCCTATATAAATACAGGTGCCACAAATAAGATACCAGACAACTGTAATATTGTCAATTGGATGTGAACTTATGTACCATTCATTGGTTTGAAACTTAATTATTAATTAGGTCTTCAGACGAAAGTCTGGAAGTCCTACTGTTATCGTCCTGATTATTATTATTATTATTTCCGAGATTTTTGTGACAGCTGTACTGAAGAAATGGCTTAGTCGATTTTCATGAAATTTTCAGAAATGATAACCTCTCGGCTGAATTTGATACAGATGAAAAAAAATCGCGACTTCCGGTTCCGGTTTTTTGAGTCACGGCCCTTGAACATTTGGAATATTAACATGGGAATTTTCTTCAAAATGCACCTAGAGACTTCAAACTTTTTTTAAAAAGATGCCCAATTATATGTCAAGCAAAAAAGTGAATCACAGCGAAATCGTACGTCACGTGACTTAGACGCCATTTTGATTTTAGTTCATTTTCACCATTTCCGACCCTACCCATCTTCACAAATCTTCTCCTCTGAACTTAGGCAGCTGGAATTTCTCCTTACAGGGAAACTAACGACGCCTCTATATGTCCAGTATTAAGCGCTGTATCATTGATAAGAGAAAGGGACTCTTTGGGCCCCGTTTATAACCTTGTTTCTGTTAGTCTCTTAACCTCACTAGAATTATGACTCCGCCCTAGCTTTTTTCCTACGCTGAATACCTCATGCTTAAATTACCTACACATTTGCTGTACAGTGTATGTTGACGTAATTGCATCATTGCATAATGATTCCTACCAAATCATAGAAGTGGATAGGGACAAAATAGCAACAAATGTTATATTAATTCCCCCAATTTACATAAATATTATCGAAACCAACCAGTGTTTGCACGTCTTAAAGATGTATAAAATATTATCACTAAATTGACTCTTTGAGACAAGAGGATTCGCTGGTGTAGTGGTTAACGTCTTGGACTTGCAATCCAGCAGCTTGAGTTCAAATCCCTAAGAGGAAAACTTTTGTATTTTCAATGTTCAAAATTTATTGTGTTTTGTATGTTTAACTTGATTTCATTTCTTTTTTCACTTTTGTTGTCACGTAAGTGTTCCTAATTATGTTTATATAAAACACTTTTTTGCGGAAATGTATCATTTTTGATATATTGAGAAAAATGTGCAAATATGTCATTATTGGGATAAAATGAAACATCCAGAACGAGATATAATAAGCTAATCTCTTTTCAGTAACATGAGTAAAGAAATGGATACTAATAATAGTAAATAACGGAAACCTTTGAGACAGAAAAAGTTGCCTTTCTCGAATAAAAAATTTATGTGACAAGAACATAACTTATAATATCTATTACTGTTATGGTTGTAATTTCAGTCAGACCTTTTGAACATCAGTATCAATCAACTCAACTCTTAACTAAATGTAGAATATAACAGACAATCACGATTGCATGTTTTCATGAGCATACAACTGAATTATATAATTTCAGTTGACAAAGGAATATTTTACCTAAATCTCAGCAAATGACCCGAGTCCCCGTCATACTCAAACTTTCCATAAAATCAAAAAAAGGAAGTTTGAACCTGAAGCACTAAAAATATTATTTCGATTTAAAACATGATTATATATTAATGTCAGAAAGAGTGGAATCTGTATGTACTCTAATGACACTTTTTTGAGCGATGTGTGCTTCATTACTTAAATAACCCAAATCTTTGGCAAGCTTATTTTGACATTTTTTTAAATGTTCATTAATATCCTCTATTCGCAGCAATGCCATACGCTCAAAGAGAGAGTTTTATTGGAGTGTCCAACCTTTGTTTTTATGCATAACAGTAAAAGGGTGATTTTCTACTAAATATTCTTTCGTGTCGTAGCAGAGCTTTCCAAACTCGTAGCACCGATGAATTACTTAACTTCACATTGTTTTGATTTTTTTTAATAATGTCAAACATAACGTCTTCAAACTATTACCCTCAATATAAATAAAGTGAGTGTGTTTTAATCCGTGCGTCCATAACATATATGTGTAAAAAAGAACGTTGAATTTCGTTTCCACAAAATACTGATAGAACCCTCCCTTTAACTTCTGAGTGCAGAATGTCTATATAACATTGGATAAGGTAAACATACTGTTAACGTTCCTGCCATGCTCGACTGTTTCTCAAATGATACCTAGCATTGGAAAGTAAGATCTGAAGATAAGAACTGTAACATATTTTGATTAAGTAGATTATTATAATGATCTCCGGTGAAGTGGAAAACGTATAGTTCAAGTGAAATACTGATTAAAACATATGTAATTTGTTACAAACCAGCGCCTAGAGAAATCGCTTAGTGATTTGATTTGTGCGCTTTATAAGAACACATATTATTATTATTATTATTAATTTACGGATTATGGATAAATTACATCCCGTTGTTTAAGTATGATGAGAGTAAAGTTACATGGTAATTCAGTCTGTTGAGTATATTAACATTATGTTATAATTATTAGTATTATTAATAATTATTATTATTATTATTATTAATAATTATTTATATTAATACCTGAAAACTAAACGTGCATCGTCTGATATCCCTTTAAATTCAATTCACATAATAAATACAAGGTCAGACTCATAGACTCATAGGATCCTTTACAACAGATGCAATACAAAGCTAACACATTCATTTATCCATAAGCATAATATGTATTCCTATATGCTAGTCCCATTGTTAATGCTCGAATAATGGTTCCTGAAGTGAAAGATATCAGGGACATCTGATCGATGGTGTCGGTGTTTCTGGTTCGAGACCATCCATCATTTAGATGCAATACAGGCATCTAGGGTTCTGACTAATAATTAAAAGGTGACTTAAAGGTTTCTGTAGCCACTTCACAAAAGTAATCTTAGCCTTTGAAACTTAATTGTTAATGACTTTAATTTAAACCTCATTTATTTGAATAGGTAAACAATAAAAGAACCCTTAAAATGTTGCCATATAAACTGTTACTATACGATGTTGTTGAAGTTTGTAAGTTACTATAAAATAAAAATAATTTATCACAAGGGAACATAAAACCATCAATCCTCTTCAGTTAATTCATAAGAAGACGGCGTGAATAAGAAAAGTGCTTTGAGCGGAGAACACTTATTTTTTTTCAGGCAGTTTATGGGTTGTACTTGGAAGCAGTCAGGGAGGATTTTTTAAATGAAACCTTTTGAAAAAGGCTGCTTTGCTGTCGAGCACAAGTAATAGCGCCGTGTGAAAGAAAAGGTCATGTAAGTGCCTTGCAGGAAGCTCTTCATAATTGGATATCATTCTGTGGAACAATTAAGTAGGATTGAACAGGGTAATGTAGAAAACAACATAAAACAGGCCTATAATTCCAGAAGGTTAACGTTGCTAACATCAGCACAAGGATCAGCGGCTGGTCAGCACTTGTTTCACATCAGTGTTACTGTGTTGCTTTTATGAAACATCGATGTGTTTAGGTACCAATGTGAATATTTGTCGTTGGCGATAGTTTAACAGCGTGGATAGTATTAATAATGCAAAATGTATGTGAGTGTGATGTGACACATAAGAAATACATTTGGATAGAACACATTAAACGAATCATGATCGACACCACAAACTACTAAATGAATTTAATCATGCTCGAAGAACAATTTATCATTGAAGCTTTTTGTTTTACATTAAGACCTAATAGCGCCTTTGTTTTGTTGTGTTAATCATGACATAACTCACGAAAGAAAACAATCTGCCTGGTGGTAATGCTTTAATGATCAGACCCTTCCACTACTTAGAAAACTTTATATTTACTGATTTCTTAATTCTAATACAACTTCATATGTTTTGTCATCACCATCGTCCCATTAAAAAACTTGGCTTGAAGTAGTAAAGCTTGCCGTTATAGATAAACGTTTAGTATTCTTGGCAAATTATCAAGCTTCTTTAGAATTTGTTATGCTTAGATTAGCCCATTTCTTTTATACGGCTCTGAGATTTAGGAGCTCCAAACATTTGATAGGAAAAAGTTGCATGTGTTCGCAATTAAAATATTTTGAAAGTTACTACTTCAAATATAATGGTCTACAGTGAATGTGGCAGATTTCCGTTATACATAGAATCAAAAATAAAAGTTTGGCCTGAATATAAGATATATATCCAGGGCTACAGACCTTATTTTTACAAAATATTTTCAACTGGTTTTGGTAATATATGGATGCATCAATGTTTGGACTCCTATTTCAAAGTTTCTAATATCCTTTAACCAAAGGTTACAAGATATATATTTGCAAGATTGGCTTTAACATTTATTTGCATCTAATAAATGTTTTTAATTACAGAATATTTAAGCAATCTATATATAATAAAATCTATTTATTCTCGTTAAACATGTTAAATGATTGGAAATATAGAATCCCCCCAAAATTGTGTTGTCAATCTCATGATTTGCAGGTCGAAAAAGGTAAATATATTGGATTAAAAGTATTCGAGTGGATTGGAGTAAAATGTGTAAATTGAATCTAATTGAAAATGAATACTTTTATTTGCGTATGTTCAGCTTACCACCTTTTGAGAAATAAGTAAGCCTACATTATAAATATTACTTTACACATCACAATTGTTTAACATTTATACCATTACTATCCTTTTCTCGTAAAACACATTAATAAAATCTGTCAATGTGATTATAGGCCTGTACTATAGGCCTGTGGACTTTTTAGTTCAAACGATTGATTGAATGATTACAGACATATGTGGGATATATATATATATATATATATATATATATATATATATATATATATATATATATATATATATATGTTTTGCATTAATGGCTGTGATCTAACCTTGGTCTCCCACAGGATGTATTGTAAGTAGCATTTTGACAAACCCATCTGTCATTTTGTGAGCAGCTGCTAAATATTGCTTAATATTCTGCGTTATACAACCTCCATGCAACTTAAATATATAATAGATATTTCGAGACATCTATTCTTTCAGAGTAAGATGCGATGAGTTATGACACCATCTGCAGGTTATATTTACAAATGATAGTGATGATATGATAACGGAAAGTCTGAGAGAAAAACGTTATCGAAGATAATATGTTTATAGGATAAGAACAGTTTTCAATCATTATTACTGTCATGTTTATGATTTCAGTCTGGGTTTTTTAACATCGTCATCAAACTTATGTATCCACAGCTGAATTCCTAATTGTATGTAGTCACATAGAAGGTTATGATTGCGTTTTTCCGGTATATGAGCGTACAACTGAATAATATTATTTCATTTGACAACATGTATTTACGTATTTCACAGCAAATGACCCGAGTCCCAACCATACTCAATCTGCCCACATATTCCAAAATAGGAAGTTTTTACCTGAACCACTAGAATGGAAACGGAAACAAGATATCTTGATTTCCACAGGAAATAAAAGGATTTTATCATATACCTATCAATAATATAGGATGTTTTGCATATGTGATAGAGGTAAGGACACCACACCCATATCGCTGCCCGGTCCGAAAATCCATATCAGCCATATCAGCCCGGTCCGCAAATCCATATCAAAATCAGCCCGGGTGACGTTAGGTCAGAGTGATCTCCCTTTTCTTACAGGCGTGAACACAGTAATGTCACAAGCGAAGCAGTGTCAGTTCATTTGAATCCTTTCCGAGTAGCCTCCAAACAAGGATAATTTATTATTAGGATGTTGTTGACGCTGTTAATTTATTAAATTAATTATACTTTTAATTTTAAAATTGAATAGGAGGCACGGCTCACATAATATTAAAAGAAAAATTACCCCCAAAGTATAAATTTTCGCATAACATCAAATTATTACTATTTCTGTAAATATTTTGTCATGTTTTAGAAAAAAAAGTGTGATATATGTTAAAAGGTTACAACATGTCATTTTTCATACCATACCCCATATCAGCCCTCTGGTCTGCGGCCCTCGGGTGGATATGGGGTATGGTATGAAAAATGACATGTGATAACCTCTAAAGATTGAATCTGTACGTGATTTAGAGAATTCTAGTTCCAGTTTATAACATTGTAACAGGTAAAGTTATTGTCAGTTAACGTTTCTACCATGCTCGATTGTTCTCAAATTATACCTAGCATCTGAAGAACTATAACATATTTGGAATACGTACATGGTTATGTATGAGTGAAGTGAAATAGAGGACACTTGAAGTAATGAAGTATGTGGATTATGGATGAACTGAACCCGTGCAGTTCTTTAAGTATGAGAGTAAAGCTACATGGTAATTAAGTCTGTTTTAATATATCATAATTATTTCATAAATCTTTGCCACTAAACGTGCATCGTTTAGTCCTCTAATTTTCAATTCGTATAACTACAATGCTAACCAAATGTTTATTTACATATAATACAAACATATTAATACGTCTATCAGCATGATGTTTATTTCTATACAATTGCATCCCGGTTGCTATTAATGTTAGACTGATTGTTGTTTGGAAATGATATCGGCGATATGTCAGGGACATCTGATCGATGGTGTTTCTGGTTCGAGACTATCCATCACGTATGTGTAATGCAGGCATCCCAGCTTTCAAATTAATTATTAAAGGATAGGTCAGTATAAAAGAGTTAGCCTTAGCCAAGGGCGCTATATTGTGAATGAGATTAAGCTAATTTGTTTTGATGTTCATAACAAAGTGTTATAATGTTATACGATATTGTTACGGTTCATAAGTTACTAAATATGAACAATACTTATATGTTGAGAACATGAAAGCATGGTTCTTGTTCAGTTTAGTCATAGATTACGCAAATGTAATGTTTGATATATGAATATGTATAATATGTCTATACTCTATAATTTAAACTATTTTTTACCCATATTTAAGTTGTATTTGACCTCTCAATAATGTATCACCCTGATTGATGATCCTCACATGTACGTTTCCTCTTCATCTGCTATCGTTCTATATTTGAACGATTGTTAAATTGAAATGTCTCGCATAATTACAAAGATGCCTTTACGAAACTGCATGTCTGTTTGCTGTTTTAAAGAATCTTATCGACGACTGAACCTGAAGTGTTTGATTTGTGTTGATGTTCCAGTACTTGAATAATTCCCTGATCATTCAGCTTACCGGCATCACCCTCAAACTCACTCATTGACAATTGTAAAATGCAGACATCTTCTACAGACAACCAGGTCCGAGTGCAGCCTCACTGTCTTTCCCTCCTGTTGTGCTTCAGTTTGAGAGAGTATACCTGCGTACTTTTCTTCAGCTGATCCTGTTGATGTTTTATGGGTGTGATACTGTTGTTCAAGTGTTTCCTGCGGATATGCTGAGTTGCAGTCAATCTTCTTCCAGCGGCCCCAGTCTGAGCTTCTCGGCAATGTTTTAGGTACCAGGGATGTATTTCTTGCAGGAACCCAAATATACCCCATCACCTTCCGTTCACTCAGTGAACACTCAACACCAAAAGAAACGTCATCCTATTTTTAACAGTATAACAACCAAAATGCTGCTGCCAGAGAAAGTAGATTTTGAACGTATTCGATGTGTTTAATAAAGAAGTACTCACAGTACTTCACCCATCAGAGAATGATACTTTTATTTTTATTTTAGTTCAAGTACACTTGGGGTGCTGAAATCGCTTTTTGAAAATGGGTTTTGGCCACAGTGTTTGGCGTTTAGGTATAATATGTATATAATGTAGAAACTATATCAATAAAATATGTTGTCGACATAAAAAAAATTCTTGACCATGAATTTTGTTGACGCGTCTTTACTGTAGGATGTCATAAAACAAGCCAAAAAGCCCCTCTTGACTCTCCTATCTGGTCAAGTTAAGGAGATTCGAAAAGAACGATTTTGAAAATTCTCAAAATGTGTGTTTCCCAAAAATATAAACAGATAATGTTTTGAAATTTCAAAATAAGTGCAATTGGCCTCTGAAGACTGATGTTTGTCTGTTTTAGTTGTGTTTATCAGTCATGGATTGACTTATCTTGCATTCTGTATGGTGACCTAATTTTCGCGGTTGAGTGAAGAACAATCCACAGACCTGCCACACGTGCATTTGAATTGCTGTACCTTAAACTAATTTGCAGCTGAAGCTAAATGATACATTAAACACATCACAGTTTCAACATTTCTGTCATTTTCAATCTACTAAATGTCATTTGATTTTGATTAGTGCAAAAGTAATTATATCAAATGAAGCCTTTCACCTAGTTTTCTTAATCAAAGTATGATAACTAATAGGCGATAATATTGGTTTTCATGGGGACATAATTCGAAGTTTGAAGAAGTTTGGGTACAATGTTACACTGAAAAATCATTTCAGTACCTGGCTCAATTGGTCGAACCGACGCTTTTAGTTGTCACAGGAATGTAAAGCCATGGTGATTTCGAAGGACTTAGCGATGCAGTGTCACGAGCCACAAAAATACCAGAAGATTTTCAAGGCAAATCTTGATTTACTACCTGTACGTTAATTATAATCTCAATTACGTTTTGTTCTACACCCTTAAATATGATTACATAAAGGGTAAACCTTGTTTGTATAGATTTCGAAACAGATGTAGCTGCTGTCATTATTAACATCCAATGATACATATATTTACATTCATGTACATGTACGGCAATCAATATTCTAGCCTATTCGAGAGGTCAGTACGTTTAGGTTAATACCCGTGAAACTCGCCATTGGAGTCTAGGCCCGTGAGGCAGACTTAACGAAACAGACTTATTTTCAAAAGGTATGCCTATCCATCGCGTGAAAGTAATGACGCTGCTTAAAAACACTTATTTAGTTGCCCACCAGCGAATTCTCATAATTGGATATCATTCTGTAAAACAATTTGGGAGGAGAAATTCCGAGTGCTTGATAATGACAATATAAAAAACACAGTAGAAAGGCAAGTACTTCGATCAGCTATTGACATCAATGGGGTGATATAAACGGACCTGGCGGGCGTTCTATATCAAGCGAATCTTCATGCAGTGTATTTAAGACGCGTAAATTTGCCATTTGAAGTGCGATTTTGCTTCGGCTTTGTACATGACGATGCTTCTAACGAGTTAATGAGGGAGCTGTAGTAATGTTTTCTGCATCTATAATGAAATCCGTTACTGAACCTTTCCCACAACTTCAAAACGTGTTAGACATACAAGTTGGTTTTTAAAGGCTTTGACAACTTCAATTTGCCATTAACAACATTATTTGTATGGAACACTTTGGATGGAACTAGATTAACCTTTCTCTTCCTTAACATCCCCTGTTTAAGCCTGTTTACGTAAATGGTATCTGACTTTAATACGTAGTTACTTTTCCTTCACATCCTCTGTTTAAGCCTGTTTACGTAAATGGTATCTGACTTTAATACGTAGTTAGTCTTCCTTCAGAGAGACTCAAACGCACATCCAAAGTTATATCATAGTTTGCCTATACATTATTCATATTGATCAGACGCTATCATCCATTGTTATATTATTGATTCTGCATCACCAAAATAATATAACCAATTTAATCATATGAACCGTGTTCCTATCAAAAATATATATCTGCAATAATTTGTTGTTGTTGTAAATAGACGGCAAGTTGTAGAAACATACCGGGGATGATTCTTATCGCGATTTTAAAGTCAAGCTTGATATATGTCATAATCAAAAACTGAGTACTCAACATGATTTGTGAGAGAAGAGCCTTCACTCACAATTAGATGTTGTCAAATGTAGAAGCCACCATATCATATTTTGATAATAAAATACTTCGCTCTTGATCTGTGGATTAGATGTTGATCTGTGTGAGCTAAACTAAATGTTGACCTTCTCCTAACATGTTTATCTCGGGTGAGAATGCTTCTGTTGACATAGAACAGGTCGATACAGTTAAAGAGGTGAGATCACCTGTACCCGCCTGCCTGAACAGAGTTATCAACACAGGGCATATTCAGTGTTTCTGTCAGACAGGTGTGTATAGACACTACACACTCAGTAATGGAGATACTGCAAAGCGGCACCAAAAGGTAAGTATACAGTTCATAGCTTCATTTCGTATTTATTTCAACACTCTGAATGTTTAAAAAGGATAGAGATTTAACGAACTAAATCAGCCGTTATTTGTCTCATCATCATCTAAAAAGCTTCTAAAATAGTTCGTGTGTCCTTGTCTTTAATATTATTAATATTATGGCATGAAGAGGTCTGTGCGGAGAAAAATGCGAGAGACCTTTGGAAACTATGTCAGCGTATACTAGACAAGACACAACTGATTACAATGATGCATAGAGCACTGGGAAATAAAAGAACGAACACTGGTTTGCATGCTAGAAAAGCATGTAAATTTTTAACTTGAAATTGCTTTGATGTATAAACCGTATTGTATATATCAGTTTCACGTCACAGAGGTAGCATGTATAACACTCACTGAAGACATTTAACCTTTAACAAAACGCGCCGATATATTTGAGAACATCAGAAAAATACGTTGAAGGCTAGGTTGTAATTGAGAAGCACCCACTCTCATTCAATATAGAAGCCTCCCCGGCAGTGTGGTGTACAATGAAAACATTAAGAATGAATGTAAATAACGAGACCCCAGTACCTTAAATCATGGTTGACACTTGTTCCTTGGTACTATAATGTATTGTAAGTGTAACATCCGATGCCGCCCAAGCTTTGGACACTTTTGAACTGACAAAGTTGTAATTGAATTACTTCAATGTGTTTGTGTCAACATGTCGGCGACACCTTCTACTAGGTAATTCTCTGGATGAACATTTAATTTGATAGTTGGTAATATTTTAAACGATTGTTTTCAGGGATGATGGCTTATAACATAAACTAGAGCCTATTTTCGACTTCTTGGAAAAAGAAATCGTCATTTTAAACCAAGATCTAAAATTGTCACAATTTCAATAACTCAACAAAAGAAGCAATCCAAATTAAGTTTACTTATTCGTATGGACAGTTTCAGGAACAACAACTTTTGTGTGAATCAAAAGGTTGATAGTTAAGCTTCAAACAGTGACATGACCTATCAAGGGATCCTACAATATGCATTTGTTTTAGTATTTTCATACATTTCCAGAGGAACATAACTATGTAAGCAATTTAAATTTTAAATTTAAATATCATTAAGATGCTAAGTATTCTGTCCTTAGAATGAAGACCATAATGTGGGGTTCAAATAATATGCGATTCTTCCATTTTCAGAGTGGGATTGTCTTTTGGAGAACTGTTTAAAAATACTGTAAATAAAGACATAATTGATAACTCATTTGAAAGCAGTGAAACTGAATAGTTAAGAGGAAGTTAAATCTACACTTGACTCAATATCAATCAGAAGTTTTGAAGACCTGTCGTCTAATAATTTAAACTGAACTGAACACCAAAGTTTGACTACATCCATTCTCTTCCCACAGAGGTTAGTCCCTACAGTTTTCCGGTTCTACCCTCTGTTACTTTACGCTTGAAATCGAGAGCAGAACCAAAGTCCCCTAGCGGTGGAAAGAGAAATCTCATACCGTATCCCTGGTTCTTAACCAATGAAAACTCATCTTTAATTGGCCATGTCGACAGGGTAAGTTCAAAGATCGAGGCATTTTACTCTGAAGGGTCTTGCTCATTAGCATATGTCATTCGAATATGTCTGATGTAAATAACGCAAATGAACTGTTTTTGGTATTTGTATCTGATTTGGTCTTCTTTATTTATAATTATGTTTATGATCAATTATAGTTTTCACAAAATCAAATGGCATAGTTCGAGGAAAACACAGAAAACACAGGAAAACGAGAAAACGTTGGCCTTACGTTTATTCTATCATTATGACGTGTCGTTGGCAAATGTCACTTTTGCAACGGCGTCGCTGATTGCACAACTAGATTCAATTGCAACAAATCAGGACATTCCCCTTTCGCCCCTGATTTCAAGCGTAAAGTAACAGAGGGTAGAACCGGAAAACTGTAGGGACTAACCTCTGTGGGAAGAGAATGGACTACATCGTGCTTTGCCTAAATCTTAAAGATGCCTTTACAACGAGAAGATTATACTTTTATGAATTCCATTGGTCTGCTGTTTTCATTTTCAAATGTGTTTTTTCTTCTGAGATTTTGTGCAATACATAGGCAGTGATTTCAGAATAGACATTGTTTATCCTGTCAAAGACTGTTGATAATCGAGTATCAGTCATGTGATAGAGGGAATAATTAAACCAAATGATCAAATGCTGATTGGTTGTGAATACAATGGGTTAAAAACATAATTTATCAAACCTTAGTGAATCAAGAAATATTCGTTTCTTATGAATTGAAGATCTTTGGACAGGTTACATTTCAAGTTTAACCTTTTCCCTCCCAATGTTCCCATGTGGAAACATGCGCTTTAAACCCTCGTAAAAAGAATTCACATTTTTAAAATTGTATTTTATTTTGACAGTCTTGATGTTGACATAATTACGTACAACTTGGTACATGTATGTCATACCAGTTTGTAAAATGTTTTACTGTATAATGACCCAAAATTGAGTAAAAATCAGTTTTTAGACGAAAACATATATCGGTTTATTTATTAGATTTGAAATTTTATGAAAATTATTTTGTTGTTATTTTCTTATAGAAAAGTGATACTGCTATAATGTTAAATTTAATTTTGTTTTAAAAGTAAAACAAAGAGTATAAAGGAATGTTTAAAGTTTAATGTTCCCACATGGGAACATTGGGAGGAAGATCACAAAATTAAAGTTATTTAAAATGGGTAAAGTTGACTAAAAGAATAAAAAACTGACAAAATATTGGTCCAATGATTTATTTCAAGGTTATTTGGTTTAGTAGGGGTTGCTTCTTGGTTGCTTGCTGGCTTTTGCTTATTTTCCACCTTGTGGGTCACACTGGAAACATGACTTTGGTTTCTGAACTTCGATGCAGTAATTTCTGCCAATATTATGTGCCGACCCTAAAGGAAAAAGAACATTATTGCAGATATTGCCATTGTATTGAAGCTAAATGATTAAATGTAACATTCTGTTATTGGTATTTATATAAAGTGCAAATACTTACAGTTGACATGACATGTACCGGTTGTCATAGCGTCAGGTATCTTTGCCAAGGCGTGGTTCTCTCACACTATTCTTATCTCCTCTGGGTAGATGAGGGCTAGACCGAGTGCGGCCAACGTTATCCCATACTGAAAACGGACAAGAATATACTATATGAGCATATCGAAAATAGACACATGGTTAATACAAGTGTAATGTGTTATTTTGAAATATATACCAAGAACCCTGTACAGGGTTTTGTACACATCTTTTCTGGTTCTTGCTCTGTGTGAATCAGGCAATGTTTAAGCAAGACACACATTTTGCAATCTAATTATATGTAAATAGTTTGCCTGATGTGCGATTTATATTTCCAAATATCATAAATATAATTAGTAAATATTTGAAAAAAATGTACTTGCCCATTGCTGTCAAATGCTAAACGCAAAGTGATAACTTTGAATGAATAATAAAGATGCATGTATGGTGTTTCCTTTTAATTTAGACATTGTTAAACTTATACTTTTTAATCATTTAGAAACGTAAGGCAGAGAATACATTATGCAGATTGACCCTCAGATGTAAACATATTGATTAACCCAAATGTTGATGAAATACATGATTGAACTATACTTTGATGGGAAAACTGATACATGTTTGAACTGTATTATGATGCACACTTATAAATTCAAAATGCGTCGATTTGCCTTTGTATACAGTTTACGCAGTCGCACTATCACAAAAATCCAGCAAGCTATTGATGTTGCCGAAGAAGATGGCGGGTATGTTGTATGAAATGTTGTACTTCCTCCAAATGCTGGTTATAGTCATCAGGATAGCGATTTGGAGTGTAAGGCCTCTTTTCACAAAGCACTTAGGTGATTTGTATGTCACTAAGATAACCTTAGTGCAACGTTAAAGCACGGCAGTTAATCTTAGTAAAGGGTGCTTTCACTAGAAAATATGACATCAATGTTGACTTTGTTCATGCTTATCTTGGCGATCATGTGGCTGAGGGATCCGATTTAAGGAAAAAGCAGAGGACACGGCACTGCAAGCCCGAATCCATGAGGATGATCTATACAAATATATGTAATTGTGAACAGGTGTACACTGGAGAAACGATATGGTCTATCAACACAAGGATCGAGGAACATCAAGTTTCTGTGAACAAAGTTCACCAGAAGTCCGCCCTATATGAGCACACTCTGAAGAACAAGTATCTCAACATCATGGGAATGTACTAAAGTCTTGTGAACCAACAAAACAACTGGCACCAAATACAAGAAGCGATTGGCAATCGAAGGTGACAAGCAGCAGTAAACCACTTCCTACCATGTGCTTGGTACTCGCTCATCTAGAACATCTATCCCTTGTCGGAGGTATATCTGAGGAGTACCCCAAAACAATTCGTGGAAAACCTGTCGCAGCTTATCCGAGAGGCCGCTACCAATTAACACGTTTCAGCAGAATCACTGTCCATCCACCATCCGCCCTCTCCTTCTACCCTCACTCGCCATGGCTGCTGCATTTCACACCCAATCAACGGTAATTAATGTATCTACAATTTAAATTAATTTCAAATACCAAGCTGTTTATCTTATATCCAGTCACTTCTTCAATAAAGCCTACATACCATTTTTCATTTCAATCATGTTTGGTAAACACTGTAGAATGGATTTGCAATATTATCGTATGCAGTTTTAATCTCTCTAATTTAGTTTCCTCACAAATATTTTCATTCGTATAAAAATGTATAACATTGTAATTATATTTCTTCTGACATTCTATGTGATGAAGACGTGAGCATATACCCCAAAACGTGTATTTTCACATTGAATAAGTTGTTATCAAGAAAATATTCCTGTTTGTTAGTACTTAATTGTACATTTCCTGTGTTACGGACATTTAACATGATATATGGATAACATTTCAACAACACATATCATTATGCATCATCAATGAGACTCGTATGTGCAATTCTAGTTGTGTATTGACATGTTTGCATTCATTCTGACCAAATAAAAGTTCATATTTCAAATATTATTCAATTTAATGTATTTTACGATAACTGTCCTAATGTTCCCACATGGAAAAAAACAATATCTCAAAAACGTATCAGTAATTTTGGATTTGCCTTTTCTACATCATTATGAGCCCCTATTAAGAAAATGAAACGATTCTGACAATTGGGATCTAGAAGTGGGATAAATAAGGTTAAATACCAACAAGCAAGTATAGCGAACAACATCTAAACTTTATTATCAAATAGAAACAAGTGGAATATAACAGTAACAATTATTATGAAACGAGCTTATTGCAATCAAATGTTGTAAAAACAATGTAAATGTGAATATATATAAAGTAATATCCCAAGCAAATAAAACTAACGATAATATATACAGATTTAAATTCAGGAGATAAAGATAAAAACAATAGTATTACAGTATGTCTCTTTTTTAAGAGGTGAGATGAGGTGAGTTAGGGTTTAACGCCGCTTTCAAGAGTATTTCACTTATATCGCGGCTGCTAATATTATTGCAGGGAGAAAGCCCGCAACGCCATGTGGCTATGCATTGAGGTGAAACCTGCGAGCAACGGCTGGAACAAGCGAACCATGGGTGGTACTACAATGAAATTCAGTGTAGCATTGCACCCAAACCTTACTGCGTGTAGAACAGTTCTCTACTGCAGACAAAGTTGCCGTACCCCTAGGCCTGGCGGGATTCGAACCCTAGACCTCTTGATCCGACTCTATTTAAGAAGTTGAGAGATTTGCTAGTTTATACTTCAATGTACAGTTACTTTAAATGCAATGTTAACAATACTTTAGTAACATACCACTTGAGAACTGTAAAATGCATGTTAAAATGCTTTAAAAAACATCTCCTCAAGTATGTTTAATGTACAAGTCGTATTGTATATGAACTGCATGAAACAAAATCATTCATCTTCATAACCAGTTATTTTTTTTAAAAACAAAGACAATGGACCATTCTATCAAACATTTTTTTTATGACAATCCATTAAAATGTGAAATGGTTATTTCTTGAAATATGGGAAAGAAAGAGTGGGCGAGTTCTTAATTTAAAACAAAAATATTTCACGTGTCCTCGAGCTTTTGCGTAAAGAGAAACAGATCCAACGCATTGTGTCAGCGATGATTTATTGCATGAGCTGATGAGCTGTAGCCTTAAAAGCTGCAATAATATCAACATCGTCACCTCGGTAACGCTTGATATGTGACACTAAAATAAAGGAGATTGCACATTTTAGAAAAATAGGAAACTAACCATATTTGTATCTGTGAATTCTCTTCCCACACACAAAACTTGTGTTGAACTGACTTGAGTTACCTTTGTGGACAGAGAATGGTTTCTTGGCTGGTGTAGAGTATTCCATTGATATTTGTCTGGTGTATCAGGGTTAGAGTTTAGTTTGAGTCACAACAATTAATGTTGGAAGTTTTTCTGTTTTATTATTCACTGGTTATACAGGCATCATAAAACTCGTGTACATCAAAGCATTGATTAACGGGGCGTCGTGGTTTGAATGTGCATTGTCACTGCATTTCCATGGTTTTTGATAGAAATAACTGCTTGCAAAGACGCAAATTCATGAATGTAATAGGGCTATATTGGTTTTTGCGTGTTGCTATGAATAACATCAACGTCCATTTCTCATAGATATAATTCTTGCATTATATTAATGAGTTCATTACCACTGATCAATGATACAAGCATTGCTTATATATAGTACACGCCACAATCGTATTTGAATGAGATATAAAATAAAGGAACCAGGTATTGAGGTTATGATTTATTTGTTATGATCGGTGAGAATAAATTTGAGTAATCAGAATGGCAAAAACGGCTTATGGTGGTTACAGAACGCACCAATAACAGGAGTAAACAAACTGACAAGTCACAGGAAGGTCAGTTGGTGTTAAACGTTAAGTAGCGTGTATGGTGAACCTGTGCATTAACAACTGCCAAACAACGCCTCCTCATTGATTGTCTGAAACTATAAACCAAGAGCATACCAGATGTGCTCGATGGGATTGATATCTGGTGACCTTGAGGGCCATTCAAGAACGTTGATTCCTGAGTGTTGTAGAAAGGTCCAGTTCAAGATGACAGTGTGTGGTCGAGTATTGCTATGTTGGAATTGCAGACCTGGACCATGTGACGTCATGAATGGAATAAGGGGCAAGCACCTGATCGCTATAACCTGCAGTTGTAAGGTTCCAACGTGTAGTCTGTAGTCAGGAAATACCATCGAAAGCCCCCCAAACCCCATGATACTTCCGTCGCCAAATCTGACTACCTCCTGAACCTAATATAGACCATAATGTTCACGGCGTGGTCTCCACACTCTCATCCGCAAATGATCCGACATTAGCAAAAATCAGTAAATCTGGATACAACACTAAAATACTCGATTCCAGTCTTTCTGATTCCGTCGGAGGTGTCGTCGAGCCAAAAATCATACCGGGGTTCATGTCGATTAAATGCCGCCAGAATTAATTATCGATAGTCCATAGGTCGTCGAGCATGAAGGTGAGCAACCTGAACCAGGTTTAGGATGGTTTGTACCAAAAATCGACCTCTAAACAATTCTTTCCAGGCGCGTGTAGCTGTAAAAAAAACTGTTACGGAGGTGACACAGGACATTTTGACGATCCTCTGCCTGTGACGACAAGCGTGATCGACAAGGTCCTGGGTGATCAGAAGGGGTGGCAGTTTGTTGTAGTCAAGTTTGTATGTCATAAACAGCATGACGGCTGCATCGCAATGTCCTTGCAACGGCAGTTATTGACGTGCCTGTCTCCAGCATACCAATGGAACGCTCCACATTCGAAAGGCGTGGCATTGGCACTGGCTGTTCAGAAGTGTGTGTTAAAATGTTTTTTTTCTCACTATACGCAGTTGAGGGGAACATGTGCGATCGAATGCTAGTGCAATGACAAGATTAAATAAACATTATCACCGGAAACGCACGTATAACAGTTTTGTGGGATCATGATGTTCCGATTGACTTGTTATGGTGATTTGTTTCATTAACCCCTTTTCCGGGAACATTCTTATGATACCCCCAAAAACTGTCTATTATAACTGGTAATGATTTTGTATAGTATAGTATGAATGTATGAATTGTATAGTATTCATTTGGACTCAGCATGTATAGCATATGCCTAAGGTCATCAATATGACATAATTATTTTAGTTGTCTTCTAACTGCTTTATTTGATCATGTATAGTTTTTATAGGAGCTATTTCTGAATTTTTTTAAAGAAAATTGTACAGAATACAGATTACATTTAGGTTTTCTAAAGGCATTAAACGGATGCATGTCAATGCAAATTTTGCCGTGTCAGACATAGTGCGTAGAAGAATATCGATTTGCTTTGAAGCTTGAGCAATGAAAATCCTTATACTAATACGTATATGACCACTGTTCCTCCGACCACTACCGTTGACTGTGTATGCGAATGCTACAATGCGAATGCTACAATTAGAATGTATTTCACGCTTTCATCTAACTCAAGTAAAACAAATAATGTCATATTGTTGATTAGCCGACAAAGGATTTAACATTTTCTGTGCTATTTTGATATCAGTTATTCGAAAACATGGATAGAGTATGAACCAAAAGCATTAACTCCGGATGATCTTATATAAAGACAATTGATGGCCATTACTTAAAACCAACGAGCGAGGCTTATTGAAAGAAACCTTTCAAGGACGCCTGCAATAAATGAGTACAAGACAAAGCTCAAAAAGTGTCGCAACAACATGTTCTGTTGGGTCGGATCTCATGTGGCAGAACAATTAGGGAGGAAATGTACTGAGTGATTGATCGGGACAATAAAGCAAACAACAGAAAAACAGACAACTACTTCCATCGGGATACTGACATCAACAAGAAGATAAGGGACTGACTGGCGGGTGTTCTATTTCAATTAAATTGTTGTGTAGTCCAGGTGAAAACTGAAACTTACGGGAGTTGTTTTTATACGATTTTGTACAGTTTCGAACGTCTTTAATTCTAAGTTGCATGATAGGTCAAATTTAGCTACCTCTAATGGTACGCAGTTTTACAGTTAGCAATTGTTTTCAGAAGATCCTTGCTTACACAGATGCAGGTGCTTTGTTATGTTTGGTAACATATAACACCCAGAGAAACAAGCCGGGACCATTAACGATTCATTATCAATAAAGCACAAGAACAAATAACAATATGTTCATGTTTATTTTACAAGGTCATGGTAACATTAGCAACTGTGATGTTTTATCTATAATTCATTTGCTGCATTTATAATCATAAACTGTTTGAGCGGTCTTGGAGGTACTGACAATGCAGTGCTTGAAAACAGTATACTAATGTAACTGCAATAATTATGTTGTAAGGTAATGATTGAGAAGTTATCCCTTCCCACACATTATAAGATTTTAAACCCTCTATCATCTGCCTATTCCCTCTGACCTGATGAGTAGTAACCATTCACAAGGTTTGTAATAGAAATCCAAGTTACATTATCATCCCTGTTTTCTGATCCAATATTCTCCTTCATTATACGATTATTCACGTCTCATGAAAAATATATGAACAAGTTAATTGAAGAGTAAATGCTTTTGATCTTACTTAATTAGAGAATATATTTCTAAAACTGTCTGCAAGGGGAAGTTATTAAGGGGAGTTATCAATGGCCTCAAATCAATTTGTCGAACTTTGCCAGGGGTGATTCTCAGAGATTTCCATTTCCGATTTTGTCCGTAAAATAATGTTAGATAGAGTAAATTGCAACAGAGGAGCCTTTGCATGCAATTCATTTTCGTTCAAAATTAACCTGAAAATGAGGTCGTATTAAATCCTAAAGCGCGTCGTATCATATTATTGATTTCAACTCCCGCGCCATAAAGCCACAGATTAGAAGTAATCTGCCTGAGCGCTGATAGTGACAAACTAAATGTTGACCTTCCCGAAATGTGGTTATCTCAATGACTTGCTAGTGAGAGTTCTGTTGACACTGAACAGATCGATAGAGTTAAAGAGGTGTGATCACCTGAACCCACCTGCCGAGTCACAGAGTTATCTACACAGGTCTAGGTCAGTGCCACTGTCAGACAGGTATGTCGAGACAGGTAGATAGTCACATATGGAGAAACTGCAGAATGTCACCTAGAGGTATGTATGAGTCACCAGAGGTCCGTCACTTTGTGTACTTATATATATTTGAGATTTACAAATGTAAACTTAGGTATGGACAATTTTATGTTGGTTATTATTTATTTGAACCGTCAAATCTGCATTTCCGTATTATAGTATCTCATATTGGAAACACTGAGTAAATTATAAAGCTTTAGTTGTTCTTAGTATAGTGTAAAAATGACCCCCAATTAAAAATAGTGAAAAGACTTTTCACGAACATTTCCACTTGATCTTATCGGCATAACGTCAAAGAAGCTATAAAGGCGACCCGATTTTATTATGGAAACCCGAGATTCCATAATTGACCAACGTAAATAACATAAGTGAGAAGTTCAAATTCTATCAAAAACCTATGTTTATACTTTAACTAAGATATTGACGAAAATTCCAACTTTCTACCCCGCACCGTACGTGAGATACAGACCCCCTTGCCCATGGGTATGCCCATGGGAAAGTTCGCCCATGGGCCTGCCCATGGGCCGGCCCATGGGCGAGAGGTTGTTAAAATTTGAGATACACAAAAATTATTTTCTTATTTTTAATAATGGGTCTAGCAGTAACATATTTTAGGTATTTGTGAACTCCCCCCATGCAAAGGAAATTTTTTTTTCCATGGGCAACCTGGCCCATGGGCGGATTTCCCATGGGCCAATGTTGACTTTGGCAAACATATAATGTTTGTGAAATGTTGACTTTGGAAATATTGACTTTTAAAATATTTATTGATTTTGGTGGAAGTGTTACTTTGATAAAATATGGACTTGTTGATTTAAATACATATTTTGAGTTATATGAATGGTTGACTTATGAAATATTCATTTTAGTGAAATGTTGTGTAGTTTAAGTTTAACTTATATAAAATGTTAACTTTGGTGACATGTTGACTTTGAAAAAGATATTTTGAATTTAGTGAAATGTTGACTTAAATCATATATTTACATCTTGACTTTAATCACATATGTTGACCTCGACCATGGGCCGGATTTCCCATTGGCTTTATTTCCCATGGCCGAAACCTCGCCCATGGGCCAATGTTGACTATGCAAACATATAATGTTTGTGAATGTTGACTTTGGGGGGAAAATAATGTTTTATAAAATGTTTACTTTGGAAATATTTATTGACATTTGTGAAAGTGTTACTTTGATAAAATGTTAACTTGGGTTACATGTTGACTTTGAAAAATATATTTTGAATTTTATGAAATATTGACTTTGATTACACATTGATTTTGATGAAATGTTGACTTATAAAAGATAGTTTGAGTTAAGCGAATTGTTGACTTACATTGATTATGTTATGTTAATTTATTGACTTTGGTGAAGTATGCTTATATCATGAAATATTAATTCCATATTTATTCCATTTTATTCACTTTGGTGAAGTTTGAAATGTTGACTCTGACTATATATATTGAGCTTGGTGAAATGGTGATTTTGGAATTGATGCCACTTTGGTGAAATGTTGACTTTGAAAATATTATAATGATGGTGAAATGTTGACTACGGAAATATTGGTTGACTTTTGTGGAAGTTTTACTTTAATAAAATATTGACTTTGGTGAAATGTTGACTTTGAAAAGATTTATCGAGTTTGATGACATTTTGACTTTGGAACTATTGGTTGACTTAAAGTTTATCTTTAATTATATGTTAACGTGGTGACTTATTGACTTTGAGAAGATATTTTGAGTTTAGTGAATTGTTGACTTCTAAACGATTGACTTAGTGTGACATAGTTTTACTTTGAAATATTTATTGGCGATGTTGAAGTTTGAGTTTAATAAGATTTTGAAAACACTATGGTCTGGCTTAAGGAGCGCGTTTCAAACAGTAAGTATTAGATTTTTTGACTACGCTGTTGCCCACAATACAGACAGACAGATAGTTTATTCAGTCTCACCCCATATATACACATACATAAAATAATATCAATAAAATATAAATACATCTGGGCCACCCTAAAACTAGGGTTATATGAGACTATCTATACATATTAAAAATGCAATGACTACAAATAAAAGGTATGAATGTAAGAGTAAACGTGGTTATAAATCAGATACTAAAACTTTGGTTAAATATAGAATAATACATATATTTGTATAAATATAGGTATACATATAAACTGTGCATAAAAGGACATAAAATAATATATTATAAATAAGTCAATTTTTAAACAATACATTTCGACGTTTTTCCAGCAGTAGTTTGCAGCTTCTGGCACTTTCTTTTAAAATAGTTGGGCTTGCTAGGATAAATGATAGACGTTCCGGGTCGGTGGCAGTATTAAAATTGTTCCATTTGGCTTGACAGGTTCTAAGCAGTGGTTCTCTGATTGTTTTGTAGAGTGGGCAGTGTCATCGAGACTGATGATTTATACACAACCAAGTGCAGGTTACAGATATATGATATATTAGACCTGTGCATGTGTGTGTATCAGAACACCATGTCTATGTAACGAGCGTGCCGTGGTATTGCGTAACATGTCTATTCGATCAACTAACCCATTGTTGTAAATTAAGAAAATAAAACAGTCCATTACTTACCTCACTTGTTTGATTCTATTTCGAGCGGTTTTAATCATTGAATAGCACAGAACAGACATACGTATATACATTCTTGCATGTATGGCAGTGCTCAGTTGTTCCTAGCGTCAAAATACTTCATTGCCTCTTTTGAACAAGGGATTACATCGCAAATATTATGAACACTGATCTCATATATTCATTATTCGTTTGTATCAATAATCAGCGAAACGTTTTACTTTTAGAAATGTAATGATGTAATGAATTCAGAATGTTCTCATTTTTGGCGTTTTCAAATTCGCCAGTACCCTACAAATTTTAATGAATTCGAACTCTTGCAATTATTCTCCAATTTAGATATTGAGATGACCCACTCACTGTTAGTCTGTTGACAGCAGTGAAGGGGGTACATGAAAAGTCTATATTAAGTTCTTAATAATTTCATTTGTTTACAATTTCGGCCGCTTTCTCAATACGATACAGGGATTATCAAAGACATCTTACGATTTTGACGGGTATTATGTATGAAAAGCCTTTTCACACAAGTGTCCTTCCCCTAAAAAAAAATATATTAAGTTTATATATATGTAGTCAGTTTATAACCAGACGTTTCCACAATATACTATCCGGTTTGCATTCAAATGAAAATAATCCAAAATGAATATACCACTCTTTTCTAAAATCTCAGACAATTCCTGAGTGTTTAACCATCAAGTCAGTGAACCGTATCTCCTGAACATCCCAGTGACCACGTGTGTGTATCTCTGAGTCAACTACACACGTGTCAAAACACTCCGATTGAAATAACAGTATTGGCGACAATACGAATATATACGTATTTTTTAATTGGTTTGTGGTAATACCCAAACAAACTGCCCCTTTGCAATACACACTTATCCCAGTATACCCAGTATATCATATTCCATTTAGCTCGTTAAGAGCGCGACTTGGCTCCTCATAGGATGACTAGTGATGGTAATTAGATACTATAGTACTGTACAGCATACATACTGGTTCATTTCAAATTTTATTTGAGAGCTTAATGAACAATTTACATGTTTTTTGTTTTTAATTTTAAGTTGACAATGTTACATAATGTAAGCGTAAATACAGCGTGGTAATAGTTTAATAGGTTTGCTACAAGTTTGAGATTCAAGTAAAATAGACAGGCAGATGTCATGACTTCGTTTATGATATTTAACGGTTAACAACATTTATTATGTTTCAAATATTTTGGTACGGTTGTTGGAAGTGTGATAATATCTAAATGTCCATGTAGTTACATAAACATTGCTTGCCACACGTTTGTATTTCGTATTCATATTGCAATAAATGATTTGAAAGCATTATCTTTTCAAGTTATCATACAATACCGAGATGAAGTGAACATGGTATTTGTCAAGAATTGACAGATATTTTATTTATTATGTCAATATTTCTGTGAAAATTTCACTGTTGGAGTTGACAATGAGTCAAACGTAGTTTTGGAATCTTATTTAAACCAGACAAAATAACAAATTTGGGTTGATAATGTTCTATAGGTCATATAACTACTGCATGTGCATGTAAATAGGACGTGTAGTTTCTGCACATGCATAATGATGTTACTTTTAATTATTGGAAACTAGTAATTATGACATGTTTGGCGACTGGGGATGAATATGCAAGCTGAGTGAATTTGTATTAAAGCCAAATAAAAATGTATGAAACACAATTGATGCACCTTTAAATGACATCATACATAACAACCTTACATTTGGAGCTTCTAAATAACTTTTTCCATCAGCCTATGCATGTGTTTTCTGTGTTGATTTATACAGAACACAATACGATAATCATATATGATTGTTATTATTATTATTACTGCCTTTCTAATATCGCATGTTATATAATACTGTGCGTTAGATCTATAAGAACATTTGAACGAATGTTGGCCACCCCTAATAGTCTGGTGGGAGATACACAAATAATTAAGTGAGGGTGGGTACATGATTATTAGTTAATGTTCATTCCCGCCACCTGTAATTACATCAACTAGCGAATTCCCATGGCCAGTGAAGGTTGACGTCCTCTCATGCACATTATGTAAGACCAGGGACTTTCTAATACACAGCACGCTTAAAGACCGTTAAAATCATTAGATTATCGCATTAAATTAATTTTGTTACTTCATTTGTCAAAATCATTCAATGTCTTTTGCTTGGAATATGTATAATGGATATGTGATGTTTATTCAATATTTCAGTATGCATCTGATACGCATGAGAGGTCTATAACTAGTTCATAACTGTCAAAGCTGTGACGATTTTTTGGGTCTCACATATAATGCACCACCATCAGCCTAGTTGTGATATCCATGGGTTTGCACATAATTGATACAATCAGCCTTTGATGTCCAGTTGAAAGTGTTAAACCTATGAGAAAGGCAAAGACGTCACACATTAAGATGGATTTAGAAACATGTTTCCTTCATTATATAAGTACATAAGCCAATAAATAGTTTCCAGTCACCAAAGTCAATCTCTTAAAAGTCAGCAATTCCTACATGATAATCTTAGGCATATTATAACTGTTGTAACAAAATAAATTCATTATCTCAAAGTTACATAATTTACATTTGTTACATTTACATTCTCAATAACTAGCGCTATTAGTTCCTGGTCGAGAATGTCATCTGATCGGAGATGAATTTGCAGTGTAATGCACACAGATCGGAAACATATAAGTGCTAATGTGGTCACTCTATCGAAATCTTACTACATTTGTATGTATGAGACAAAAATAAACAATTTCTCTCTCTCTCTGTATATTGGCGTTCTCGTCACACAGGGGTCAGAGGCACTGTACCGGTAATTAATTACCTGTCGGCCTTAATGAGTTGACCGAATACTCATGTTACGTAATACCGAGTGGACGCTTGTTCAACAGTAGGGTATTCTGAGAGTCAAAACAAAAGTCTGATATATCACTTAAACCGCATTTGCATGGCTATATTGCAATTGTTCTATATCTTTATATAGCTGTAACCTGCACTCAGTTGTGAATAAATAATCAGTCATGGTGACCGATGTATTGTGGGCAATAGCACTTACACTTACCGGAACTATTTGAAACACTCGCCTTTAGCCAGACATTAGTGTTCAACTTAAAAAAAGTCATAATATTTCAAGAGTCAACGTTTCATTAAAGTGAATATTTTATAGAAGAGAATACTGTTGAAACGTCTGTTCAAAACGATACTTCATATATATATATAAACTCAATATATGTTGTAAACATTTTACTAATAGTAGCGACTTCAGATTTACTGAGCTTTTCATTTTGCATTATGTAAATTACTTTATCAGTTGGGCTAAGTAAAGGAAGCAGAGAGTGCCTGCAATAATAATAGTTGATGATGATGAGTACGGAGATTTAACGAGCGATTTCAGCGGAGCTGTTCTCTCACTCGGGTCGCAAGGACCATTAATAAAGTTTCGAATGATTCCAAAGGAGGATAATTTTGATGCCACGGTCGAAAAGGGTGGAGGCAAATTTTGAAATTTTGAATAGTACCTAGGCAAGATTAAATAATAAAAGTCTCTCATAACTCTTTATATAGAGTGGCTCATTGCATTTTAAAACATATTTTATGTGTGTGTACATTGTCTGTAATTTTGTGAGACTTAAATAAACTATCTGTCTGTCTGTCTGCAATTATATTAGTAGCCGTACTTTTAATTAACAAACCGTGTCATTCCAACAGCATTTATAATGATAAATGCAACGTTGACACCAGAACAGAACACATATCATCTCTGCCACTCTCTGATTCAACCAGGACAACAAAATCACTCAAGCGTGAGTCTACTGGTCAGCACAGTCAAGTTTTGAACATTTGACGGATTCCGGCCAAATTCAACTTCACAAATCAGAAGCCGCTGTGTGTATTGCATTTGCAGTAGTAATTTCAACTTCAACTCCCCAACCCCGACCTCTTTCAATGGGTGATTATAAAACTGCAAACATTATCATTGGTGTAATTTTAACTACTGACCATTGCTGAAAGTACCATTTTAAGAGTCATTGTGATAATGTCACAATGGGATTCATCGGTACGTAAACAGTTCCCATTACTATCACTACACAACACGAACATATTTGATATATGATACTGATTTAACTGCATAGATTTAGGTCTTTGAAGGACATTTAGAAGTGGTATACATAAGAACAGGAAGATTTTCTGGATAACAACTTCTTTAATGTGAAAATGCACGAAGTTTCGGACTACATACTCATTCCTTCATCAGGTACATTCCACCTGAACATTGGAATATTGGAACAATAAACAGGAAATGGATTCTCAAGGCACTAGACCATATGATTACGTGTTGACGACATCTGTGGTAGACATACTGGGTGTGTATTCATTCGGATCAACGCTAATTAACGGATGGGCGAGCTATTACACAACTAACCGGTCACTGCGATTACGCAAGAGAGAGAGAGAGAGAGAGAGAGAGAGAGAGAGAGAGAGAGAGAGAGAGAGAGAGAGAGAGAGAGAGAGAGAGAGAGAGAGAGAGAGAGAGAGAGAGAGAGAGAGAGAGAGAGAGAGAGAGAGAGATCATAACAATCGTTCCACACTCATAACAATCGCCTCTCAATCATAACATTCATCCAACAATCATAACAATCGTCTCTCAATCCTAACAGTCGTCTATCAGTGATAACGCTCATCTCTCGATCATAACACTCGTCCCTCAATCATAACAATCGTCTCTCAAACACAACACTCTTCTCTCAATCATAACAATCGTCCCTCAATCATAACAATCGTCTCGCAATCATAACAATTTTCTTTCGATCATAAGACTCACCCCTCAATCATAACAATCGTCCAACAATCATAACAATCGTCGCTCATTCATAACACTCGTCTCCCGATCATAACAATCTTGTCTCCATCATAACAATCGTCCAACAATCATAACAATCTACTCTCGATCATAACAATCGCCCCTCAATCATAACACTCATCCTAACAGTCTTTTCTCGATCCTTACATAATCACCCGTCAATCATAACAACCGTCTCTCATTCATAACAATCTTCTCTCAATAAAACAATCTTCTCTCAATCAAACACTCGTCTCTCAATCAAACACTCGTCTCTCAATCAAACACTCGTCTCTCAATCATAACACTCGTGTCTCAATCATAACAATCGTCCGCCAACCATAACAATCGTCCCTCAGTGATAACAATCTTCTCTTAAACATAACAGTCGTCTCTCAATCATAACAATCGTCCCTAAATCATAACAATCTTTTGTCGATCATAGGACTCACCTATCAGTCATAACAATCACCTCTCAATCATAACATTCATCCAACAATCATAACAATCGTCTCTCAATCCTAAGAGTCGTCTCTCAATCATAACACTCATCTCTCGATCATAACAATCATCTCTCCACCATAGCAATCGTCCCACAATCATAACAATCGTCCCTCAATCATAACAATCGTCCCTCAATCATAACAATCGTCCCTCAATCATAACAATCTTCTCTCATTCATATTCATCCCACAATCACCATGATGTTCCCTCAGTTATAATCATCCCACTATCTTCCCTTAATCACAAAAATCGTCTCTCGAACACAGCAGGTGTCGGGTGTTTTTATGCTCTATTGCCACCTTTGTCACACGCACATAACCTACATACACACACACAGGGTTTATGTTTGATCGACATACCTCAAGCAGCTTACATTATTTAAGATCTTTGTGATTTATTTGGTTGGATTAAAATGTACATGTTTATTTTCAACTTTTAAATCGAGATAAGGCACATATCTGCTCTTAACTCAGCAGTAACGCCAATCGCTTGTTCCTTGGGAGTTAATAAACACGAGGGTGTGTATTACTGTGGACGAGACGAGGTATTGACAGTGAGTCAAGCACAGGGGATATTGACTGGACTCTCTATGTCTCTGTAGGTCCCCACTGCATGGAGATAAGCAGGTTAGGAGCCCATGTTTGTACACATTGTTTGGATTATATGCTTACCCATTACAGGCAGGCTATTCCCCCTATATCACATGGCACCCTCTATTATTCCTCCCAATAGGTTTACACGGCTCCGTGAGCAGCTCTATAGTATCTTCTTACTTACCACGTAATTAAGCCCAGTGTACCCCTGCACCCAGTTGCCAGCTTTATGAGGGAAGACGGGTCGCTAGGACAGATCGCTCGCTGGCAGGTTGGTTCATTTCAAAGCGTATTCATAATATTTGTTGAATGTGTTTTTAAATTAATGAGGATAGGATGATGGATGGTATATATTTTGTATATATAAGTAATACAACGTGAAGTTAACTATGTTATTTATCTAACTGTTATTCAAAGAGTGTTCATGTGAGCAAAAATATTTTTCAGAAACTCAGTTAATTAGAAAAAAAATCGCATTTAGTTAGGTTTTATGATGTATTACTCATTTACTCGTGAACACCTACGTACAATGTTTCTCTAAAGTAACTTACACGTTGGTTGAGATTGATGGCCGTTCACTAAGTACATATGAGTGGGAAATTATTAAACGTTTGTGATTGATGTATGAAAAGGCTGGTTTTGTAACACCCTTGAAACTCTTTTTCTGCTTAAGCTGATGTATTTTTATTTCTAAGTGAATTAAAAGAGATGTTAAAAAAACACTCCAAATACAGACATAGGTTTGGTGGTACCTTAGTCATTATCACATTCAGTCATATAGTATACTCTATATTATGATGCGATGTAGTATATTGTGGGCAAATTTCACTTCATCGTTTGTCTTTCATAAAGAACAGAACAGAAATACCAAGTCCTAATTAGGAGATACTGAGTACTAATTAGGAGATACTTAGTCCAAATTAGAAGATATTCCCCAACAAATATTAATGTGACCCTTATACGCTTCCATACTTTCACAAGTATAAACTTAGTAAATAAATGCATTTAGTGGTTAATTTCTTTTTTTAGTCTTTTCACACATGACAATCGGCCATTCTGAGTGTAGCCCATGCTGTGGTAAAACTGCTACTTCCTTGCTTACTATTTACTTACTACTATTATTATTGTGAGCATTATCATGTATCGTTAACAGAAAATTGTGAATAATACACAGAAAATAAAAGTATAGAAATACATGCCATTTAGATAGAAAACAAATGCAACAATGTAATATTTAGGATCCCACTTTACGCAATAGTACAAATATTTTTTTCCAGTCGAGTAGCTTGCGGGATTCGAATACACACCCTCATAGTCAGGTACGGTGGCTGGATGGGTGAGTTATTTAAACAGTCAGTGCGATTTAAACTATTGGTGCCTTGCTCTGAGGGTGTGGATTAGAATTCCGCATAAAAAAGTACAAGAATGTGTACTATTACATAATGTGATCGCAAATATAATATTATTACAAGAAAATAGTATTAATTCTAAATTATGTGATGCTCTTCTATGAAAGAGGAATTTGATGTTTGCATTATCAGATATTTTAGAAGCTTTTTAGTACTTTAAAACAGTTAGGATAGACATTTTGCTATAAACGCCTGCTAAATTTGATCACATTTACATGTCACAATAATTATTAATCTGTACCGTTATTGCTTTGTGGTAGAGCATGAAATTGTACAGTATATGATGAGTCAAACACCTGTTCAGATGTAATCAGTGTATTATACACGTTCAATTTCATTTTCAAATTAATTTCATTTTGGTAAAATATGGCATTTATCACATAAAATCTGTAGTTTCACTGAATGAAATAACATGTTATTTTACTCAGTGAACTAACATTTGCAATCATGAGAGTCATCGAAGCAATCGGATGACGTCATTTTGAAAAAAACGTTATGGATTATCAATTCATTAAATGAACGTCTTTTGCTAACTTAAATTCTATGAATAGAAAAGTGTATTTATTATATTTTCTGTGGTGAAATACGACACTTTGGAGTTAAAATAAAATCCGTATTTTCACTGAGTGAAATAACATGTTATTTTACTCAGTGAAATAACACTTTCAACCATATGACGTTATCGTAACAATAGGATGACGCCATAAGAAGACCGCGATAAAGCAAGGCGACCACTGATGCTCCATTCATAAAATGAACGTCATTTACAAACTGCGCATAATTTCTTAAATATCATAAATATGACATTTGACATTTCTCGTCGAATACCACATATTCATAACATATATGGGCTGCGCCACTGAAAATATACATTTCTACTTCACTCGATGAGGTATACATGTACATAGTATTCGACGAAAAATGTCAAATATTCTGTATATCTCACAGCGTGGAGAATAAGCCATGTATTACATTCGTGCCTGCGTCACTTGTTCACATATAAATTTAAATTTCGATGAGATACACAATCATGTTATTTGACGATAAATGTCCTCAAATATCCTCTATCCTCTATTCAAAATGAGTTTTGAAATACATGGCATCGTATATATATATTCTTATATATCCTATACATTGTACTTAATATTCTCGCTTTCATTCTACTGAATTCCGTGTATGTTGTCTTTAAGGCTGATGAACACCGACACTGTTGATGAATGGCATCTGGAAATGTGCACGAGGATCTGTCCCCTCGTCTGCTACCTCCCTTGGTCAAACCAACCAACAAGAGAAATACAGAGAAGGGGTTCGATATCCGAGTGTCGAGACTACCCAGGGAGCATGGCGACAGCAAAGTGTCCATGCTGGAGTACACAGACAATGTCCGGAAGATCAATCAGGGCCGGAAAGTTAAACCCACCCACGTGACTCAGCTCGCCCTTCGTTCACACCATGGTCCGAAGAATGCATCCCCCCTGACGGTGAAACATAGACGAAAAGGTATGTCGCTTAATGAACTTCTGGAGAGGCGGAAACTCGTAAACGCTGAAAAAAGAAACACCATTCCTACCAAGCCGTTTTCTAGTGTAAAACTGAGTCACCTACCCCAGAGACATCTGAAGATAAGTTTCGTGAGTGCGTCAGACCTCCACGACATCCTAGACTGTAACATCAGGTCGGCTGAACAACACAGTGAGCATCTCCGTCTCACCTTGTTAAGGGCCAATGCGTCAATGCCATGGATGCACCGGTCTTCAAGAGAACCGTCGTTTGGCAATATATCATCGAGTAACAGTTTCCCGACGTCACAAATTCAGACTGAAAATAAGTTCAAAAGTGATTTCCCACTCTTTCAACATAAATTCACAAAATTCAAAAACGACCTTGATAGTTCTAGTTTAGTGTCTGATCCTTCAACCACTAAACCAGGAGATGCATTGGACAATTCATCAATACCAACGGAACGAGACAGTCCGGATAAAATAAAAATGGTTAGGACTATTCTTAGCTCGTCTCGGCCTAGCTACCTGCGACATCGACCACGGCGAGCTAAGCGCATGGTGCTGCACAGGCCCGATCTGGGAGTCATACCGGAAGGGGAGGGAGACACGGACCTCGGCTCAAGCCAAGCTCGGATGAAAGCACACCTGCCATCTAAATCATCACTGGATGCTATTAAACAGACTCGATTACACCTACAGCCTATTCCCGTGCAGTCTAACCCTACCGATGAACTGTCCGTCCCTACCTTACCAGGGATAGAAGTACTAAAGGGCAATCAGACTCACAGTGTTGAAAGTGCTAGTCTACCAAAGCATGACGTTAACGAACTAAGTGTGAAGAGTAAAGTACCTTCCATTACGGATATTCGCCCTCGTCAAGACGACCCTATCAAAGATACCAGAAGACAAACACAAACAACGAAGGCTAAAGCCAGTTTAAAAATGAACAAACTTATTTTTCTCAGAGATTCTCATGACAGGTATTTTCTTCGAAAATGAGAAGACTTAAACAAGTTGCAGTCGTGCATGATAAAACATGCTGCCGTGCCAAAAAATATATATCCGTACAAAACAAAACAGTATTAGCTCACGGGTAATAAAACGTGCATTGTAATTCTATGCGAAGACACTTCAATGTGTATTTGTTCAAAGCACAAGCTAACGAGTTTTTATCAAATATATTATTTGATAATAAATATTTGTTCTCTTTTCCAAGTGACAACTGCTGCGGACTTGCCAACTGCAGTGCAAATCGAACTTTCCTTACAAGAATTGCATATAACATGAACATATCCGAAACGAATTTGCATGTACATGTAACTCTAAGCAGTCGGATAACCATCAATCACTAAAAACTGTTCTTTTATGAGACAATCAAAGTTTCAATGTCACTAATATATAATATGGACACATATTTTACTTTTTATATATAATTGAAATACCATGCATAACTAGTCAAAGATATCGACATATTTATGTGAAGGAAATGGTATTCCCGATTAGAACATTGTAGCTGCTGAACGTTACCGTGTGATCTACGTTTATCGAAGTCAGGCAATGGTTAAGTTAAGCAGTGTCATCTATATGTTTTTCTGGGAACGAGTTCTAAGGATTTACAACTTCTTTGTTGTAAGAGTGCATGGTTTCGGCATAGATGCTGACAACATTACATTATCAAGGAAAAACGGACAACAAGAAGCATATACCCACACATGGCTTGAGTGAAAGTTAAGCAAGTGTAGAGTATTCATAGCTAAACGGTTGATAGAATAAACAGCACACAGACACACATTTTTCTCCTACAAATTACGATTATTTACTCTTCAGAGAGAATGATTACATTGCCTACGACGTACGTCACGTATATATATAATTAGTTGTAAGTGTTGATTCATTCTGTACGAGTAAAGCCACTTTGTTTTCTACTTTAATGTGTTTGTTACCATTATGTGCAATCCGCTTACACTGTTCCATTAGTCTCATTACGGGGATTAGTCTTGGTTGAACCAATCCAGAGCATAGAAACTAAATATACAAAGAGGTCGGTATTCCCTCGTGTACACTACTGAATCAATGTTCCCCTAGAGTGTTGTTTTACAGTAATCTGGCTCATTAATAACATAATCATGGGTAAATTGATTTTCAATGAGTCTTGGTCCCATTATACCAGTGAAGATGCACTGGTCCATACGTAACGTTATGGAATAAGATTTGTTAAATAATAACCAACAACACACAATATATATGATAACAAACTGAACATACCCATTACACATTCGTATGCTTGTATTATATGTATTAGTTTAAGGAATAATTTTCATTATGTGTTTGTTCACTTGCTTTTACATGGTTCGAAAAGTTATGTTATGTTATGCTTATCGAGATAATTAAAGTATTAAAGTTTTGATTCTATATCAACCTAACTTTTAACAAAAGTACAACAAACTTATCACGTGAACGTGTTTTTAAAGTATGCATACGAAAACAGCATGTACTAACAGTATCATACATATAATTGCGCAATGATACGGTGATAAAGTTGTCCTTAAGTTATTGCGTATTGCCCCCAAAGTATGATGGTTATTCTTTTCAACTGTCAGTTTCCTGTTTATGAGAATAGATGCCGGTCACATGACCTTATTTACTCAAATCAGCAAAGAGCATATCGCTTAGATTTGTAAGTTAGAATCTATTCACATTATATTTAGTAAGTATGTAACTAAAACTTGCTATACACCCTTTTCATATTCAAGTACTAAATATTAAATACAGTTAAACAAACATGGACAGAGTTTATCATAGGATTTGGTGACCTGATAATACTGCATATAGCCGGCGAGAAATTGATATTACATGGAAGGGATTTTAGTACATTAGTTAAGCGATATAGCCGACACTGTGATAAAATAAGGCAGTGTGACATTGTGCAAACATATATATAAGAAGGTGACCACTCAGACGAAGAATACATACTGTTATTACAGAAACTTTGCATATCCTGTCATAATATAAAATCTTTGCCGATCTACATGTTGTTAAAACTGACATGTGATCACCTATCTTTTCTATAACGAAATGCCCGGACTAAGATCAAGCTCCTTATAATCTTCTTCCCGGGGAAATAATTGAAGGGCATCTGTTATTTGACATCCACTTCGACAAGTTGCATTTTTATAAAATGTTAATGGATAAAATGGGACTGTAAACGAGGACAGAAAATTATTAAAATATACATTCTTTCAAAGCTAAGCTTATGATGAGATTTAGGGATTCGAGAGTTTTGCTTGCATGAAGACGAAAGTAGAAAAACACTCTGGATCAAACCCTTTCAATAATGTACACGAAGGTTTCATGTATACATATCAATTTCTAACTACACACTATGAAGACAGATATTCTAGCTATATCAAGCCAACAATACTCTGACTAAAATAGAGCTTGGTTATAGCACACCTTTTATGTTCCGTTATATAACTACAATATTCAACTTCGTTTAGGAAAAATACCTTAAACTACTTTAGATACCCCAACAAGTTTCAAATAGTATGTCAGATTCTACTTAAAATACATTGATACACATGAAATCAAATAAACAAGCTGAGGGTTTTGACAGTTATCGTAAACGGATTGTGGATTTTCAGTGTTGATAGAATTTAGTCTTTATACTGTTTGACTGTGATTTCATAGCATTAATGATATACTTAATCCGAGTCAACACAGGACATTGTGACTACCAGTCTAACAGTATTTAATTCATATATAAGCATCCTCACCCCTCTATATTAATAGTCACAAGGAATACCAGCCGAATTTTCCTATATAAATCCAAACTTGATACTTTCGTAACTTATCTCGAACCTTACACAATGACATCTAAAATGACTTACCGCCGATCCTTTATTAGATGCTTTACTTATTGAAAATAGGCAAAACTTTTGTATAATCTACTTACTTTTCATCAAAAATACAAGACGATTCTACCTGAAAACATCATTGGGATACAGGTGGGACAACTTCCAAATGCACGACATAACCCTTGCCAGTCTCCGTTACTGGCAAATTCTAATCATGCCAGGGATTCACAAAAATGTCAATAACAAAAGCAAAATTAATATTTTAAACACCAAAATCAATCGAAGATAATGATCTAATTTATCCGTGGCTATCCGATAAATCATTTTTGTGTCATCACGAAAGCCACTGATTTCAAATGTCAAAGTTTGTTGAGTCACGTGTATCCTGTGCCAGCGTAGTATTGTACTCGGAAATATCTGGCACTAAAAAGGCGATGAAATGAAAAAGGGCTTAATAAAATATATAAGTTAGAGACTGACACGAGTTATGCCTTCAGGGGGAAGTTGCCTCCGCGAAAATCTACATTTTGCATTATTGGACAACACCAAAATTAAACCGTTTCACGCACATAATACAAATGTACGTGTTTAGTTCTAAAACAGTATGATACATTATTTACATACTCTAGTTGATAACTCACCGTAGCAATTGAGTCTCTCTCAATTTATTACTCGACCAATATAACACAGTTAAAATGAATAGAGTAACCTCCCTACACCCTCGCTCCCCGCTAGGTGGCTACCCCAGTGACGTAACTTCTTTCTTTCTAACGCTGTGATTTACCTCCTCTGCTCTCGGGTTGTCTCGCAGCCCGCTTCCTTCAGTGGCATGCTGGCTACGGTGAGTAATCAACTAGAGTATGTAAATAATTATACTTTTTTGATTAAACGTCATTATTTATACTCACCGTTGATAATTCACCGGTCTGTATACCCCTCCCACCTCCCCTCCTGCGAGTTTGAGAGTAGTCTGTAATCTAGACGGTAAACGTATATAGGAGCCTAGGCAAGTCTATAACAAGACTAGAGCTGGAGTTTATGTGAAGAAATCTCAGAGGCTCCTTTTCATTTTATTTTATTGCTTTCAAATAATCAATATTTGGGCGAAATTTTCATATCAGAGACTAAACGTTAGTCTAGTATGAGAGCTGCCTACGTCCAGGCTCCAGGAGAAAGAAGTAACGTCACTGGGGTAGCCACCTAGCGGGGGCGAGGGTGTAGGAAGGTAACTCTATTCATTTTAACTGTGTTATATTAGGTCGAGTGATTAATTTGAGAGAGACTCAATGGCTACGGTGAGTTATCAACGGTGAGTATAAATAATGACGTTTAATCAAAAACGTACTATAATTATTCGTTATAACACGCTTGTTTGGCGCGCTGTTATATACTTAATTGTATCATGTGATTGCATACAGTTAGATTGGAATCGATTGTGTTGGCAAACTGAAGTTACCGTGACGGTTTCTCGGATGTATGCTATGTGAACTGAACTAATATTTACTGACTATACTTTTTACATTAAATGTCAATGGAGTCAAATTGTTCCAACTACATCTGACCTCACTGTGAGTGTAAAACCACATCCAGAGTCCATTATACAATAGCTACCGACAGAACAGCATGAACACACCATCCTGTAAAACACTGACGGTGATATGCCATCTGCTGATCCAAAGATAAAATGCAAGAGTGTCAAATCACTGACAAGTCTTATTTTTGGAATCAGACTGATTTTAACATATCAAACACGTATTTGTTCTGGGGGACGAATTAGCATTTCTTATGCTATCTATCTTCTGCACCTCTAATCAAAGTACTTATAGATTTGACACTTTTGTAGAACACGCATTGTGATGTTATTGTACATCGAGTTACTTGTTAACTGCATGTATGTATTACCGATTACCGATTAATATTTTAGATGTTTCCTTTTTGTAAAGGAGAATTTTCACACATGGTTAATGTTTAATTTATTTTCAAAACTTCATCGAAAGTACAATGACCTAAAGTGAAGCTAATTGAATTAAATTATTTCAGACTGTGGCTACTCTTGGTTGCTCTTCGAAGTACATTGTGGAACATGTGTGGTATTATTGAAATGCATAATAGGCAGATGAAACTTAATATGTGAAAACTTTGAAAAAATCAGAGATTTTGTTATAAATGAAAAGAGATTTAAAGTATTAATCGATGTGTCATTTGGGATGATGACATCATCCTTGAAATAGACGACCTGACGTAACAGATATGATTAATATGCATGTGCAGTTGTACGGAGAGAATGAAGAAAACACGATTATATAATACGTTTGTATATACTGATAATGCCAAATTGATCTTCATAAACGTGGCAACCTCTTGCAACACTGTCGATATCATACCTCATTTGAACTGAAGGTTATATCAAAGAATAACGCACTGAATGGCATCACTAATATATATACATTAGTGACAAAAACTACATATATCATCATCTTCCATGCCTGAACTACGGATTTGCGTTATTGTATTCCTGCTCAAGCTAGCTCGTGCTCTGTTGTAATATAGTGCTTCTCCTAGAGACAATTTATTATTTTGATATGCTGACGTTAAAAAACTGGTTAGTTCCATCAACTTATTAGATACAGAAACTTCAAGACTTCATTTATTGATTATTTGATAAAAATTGTGTATGATCGATTAAAGAAAATGAAATATTTTATTCAACCGATTTTAAAACCTGTATTTGAGCTTGTGTAACAAAAAACAAACATTTGCAAGGCGCATTGTTTCAATTAGAAGGAAATATGTTTTGTGTGTCATGTCGAGCTGACAGTTATGTACACACATACATGGACTTGTATACGGACATTTCATGAGACTTTTATTATACATGTCACAGTAATGTTTCCTTTCTAATGATGTCTAAACTTAAATTATATTGATTTATTTTTATGTAATTAGTTTTAGCCTAATCCATCAAATTATACTCTATTATACTGACTGATAAGATCCGATCATTAAACATACTTTATCAAACTGACACTCTATTTTTTCTGGTCAAACACACCTACATATTTATAGTCTTTATCAAGCTGGAAGATCAGACTTTTAGATATATTGTTACCAACAGTGTCAGCCAATTTACTTACTGAATCTGTAATTCATGTTTTACTGTCTAACTGAGAAACGAGTCTCTGTAATATTAGGCAACAATGCTTTTGTGTAACGATTCTTATGATTAAGGTTTGCTACTGTCTGCAATCCCACAGTATTTGAAACTAATTGTCTTTAACGTTCAATTATTTTCGTTCTCAAATTCGAGCATAATTTCTACAGTATCCGACTGTAACTTGTTTGATTAGTGTTACTGAATATATCATTCACGTTTTCTCGCATGTGACACAAATCTGAAGACATAAACGCAATTCATCAAGTGGAATGTGTAAAGGTTGGCGCCGATAAGCATTCGAGGAGTTTGACATTAGATTCCGAAACAATGCAAGAACGTCATGAATGCCAGAGAAACTTGATATTTCTTTTACTTTTTTACTTTATTTTACTGAGTTAACATGGAACGGGAACTAACTGTAGATCTACATTCAACTTCATTTCATAACAGGAACAAAGTGAGCTGTCAGGAATGTCACAGGAGTCAAGACAGAAACTCAATCCTTTGAGAGAGAAATCGTTATGACTGTGACTGCCCAACATGCAATTCTTTGTTCAAGATGTCAAACTTGGAGAAGGTTATGCGGATTGACAGCGACCTCATTGCTATAGACAAATGGCAGATACATGTCTTGTGGTTCAAGCTTCAAGAGACTACCTTGACTATGTACTTTTTTGTTATTATGACAGCTGTGTGAGAGACAACCCTATCAACTTTCAATTACAAGGAGTCAATGTCATAATGAACTTTTATGCGTTCAGTATGTTTCGGATCCTGGTAATGTTGACATGAGTAGGTGTAGTCGCCGATCAGTTTGTTAGGTGTTGTCTAGAGAACCACATATAAACTTTAAAACGAAACGAAAGACGCCAGTGTTTCCCAACTTTTCGACTACGGAACACCTGTTGGACAAGATAACCGATCGTACGTTCGGCCCTTAAGGTTCAACCTCATTAGCAACGAATCATACAAATTAAACATTATTTTGGGGAAAATACCTCTGAATTTTAGACACATTGTCAGAAAAACACTTGTTAATTTTTTGCTTGAGAAACTCTGCTTTTGATCTGTTTATGGCGTTATGATTTAACAAAATAATGTTTAGCATACTTATCTGTCTATTTGGCAGTTCAAACCATTGTTCACAAATAAAATAACAGTTAGAATCTAAAGGTCTGTAGAAAATGTTACTGTAATTATTACAATTTTGTAATCTCTCTAAGTAATAGAAGTGCAGTGATAATAACTTATTCAAAATAAACAATATTCTGTCAATGTTTTCTCTGCAAACTTTTATCAAATATCAAACTGATTTTATTTATGTATCTGCTGCATTGTAATTATATATGAATGCAGGGGGATAAACCACTTCAACAAGCAAATTGGTTAATTATCCATCCTTATTTGTCATGAACTGGTCATGGAGGAATATGTTTTCTGAATGTTGGCCTGTTTGATACTATATAGTAGAAGTTTTGTAGGAGATGATTAGGACTTCCATTATGAATTTTGTCCAGTTATGTCTTTAAATGAAGGTAATATTTATCAGTGGGGTTTTATATGAACTTTCACTCAAGACAAAAAATAATATACATTTTGTAGCAAATTCAAAAATTTGTAAATTAGAATATTGAAATGAATTTCATTATTGTGGGGGAACTTACATGACAAACAACGATTATCGGAGTGTTATTTTAATAAAAAATACGTCTTTAATTCTATTGTATAGATGTGGCGTGTACTATTCTTCCCCTAAAGAAACAACAGGTAGAACAAATAATTGTCTTTTGTTTCAGATCCAATTTCAATCTACAGACAGCTTCATGTAGCAGCAGAATATGGAGGGAAACAAAGATCACACTTGTGAAATATGTCTTGCAGATAATGAAATCAAATAACAAAATGTCTTTGTTTTATTGTATATAATCTCTCTTTGCAGTGAACAAAATGATACCAAGTTGGCTGATACAAATTGACATTAATGTTATGTATTTTGTAGTTCTCTTTTTGCCTACACAAAATATTGAATCTTAATTGTAGAGACATTGTGAGTTTGAGCATATCTGAGTGTCTATTATAGTCTTGTTAAACATGCATAACACAAGACAGTGAAATATATTCTTGGCCTATAATTTTCATTGTGTTAAAACACGCAACATATGAATAATTTTAAAGGCTAGTCAAAGTAAGGTACAGGTGTGCTAAATATTATTTTTTCATTGATAAACTGAAAACTTTTATATAAATGACAGTTGCAATATAACATTGGGCAGATCATTTGAATGATTATTTTAAAGTATTTGACTACAATGTGGCCTAGTATTTAATTCAAATTGATTAATTTAAAATCAAGGTATATGATTTAAACGGGTTTGAATGTATGCTGTTTATAATCACATTGGTAGTGCTGTTCTGGATGCTAGGCTGTGGTGTCATTTTGGTCAGTTACAATTTTAAGGGACACCAAGGCAAATTTCCCAAAGATCCCCTAGTATAACACTGGAGTGGAACAAACAATACTATAGTATGTTATGGATAATATGAATTTTCTTTTAATTGGAAAAACAGTGAATGACACCACACCAACACTTATTGTTATTTGTTAACTTTACTGTGAAATACATGTTACAGTTGATTAAGAGAGAGTATAAAACACAAAGCGGAAGAAATTCTAGAATCACTATCACATATCAATTATAGCAAACACATTAAATTAAATTAAATTAATCTCAAACTTTGCAGTTCTCCAGGTAGGATTGGAATTTGCAATGACTAACTTATATTTCAGAATATGAGAACTCATGATTTGAATTATTATGCATAATTTAATAAATATGCATGTATTGTTAGAATATTCACAGTGGCTCCATATTTTTGGAAACACCAGCATTAGGGTTTGATAAATAATTTCAATATTTCAACAGAAAAAAATTGCTAATGTGTGCAAGTACTTGAAGCACACAAATACATTTATTCGTGTCAATAATCAAATGTATTTATGTAAAGTTATCTTCTAAGAACAACATGACATAGACCGAATGTCCCTATAACGAAATAAAACCAATGTCAAGCTAATAACAAGCTTGGAATAGATCAAAGGTACCCTGGACTTTCATCATTGATTAGTTTAGAAAAAACCGCTACGATGGACAGCAGCGCTAAGATTAGGTGGAAAAAATGCATTTGTGACTTTCTGATAATTGATAAGTGAAGAGCGGAATCATGAAAACTACCATTAATTTTCGTTAGAAAGAAGTAACAAAGACAAGTGTTTGCCACTAACATGGCAATGTCCCCCGCCGATAACATTGACTTTAAAAGGGACATCATTTGGTCAAAAGGAGCTACATCATATATTGCATTACTGGTAAAAGGTGTCATGATGATCATCAAATTTGAAGACTTTGGGTGCTCGGGTTCATGATATTAACAAGAGCTCGAAAAGTGGTCAAAGTGTCATAGTCACCGGGAAAATAAGGTCAAGGTCATCCCCCAATGTAGACGGACACCAAATTTGAAAACATTGGGTCCATCCAGTCATGATATATTGCGTAAACAAGAGTTCGAAAAGTGTTCAAAGTGTCGCGGTGACCTTGGAAATAAGGTCAATGTCATTAAAAATCAACTGGTGTCTGCGTCTTCCCCCAGTGTAGGCTGACACCTAATTTGAAGACTTTGGATGCAACGCTTCATGAGATATCACGTAAACAAGAGTTCTTAAATAAAGCCATGGGCTCTGTAGCTCAATAGGATTTCATTGATTTAGTATGTAAGTTTGAAAATTTAAGTTACCTTAAGTAATATATGGTTAACAAGCAAAAAATAGGTTTTTAAATTATGACCCATGTGACCCATATTTGGAGTAACAGGGTCACCAATCCTACAATTAAGAAAATTTCACCTTTCTAGAGCTTGACATACTTGAGATAAAGATGAAAATAGGTTTTTTGGTTGTGACCCGTGACCTAGATTGGGGTCAGAGGGTCACAAAATCTACAATTTTAAATCCCTATTGGCCAAGGAATCTTCAAACAACTCTTCAGCTCTCTAGACCTTTTGGAACTGGAGAAGAATATGAAAATAGGTTTTTCAAGATGTGCCCCCTGTGACTCCATTTGGGGTCACGGGGTCACACAATCTACAATTTAGAATCTATCGATCCCTATTGGCCAAGGAGTCTGCACAAAATTGTTCAGCTCTCTAGACCTTTTGGAACTGTAGAAGAAGATGAATATAGGTTTTTAAGGATGTGACCCCTGTGACCCCATTTGGGGTCATGGGGTCACGAAATCTACAATTTAGAATCCCCATTGGCCAAGGATTTTGCACACAACTTTTCAGCTCTCTAGACCTTTTGGAACTGGAGAAGAAGATGAAAATAGGTTTTTAAGGATGTGACCCCTGTGACCCCATTTGGGGTCATGGGGTCATGAAATCTACAATTTAGAATCCTTATTGGCCAAGGAGTCTGCATATACGGTTTACGGACGGACGGACGGACATCAGGCCTGATGAGCTAAAAAGTGGTCAAAGTGTCATGGTGACCTTGAAAATAAGGGCAAAGTCACCAAAATCTACTGGTGTCTGCGTCCAACCACAATGTAGGCTGAAACCAAATTTAAAGACATTGGATGCAACACTTCATGAGATATCGCGTAAACAAGAAATGTGACGTACGTACGGACGTACGTACGTATGGACGCTGCTGAATACATAGTCTCCCGTTCCGCGTTGCGGCGGGGGACAACTATGCTTCTGAGACTAGCTACCTGAGGGTTTAATCATATTAAATTTTATCATTAAATATAGAGACAGTCTGCAAGAATTTTTTCATTTTCATTTGTCACATCATAACGAGGCATATACAAAGAAGAGCTTTGAATTATGCTATTAAGAGGGAAAAAATGTAGGTCGTCCCAAAATATATTTAAAGGAAAGGCGAAACCGTTGAAGAATAAAAATGTAATAAATGCTAATTAAGTCAACGGAGAAAGTAAGTGGACTTTGATCATTATACAGGCACAACATAACAGGACATATGATTAAAGTAAGATGTTCCAGAAAACAAACCGGTACCATTGTAACGTAAGAAGTGCTTTAGAAATGAAATGTACATTAAAGGATGTTCCTTACCATTGTTTCTGAGCATCCTCAGTTGTCATATTCAGAGAGAGATATTACAAGCGCTTCCGGCAGTGCTGATCTCATCTTGCACTTCAGATAGGTGTTGTAGCCACATAGCCTTATAGCCTTATAGCCTCAGTGTACACTTTCAGTAACAGTGTTCGTTATGCACATTAGAAATTTAAATAAGTGTCTAGAAATATGATAATAAAATCATTTGATTACAATTGTGAAATATAGTATTTGCTTTATGCTAAAGAGATATATTTTGTTGTTTTGCTCTATAATCTAATTTAAAGGGAAACGGTCGTGCATATTGAGTAAGTGTTATCTCCCTTGCAACTGAAAATTTACAGTTTCTCAAGGTTTTTTTCAAATTATTATTCAAGTTAGCCTTGATACATATGCTTTTTTGGGAATAATGTTGTTGTTGATTTGTATTTCTATCAAACAGTTATTTTTTCAAGAAAATCTTGAGATTAATTGACATAAAAATTAATGTTTAGCAGAAACAATAACAATTTGTTAAAAACTAAATTTTTGGTAAAAAGCTACAAGATAACAATAAAATTGCATTTTCGTCTTGAATAAACGTGTAACCATAACCCTTTTATTAAAATAAAGCCATAATTATTAAATATGTTTGTTGTTTTATCATCATGATAGTGTGAAATGACTACAACTACTTTGGGAGCTCATTTTTCCAAAACGAGCCCTATTTTTTATAACAGAAATGGATTTAGCATATGATTTTCATGTATACAGTGAAATATTAGCAATTTCTTGAGATTTTTTAATTAGGTAAGGTACTTTTAGATTTGACACTTTTGTAGAACACGCATTGTGATGTTATTGTACATTTAAGTCGAGTTACTTGTTTACTGCATGTATGTATTACCGATTACCGATTAATATTTTTTATGTTTCCTTTTTGTAAAGGAGACTTTTCACACATGGTTAATGGTTAATTTATGTTCGAAAGTACAATGAACTTAAGTGAAGTTAATTGAACTCAATCATTTCAGACTGTGGCTACTCTTAGTTGCTCTTCGAAGTACATTGTGGAACATGTGTGGTATTATTGAAATGCATAATAGGCAGATGAAACTTAATAAGTGAAAACTTTGAAAAAATCAGAGATTCTATAATCAATGTAAAGAGATTTAAAGTATTAATCGATGTGTCATTGGAATGATGACATCAAGACTTTGAAAAAGACGACCTGACGTAACAGATATGATTAATATGCATGTGAAGTTGTACGGTTAGAATGAAAAACACACGATTACATAATACGTTTCTATATACTGATAATGCCAAATTGGCCTTCATTAATGTGGCAACCTCTTGCAACACTGTCGATATCATACCTCATTTGATCTAAAGGTTATATCAGAGAATAACCAATGAATGGCATCACTTATATACGAATAAAGAACATGAAACATTCTATTCAACTGATTTTTAAACCTGTATTTGGGCTTGTGTTTGTTTTAAAAGCCTTCAAATAGAGTTGGAAGTAATTTTTGAACGTCGGTATATATTGATCATGAATTATTACTTTGGTGTACCCTCAAAGTGTGATGTAACAAAAAGCATTTGCCAGGCGCAGTGTATCCGTTAGAAGGAAATATGTTTTGTGTGTCATGTGGAACTGACAGTTATGTACACACCTACATGGACTTGTATAGGGACACTTCATGAGACTTGTATTATACATGTAACAGTAATGTTTCCTTTTATAGAATGATGTCTAAACTTAAATTATATTGATTTATTATGGTGACATGTTTATGTAATTAGTTTTAGCCTAATCCATCAAATTATACTCTATTATACTGACATCACGAGAAAGGCTCAAATTTTCTTATCTTAATTTTGACACCTATACTCAATAATCTGACAGAATATCAGTATAATACCCTTTAGTGGACCACTGATAAGATCCGATCATTAAACATACTTTATCAAACTGACACTCTATTGTTTCTGGTAAACACACCTACATATTTATAGTCTGTATCAAGCTGGAAGATCAGACATTTAGATGTATTGTTACAAACAGTGTCAGCCAATTTACTTACTGAATCTGTAATTCATGTTTTACTGTCAAACTGAGAAACGAGTCTCCGTAATATTAGGCAACAATGCTTTCGTGTAACGATTCTTATAGGTTAAGGTTTGCTACTGTCTGCAATCCCACATGATTTGAAACTAATTGTCTTTAACGTTTACTTAGTTTTCGTTCTCAAATTCGAGCATAATGTCTACAGTATCCGACTGTAACTTGTTTGATTAGTGTTACTGAATATATCATTCACGTTTTCTCGCATGTGACACAAATCTGAAGACATAAACGCAGTTCATCAAGTGGAATGTGTAAAGGTTGGTGCCGCTAAGCATTAGATTCCGCAACAATGCAAGAACGTCATGAATGCCAGATAAACTTGATATTTCTTTTACTTTTTACTTTCTTTTACTGAGTAACTCTAGATCTACATTCAACTTCATTCCATAACACGAACAAAGTGAGATGTCAGCAATGTCACAGGGGTCAAGACAGAAAGTCAATCCTTTGAGAGAGAAATCGTTATGACTGTGACTGCCACACATGCAATTCTTTGTTCAAGATGTCAAACTGACAGCGACCTCATTGCAATAGATAAATGGCAGATACATGTCTTGTGGTTCAAGCTTCAAGAGACTACCTTGACAATGTACTTTTTTGTTATTATGCCAGCTGTGTGGGAGGCAACACTATCAACTTTCAATAACAAGGAGTCAATGTCATAATGAACTTTTATGTGTTCAGTATGATTCGGATCCTGGTAATGTTGACATGAGTAGGTGTAGTCGCCGATCAGTTTGTTAGCTGTTGTCTAGAGAACCATATTTAAACTTTAAAACGAAACGAAAGACGCCAGTGTTTCCCAACTTTTCGACTACGACACACTGTTAGACAACATAACCGATCGCATGTTCGGCCTTAAGGTTCAACTTCATTAGCAACGAATCATACAAATTAACCATTATTTTGGGGAAAATACCTCAGTGAGTCTGAATTTAAGACACATTGTCAGAAATACACTTATCAAATTTGATTGAGAAACTATGCTTTTGATCTGTTTATGGCGTTATGGGGGCGGGATAGCGCAGTGGTTAGCGCGTTCGGCTTCGGATCAAGAGGTCCGGGGTTCGAATCCCACCAGGGGCACGGCAACTTTGTCTGCAGTATAGAACTGTTCTACACGCAGTAAGGTTTTGGTGCAATGCTACACTGAATTTCAGTGCAGTACCACCCATGGTTCGCTAGTTCCAGCCGATGCTCGCAGGTTTCACCGCAATGCATAGCCACGTGGCGTTGTGGGCTTTCTCCCTGCCATAATACTAGCAGCCCCGATATAAGTGAAATACTCTTAAAAGCGGCGTTTAACCCCAACTCACCTCACCTCACCACGTTCGTTTGGGAGTTGCAGCTTTTAAGGTTGGATTGCGTTTTTACGTAACGAAATGCGAAATAGAAATGACATTCAAACCCAGAAGACTAATGATCACACATTTTATACAAAAATATGAAACTGCATCTTGTAAAAGAACAAGTCTGCTAGGATTCACGTGCCTTTGCTGCATTTGTGACAGTCGCTCAGTGACTAATGTTTTATGCATATGCGTTCATAACCAGTATTACACCATTGCCTGTTCATAAACGGCAATTGTATGACTCTTAAGCTTAAACTAAAAATAAAAGAATTTGGGGATGCTTAACCGTATTTATATCAACACTCGTTGATAAAAGTACAAATATCCACAAGCCTCGTATATTTCTAAATGTTGACAACTCTGGTTGATATAAAGAGGATATCTGTCTTTTCTTGACTATTTTCTACGCCGAGTGCCCGCTAGGAACAGCCTGTCAACACAGTAACACTGTGACGTCATAAGCCAATTCGATGTGTCAGACCATTGTTTTATGACGTCAAATTATATCTGTCACTGGTCGCAGTGAAAATATAAGTTATTTTCACTGTAGCTTGATAAATCCCAGTATTTCACTGCTCGTCATATAATAAAATCTGATGTCAGATGACACTTGGGTGAGATTCTCAATTGAAGGGACAAACGTCGTGTACGTTCACAATATAGAAGTTGTTATCTAGACAATATTTTCACATATTCCTTATGTTAACCAACTTTTCACTATCTGAATTTAACATAGTTCTCAATGCTTAGATCGAATATTCAAAACATTTCCAAATCTGTTCATTTTATTGATAATTTGCCGTAAATAAAAAGTTTTATTCTGCCTGATTGGAGCAGAGACTGGCACATTGTCTACGTGTCACTGTCATTGTGGATATAGAGACTAATGTTTTCCAGATACTACTGGACTTTTTGGGTATTTCCTACTTCAGAACCTGGAGGATAAATGCAGACTATGAGGCTTATAACAACTCGTCCATCGTGCTTCCTTTGCCTTTATTCTTTCCTACAGTGGGTTAATTATCTGTCTGTTTGACCTCAATAGAAATCAATAGAGTAAAAACTCGTAATATATTTGTAATTAAACGTCAGTTTGTCACAGGGCTGGTTAGGCAAATAAAGTAATTCTGTGGTTCCTACTTCATCTTGGTCAGTGATTGAACGGATCGGATGTTTAAGTGGAACGTGAGAGTCATGGATATGGATTTCAAAATATGACTACAAAAAGAAAGAAAAATGTGTAACGTGAAATAAAAATTTATGTGATATATATGCATATCTTAAAAGTTTTCCAAAACTTATTTTTCTAAAATAAAATTAATATAATCAACATCCATATCTATGAGTCAGTCACATCTAAATCGAAATGTCACTAAGTTAAAAGTGTTTCGTTCATTTTTGCCACGGCAGTGAATTATTAACCTGAAATTATGATTTTATCCGACTTTAGAGTTATCTCCCTTTGTTAACAATTCACATACAGGCAAGGGTAACGTCATTCATTTTCTTCAAAAGCAATAATGTTTACCCTATAATTAGATTTTGGAAATTGATAAACATGCATGATTAAATCTTCTATACATGTACATTGTTATATACACAACAGCAAGCTATTCGCCATGCATTTCTAATAGTAGAATGTTGATTGAAAACGCTCATTATAGTTATAATAATAAACGTATACGCCTTTGTCATACAATGTCACTCCTCATTCTTTTCCTGCAAAAATGCTTAGCAAGCATTGTAAATGTAAAAGTAAATATATGTAAATTAACAATATAATTACTATCGCGATAAATCAACACAAAATTATTCCACTTATATGTAACTTTCAAATAACATAATTGTCATCAGGTCTTTGAAGGGCATTTGGAAGTGGTATACATAAGAACATGTAGATTTTCTGGATAACAACTTCTTTAATGAGAAAATACACGACGTTTCGGAATACAAATTCACTCCTTCATCACCTGTATTTTCACATTAAAGAAGTTGTTATCCAGAAAATCTTCATGTTCTCATAATTGTCATATTGACCTAAACTCAACAATTTTTAAACTTGTTTCAAAATTGTGTGACATCATCATGTTTCAAAAGAAGTTCCGTCACTTGAGGTGGGGTGAGGTGAGGTGAGGTGAGGTGAGGTGAGGTGAGGTGAGGTGAGGTGAGGTGAGGTGAGGTGAGGTGAGGTGAGGTGAGGTGAGGTGAGGTGAGGTGAGGTGAGGTGAGGTGAGGTGAGGTGAGGTGAGGTGAGGTGAGGTGAGGTGAGGTGAGGTGAGGTGAGGTGGGGTTAAACGCCGCTTTTAAGAGTAGTTCACTTATATCGGGGCTGCTAGTATTATGGCAGGGAGAAAGCCCACAACGCCACGTGGCTATGCATTGCGGTGAAACCTGCGAGCATCGGCTGGAACTAGCGAACCATGGGTGGTACTGCACTGAAATTCAGTGTAGCATTGCACCCAAACCTGACTGCGTGTAGAACAGTTCTCTACTGCAGACAAAGTTGCTGTGCCCCTGGCGGGATTCGAACCCCGGACCTCTTGATCCGAAGCCGAACGCGCTAACCACTGCGCTATCCCGCCCCCATAACGCCATTAACAGATCAAAAGCATAGTTTCTCAAGCAAATTTGCCAAATGTATTTCTGACAATGTGTCTAAAATTCAGAGGCATTTTCCTCAAAATAATGGTTAATTTGTATGATTCGTTGCTAATGAAGTTGAACCTTAAGGCCGAACGTGCGATCGATTATGTTGTCTAACAGTGTGTCGTAGTCTTGACTCACTGACCTCTGTAATGTACATCGGTTTCCGCATATGACCCCAACATTATAGAATATAACCGTTAGCTCTATCCTGCCGGGAACACCATGTGTTGTATGATAAATGGTAATTCCTGAATATTGCTCATGACAGAAATGTTGTCCTCGTTTGAATTCATTAAGGGACACGGAAAATATACGTTCTAAAATTATGAAAGTATGCAATAAATACAGAGTTTATGACAAGAAGGGACTCATAACTACGCATGACCTTATCTGTTTACATTCATATTAAAATCTAAATAGAAATGCAAAAACTACTGCAGTTATGAGTATTCAGGTGACAATTAAATTGCTAATGTGTGCAAGTACATGAAGTACACAAAAACATGTATTCGTGTCAATAATCAAATGTATTTATGTAAAGTTATCTAATTGCTACTGCTTCTAAAACATGACATAGACCGAATGACCGTATAACCAAATAAAACCAATGTCAAAATGACAAGCTTGGAATAGATCAAAGGTACCTTGCATTGGACTTTCATCATTGATTAGTTGAGAAAAAGCACCACGATCGACAGCAGCGCTAAGATTAGATGGAAAAAAATGCATTTGTGACTTTCTGATAATTAGTGAAGAGCGGAATCATGAAAACTACCACTGATTTTCATTAGAAAGAAGCAAAAAAGAAAAGAGAGCGGGTCTTACTAATATCCCTGACTCTTCATTTCCGTCTCTTCAATTCGACTATAGAAATTCCTATGGATCATTACAAATAAGTTTGAAATAATTTCATAAGCTCCATCTGATTAATACATCTGTTTTATGTAATTATCAGTATCTCTCAGTAATCAAGTAAGAGAGCATCAGAGTAAAAAGAACTGAAAAACAAAATCTCAAAATTACTTCCACTGGTTGTTTTTTGCACAGCACCTCTCGTAGAGTATATTCTTATTATCTATAGTTCAACATTTGTACAAAACTTGAAAAGAATTGGGTGAATAGTTTTTTTCTGCAATATGACAATTATAGAATACAGAAATTCTCAACAACAAAAATAATTCACAAAATCACTTGTGATTGGGAACTGTACATGTACTGTACCTCTCCGAGTATGGTAGAATATTTCTGCAAAGATTGGAAATTATATTTAGCGACTTTGATCGGACAAATTTAGATCTTACAAAATAATGAAATTCATATGCAATTCAAACATTCACAAAATCGCTTGTAATTTGGTACAGTACCTCTGCTAGTATTGAAGAAGACATTATCAAGTTTGGAAAAAATGAAAGCAGTGTATTTCTGTAATCAGTCGTACAAAAAATGTCCTCGGGCGGACGGAAGGTCGGACGAATAGACAGGAGTGAGTGAGTTATTGTTTAACGCCGCTTCGGAAATATCGCAGCCATTAGCGGCGAGCGGATATAGACGGACGGCATCTTTGGTATTACTAGTAGAACTATATAGCCCCGGACCATTTGGTATAAAACAGAATTGTTGTCTGCACATACACTGACCATAAGGAATAATAAAAAGTCCAAACAAAACAATTATATGTTTACGAATACTTCCATCATTGGTACATGTATACAGTAGAAATATTGACAAAATCAGGCGTGTGCAAGTTTGTAAGATATGACACGTAGTGCCGCTTGCCAATATATCTCGAGGAAAGTCAGCTTTAGGTACAGACAGTCTGCTTTAGTCTTTACTTGTCACTGTCTCTCCAGGAAATTATCCAGGAGACTAAATGAAATATCAAAATTGACAGTATATCAAATATTAACTGATTCAAAGAAAGAAGGACATGTAAGTTAATTTGAAATAGCAGGATTACACATAATACGTGTTTTGAAGGATCGAGGCCTAATCTTCCTTCTGGACAGAGGCGAGAAGACATTACCACGGTTAGCGTGTAAATATTAGGAGAACAATTTCAGGCCAGGTTTAACACTTGTTTCGTCTACGCTTAACACAGGAGCTATTTCATGGACAATGAATAATACATGTAATATATCATAATACATCTTCCACTTTCACTTCCACGCTGCAAATACAGCAAGATAATGTTACAGGGTTGAAATCGTGCTCCCTTGAAGTCACGATTGCCAGATAGTTGCTACATTTGATAAATCTATGCCTTGAGAACAGACTATTGACATTTAATTTCAGATCTCGAAACCCAAGAAAACAATAATGACCGGGGATGAGGTATATTGACTGAATTTACCAGTTTATACTTGTTTTATGTAGATTTACATTGATTACATCAACGACCAAATGGCATTACATCTTATACACAGTCATTGTATCTACAATGCGTTGATGTCATCGTGTTTATGATCAAATAATTTCTATTTCATCTTGTCAAAGTTCGGACACTTTCACCACTGACATGACCTGGCAATCACAAGACAAGTTTGAGAATGATTTTCTACAAATGTACAAATAATAACATTTTGTCATTACAGTTAAAGCTATATAATGGACGTCCATACGCTGAAAGAAATCCAAATAACAAGATATTTGCTTCTAAGACTAGCTACCTGAGGGTTTAATCATACTCAATTTTAACATTAAATATAGAGACGCTCGGCAAGAATTGTTTCATTTTCATTTGTCACATCATAACGAGGCATACACAATGGAGAGGTTTGAATTATGCTATTAAGAGAGAAAAAATGTAGGTCGTCCCAAAATATATTTAATGAGGAAAGGCGAAACCGAAACCGTTGAAGAATAAAGATGTTAGCTCAATGCTGATTTTAGCTGACAAATGCACAACATAACAGGAAATATGAAAAAGTAAGATGTACTAGAAAACAAACCGGTACCATTGTAACGTAAGAAGTGCTTTAGAAATGAAATTTAATACATTTAAATATTACATTAATCTGATAGGTTTGCAAGTAGTTCCTGAATCTGTGAAAAATCTAACTAAAGCTATATTTTAATATATAATATATAAGTTAGAGACTGACACAAGTTATGCGTGTTTATTTCTAAAACAGTACTATAGATAATTCTTCGTTCTAACACCCTTGTTTGGCGCGCTGTTTCATACTTAATTGTATCATGTGATTGTATACGGTAGGATTGGAATCGAATGTGTTGGCACACTGAAGTTACTGTAACGGTTTTTCGGATGTATGCTATGTGAACTGAACTAATATTTACTGATAATACTTTTTACATTAAATGAAAATCACTGAGAGTGTAAAACCACAACCAAAGTCCATTATACATGGATCAATAGCTACTGACAGAACAACATGAAAACATCTTCTTGTAAAACACTGACGACAATGTGCCATCTACTGAACCAAAGATAACATGCAAGAGTGTCAAACCACTTATAAGTCTTATTTTTGGAATCAGACTGATTTTAACATGTCAAACACGTTTTTGTTCTGGGGGACGAATTAGCATTTCTGATGTTATCTATCTTCTGCACCTCTAATCATAGTACTTTTAGATTTGACACTTTTGTAGAACACGCATTGTGATGTTATTGTACATTTAGGTGGAGTTTCTTGTTTACTACATGTATGTGTTACTGATTACCGATAAATATTTTTGAGGATTCCTTTTTGTAAAGGAGAATTTTCACACATGGTACACAAGTATAATGACCTAAAGTGAAGTTAATTGAATTGAATTACTTCAAACTGTGGCTACTCTTAGTTGCTCTTCGAAGTACATTGTTGACAATGTGTGGGGTTATTGAAATGCATAATAGATAGATGACACTTAATACGTGAAAGCTTTGAGAAAAAAATCAGAGAGTCTGTTATCAATGAAAAGAGATTTAAAGTATTAATCGATGTGTCATGATGACATCAAGTCCTTGAAATAGACGACCTGACGTAACAGATATGATTATTATGCATGTGCATATAATAAACACGATTACATATCTTTTTTATATATTTACGTTTGTATATACTGATCATGCCAAATTGGTCTTCATAAACGTGGCAACCTCTTGCAACACTGTCGATATCATACCTCATTTGAAATAAAGGTTATATCAGAGAATAAAGCACTGAATGGCATCACTATATATATACATTAGTGGCAAAAATTACATATATCATCATTTTCCATGCCTGAACTACGGATTTGCGTTATTGTATTCCTGCTCAAGCTAGCTCGTGCTCTGTTGTAATATAGTGCTTCTCCGAGAGACAATTTATTATTTTGATATGCTGATGTTAAAAACTGGTTAGTTCCATCAACTTATTAGATACAGAAACTTCAAGACTTCATTTATTGATTATTTGATAAAAATTGTGTATGATCGATTAAAGAAAATGAAATATTTTATTCAACCGATTTTAAAACCTGTATTTGAGCTTGTGTAACAAAAAAAAACATTTGCAAGGCGCATTGTTTCAATTAGAAGGAAATATGTTTTGTGTGTCATGTCGAACTGACAGTTATGTACACACATACATGAACTTGTATACGGACATTTCATGAGACTTTTATTATACATGTTACAGTAATGTTTCCTTTCTAGAATGATGTCTAAACTTAAATTATATTGATTTATTTTTATGTAATTAGTTTTAGCCTAATCCATCAAATTATACTCTATTATACTGACTGATAAGATCCGATCATTAAACATACTTTATCAAACTGACACTCTATTTTTTTCTGGTCAAACACACCTACATATTTATAGTCTTTATCAAGCTGGAAGATCAGACTTTTAGATATATTGTTACCAACAGTGTCAGCCAATTTACTTACTGAATCTGTAATTCATGTTTTACTGTCTAACTGAGAAACGAGTCTCTGTAATATTAGGCAACAATGCTTTTGTGTAACGATTCTTATAGATTAAGGTTTGCTACTGTCTGCAATCCCACAGTATTTGAAACTAATTGTCTTTAACGTTCAATTATTTTCGTTCTCAAATTCGAGCATAATTTCTACAGTATCCGACTGTAACTTGTTTGATTAGTGTTACTGAATATATCATTCACGTTTTCTCGCATGTGACACAAATCTGAAGACATAAACGCAATTCATCAAGTGGAATGTGTAAAGGTTTGCGCCGATAAGCATTCGAGGAGTTTGACATTAGATTCCGAAACAATGAAAGAACGTCATGAATGCCAGAGAAACTTGATATTTCTTTTACTTTTTTACTTTCTTTTACTGAGTTAACATGGAACGGGAACTAACTGTAGATCTACATTCAACTTCATTTCATAACAGGAACAAAGTGAGCTGTCAGGAATGTCACAGGAGTCAAGACAGAAACTCAATCCTTTGAGAGAGAAATCGTTATGACTGTGACTGCCCAACATGCAATTCTTTGTTCAAGATGTCAAACTTGGAGAAGGTTATGCGGATTGACAGCGACCTCATTGCTATAGACAAATGACAGATACATGTCTTGTGGTTCAAGCTTCAAGAGACTACCTTGACTATGTACTTTTTTGTTATTATGACAGCTGTGTGAGAGACAACCCTATCAACTTTCAATTACAAGGAGTCAATGTCATAATGAACTTTTATGCGTTCAGTATGTTTCGGATCGTGGTAATGTTGACATGAGTAGGTGTAGTCGCCAATCAGTTTGTTAGGTGTTGTCTAGAGAACCACATATAAACTTTAAGACGAAACGAAAGACGCCAGTGTTTCCCAACTTTTCGACTACGGAACACCCGTTGGACAAGATAACCGATCGTACGTTCGGCCCTTAAGGTTCAACCTCATTAGCAACGAATCATACAAATTAAACATTATTTTGGGGAAAATACCTCTGAATTTTAGACACATTGTCAGAAAAACACTTGTTAATTTTTTGCTTGAGAAACTCTGCTTTTGATCTGTTTATGGCGTTATGATTTAACAAAATAATGTTTAGCATACTTATCTGTCTATTTGGCAGTTCAAACCATTGTTCACAAATAAAATAACAGTTAGAATCTAAAGGTCTGTAGAAAATGTTACTGTAATTATTACAATTTTGTAATCTCTCTAAGTAATAGAAGTGATAATAACTTATTCAAAATAAACAATATTCTGTCAATGTTTTCTCTGCAAACTTTTATCAAATATCAAACTGATTTTATTTATGTATCTGCTGCATTGTAATTATATATGAATGCAGGGGGATAAACCACTTCAACAAGCAAATTGGTTAATTATCCATCCTTATTTGTCATGAACTGGTCATGGAGGAATATGTTTTCTGAATGTTGGCCTGTTTGATACTATATAGTAGAAGTTTTGTAGGAGATGATTAGGACTTCCATTATGAATTTTGTCCAGTTATGTCTTTAAATGAAGGTAATATTTATCAGTGGGGTTTTATATGAACTTTCACTCAAGACAAAAAATAATATACATTTTGTAGCAAATTCAAAAATTTGTAAATTAGAATATTGAAATGAATTTCATTATTGTGGGGGAACTTACATGACAAACAACGATTATCGGAGTGTTATTTTAATAACAAATACGTCTTTAATTCTATTGTATAGATGTGGCGTGTACTATTCTTCCCCTAAAGAAACAACAGGTAGAACAAATAATTGTCTTTTGTTTCAGATCCAATTTCAATCTACAGACAGCTTCATGTAGCAGCAGAATATGGAGGGAAGATCACACTTGTGAAATATGTCTTGCAGATAATGAAATCAAATAACAAAATGTCTTTGTTTTATTGTATATAATCTCTCTTTGCAGTGAACAAAATGATACCAAGTTGGCTGATACAAAGTGACATTAATGTTATGTATGTTGTAGTTCTCTTTTTGCCTACACAAAATATTGAATCTTAATTGTAGAGACATTGTGAGTTTGAGCATATCTGAGTGTCTATTATAGTCTTGTTAAACATGCATAACACAAGACAGTGAAATATATTCTTGGCCTATAATTTTCATTGTGTTAAAATACGCAACATATGAATAATTTTAAAGGCTAGTCAAAGTAAGGTACAGGTGTGCTAAATATTATTTTTTCATTGATAAACTGAAAACTTTTATATAAATGACAGTTGCAATATAACATTGGGCAGATCATTTGAATGATTATTTTAAAGTATTTGACTACAATGTGGCCTAGTATTTAATTCAAATTGATTAATTTAAAATCAAGGTATATGATTTAAACGGGTTTGAATATATGCTTTTTATAATCACATTGGTAGTGCTGGTCTGGATGCTAGGCTGTGGTGTCATTTTGGTCAGTTACAATTTTAAGGGACACCAAGGCAAATTTCCCAAAGATCCCCCAGTATAACACTGGAGTGGAACAAACAATACTATAGTATGTTATGGATAATATGAATTTTCTTTTAATTGGAAAAACAGTGAATGACACCACACCAACACTTATTGTTATTTGTTAACTTTACTGTGAAATACATGTTACAGTTGATTAAGAGAGAGTATAAAACACAAAGCGGAAGAAATTCTAGAATCACTATCACATATCAATTATAGCAAACACATTAAATTAAATTAAATTAATCTCAAACTTTGCAGTTCTCCAGGTAGGATTGGAATTTGCAATGACTAACTTATATTTCAGAATATGAGAACTCATGATTTGAATTATTATGCATAATTTAATAAATATGCATGTATTGTTAGAATATTCACAGTGGCTCCATATTCTTGGAAACACCAGCATTAGGGTTTGATAAATAATTTCAATATTTCAACAGAAAAAAATTGCTAATGTGTGCAAGTACTTGAAGCACACAAATACATTTATTCGTGTCAATAATCAAATGTATTTATGTAAAGTTATCTTCTAAGAACAACATGACATAGACCGAATGTCCCTATAACGAAATAAAACCAATGTCAAGCTAATAACAAGCTTGGAATAGATCAAAGGTACCCTGGACTTTCATCATTGATTAGTTTAGAAAAAACCGCTACGATGGACAGCAGCGCTAAGATTAGGTGGAAAAAATGCATTTGTGACTTTCTGATAATTGATAAGTGAAGAGCGGTATCATGAAAACTACCACTAATTTTCGTTAGAAAGAAGTAACAAAGACAAGTGTTTGCCACTAACATGGCAATGTCCCCCGCCGATAACATTGACTTTAAAAGGGACATCATTTGGTCAAAAGGAGCTACATCATATATTGCATTACTGGTAAAAAGTGTCATGATGATCATCAAATTTGAAGACTTTGGGTGCTCGGGTTCATGATATTAACAAGAGCTCGAAAAGTGGTCAAAGTGTCATAGTCACCGGGAAAATAAGGTCAAGGTCATCCCCCAATGTAGACGGACACCAAATTTGAAAACATTTGGTCCATCCAGTCATGATATATTGCGTAAACAAGAGTTCGAAAAGTGTTCAAAGTGTCGCGGTGACCTTGGAAATAAGGTCAATGTCATTAAAAATCAACTGGTGTCTGCGTCTTCCCCCAGTGTAGGCTGACACCTAATTTGAAGACTTTGGATGGAACGCGTCATAAGATATCAGTAAACAAGAGTTCAGAAAGGGGTCAAAATGTCGTGGTGACCTTGAAAATAAAGTCAAGGTCACCAAAATCGACTGGTGTTTGCATCTTCCCTAAGTGAAGGCTGACACCTAATTTGAAGACTTTGGATGCAACGCTTCATGAGTTATCACGTAAACAAGAGTTCTAAAATAAAGCCATGGGCTCTGTAGCTCAATAGGATTTCATTGATTTATTATGTAAGGTTGAAAATTTAAGTTACCTTAAGTAATATATGGTTAACAAGCAAAAAATAGGTTTTTAAATTATGACCCATGTGACCCATATTTGGAGTAACAGGGTCACCAATCCTACAATTAAGAATCACCTTTGACCAAAGAGTTTCTACACAAAATTTCACCTTTCTAGAGCTTGACATACTTGAGATAAAGATGAAAATAGGTTTTTTGGTTGTGACCCGTGACCTAGATTGGGGTCAGAGGGTCACAAAATCTACAATTTTAAATCCCTATTGGCCAAGGAATCTTCAAACAACTCTTCAGCTCTCTAGACCTTTTGGAACTGGAGAAGAATATGAAAATAGGTTTTTCAAGATGTGCCCCCTGTGACTCAATTTGGGGTCACGGGGTCACACAATCTACAATTTAGAATCTATCGATCCCTATTGGCCAAGGAGTCTGCACAAAATTTTTCAGCTCTCTAGACCTTTTGGAACTGTAGAGAAGATGAATATAGGTTTTTAAGGATGTGACCCCTGTGACCCCATTTGGGGTCACGGGGTCACGAAATCTACAATTTAGAATCCCCATTGGCCAAGGATTTTGCACACAACTTTTCAGCTCTCTAGACCTTTTGGAACTGGAGAAGAAGATGAAAATAGGTTTTTAAGGATGTGACCCCTGTGACCCCATTTGGGGTCATGGGGTCATGAAATCTACAATTTAGAATCCTTATTGGCCAAGGAGTCTGCATATACGGTTTACGGACGGACGGACGGACATCAGGCCTGATGAGCTAAAAAGTGGTCAAAGTGTCATGGTGACCTTGAAAATAAGGGCAAAGTCACCAAAATCGACTGGTGTCTGCGTCCAACCACAATGTAGGCTGAAACCAAATTTAAAGACATTGGACGCAACACTTCATGAGATATCGCGTAAACAAGAAATGTGACGTACGTACGGACGTACGTACGTACGGACGCTGCTGAATACATAGTCTCCCGTTCCGCGTTGCGGCGGGGGACAACTATGCTTCTGAGACTAGCTACCTGAGGGTTTAATCATATTAAATTTTATCATTAAATATAGAGACAGTCTGCAAGAATTTTTTCATTTTCATTTGTCACATCATAACGAGGCATACACAAAGAAGAGCTTTGAATTATGCTATTAAGAGGGAAAAAATGTAGGTCGTCCCAAAATATATTTAATGAGGAAAGGCGAAACCGTTGAAGAATAAAAATGTAATAAATGCTAATTAAGTCAACGGAGAAAGTAAGTGGACTTTGATCATTATACAGGCACAACATAACAGGACATATGATTAAAGTAAGATGTTCCAGAAAACAAACCGGTACCATTGTAACGTAAGAAGTGCTTTAGAAATGAAATGTACATTAAAGGATGTTCCTTACCATTGTTTCTGAGCATCCTCAGTTGTCATATTCAGAGAGAGATATTACAAGCGTTTCCGGCAGTGCTGATCTCATCTTGCACTTCAGATAGGTGTTGTAGCCACATAGCCTTATAGCCTTATAGCCTCAGTGTACACTTTCAGTAACAGTGTTCGTTATGCACATTAGAAATTTAAATAAGTGTCTGGAAATATGATAATAAAATCATTTGATTACAATTGTGAAATATAGTATTTGTTTTATGCTAAAGAGATATATTTTGTTGTTTTGCTCTATAATCTTATTTAAAGGGAAACGGTCGTGCATATTGAGTAAGTGTTATCTCCCTTGCAACTGAAAATTTACAGTTTCTCAAGGTTTTTTTCAAATTTTTATTCAAGTTAGCCTTGATACATATGCTTTTTTGGGAATAATGTTGTTGTTGATTTGTATTTCTATCAAACAGTTATTTTTTCAAGAAAATCTTTAGATTAATTGACATAAAAATTAATGTTTAGCAGAAAACAATAACAATTTGTTAAAAACTAAATTTTTGGTAAAAAGCTACAAGATAACAATAAAATTGCATTTTCGTCTTGAATAAACGTGTAACCATAACCCTTTTATTAAAATAAGGCCATAATTATTAAATATGTGTGTTGTTTTATCATCATGATAGTGTGAAATGACTACAACTACTTTGGGAGATCATTTTTCCAAAATGAGCCCTATTTTTTATAACAGAAATGGATTTAGCATATGATTTTCATGTATACAGTGAAATATTAGCAATTTCTTGAGATTTTTTAATGAGGTAAGGTACTTTTAGATTTGACACTTTTGTAGAACACGCATTGTGATGTTATTGTACATTTAAGTCGAGTTACTTGTTTACTGCATGTATGTATTACCGATTACCGATTAATATTTTTGATGTTTCCTTTTTGTAAAGGAGACTTTTCACACATGGTTAATGGTTAATTTATGTTCGAAAGTACAATGAACTTAAGTGAAGTTAATTGAACTCAATCATTTCAGACTATGGCTACTCTTGGTTGCTCTTCGAAGTACATTGTGGAACATGTGTGGTATTATTGAAATGCATAATAGGCAGATGAAACTTAATAAGTGAAAACTTTGAAAAAATCAGAGATTCTATAATCAATGTAAAGAGATTTAAAGTATTAATCGATGTGTCATTGGAATGATGACATTAAGTCTTTGAAAAAGACGACCTGACGTAACAGATATGATTAATATGCATGTGAAGTTGTACGGTTAGAATGAAAAACACACGATTACATAATACGTTTGTATATACTGATAATGCCAAATTGGCCTTCATTAACGTGGCAACCTCTTGCAACACTGTCGATATCATACCTCATTTGATCTAAAGGTTATATCAGAGAATAACGCACTGAATGGCATCACTTATATACGAATAAAGAACATGAAACATTCTATTCAACTGATTTTTAAACCTGTATTTGGGCTTGTGTTTGTTTTAAAAGCCTTCAAATAGAGTTGGAAGTAATTTTTGAACGTCGGTATATATTGATCATGAATTATTACTTTGGTGTACCCTCAAAGTGTGATGTAACAAAAAGCATTTGCCAGGCGCAGTGTATCCGTTAGAAGGAAATATGTTTTGTGTGTCATGTGGAACTGACAGTTATGTACACACCTACATGGACTTGTATAGGGACACTTCATGAGACTTGTATTATACATGTAACAGTAATGTTTCCTTTTATAGAATGATGTCTAAACTTAAATTATATTGATTTATTATGGTGACATGTTTATGTAATTAGTTTTAGCCTAATCCATCAAATTATACTCTATTATACTGACATCACGAGAAAGGCTCAAATTTTCTTATCTTAATTTTGACACCTATACTCAATAATCTGACAGAATATCAGTATAATACCCTTTAGTGGACCACTGATAAGATCCGATCATTAAACATACTTTATCAAACTGACACTCTATTGTTTCTGGTAAACACACCTACATATTTATAGTCTGTATCAAGCTGGAAGATCAGACATTTAGATGTATTGTTACAAACAGTGTCAGCCAATTTACTTACTGAATCTGTAATTCATGTTTTACTGTCAAACTGAGAAACGAGTCTCCGTAATATTAGGCAACAATGCTTTCGTGTAACGATTCTTATAGGTTAAGGTTTGCTACTGTCTGCAATCCCACATGATTTGAAACTAATTGTCTTTAACGTTTACTTAGTTTTCGTTCTCAAATTCGAGCATAATGTCTACAGTATCCGACTGTAACTTGTTTGATTAGTGTTACTGAATATATCATTCACGTTTTCTCGCATGTGACACAAATCTGAAGACATAAACGCAGTTCATCAAGTGGAATGTGTAAAGGTTGGTGCCGCTAAGCATTAGATTCCGCAACAATGCAAGAACGTCATGAATGCCAGATAAACTTGGTATTTCTTTTACTTTTTACTTTCTTTTACTGAGTAACTCTAGATCTACATTCAACTTCATTCCATAACACGAACAAAGTGAGATGTCAGCAATGTCACAGGGGTCAAGACAGAAAGTCAATCCTTTGAGAGAGAAATCGTTATGACTGTGACTGCCACACATGCAATTCTTTGTTCAAGATGTCAAACTGACAGCGACCTCATTGCAATAGACAAATGGCAGATACATGTCTTGTGGTTCAAGCTTCAAGAGACTACCTTGACAATGTACTTTTTTGTTATTATGCCAGCTGTGTGGGAGGCAACACTATCAACTTTCAATAACAAGGAGTCAATGTCATAATGAACTTTTATGTGTTCAGTATGATTCGGATCCTGGTAATGTTGACATGAGTAGGTGTAGTCGCCGATCAGTTTGTTAGCTGTTGTCTAGAGAACCATATTTAAACTTTAAAACGAAACGAAAGACGCCAGTGTTTCCCAACTTTTCGACTACGACACACTGTTAGACAACATAACCGATCGCATGTTCGGCCCTAAGGTTCAACTTCATTAGCAACGAATCATACAAATTAACCATTATTTTGGGGAAAATACCTCAGTGAGTCTGAATTTAAGACACATTGTCAGAAATACACTTATCAAATTTGATTGAGAAACTATGCTTTTGATCTGTTTATGGCGTTATGGGGGCGGGATAGCGCAGTGGTTAGCGCGTTCGGCTTCGGATCAAGAGGTCCGGGGTTCGAATCCCACCAGGGGCACGGCAACTTTGTCTGCAGTATAGAACTGTTCTACACGCAGTAAGGTTTTGGTGCAATGCTACACTGAATTTCAGTGCAGTACCACCCATGGTTCGCTAGTTCCAGCCGATGCTCGCAGGTTTCACCGCAATGCATAGCCACGTGGCGTTGTGGGCTTTCTCCCTGCCATAATACTAGCAGCCCCGATATAAGTGAAATACTCTTAAAAGCGGCGTTTAACCCCAACTCACCTCACCTCACCACGTTCGTGTGGGAGTTGCAGCTTTTAAGGTTGGATTGCGTTTTTACGTAACGAAATGCGAAATAGAAATGACATTCAAACCCAGAAGACTAATGATCACACATTTTATACAAAAATATGAAACTGCATCTTGTAAAAGAACAAGTCTGCTAGGATTCACGTGCCTTTGCTGCATTTGTGACAGTCGCTCAGTGACTAATGTTTTATGCATATGCGTTCATAACCAGTATTACACCATTGCCTGTTCATAAACGGCAATTGTATGACTCTTAAGCTTAAACTAAAAATAAAAGAATTTGGGGATGCTTAACCGTATTTATATCAACACTCGTTGATAAAAGTACAAATATCCACAAGCCTCGTATATTTCTAAATGTTGACAACTCTGGTTGATATAAAGAGGATATCTGTCTTTTCTTGACTATTTTCTACGCCGAGTGCCCGCTAGGAACAGCCTGTCAACACAGTAACACTGTGACGTCATAAGCCAATTCGATGTGTCAGACCATTGTTTTATGACGTCAAATTATATCTGTCACTGGTCGCAGTGAAAATATAAGTTATTTTCACTGTAGCTTGATAAATCCCAGTATTTCACTGCTCGTCATATAATAAAATCTGATGTCAGATGACACTTGGGTGAGATTCTCAATTGAAGGGACAAACGTCGTGTACGTTCACAATATAGAAGTTGTTATCTAGACAATATTTTCACATATTCCTTATGTTAACCAACTTTTCACTATCTGAATTTAACATAGTTCTCAATGCTTAGATCGAATATTCAAAACATTTCCAAATCTGTTCATTTTATTGATAATTTGCCGTAAATAAAAAGTTTTATTCTGCCTGATTGGAGCAGAGACTGGCACATTGTCTACGTGTCACTGTCATTGTGGATATAGAGACTAATGTTTTCCAGATACTACTGGACTTTTTGGGTATTTCCTACTTCAGAACCTGGAGGATAAATGCAGACTATGAGGCTTATAACAACTCGTCCATCGTGCTTCCTTTGCCTTTATTCTTTCCTACAGTGGGTTAATTATCTGTCTGTTTGACCTCAATAGAAATCAATAGAGTAAAAACTCGTAATATATTTGTAATTAAACGTCAGTTTGTCACAGGGCTGGTTAGGCAAATAAAGTAATTCTGTGGTTCCTACTTCATCTTGGTCAGTGATTGAACGGATCGGATGTTTAAGTGGAACGTGAGAGTCATGGATATGGATTTCAAAATATGACTACAAAAAGAAAGAAAAATTTGTAACGTGAAATCAAAATTTATGTGATATATATGCATATCTTAAAAGTTTTCCAAAACTTATTTTTCTAAAATAAAATTAATATAATCAACATCCATATCTATGAGTCAGTCACATCTAAATCGAAATGTCACTAAGTTAAAAGTGTTTCGTTCATTTTTGCCACGGCAGTGAATTATTAACCTGAAATTATGATTTTATCCGACTTTAGAGTTATCTCCCTTTGTTAACAATTCACATACAGGCAAGGGTAACGTCATTCATTTTCTTCAAAAGCAATAATGTTTACCCTATAATTAGATTTTGGAAATTGATAAACATGCATGATTAAATCTTCTATACATGTACATTGTTATATACACAACAGCAAGCTTTTCGCCATGCATTTCTAATAGTAGAATGTTGATTGAAAACGCTCATTATAGTTTTAATAATAAACGTATACGCCTTTGTCATACAATGTCACTCCTCATTCTTTTCCTGCAAAAATGCTTAGCAAGCATTGTAAATGTAAAAGTAAATATATGTAAATGAACAATATAATTACTATCGCGATAAATCAACACAAAATTATTCCACTTATATGTAACTTTCAAATAACATAATTGTCATCAGGTCTTTGAAGGGCATTTGGAAGTGGTATACATAAGAACATGTAGATTTTCTGGATAACAACTTCTTTAATTAAGAATTGAATGTCAGTTTGTGTGTTTGCACTGGAAAATGAACGATGTCAAAGCGGGATTCAAACCTCCGTGAACGGCGAGCTTGCGAGCAAGTTCACGTGAGGGTTTGAATACCGCTTTGACATCGTTCATTTTCCAGTGCAAACACACAAACTGACATTCAATTCTTATAATTTCTTACGTTATTTTTCGTGATTACCTGTTTGATGAAACCTGCGGCACTCATCATGCTGAGTGAAGCGTAATAAAATATAATCTTTCAGGGACACGAGATCAGAGTTATCCGTGCTTTGAATGACGTCATGACATAGAGGCCGCCATTTGTTGTTGTATCCTCGTCAATATTATGTAAACAACAGTCGGAAAAGCCATATTTCATTACCACGACTGCTCTAATCCGAATCCCGGTAGTTCATAATGATCAGATTGTGAGTATTTGCTGCATAATTTTTATTCAGCCAGCGACCGTGAGTGTATTTCGCCGATCGGTTCTTGAAATAGGCCTTGTGACTCGCTTAGCTCAACATCTAACAGTTATTTATGCGCGATCTTATATTGAAATGTTTTATTATTTTAACAATTGAGAAGGTAATATGATAATTAGTTTATGTTATTCAATCAATTAAGTCGGTAAATGCATGGTAACCGTTTGAAATTTGCTAACAAAAGCACGCTCAATCAGGATAGAACGCTGGGCCAACAGTACCGTCGAACGTTCACACGACCTGAAAGCGTTCACACGAGTATGAACGATTTTCCAAGAGTTCATGGGTTATGAACCTCGAAATTTTGATCACCTGACCGCGCTCTCAACCAACCAAAGTTCGGGATTCCGTGTAAACTTCAAAGTAAGAAATTATTGAGAAAATACACGACGTTTCGGAATACAAATTCACTCCTTCATCACCTGTATTTTCACATTAAAGAAGTTGTTATCCAGAAAATCTTCATGTTCTCATAATTGTCATATTGACCTAAACTCAACAATTTTTAAACTTGTTTCAAAATTGTGTGACATCATCATGTTTCAAAAGAAGTTCCGTCACTTGAGGTGGGGTGAGGTGAGGTGAGGTGAGGTGAGGTGAGGTGAGGTGAGGTGAGGTGAGGTGAGGTGAGGTGAGGTGAGGTGAGGTGAGGTGAGGTGAGGTGAGGTGAGGTGAGGTGAGGTGAGGTGAGGTGAGGTGAGGTGAGGTGAGTTGGGGTTAAACGCCGCTTTTAAGAGTATTTCACTTATATCGGGGCTGCTAGTATTATGGCAGGGAGAAAGCCCACAACGCCACGTGGCTATGCATTGCGGTGAAACCTGCGAGCATCGGCTGGAACTAGCGAACCATGGGTGGTACTGCACTGAAATTCAGTGTAGCATTGCACCCAAACCTGACTGCGTGTAGAACAGTTCTCTACTGCAGACAAAGTTGCTGTGCCCCTGGCGGGATTCGAACCCCGGACCTCTTGATCCGAAGCCGAACGTGCTAACCACTGCGCTATCCCGCCTCCATAACGCCATAAACAGATCAAAAGCATAGTTTCTCAAGCAAATTTGCCAAATGTATTTCTGACAATGTGTCTAAAATTCAGAGGCATTTTCCTCAAAATAATGGTTAATTTGTATGATTCGTTGCTAATGAAGTTGAACCTTAAGGCCGAACGTGCGATCGATTATGTTGTCTAACAGTGTGTCGTAGTCTTGACTCACTGACCTCTGTAATGTACATCGGTTTCCGCATATGACCCCAACATTATAGAATATAACCGTTAGCTCTATCCTGCCGGGAACACCATGTGTTGTATGATAAATGGTAATTCCTGAATATTGCTCATGACAGAAATGTTGTCCTCGTTTGAATTCATTAAGGGACACGGAAAATATACGTTCTAAAATTATGAAAGTATGCAATAAATACAGAGTTTATGACAAGAAGGGACTCATAACTACGCATGACCTTATCTGTTTACATTCATATTAAAATCTAAATAGAAATGCAAAAACTACTGCAGTTATGAGTATTCAGGTGACAATTAAATTGCTAATGTGTGCAAGTACATGAAGTACACAAAAACATGTATTCGTGTCAATAATCAAATGTATTTATGTAAAGTTATCTAATTGCTACTGCTTCTAAAACAACATGACATAGACCGAATGACCGTATAACCAAATAAAACCAATGTCAAAATGACAAGCTTGGAATAGATCAAAGGTACCTTGCATTGGACTTTCATCATTGATTAGTTGAGAAAAAGCACCACGATCGACAGCAGCGCTAAGATTAGATGGAAAAAAATGCATTTGTGACTTTCTGATAATTAGTGAAGAGCGGAATCATGAAAACTACCACTGATTTTCATTAGAAAGAAGCAAAAAAGAAAAGAGAGCGGGTCTTACTAATATCCCTGACTCTTCATTTCCGTCTCTTCAATTCGACTATAGAAATTCCTATGGATCATTACAAATAAGTTTGAAATAATTTCATAAGCTCCATCTGATTAATACATCTGTTTTATGTAATTATCAGTATCTCTCAGTAATCAAGTAAGAGAGCATCAGAGTAAAAAGAACTGAAAAACAAAATCTCAAAATTACTTCCACTGGTTGTTTTATGCACAGCACCTCTCGTAGAGTATATTCTTATTATCTATAGTTCAACATTTGTACAAAACTTGAAAAGAATTGGGTGAATAGTTTTTTTCTGCAATATGACAATTATAGAATACAGAAATTCTCAACAACAAAAATAATTCACAAAATCACTTGTGATTGGGAACTGTACATGTACTGTACCTCTCCGAGTATGGTAGAATATTTCTGCAAAGATTGGAAATTATATTTAGCGACTTTGATCGGACAAATTTAGATCTTACAAAATATTGAAATTCATATGCAATTCAAACATTCACAAAATCGCTTGTAATTTGGTACAGTACCTCTGCTAGTATTGAAGAAGACATTATCAAGTTTGGAAAAAATGAAAGCAGTGTATTTCTGTAATCAGTCGTACAAAAAATGTCCTCGGGCGGACGGAAGGTCGGACGAATAGACAGGAGTGAGTGAGTTATTGTTTAACGCCGCTTCGGAAATATCGCAGCCATTAGAGGCGAGCGGATATAGACGGACGGCATCTTTGGTATTACTAGTAGAACTATATAGCCCCGGACCATTTGGTATAAAACAGAATTGTTGTCTGCACATACACTGACCATAAGGAATAATAAAAAGTCCAAACAAAACAATTATATGTTTACGAATACTTCCATCATTGGTACATGTATACAGTAGAAATATTGACAAAATCAGGCGTGTGCAAGTTTGTAAGATATGACACGTAGTGCCGCTTGCCAATATATCTCGGGGAAAGTCAGTTTTAGGTACAGACAGTCTGCTTTAGTCTTTACTTGTCACTGTCTCTCCAGGAAATTATCCAGGAGACTAAATGAAATATCAAAATTGACAGTATATCAAATATTAACTGATTCAAAGAAAGAAGGACATGTAAGTTAATTTGAAATAGCAGGATTACACATAATACGTGTTTTGAAGGATCGAGGCCTAATCTTCCTTCTGGACAGAGGCGAGAAGACATTACCACGGTTAGCGTGTAAATATTAGGAGAACAATTTCAGGCCAGGTTTAACACTTGTTTCGTCTACGCTTAACACAGGAGCTATTTCATAGACAATGAATAATACATGTAATATATCATAATACATCTTCTACTTTCACTTCCACGCTGCAAATACAGCAAGATAATGTTACAGGGTTGAAATCGTGCTCCCTTGAAGTCACGATTGCCAGATAGTTGCTACATTTGATAAATCTATGCCTTGAGAACAGACTATTGACATTTAATTTCAGATCTCGAAACCCAAGAAAACAATAATGACCGGGGATGAGGTATATTGACTGAATTTACCTGTTTATACTTGTTTTATGTAGATTTACATTGATTACATCAACGACCAAATGGCATTACATCTTATACACAGTCATTGTATCTACAATGCGTTGATGTCATCGTGTTTATGATCAAATAATTTCTATTTCATCTTGTCAAAGTTCGGACACTTTCACCACTGACATGACCTGGCAATCACAAGACAAGTTTGAGAATGATTTTCTACAAATGTACAAATAATAACATTTTGTCATTACAGTTAAAGCTATATAATGGACGTCCATACGCTGAAAGAAATCCAAATAACAAGATATTTGCTTCTAAGACTAGCTACCTGAGGGTTTAATCATACTCAATTTTAACATTAAATATAGAGACGCTCGGCAAGAATTGTTTCATTTTCATTTGTCACATCATAACGAGGCATACACAATGAAGAGGTTTGAATTATGCTATTAAGAGAGAAAAAATGTAGGTCGTCCCAAAATATATTTAATGAGGAAAGGCGAAACCGAAACCGTTGAAGAATAAAGATGTTAGCTCAATGCTGATTTTAGCTGACAAATGCACAACATAACAGGAAATATGAAAAAGTAAGATGTACTAGAAAACAAACCTGTACCATTGTAACGTAAGAAGTGCTTTAGAAATGAAATTTAATACATTTAAATATTACATTAATCTGATAGGTTTGCAAGTAGTTCCTGAATCTGTGAAAAATCTAACTAAAGCTATATTTTGATATATAATATATAAGTTAGAGACTGACACAAGTTATGCGTGTTTATTTCTAAAACAGTACTATAGATACTTCTTCGTTCTAACACCCTTGTTTGGCGCGCTGTTTCATACTTAATTGTATCATGTGATTGTATACGGTAGGATTGGAATCGAATGTGTTGGCACACTGAAGTTACTGTAACGGTTTTTCGGATGTATGCTATGTGAACTGAACTAATATTTACTGATAATACTTTTTACATTAAATGAAAATCACTGAGAGTGTAAAACCACAACCAAAGTCCATTATACATGGATCAATAGCTACTGACAGAACAACATGAAAACATTTTCTTGTAAAACACTGACGACAATATGCCATCTACTGAACCAAAGATAACATGCAAGAGTGTCAAACCACTTATAAGTCTTATTTTTGGAATCAGACTGATTTTAACATGTCAAACACGTTTTTGTTCTGGGGGACGAATTAGCATTTCTGATGTTATCTATCTTCTGCACCTCTAATCATAGTACTTTTAGATTTGACACTTTTGTAGAACACGCATTGTGATGTTATTGTACATTTAGGTGGAGTTTCTTGTTTACTACATGTATGTATTACTGATTACCGATAAATATTTTTGAGGATTCCTTTTTGTAAAGGAGAATTTTCACACATGGTACACAAGTATAATGACCTAAAGTGAAGTTAATTGAATTGAATTACTTCAAACTGTGGCTACTCTTAGTTGCTCTTCGAAGTACATTGTTGACAATGTGTGGGGTTATTGAAATGCATAATAGATAGATGACACTTAATACGTGAAAGCTTTGAGAAAAAAATCAGAGAGTCTGTTATCAATGAAAAGAGATTTAAAGTATTAATCGATGTGTCATGATGACATCAAGTCCTTGAAATAGACGACCTGACGTAACAGATATGATTATTATGCATGTGCATATAATAAACACGATTACATATCTTTTTTATATATTTACGTTTGTATATACTGATCATGCCAAATTGGTCTTCATAAACGTGGCAACCTCTTGCAACACTGTCGATATCATACCTCATTTGAAATAAAGGTTATATCAGAGAATAAAGCACTAAATGGCATCACTATATATATACATTAGTGGCAAAAATTACATATATCATCATTTTCCATGCCTGAACTACGGATTTGCGTTATTCTATTCCTGCTCAAGCTAGCTCGTGCTCTGTTGTAATATAGTGCTTCTCCGAGAGACAATTTATTATTTTGATATGCTGATGTTAAAAACTGGTTAGTTCCATCAACTTATTAGATACAGAAACTTCAAGACTTCATTTATTGATTATTTGATAAAAAAAATTGTATGATCGATTAAAAAAAAAGAAATATTCTATTCAACCGATTTTAAAACCTGTATTTGAGCTTGTGTAACAAAAAAAAACGTTTGCCAGGCGCAGTGTTTCCATCAGAAGGAAATATGTTTTGTGTGTCATGTCGAACTGACAGTTATGTACATACATACATGGACTTGTATACGGACGCTTCATGAGACTTTTATTATACATGTTACAGTAATGTTTCCTTTCTAGAATGATGTCTAAACTTAAATTATATTGATTTATTTTTATGTAATTAGTTTTACCCTTATCCATCAAATTATACTCTATTATACTGACTGATAAGATCCGATCATTAAACATACTTTATCAAACTGACACTCTATTTTTTCTGGTCAAACACACCTACATATTTATAGTCTTTATCAAGCTGGAAGATCAGACTTTTAGATATATTGTTACCAACAGTGTCAGCCAATTTACTTACTGAATCTGTAATTCATGTTTTACTGTCTAACTGAGAAACGAGTCTCTGTAATATTAGGCAACAATGCTTTTGTGTAACGATTCTTATAGATTAAGGTTTGCTACTGTCTGCAATCCCACAGTATTTGAAACTAATTGTCTTTAACGTTCAATTATTTTCGTTCTCAAATTCGAGCATAATTTCTACAGTATCCGACTGTAACTTGTTTGATTAGTGTTACTGAATATATCATTCACGTTTTCTCGCATGTGACACAAATCTGAAGACATAAACGCAATTCATCAAGTGGAATGTGTAAAGGTTGGCACCGATAAGCATTCGAGGAGTTTGACATTAGATTCCGAAACAATGCAAGAACGTCATGAATGCCAGAGAAACTTGATATTTCTTTTACTTTTTTACTTTCTTTTACTGAGTTAACATGGAACGGGAACTAACTGTAGATCTACATTCAACTTCATTTCATAACAGGAACAAAGTGAGCTGTCAGGAATGTCACAGGAGTCAAGACAGAAACTCAATCCTTTGAGAGAGAAATCGTTATGACTGTGACTGCCCAACATGCAATTCTTTGTTCAAGATGTCAAACTTGGAGAAGGTTATGCGGATTGACAGCGACCTCATTGCTATAGACAAATGGCAGATACATGTCTTGTGGTTCAAGCTTCAAGAGACTACCTTGACTATGTACTTTTGTGTTATTATGACAGCTGTGTGAGAGACAACCCTATCAACTTTCAATTACAAGGAGTCAATGTCATAATGAACTTTTATGCGTTCAGTATGTTTCGGATCCTGGTAATGTTGACATGAGTAGGTGTAGTCGCCGATCAGTTTGTTAGGTGTTGTCTAGAGAACCACATATAAACTTTAAAACGAAACGAAAGACGCCAATGTTTCCCAACTTTTCGACTACGGAACACCCGTTGGACAAGATAACCGATCGTACGTTCGGCCCTTAAGGTTCAACCTCATTAGCAACGAATCATACAAATTAAACATTATTTTGGGGAAAATACCTCTGAATTTTAGACACATTGTCAGAAAAACACTTGTTAATTTTTTGCTTGAGAAACTCTGCTTTTGATCTGTTTATGGCGTTATGATTTAACAAAATAATGTTTAGCATACTTATCTGTCTATTTGGCAGTTCAAACCATTGTTCACAAATAAAATAACAGTTAGAATCTAAAGGTCTGTAGAAAATGTTACTGTAATTATTACAATTTTGTAATCTCTCTAAGTAATAGAAGTGCAGTGATAATAACTTATTCAAAATAAACAATATTCTGTCAATGTTTTCTCTGCAAACTTTTATCAAATATCAAACTGATTTTATTTATGTATCTGCTGCATTGTAATTATATATGAATGCAGGGGGATAAACCACTTCAACAAGCAAATTGGTTAATTATCCATCCTTATTTGTCATGAACTGGTCATGGAGGAATATGTTTTCTGAATGTTGGCCTGTTTGATACTATATAGTAGAAGTTTTGTAGGAGATGATTAGGACTTCCATTATGAATTTTGTCCAGTTATGTCTTTAAATGAAGGTAATATTTATCAGTGGGGTTTTATATGAACTTTCACTCAAGACAAAAAATAATATACATTTTGTAGCAAATTCAAAAATTTGTAAATTAGAATATTGAAATGAATTTCATTATTGTGGGGGAACTTACATGACAAACAACGATTATCGGAGTGTTATTTTAATAAAAAATACGTCTTTAATTCTATTGTATAGATGTGGCGTGTACTATTCTTCCCCTAAAGAAACAACAGGTAGAACAAATAATTGTCTTTTGTTTCAGATCCAATTTCAATCTACAGACAGCTTCATGTAGCAGCAGAATATGGAGGGAAACAAAGATCACACTTGTGAAATATGTCTTGCAGATAATGAAATCAAATAACAAAATGTCTTTGTTTTATTGTATATAATCTCTCTTTGCAGTGAACAAAATGATACCAAGTTGGCTGATACAAATTGACATTAATGTTATGTATTTTGTAGTTCTCTTTTTGCCTACACAAAATATTGAATCTTAATTGTAGAGACATTGTGAGTTTGAGCATATCTGAGTGTCTATTATAGTCTTGTTAAACATGCATAACACAAGACAGTGAAATATATTCTTGGCCTATAATTTTCATTGTGTTAAAACACGCAACATATGAATAATTTTAAAGGCTAGTCAAAGTAAGGTACAGGTGTGCTAAATATTATTTTTTCATTGATAAACTGAAAACTTTTATATAAATGACAGTTGCAATATAACATTGGGCAGATCATTTGAATGATTATTTTAAAGTATTTGACTACAATGTGGCCTAGTATTTAATTCAAATTGATTAATTTAAAATCAAGGTATATGATTTAAACGGGTTTGAATGTATGCTTTTTATAATCACATTGGTAGTGCTGTTCTGGATGCTAGGCTGAGGTGTCATTTTGGTCAGTTACAATTTTAAGGGACACTAAGGCAAATTTCCCAAAGATCCCCCAGTATAACACTGGAGTGGAACAAACAATACTATAGTATGTTATGGATAATATGAATTTTCTTTTAATTGGAAAAACAGTGAATGACACCACACCAACACTTATTGTTATTTGTTAACTTTACTGTGAAATACATGTTACAGTTGATTAAGAGAGAGTATAAAACACAAAGCGGAAGAGATTCTAGAATCACTATCACATATCAATTATAGCAAACACATTAAATTAAATTAAATTAATCTCAAACTTTGCAGTTCTCCAGGTAGGATTGGAATTTGCAATGACTAACTTATATTTCAGAATATGAGAACTTATGATTTGAATTATTATGCATAATTTAATAAATATGCATGTATTGTTAGAATATTCACAGTGGCTCCATATTTTTGGAAACACCAGCATTAGGGTTTGATAAATAATTTCAATATTTCAACAGAAAAAAATTGCTAATGTGTGCAAGTACTTGAAGCACACAAATACATTTATTCGTGTCAATAATCAAATGTATTTATGTAAAGTTATCTTCTAAGAACATCATGGCATAGACCGAATGTCCCTATAACGAAATTAAACCAATGTCAAGCTAATAACAAACTTGGAATAGATCAAAGGTACCCTGGACTTTCATCATTGATTAGTTTAGAAAAAACCGCTACGATGGACAGCAGCGCTAAGATTAGGTGGAAAAAATGCATTTGTGACTTTCTGATAATTGATAAGTGAAGAGCGGAATCATGAAAACTACCACTTATTTTCGTTAGAAAGAAGTAACAAAGACAAGTGTTTGCCACTAACATGGCAATGTCCCCCGCCGATAACATTGACTTTAAAAGGGACATCATTTGGTCAAAAGGAGCTACATCATATATTGCATTACTGGTAAAAAGTGTCATGATGATCATCAAATTTGAAGACTTTGGGTGCTCGGGTTCATGATATTAACAAGAGCTCGAAAAGTGGTCAAAGTGTCATAGTCACCGGGAAAATAAGGTCAAGGTCATCCCCCAATGTAGACGGACACCAAATTTGAAAACATTTGGTCCATCCAGTCATGATATATTGCGTAAACAAGAGTTCGAAAAGTGTTCAAAGTGTCGCGGTGACCTTGGAAATAAGGTCAATGTCATTAAAAATCAACTGGTGTCTGCGTCTTCCCCCAGTGTAGGCTGACACCTAATTTGAAGACTTTGGATGGAACGCGTCATAAGATATCACGTCATCAAGAGTTCAGAAAGGGGTCAAAATGTCGTGGTGACCTTGAAAATAAAGTCAAGGTCACCAAAATCGACTGGTGTTTGCATCTTCCCTAAGTGAAGGCTGACACCTAATTTGAAGACTTTGGATGCAACGCTTCATGAGATATCACGTAAACAAGAGTTCTAAAATAAAGCCATGGGCTCTGTAGCTCAATAGGATTTCATTGATTTATTATGTAAGGTTGAAAATTTAAGTTACCTTAAGTAATATATGGTTAACAAGCAAAAAATAGGTTTTTAAATTATGACCCATGTGACCCATATTTGGAGTAACAGGGTCACCAATCCTACAATTAAGAAAAGTTCACCTTTCTAGAGCTTGACATACTTGAGATAAAGATGAAAATAGGTTTTTTGGTTGTGACCCGTGACCTAGATTGGGGTCAGAGGGTCACAAAATCTACAATTTTAAATCCCTATTGGCCAAGGAATCTTCAAACAACTCTTCAGCTCTCTAGACCTTTTGGAACTGGAGAAGAATATGAAAATAGGTTTTTCAAGATGTGCCCCCTGTGACTCCATTTGGGGTCACGGGGTCACACAATCTACAATTTAGAATCTATCGATCCCTATTGGCCAAGGAGTCTGCACAAAATTTTTCAGCTCTCTAGACCTTTTGGAACTGTAGAAGAAGATGAATATAGGTTTTTAAGGATGTGACCCCTGTGACCCCATTTGGGGTCACGGGGTCACGAAATCTACAATTTAGAATCCCCATTGGCCAAGGATTTTGCACACAACTTTTCAGCTCTCTAGACCTTTTGGAACTGGAGAAGAAGATGAAAATAGGTTTTTAAGGATGTGACCCCTGTGACCCCATTTGGGGTCATGGGGTCATGCAATCTACAATTTAGAATCCTTATTGGCCAAGGAGTCTGCATATACGGACGGACGGACGGACATCAGGCCTGATGAGCTAAAAAGTGGTCAAAGTGTCATGGTGACTGGTGTCTGCGTCAAACCACAATGTAGGCTGAAACCAAATTTAAAGACATTGGATGCAACACTTCATGAGATATCACGTAAACAAGAAATGTGACGTACGTACGGACGTACGTACGTATGGACGCTGCTAAATACATAGTCTCCCGTTCCGCGTTGCGGCGGGGGACAACTATGCTTCTGAGACTAGCTACCTGAGGGTTTAATCATATTAAATTTTATCATTAAATATAGAGACAGTCTGCAAGAATTTTTTCATTTTCATTTGTCACATCATAACGAGGCATACACAAAGAAGAGCTTTGAATTATGCTATTAAGAGGGAAAAAATGTAGGTCGTCCCAAAATATATTTAATGAGGAAAGGCGAAACCGTTGAAGAATAAAAATGTAATAAATGCTAATTAAGTCAACGGAGAAAGTAAGTGGACTTTGATCATTATACAGGCACAACATAACAGGACATATGATTAAAGTAAGATGTTCCAGAAAACAAACCGGTACCATTGTAACGTAAGAAGTGCTTTAGAAATGAAATGTACATTAAAGGATGTTCCTTACCATTGTTTCTGAGCATCCTCAGTTGTCATATTCAGAGAGAGATATTACAAGCGCTTCCGGCAGTGCTGATCTCATCTTGCACTTCAGATAGGTGTTGTAGCCACATAGCCTTATAGCCATATAACCTCAGTGTACACTTTCAGTAACAGTGTTCGTTATGCACATTAGAAATTTAAATAAGTGTCTGGAAATATGATAATAAAATCATTTGATTACAATTGTGAACTATAGTATTTGTTTTATGCTAAAGAGATATATTTTGTTGTTTTGCTCTATAATCTAATTTAAAGGGAAACGGTCGTGCATATTGAGTAAGTGTTATCTCCCTTGCAACTGAAAATTTACAGTTTCTCAAGGTTTTTTTCAAATTATTATTCAAGTTAGCCTTGATACATATGCTTTTTTGGGAATAATGTTGTTGTTGATTTGTATTTCTATCAAACAGTTATTTTTTCAAGAAAATCTTGAGATTAATTGACATAAAAATTAATGTTTAGCAGAAAACAATAACAATTTGTTAAAAACTAAATTTTTGGTAAAAAGCTACAAGATAACAATGAAATTGCATTTTCGTCTTGAATAAACGTGTAACCATAACCCTTTTATTAAAATAAGGCCATAATTATTAAATATGTTTGTTGTTTTATCATCATGATAGTGTGAAATGACTACAACTACTTTGGGAGCTCATTTTTCCAAAACGAGCCCTATTTTTTATAACAGAAATGGATTTAGCATATGATTTTCATGTATACAGTGAAATATTAGCAATTTCTTGAGATTTTTTAATTAGGTAAGGTACTTTTAGATTTGACACTTTTGTAGAACACGCATTGTGATGTTATTGTACATTTAAGTCGAGTTACTTGTTTACTGCATGTATGTATTACCGATTACCGATTAATATTTTTGATGTTTCCTTTTTGTAAAGGAGACTTTTCACACATGGTTAATGGTTAATTTATGTTCGAAAGTACAATGAACTTAAGTGAAGTTAATTGAACTCAATCATTTCAGACTGTGGCTACTCTTAGTTGCTCTTCGAAGTACATTGTGGAACATGTGTGGTATTATTGATATGCATAATAGGCAGATGAAACTTAATAAGTGAAAACTTTGAAATCTATAATCAATGTAAAGAGATTCGAAGTATTAATCGATGTGTCATTGGAATGATGACATCAAGTCTTTGAAAAAGACGACCTGACGTAACAGATATGATTAATATGCATGTGAAGTTGTACGGTTAGAATGAAAAACACACGATTACATAATACGTTTCTATAAACTGATAATGCCAAATTGGCCTTCATTAACGTGGCAACCTCTTGCAACACTGTCGATATCATACCTCATTTGATCTAAAGGTTATATCAGAGAATAACGCACTGAATGACATCACTTATATATATATATATATATATATATTTATATACATTATTGACAAAAACTACATATATCACCATCTTCCATGCCTGAACTACAGCTCGTGCTCTTTTGTAATATAGTGCTTCTGCGAGAGGCAGTTTATTATTTTAATATGATGACGTTTAAAAACGGGTTATTTCCATCAATTTACTAGATAAAAAAACTTCAAAACTTCATTTATTGATTATTTATTATGTGGTTTGATCAACTTTTTTGTATGATCGAATAAAGAACATGAAACATTCTATTCAACTGATTTTTAAACCTGTATTTGGGCTTGTGTTTGTTTTAAAAGCCTTCAAATAGAGTTGGAAGTAATTTTTGAACGTCGGTATATATTGTTCATGAATTATTACTTTGGTGTACCCTCAAAGTGTGATGTAACAAAAAGCATTTGCCAGGCGCAGTGTATCCGTTAGAAGGAAATATGTTTTGTGTGTCATGTGGAACTGACAGTTATATACACACCTACATGGACTTGTATAGGGACACTTCATGAGACTTGTATTATACATGTAACAGTAATGTTTCCTTTTATAGAATGATGTCTAAACTTAAATTATATTGATTTATTATGGTGACATGTTTATGTAATTAGTTTTAGCCTAATCCATCAAATTATACTCTATTATACTGACATCACGAGAAAGGCTCAAATTTTCTTATCTTAATTTTGACACCTATACTCAATAATCTGACAGAATATCAGTATAATACCCTTTAGTGGACCACTGATAAGATCCGATCATTAAACATACTTTATCAAACTGACACTCTATTGTTTCTGGTAAACACACCTACATATTTATAGTCTGTATCAAGCTGGAAGATCAGACATTTAGATGTATTGTTACAAACAGTGTCAGCCAATTTACTTACTGAATCTGTAATTCATGTTTTACTGTCAAACTGAGAAACGAGTCTCCGTAATATTAGGCAACAATGCTTTCGTGTAACGATTCTTATAGGTTAAGGTTTGCTACTGTCTGCAATCCCACATGATTTGAAACTAATTGTCTTTAACGTTTAATTAGTTTTCGTTCTCAAATTCGAGCATAATGTCTACAGTATCCGACTGTAACTTGTTTGATTAGTGTTACTGAATATATCATTCACGTTTCCTCGCATGTGACACAAATCTGAAGACATAAACGCAGTTCATCATGTGGAATGGGTAAAGGCTGGTGCCGCTAAGCATTAGATTCCGCAACAATGCAAGAACGTAATGAATGCCAGATAAACTTGATATTTCTTTTACTTTTTTACTTTCTTTTATTGAGTTAACAGAAAGGGAACTAACTCTACATAAGATCTACATTCAACTTCATTTCATAACACGAACAAAGTGAGATGTCAGCAATGTCACAGGGGTCAAGACAGAAAGTAAATCCTTTGAGAGAGAAATCGTTATGACTGTGACTGCCACACATGCAATTCTTTGTTCAAGATGTCAAACTGACAGCGACCTCATTGCTATAGACAAATGGCAGATACATGTCTTGTGGTTCAAGCTTCAAGAGACTACCTTGACAATGTACTTTTTTTTTATTATGCCAGCTGTGTGGGAGACAACACTATCAACTTTCAATTACAAGGAGTCAATGTCATAATGAACTTTTATGTGTTCAGTATGATTTGGATCATGGTAATGTTGACATGAGTAGGTGTAGTCGCCGATCAGTTTGTTAGCTGATGTCTACTAGAGAACCATATTGAAACTTTAAAACGAAACGAAAGACGCCAGTGTTTCCCAACTTTTCGACTACGACACACTGTTAGACAACATAACCGATCGCATGTTTGGCCTTAAGGTTCAACTTCATTAGCAACGAATCATACAAATTAACCATTATTTTGGGGAAAATACCTCAGTGAGTCTGAATTTTAGACACATTGTCAGAAATACACTCATCAAATTTGATTGAGAAACTATGCTTGATCTGTTTATGGCGTTATGGGGGCGGGATAGCGCAGTGGTTAGCGCGTTCGGCTTCGGATCAAGAGGTCCGGGGTTCCAATCCCGCCAGGGACACGGCAACTTTGTCTGCAGTATAGAACTGTTCTACACGCAGTAAGGTTTGGGTGCAATGCTACACTGAATTTCAGTGCAGTACCACCCATGGTTCGCTAGTTCCAGCCGATGCTCGCAGGTTTCACCGCAATGCATAGCCACGTGGCGTTGTGGGCTTTCTCCCTGCCATAATACTAGCAGCCCCGATATAAGTGAAATACTCTTAAAAGCGGCGTTTAACCCCAACTCACCTCACCTCACCACGTTCGTGTGGGAGTTGCAGCTTTTAAGGTTGGATTGCGTTTTTACGTAACGAAATGCGAAATAGAAATGACATTCAAACCCAGAAGACTAATGATCACACATTTTATACAAAAATATGAAACTGCATCTTGTAAAAGAACAAGTCTGGTACGATTCACGTGCCTTTGCTGCATTTGTGACAGTCGCTCAGTGACTAATGTTTTATGCATATGCGTTCATAACCAGTATTACACCATTGCCTGTTCATAAACGGCAATTGTATGACATTTAAACTAAAAATAAAAGAATTTGGGGATGCTTAACTGTATTTATATCAACACTCGTTGATAAAAGTACAAATATCCACAAGCCTCGTATATTTCTAAATGTTGACAACTCTGGTTGATATAAAGAGGATATCTGTCTTTTCTTGACTATTTTCTACGCCGAGTGGCCGCTAGGAACAGCTTGTCAACACAGTAACACTGTGACGTCATAAGCCAATTCGATGTGTCAGACCATTGTTTTATGACGTCAAATTATATCTGTCACTGGTCGCAGTGAAAATATAAGTTATTTTCACTGTAGCTTGATAAATCCCAGTATTTCACTGCTCCTCATATAATAAAATCTGATGTCAGATGACACTTGGGTGAGATTCTCAATTGAAAGGACAAACGTCGTGTACGTTCACAATATAGAAGTTGTTATCTAGACAATATTTTCACATATTCCTTATGTTAACCAACTTTTCACTATCTGAATTTAACATAGTTCTCAATGCTTAGATCGAATATTCAAAACATTTCCAAATCTGTTCATTTTATTGATAATTTGCCGTAAATAAAAAGTTTTATTCTGCCTGATTGGAGCAGAGACTGGCACATTGTCTACGTGTCACTGTCATTGTGGATATAGAGACTAATGTTTTCCAGATACTCCTGGACTTTTTGGGTATTTCCTACTTCAGAACCTGGAGGATAAATGCAGACTATGAGGCTTATAACAACTCGTCCATCGTGCTTCCTTTGCCTTTATTCTTTCCTACAGTGTGTTAATTATCTGTCTGTTTGACCTCAATAGAAATCAATAGAGTAAAAACTGTAATATATTTGTAATTAAACGTCAGTTTGTCACAGGGCTGGTTAGGCAAATAAAGTAATTCTGTGGTTCCTACTTCATCTTGGTCAGTGATTGAACGGATCGGATGTTGAAGTGGAACGTGAGAGTCATGGACATGGATTTCAAAATATGACTACAAAAAGAAAGAAACATTTGTAACGTGAAATAAAATTTTATGTGATATATATGCATATCTTAAAAGTTTTCCAAAACTTATTTTTCAAAAATAAAATTAATATAATCAACATCCATATCTATGAGTCAGTCACATCTAAATCGAAATGTCACTAAGTTAAAAGTGTTTCGTTCATTTTTGCCACGGCAGTGAATTATTAACCTGAAATTATGATTTTACCCGACTTTAGAGTTATCTCCCTTTGTTAACAATTCACATACAGGCAAGGGTAACGTCATTCATTTTCTTCAAAAGCAATAATGTTTACCCTATAATTAGATTTTGGAAATTGATAAACATGCATGATTAAATCTACTATACATGTACATTGTTATATACACAACAGCAAGCTATTCGCCATGCATTTCTAATAGTAGAATGTTGATTGAAAACGCTCATTATAGTTTTAATAATAAACGTATACGCCTTTGTCATACAATGTCACTCCTCATTCTTTTCCTGCAAAAATGCTTAGCAAGCATTGTAAATGTAAAAGTAAATATATGTAAATGAACAATATAATTACTATCGCGATAAATCAACACAAAATTATTCCACTTATATGTAACTTTCAAATAACATAATTGTCATCAGGTCTTTGAAGGGCATTTGGAAGTGGTATACATAAGAACATGTAGATTTTCTGGATAACAACTTCTTTAATGTGAAAATACACGACGTTTCGGAATACATACTCACTCCTTCATCACCTGTATTTTCACATTAAAGAAGTTGTTATCCAGAAAATCTTCATGTTCTCATAATTGTCATATTGACCTAAACTCAACAATTTTAAAACTTGTTTCAAAATTGTGTGACATCATCTTATGTTTCAAAAGAAGTTCCGTCACTTGAGGTGTGGTGAGGTGAGGTGAGGTGAGTTGGGGTTAAACGCCGCTTTTAAGAGAATTTCACTTATATCGGGGCTGCTAGTATTATGGCAGGGAGAAAGCCCACAACGCCATGCGGCTATGCATTGCGGTGAAACCTGCGAGCATCGGCTGAAACTAGCGAACCATGGGTGGTACTGCACTGAAATTCAGTGTAGCATTGCACCCAAACCTGACTGCGTGTAGAACAGTTCTCTACTGCAGACAAAGTTGCTGTGCCCCTGGCGGGATTCGAACCCCGGACCTCTTGACCCGAAGCCGAACGCGCTAACCACTGCGCTATCCCGCCCCCATAACGCCATAAACAGATCAAAAGCATAGTTTCTCAATCAAATTTGATAAGTGTATTTCTGACAATGTGTCTAAAATTCAGAGGTATTTTCCCCAAAATAATGGTTAATTTGTATGATTCGTTGCTAATGAAGTTGAACCTTAAGGCCGAACGTGCGATCGATTTTGTTGTCTAACAGTGTGTCGTAGTCGTGACTCACTGACCTCTGTAATGTACATCGGTTTCCGCATATGACCCCAACATTATAGAATATGACCGTTAGCTCTATCCTGCCGGAAACACCATGTGTTGTATGATAAATGGTAATTCCTGAATATTGCTCATGACAGAAATGTTGTCCTCGTTTAAATTCATTAAGGGACACGGAAAATATACGTTCTAAAATTATGAAAGTATGCAATAAATACAGAGTTTATGACAAGAAGGGACTCATAACTATGCATGACGGTATCTGTTTACATTCGTATTAAAATCTAAATAGAAATGCAAAAACTACTGCAGTTATGAGTATTCAGGTGACAATTAAATTGCTAATGTGTGCAAGTACATGAAGTACACAAAAACATGTATTAGTGTCAATAATCAAATGTATTTATGTAAAGTTATCTTCTAAGAACAACATGACATAGACCGAATGTCCCTATAACGCAATAAAACCAATGTCAAAATGACAAGCTTGGAATAGATCAAAGGTACCTTGCATTGGACTTTCATCATTGATTAGTTGAGAAAAAGCACCACGATCGACAGCAGCGCTAAGATTAGATGGAAAAAATGCATTTGTGACTTTCTGATAATAAGTGAAGAGCGGAATCATGAAAACTACCACTGATTTTCATTAGAAAGAAGCAAAAAAGAAAAGAGAGCGGGTCCTACTAATATCCCTGACTCTTCATTTCCGTCTCTTCAATTCGACTATAGAAATTCCTATGGATCATTACAAATAAGTTTGAAATAATTTCATAAGCTCCATCTGATTAATACATCTGTTTTATGTAATTATCAGTGTCTCTCAGTAATCAAGTAAGAGAGCATCAGAGTAAAACGAACTGAAAAACAAATCTCAAAATTACTTCCACTGGTTGTTTTTTGCACAGCACCTCTCGTAGAGTATATTCTTATTATCTATAGTTCAACATTTGTAAAAAACTTGAAAAGAATTGGGTGAATAGTTTTGTTCTGCAATATGACAATTATAGAATACAGAAATTCTCAACAACAAAAATAATTCACAAAATCACTTGTGATTGGGAACTGTACATGTACTGTACCTCTCCGAGTATGGTAGAATATTTCTGCAAAGATTGGAAATTAGCGACTTTGATCGGACAAATTTAGATCTTACAAAATAATGAAATTCATATGCAATTCAAACATTCACAAAATCGCTTGTAATTTGGTACAGTACCTCTGCTAGTATTGAAGAAGACATTATCAAGTTTGGAAAAAATGAAAGCAGTGTATTTCTGTAATCAGTCGTACAGAAAATGTCCTCGGGCGGACGGAAGGTCGGACGAATAGACAGGAGTGAGTGAGTTATTGTTTAACGCCGCTTCGGAAATATCGCAGCCATTAGAGGCGAGCGGATATAGACGGACGGCATCTTTGGTATTACTAGTAGAACTATATAGCCCCGGACCATTTGGTATAAAACAGAATTGTTGTCTGCACATACACTGACCATAAGGAATAATAAAACGTCCAAACAAAACAATTATATGTTTACGAATACTTCCATCATTGGTACATGTATACAGTAGAAATATTGACAAAATCAGGCGTGTGCAAGTTTGTAAGTGCCGCTTGCCAATATATCTCGAGGAAAGTCAGTTTTAGGTACAGACAGTCTGCTTTAGTCTTTACTTGTCACTGTCTCTCCAGGAAATTATCCAGGAGACTAAATGAAATATCAAAATTGACAGTATATTAAATATTAACTGATTCAAAGAAAGAAGGACATGTAATTTAATTTGAAATAGCAGGATTACACATAATACGTGTTTTGAAGGATCGAGGCCTAATCTACCTTCTGGACAGAGGCGAGAAGACATTACCACGGTTAGTGTGTAAATATTAGGAGAACAATTTCAGGCCAGGTTTAACACTTGTTTCGTCTACGCTTAACACAGGAGCTATTTCATGGACAATGAATAATACATGTACTATTTCATAATACATCTTCCACAAGATAATGTTACAGTGTTGAAATCGTGCTCTCTTGAAGTCACGATTGCCAGATAGTTGCTACATTTGATAAATCTATGCCTTGAGAACAAACTATTGACATTTAATTTCAGATCTCGAAACCCAAGAAAACAATAATGACCGGGGATGAGGTATATTGACTGAATTTACCAGTTTATACTTGTTTTATGTAGATTTACATTGATTACATCTACGACCAAATGGCATTACACCTTATACACAGCCATTGTATCTACTATGCGTTGATGTCATCGTGTTAATGATCAAATAATTTCTATTTCATCTTGTCAAAGTTCGGACACTTTCACCACTGACATGACCTGGCAATCACAAGACAAGTTTGAGAATGATTTTCTACAAATGTACAAATAATAACATTTTGTCATTACAGTTAAAGCTATATAATTGACGTCCATACACTGAAAGAAATCCAAATAACAAGATATTTGCTTCTTAGACTAGCTACCTGAGGGTTTAATCATATTCAATTTTAACATTAAATATAGAGACGCTCGGCAAGAATTGTTTCATTTTCATTTGTCACATCATAACGAGGCATACACAATGAAGAGGTTTGAATTATGCTATTAAGAGAGAAAAAATGTAGGTCGTCCCAAAATATATTTAATGAGGAAAGGCGAAACCGTTGATGATAAAGATGTTAGCTCAATGCTGATTTTAGCTGACAAATGCACAACATAACAGGAAATATGAAAAAGTAAGATGTACTAGAAAACAAACCGGTACCATTGTAACGTAAGAAGTGCTTTAGAAATGAAATTTAATACATTTAAATATTACATTAATCTGATAGGTTTGCAAGTAGTTCCTGAATCTGTGAAAAATCTAACTAAAGCTATATTTTGATATATAATATATAAGTTAGAGACTGACACAAGTTATGCGTGTTTATTTCTAAAACAGTACTATAGATACTTCTTCGTTCTAACACCCTTGTTTGGCGCGCTGTTTCATACTTAATTGTATCATGTGATTGTATACGGTAGGATTGGAATCGAATGTGTTGGCACACTGAAGTTACTGTAACGGTTTTTCGGATGTATGCTATGTGAACTGAACTAATATTTACTGATAATACTTTTTACATTAAATGAAAATCACTGAGAGTGTAAAACCACAACCATAGTCCATTATACATGGATCAATAGCTACTGACAGAACAACATGAAAACATCTTCTTGTTAAACACTGACGACAATATGCCATCTACTGAACCAAAGATAACATGCAAGAGTGTCAAACCACTTATAAGTCTTATTTTTGGAATCAGACTGATTTTAACATGTCAAACACGTTTTTGTTCTGGGGGACGAATTAGCATTTCTGATGTTATCTATCTTCTGCACCTCTAATCATAGTACTTTTAGATTTGACACTTTTGTAGAACACGCATTGTGATGTTATTGTACATTTAGGTGGAGTTTCTTGTTTACTACATGTATGTGTTACTGATTACCGATAAATATTTTTGAGGATTCCTTTTTGTAAAGGAGAATTTTCACACATGGTACACAAGTACAATGACCTAAAGTGAAGTTAATTGAATTGAATTACTTCAGACTGTGGCTACTCTTAGTTGCTCTTCGAAGTACATTGTTGACAATGATGACACTTACTACGTGAAAGCTTTGAGAAAAAAAATCAGAGAGTCTGTTATCAATGAAAAGAGATTTAAAGTATTAATCGATGTGTCATGATGACATCAAGTCCTTGAAATAGACGACCTGACGTAACAGATATGATTATTATGCATGTGCATATAATAAACACGATTACATATTTTTTATATATTTACGTTTGTATATACTGATCATGCCAAATTGGTCTTCATAAACGTGGCAACCTCTTGCAACACTGTCGATATCATACCTCATTTGAAATAAAGGTTATATCAGAGAATAAAGCACTGAATGACATCACTAATATATATACATTAGTGGCAAAAATTACATTTATCATCATTTTCCATGCCTGAACTACGGATTTGCGTTATTGTATTCCTGCTCAAGCTAGCTCGTGCTCTGTTGTAATATAGTGCTTCTCCTAGAGACAATTTAGTATTTTGATATGCTGACGTTAAAAATCTGGTTAGTTCCATCAACTTATTAGATACAGAAACTTCAAGACTTCATTTATTGATTATTTGATAAAAAAAATTGTATGATCGATTAAAAAAAATGAAATATTCTATTCAACCGATTTTAAAACCTGTATTTGAGCTTGTGTAACAAAAAAAACGTTTGCCAGGCGCAGTGTTTCCATCAGAAGGAAATATGTTTTGTGTGTCATGTCGAACTGACAGTTATGTACACACATACATGAACTTGTATACGGACATTTCATGAGACTTTTATTATACATGTAACAGTAATGTTTCCTTTCTAGAATGATGTCTAAACTTAAATTATATTGAATTATTTTGATGTAATTAGTTTTAGCCTAATCCATCAAATTATACTCTATTATACTGACTGATAAGATCCGATCATTAAACATACTTTATCAAACTGACATTATTAACCTGAAATTATGATTTTATCCGACTTTAGAGTTATCTCCCTTTGTTAACAATTCACATATAGGCAAGGGTAACGTCATTCATTTTCTTCAAAAGCAATAATGTTTACCCTATAATTAGATTTTGGAAATTGATAAACATGCATGATTAAATCTACTATACATGTACATTGTTATATACACAACAGCAAGCTATTCGCCATGCATTTCTAATAGTAGAATGTTGATTGAAAACGCTCATTATAGTTTTAATAATAAACGTATACGCCTTTGTCATACAATGTCACTCCTCATTCTTTTCCTGCAAAAATGCTTAGCAAGCATTGTAAATGTAAAAGTAAATATATGTAAATGAACAATATAATTACTATCGCGATAAATCAACACAAAATTATTCCACTTATATGTAACTTTCAAATAACATAATTGTCATCAGGTCTTTGAAGGGCATTTGGAAGTGGTATACATAAGAACATGTAGATTTTCTGGATAACAACTTCTTTAATGAGAAAATACACGACGTTTCGGAATACAAATTCACTCCTTTATCACCTGTATTTTCACATTAAAGAAGTTGTTATCCAGAAAATCTTCATGTTCTCATAATTGTCATATTGACCTAAACTCAACAATTTTTAAACTTGTTTCAAAATTGTGTGACATCATCATGTTTCAAAAGAAGTTCCGTCACTTGAGGTGAGGTGAGGTGAGGTGAGGTGAGGTGAGGTGAGGTGAGGTGAGGTGAGGTGAGTTGGGGTTAAACGCCGCTTTTAAGAGTATTTCACTTATATCGGGGCTGCTAGTATTATGGCAGGGAGAATAAATAATAAACACGATTACATATTTTTTATATATATTTACGTTTGTATATACTGATCATGCCAAATTGGTCTTCATAAACGTGGCAACCTCTTGCAACACTGTCGATATCATACCTCATTTGAAATAAAGGTTATATCAGAGAATAAAGCACTGAATGGCATCACTATATATATATATACATTAGTGGCAAAAATTACATATATCATCATTTTCCATGCCTGAACTACGGATTTGCGTTATTGTATTCCTGCTCAAGCTAGCTCGTGCTCTGTTGTAATATAGTGCTTCTCCGAGAGACAATTTAGTATTTTGATATGCTGATGTTAAAAACTGGTAAGTTCCATCAACTTATTAGATACAGAAACTTCAAGACTTCATTTATTGATTATTTGATAAAAAAAATTGTATGATCGATTAAAAAAATGAAATATTCTATTCAACCGATTTTAAAACCTGTATTTGAGCTTGTGTAACAAAAAAAACGTTTGCCAGGCGCAATGTTTCCATCAGAAGGAAATATGTTTTGTGTGTCATGTCGAACTGACAGTTATGTACACACATACATGAACTTGTATACGGACATTTCATGAGACTTTTATTATACATGTAACAGTAATGTTTCCTTTCTAGAATGATGTCTAAACTTAAATTATATTGAATTATTTTGATGTAATTAGTTTTAGCTTAATCCATCAAATTATACTCTATTATACTGACTGATAAGATCCGATCATTAAACATACTTTATCAAACTGACACTCTATTTTTTCTGGTCAAACACACCTACATATTTATAGGCTATATCAAGTTTGAATATCAGACTTTTAGATGTATTGTTACCAACAGTGTCAGCCAATTTATTTACTGAATCTGTAATTCATGTTTTACTGTCAAACTGAGAAACGAGGCTCCGTAATATTAGGCAACAATGCTTTTGTGTAACGATTCTTATAGGTTAAGGTTTGCTACTGTCTGCTATCCCACAGGATTTGAAACTAATTGTCTTTAACGTTCAACTATTTTTGTTCTCAAATTAGAGCATAATGTTTACAGTATCCGACTGTAACTTGTTTGATTAGTGTTTACTGAATATATCATTCACGTTTTCTCGCATGTGACACAAATGTGAAGACATAAACGCAATTCATCAAGTGGAATGTGTAAAGGTTGGCGCCGCTAAGCATTCAAGGAATTTGACATTAGATTCCGAAACAATGTAAGAACGTCATGAATGCCAGAGAAACGTGATATTTCTTTTACTTTTTGACTTTCTTTTACTGAGTAAACAGAAAGGGAATTAACTGTAGATCTACATTCCACTTCATTTCATAACATGAACAGTGAGCTGGCAAGAATGTCACAGGGGTCAAGACAGAAAGTCAATTCTTTGAGAAAGAAATCGTTGTGACTGTGACTGCCACACATGCAATTCATTGTTCAAGATGTCAAACTTGGAGAAGGTTATGCGGATTGACAGCAACCTCATTGCTATAGACAAATGGCAGATACATATCTTGTGGTTCAAGCTTCAAGAGACTACCTTGACAATGTACTTTTTTTTTATTATGCCAGCTGTGTGGGAGACAACACTATCAACTTTCAATTACAAGGAGTCAAGGTCATAATGAACTTTTATGTGTTCAATATGATTCGGATCCTGGTAATGTTGACATGAGTAGGTGTAGTCGCCGATCAGTTTGTTAGCTGTTGTCTAGAGAACCGTATTTAAACTTTAAAACGAATCGAAAGACGTAAATTTTCCCCATCTTCTGACATATTAATCCTGATTTTCGACTATGGAACACCTTTTAGATAAGGTAACTGATCACACGGTCGGCCCTTCAGGTTCTAATTCATTAGCAACGAATCATACATATTAAACATTATTTTGAGGAAAATGCCTCTGAATTTTAGACACATTGTCAGAAATACATTTGGCAAATTTGCTTGAGAAACTTTGATCTGTTTATGACGTTATGATTTAAGCGTATATATCTCGGTGTTGGATATATAATTATAATCCTACCCTCAGGTTTTCGGATATCAGATAACACTGTAAAAAAGTAAAATACCCCCATGGTCGTTCTCGTGGGTTTGGATTTCAAAAACACATTACTGAACACTGCCTCTAATTCCCCCAGGCCTTGTAGAGAGGGTTTCTTCCGACAATCCGTTAGCCAATTTGGTCCCAGACATGCTCAGTTGAGTAACAATCAGTGGACATTGCTGGCCGTGGGTTCTGCTTAACACTGTACATTGTTCTGCGGATGTTGAATCGCAACTCGGGGCGATGCATGGTGTCGAGCACTATCATTCATGAAGAGTGGCCTCGTGACTGCACCAAGCATCTCCTGGATATTGCGAGCACCTGTAAGTGTCACCTGTTGTGTCATCAAATCAAGCTTACTTACAGTCATTAGAAAACCCCCAAACCATAACCGATGATCATATGACACAGTTGGTAAGATGTTCCTGGGTGTGTAACATGTGTTTGTAGTGTGTGTAGTTTCAACAGTGTGTAGGAATCAACTTTCGTCGGACAAGTGATTCCTTGTCACTGACAAAGTTCACAGTTGCCGCTCCACACACCAAAGCGTACAGTTATGACTATTTCGATCTGTCAGGTCTGTCGTCTGATGAATTTTCGGGCCCTCAATCCAATAGCTTTAAGGCGTTTATGCACAGTCTGGTTACTCAAATGGCGATTTTGAAGCCTGGCATGTTGGATGAAAAAGGCCGACGCATACCATTACGCTATATAGCCCTGTCATCTGGAGGTGTGGCTGTATGGGGACTATTTATATCAAAACTCGTTGATAAAAGTACAAGTATGTACAAGAATCGTATATTTCTAAATTCTGGTTAATATAATCTGATATCAGATGACACTTGGGTGAGATTCCCCATTGAAAGGACAAACGTCGTGAACGTTCTCAACATAGAAGTTGTTATCTAGACAATTTAACCAACTTTTCACTATCTGAATTTAAAACATAGTTCACAGTTCTTAGAAGGAATATTAAAAACATTTCCATATCTGTTCATTTTATCGATAATTTGCCGTAAATAGAAAGTCTTTTTCTGCCTGATTGGAACAGAGACTGGCACATTGTCTACGTGTCACTGTCATTGTGGACTAATGTTTTCCAGATACTATTGGACCTTATGGGTATTTCCTACTTCAGAACCTGGAGGACAAATGCAGACTATGAGGCTTATAACAACTCGTCCATCGTGCTTCCTTTGCCTTTCTTCTTTCCTACACTTGGTTAACTATCTGTCTGTTTGACCTCAATAGAAATCAATAGAGTAACAACTGGTAATATGTTTGTAACTAAACGTCAGTTTGTCACAGCGCTGGTTAGGCAAATAAAGTAATTCTGTGGTTCCTACTTCATCTTGGTCAGTGATTGAATGGATCGGATGTTGAAGTGGAACGTTAGAGGCCTAGGTCATGGATATGGATTTCAAAATATGACTACAAAAAGAAAAGAAAAAATGTAACGTGAAATAAATTTTTATGTGATGAGTATATATGTGTGCAGTCAATAGTATTTTTAATATCATACACTGGATTTATTATAAAGAAATTACGATCTAGATTAAGTTTCAAGTAAAAGGACACCAGGAATTAAAATTTAGTAAACACACGGATAGAATTTGTATATTCTTTTCCAAAATCTGCTTAAATTTCATAACCATAAAGTGGCAATTCCAAAATCATAAATAAAAAATAGTTAAATTATAACAATTTCACCGCATCGAAGATGAGTGACGGTCAATAAAAACATACAGGAATTTACTTCCGGGTTCCGAACATTCGTGCCCGGGGTTTTAAATAATTTATGACAAACTTATTCATTGTAAATATACTTTTATTCCATGGAAACCAATTTTTAAATTATGTTTTTGAGCCGATACAACTTGAATTTTCAGCTTAAATTATTTCATTGACAAAGTATTTGTCTGCATCACGCAACACATCGATGTCGGTCAAGGCTTTTGACGGTAAAGAGCACCATACAGAGCTATCAACAAGGACGGAAGTTCCGCTGATGCAGTTTCGTATCAGGGTTCCCCATTACTATCGCGATAAATCGACACAAAATTATTCCACTTATATGTGACCTTTAATTAACATTATTGTCATATTGACCAACACTTAACAATTTAAAAACAAATAATATTAACAACTTGTTTCAAAATCGTGTGACGTCATCTTATGTTTCAAAAGAAGTTCCGTCACTTGACCTCTGTATTGTACATCGGTTTCCGCATATGACCCCAACATTATAGAATATAACCGTTAGCTCTATCCTGCCGGGAACACCATGTGTTGTATGATAAATGGTAATTCCTGAATATTGCTCATGACAGAAATGTTGTCCTCGTTTGAATTCATTAAGGGACACGGAAAATATACGTTCTAAAATTATGAAAGTATGCAATAAATACAGAGTTTATGACAAGAAGGGACTCATAACTACGCATGACCTTATCTGTTTACATTCATATTAAAATCTAAATAGAAATGCAAAAACTACTGCAGATATGAGTATTCAGGTGACAATTAAATTGCTAATGTGTGCAAGTACATGAAGTACACAAAAACATGTATTCGTGTCAATAATCAAATGTATTTATGTAAAGTTATCTAATTGTTACTGCTTCTAAAACAACATGACATAGACCGAATGACCGTATAACCAAATAAAACCAATGTCAAAATGACAAGCTTGGAATAGATCAAAGGTACCTTGCATTGGACTTTCATCATTGATTAGTTGAGAAAAAGCACCACGATCGACAGCAGCGCTAAGATTAGATGGAAAAAAATGCATTTGTGACTTTCTGATACTTAGTGAAGAGCGGAATCATGAAAACTACCACTGATTTTCATTAGAAAGAAGCAAAAAAGAAAAGAGAGCGGGTCTTACTAATATCCCTGACTCTTCATTTCCGTCTCTTCAATTCGACTATAGAAATTCCTATGGATCATTACAAATAAGTTTGAAATAATTTCATAAGCTCCATCTGATTAATACATCTGTTTTATGTAATTATCAGTGTCTCTCAGTAATCAAGTAAGAGAGCATCAGAGTAAAAAGAACTGAAAAACAAAATCTCAAAATTACTTCCACTGGTTGTTTTTTTGCACAGCACCTCTCGTAGAGTATATTCTTATTATCTATAGTTCAACATTTGTACACAACTTGAAAAGAATTGGGTGAATATTTTTTCTCCAATATGACAATTATAGAATACAGAAATTCTCAACAACAAAAATAATTCACAAAATCACTTGTGATTGGGAACTGTACATGTACTGTACCTCTCCGAATATGGTATAAAACGGAATTGTTGTCTGCACATTACACTGACCGTAGGAATAATAAAAAGTCCAAGTGAAAACAACACAAAATATATTACATTCGTACCTATTTGGTTATCCTATCTGCAATTAGTAAATACAAATGATATACCAATACATGTATACTAATGTTCAGTATATGCATATCCTCCATATTTAAACAAAACATTTATATAGTTACGAATACTTCCATCATTGGTACATGTATACAGTAGAGATATTGACAAAATCAGGCGTCGTATCAAGTATGTGAAACGATAATTATCATTTCAATAAGTCACTGATTAACAAAGGTGTGTGCCAGTTTGTAAGATATGACTCGTAGTGCCGCTTGCCAATATATCTCGAGGAAAGTCAGCTTTAGGTACAGACAGTCTGCTTTAGTGTTTACTTGTCACTGTCTCTCCAGGAAATTCAGTTTCAGGTACAGACTAAATGAAATATCAAGATTGGCACATATTAAATATTAACTGATTCAAAGAAAGAAGGACATGTAAGTTAATTTGAGATAGCAGAATTACACATAATGCAGATATATACGTGTTGTGAAGGATCGAGGCCTAATCTTCCTTATGGACAGAGGCGAGAAAACATTACCGCGGTTAGTGTGTAAATATTAGGAGAACAATTTCAGGCCAGGTTTCACACTAGTTTCGTTTATGCTTAATACAGGAGCTATTTCATAGACTATGAATAATACATGTAATACATCATCGTTAACTTCCACATTGAAAGTACAAGAAGGTAATGATACAGTGTTAAATGGTGCCCCCTTGAAGTCACGATTGCCAGATGGCTGCTACATTTGATAAATCTATGCCTTGAGAACAAACTATTGACATTTAATTTCAGATCTCGAGAACCCAAGGAAATAATATTGACCGAGGATGAGGTATATTGACTGAATTCACCAGTTTATAGTTGGTTTATGTAGATACCATTGAAATGAAGACATTTAGATCTAGTAACTGAAGTTAAATAGGCTTTTGTTTTGGGAAATTACATCATAAACCAGGTGTCTTCTTATATCAAATATATCAACACGAGTTGATGGGAGTGACACATATCCGAGGCTTGTCGATACATGACACGATACACGATCGCGAGTGCCAGGTTCTATTTATCATCCCTAGTCAGTATTCATTTCTTGCAATGACAAATTGAATCTAAAACTATGAATACACAATTATTGGATGTACAGCATTGATGTCAAAGCACTGTGGTGTCATCGTGTTTATGACTTCTTAAAATTGATTTTATCAAATAATTATTAATAAATAATTTCTTTTTCATCTTGTCAAAGTTCGGACACTTTTACCACTGACATGACCTGGCGTTCACAAAAGAAGTTTGAGAATGATTTTTCTACAAATGTACCGTCAAATATTAACATTTTGTCATTACAGGTGCAGTTATGTTATTGACGTCCATTTGAAATCCAAATAACATGATATTTGCACGTAGAAAGAGAAGCAATTGAAAATACTATTTGAATGCAGCTAAATATAATCTACATTATAACCTTGTATTTATTAATTTGACGCAAATTGGAGGAAACAGCGGTTTTAGACATGGACAAATACATCCGGCCAGGTTCGAGGACAGTCAACTTTTGAAAAATCTTTGAAGTGAAGTTTTATTTACAGTTAAGGTATAAAGGATTTTAATAGATAATTAAGTCACTGGGTAATTGAAGGGAAAAGTAAAACATGTTTTATAAAGATACAGAGAACGTTACCCTTAAAATAGGTCAACACGATGCTGCGTAGATCAGCTGCCTGGGGGTTTAATCATATTAAATTTTATCATTAAACAGCGACGATCGGCAATTTGTCATATCATAACGAGGCATACACAATGAAGAGCTTTGAATTGTACTGTTAAGAGGGAAAAAATGTAGGTCGTCCCAAAATATATTTAATGAGGAAAGGCGAAACTGTTGAAGAATAAAGATGTTAGCTCTATTCTGACTTTAGCTGACAAATGCTAATTAAGTCAATGGAGAAAATAAGTGGACTTGGATCATTTTACAGTCACAACATAACAGGAAATATGATTAAAGTAAGATGTACAAGAAAACAAACCGGTACCATTGTAACTAGTCTTACCCTCAGACTAGGAAAAAAGTATTTATTCTGAAAATATCACCATTGTATTAAATATTGAAAAGGAGACTGTAAGAAATGGAAAAAGGCTCCTTTTCAATTTTTATTTATTTATTTATTTATTTATTCTGTTTACAGTCTGAGTGTTAGACTACATTGTAACGTGAGAAGTGCTTTAGAAATGAAATGTACATTTAAAAATAGCATTAATCTGATAGGTTTGCAAGTAGTTCCTGAATCTGTGAACAATTTAATCTAACTTAAACTATATCTTATAGAACAATTTAACACATGGCAACTGTAATGACCCATAACTCGTCAATACTTTAGAAACTAAATATTGCAAGAATCAGAATGATCGTAGAACTCTGAATTTTGCTATCTGTGGTGTTAGGGGTCTGAACAAAGTAAACTTTTGGAGTGCTTACTGGATAAGTTTAAATGAGTCAATGGATCATAGTCAGTGAAATGGTTCATTACGTGAACATTACATTACATACTTTTAGTGAATTATTTTTAAAACTTTGAATTATTTGTTCAAAACTATATTTCTTTTCTCTCAACATACAACATTGTAAATGCAGACAAACCGACTGTACCCTTATATTCCATGAAGCTTTATATTTTAAAATAAATGTGATGTATTTGTTTATGGCACGATTAAAATAATGCATATCTGCAGTAGTTTGAATGAGTAACATTGGTTACTTGCTATTGTTTATTGAGAATATATTTGTTTAATGTAGACAGGTAAGAAATTAATTTACACAAACATGATCCCTACCGTGTTTAAAATGTTGTAAATGTGTGCAAAATAAGCCACATTAAAAAGCAAGCTCCTTGGCTGCAGCTGATGTATGTTTGGACGTAGTATGGGATCAATGTGTCCAAGGTCGACTACACGACTGAAGACTAGGTTGGCGAGAACTTCTGTTTCAAAGTCGAAGATAGCGGACCCCATTGTCTTAGCTTGTGCATCTACAAATCGAGTTATCTTGTGCCGGGGCAGTTGGTAAGGCTTCTTCGACTTGCTCATGCAATTCGTTAGATGAACCTTTCTGTTAGGTTTCTAAGTGGAAGTAGTGTCCATAGATGTGAAAGGTTAAGGTTCCTCTGTGATGAGGGTGGTGCTGCATGAACTGTTCCTACGGCGGGGGTGTAGTGATACCGGGTCCAGTCGTAGGGCTGAGCTGCTAGAGTAGGAGCTGGAGAGTAAGCCTATTGGATAAGAATCACTCTCCTTATAGACCACAAGATAGTACGGAGACACTTTGCTTCGCAGTATGAATGCTCTGCTGACTCTGTGGACAGTGGTAATGTTGGCTTGTTGGTAATGCTAGATCCTCTCAGTCACATCTGATACACCTAATCGTGGGCAACTCTGCACAACATTGCAATCAATAGGCATCAGTGGGTCAATAGGTATCAGCGGGACTGTACTGAAATGGTTTGCGTCATACCTGTCCGGTCGAGTTCAGTCAGTTTTTATTGGAGACTCATACCCTGAAGCAGCTGACCTGAAGTATGGTGTCCCGCAGCGATCTTGGTTGTGACCAATCCTTTTCACGCTTTAGATTTCGGATCTCGGCAAATCGCTTGTTTGCTGGTGACGCACAATTACTCAAGCTGTTCTATCCTCAACATGCCTGTCACGTCGTGTCTGATCTGGAAGCTTAAGAGTGTACTGACAACACCAAGTCCTGGATGAATCAGCACAAGCTGTAATTAAACGGCAACGAGCTAAGACAAGAAAAACGGTTGCTACTATTGCCAGCATGCGTGAATACTGTACGAGTAGGAGCCTGATATCAAAGTCTCGGAATTTGTCAAGAATTTTGGAGTTGTTTTTGACAATATCCTATCCATGGATGATCATACAATGTTGCCCAAAGAAACGCCCGCCACAAATCTTATCAGATTTCATATAAACTAAAATGGACAGTTTAGCAACATTATAGCATTAAGAAGATGCACCTTTTCTGCATGATATATTTAAATCTCAGAAGTTGTCATATCACAAAAGATTGGCAATTGATGAAATGAGACAACAGAAATTGTTAAATTTTTCGATCAGTGCTTTATCAGAAAACATTTGATTTTCATACAACCACGAGCAACAAAACAGACACACATTTGCAAGTGAATCACCCGGGAAAATTACGGACTTCATTGTGCGTGGTTTTAATGAATGTTATTGGCTCGAATCACAGTTTTTTTCCACGATTTCAGTGGACTTTCATATTAATCATTGGTTCAGCATATCGTGGAGACCAACATTCATTATATTTCAGACATTATTTCATCTTTCAACAAGTGGGCGTTTCTTTTGGCCGACATTGTATATCCAAGCTATGTCAAACGTACTATTTTCATTTTAGAAATATTGGTTCAATTCAACCGACATGACACAAGAAATCTGGTTTCGACAAGACTTGACTATGCAAAATAACTTACTGGGAACTCCAGTCAGGACAGTTAACAAAACTTCAACGAATCCATAACACCGTAGCACGGACAGTCACCAGAATTTAGAAGTCTGCACATATAACAGTATAACACTCCCTCCTTTGGCTCCCTGTCCAGACTCAAGTCCAATACACAATTCTGGCTTTAAACAGGGACTGATCTACATATAGGGACATAAATATGCACCTTTGTGTTCACTAGCAATGATGTAACGACAATATTAGACGGTAATGGTAAATTCCATGACAAATTCCATTATCATTCATCCTATTTTTAAAACTCCATGACAATTAGATAGTGATCCAATGTAATATTCTTATATTTTGGACCAAACTAGCGGCAATAGTCAAATAAATGTACTTTTTCAAGCCGAATGGGTAAGCTGTTTGTAAAGTCAGTGGTGGCGGACGAGGCCTTACTGCGAGGGAGGGGCTCTTAACTCGGAATTTGTACTATTGTAGATAATGTGTGACAATATACAACACAATTACATTGATCCTATCATTTAAAAGTGCACTATTGCGTATGCATTAATTTTTCGCATTTTTAATTTTTAAAATTGATTTCCTTCAGCAGTAACGTAGTTTAGCTGAGTTCAAATAAGTAAGCCTACGTCATTTACTTCAGATTAAAATTTAAATATGTCTACTAACCTTCATTGGTATGCACGAGTCTGGTTCATATGTCAAAGATAGTTATATTTAGATAAACCATTCAGGTTCACGGATTAAAATAATCTTCGAATTGCAATCAACTTCCAAACCTTGTCCTTCCGGTTCCCTGGCACTCGGGGCTTAACTGTCTCTTCAAGAGACTCCTAGAGATGAAGAGAGTGATCACTCGCTATTCCACTTATACGTGCGACTTGAGGCATTGCTAATGAGACATGGTACGGATCATTCAATGAATCCTGCCTAATCTGGATCAGTGACTGGCTGAAAATATCTCAATCAAAGTTGTGTAGTCAAATACGATTTAGTACCATTCGAATATTAGAAAATATGGACAAAGAAAGTCACATAAATTAAACTAAGTACAACTTTTTCTTCTGAAGCAAAACCACTGTCATTCACGATGGTTTGTTAACCAGAGCCAGCTCAATAACTGTTTGTTCCACTTTTGAGTGAAATTCTAATCTCAAATTAACTCGGCTCATATAGTGTATTATGCAAAATAGTAAGGGAGGAATATATTGGTTTAATAAATCCATTTGTGTATTCTGTGTTGATATTTCATTGTCAAGGATGTTAAATGTAAAACCGATATGTAATGAACTGCTCCGAAATGTCATTACCCTAGTCAGTCAAGTACGTATTTACAAAAAAATCGATCTTTACGAAGTTATCTGATTTCGTCTAAGTGAAGATATAATGATGGATTAATTTAAGCATCAGCAGTTTCATACAGTGGAACTCGAATTGAATATATTTGCCAAAAACACTGATAACTGGTAGGATCAAGACAGCAACTTCTTTATTGAAGTCACGTCGTAGGATTAACCTTTTAAACGGTCAAATGATCTGCTTTGCATTTATAGGACATAATGAAACGATCGTTATTCTGGTATCCGCTCTGTACTCGAGTGACATACAGACAGCAGGTGCGTGGTTACATTGGACGAGACCACTAATGAGAATAGCTGCATCTCGTCTAGGGGAATGGAGGGATGCTTTCTTCTGATGATTTCCAGTCTGGGCTGCTTCTCTATCAGCACTACCGTATCTATGCAGAAAAGTTGGTAAATGTCAATTATGTAACATAATATCACCATATTATTATCCAATATTGAAATTAATAATGTATTTAATGAAAGCGTCTTGATTACGCGATCAAATGAACACGTGAGTGTTTCCGATATAAGCCCATTATATCTGTCATATTGATGTCATGACATTTATTTGATCCTACACACATATATACATGTTCAGATTAATGCGAGCCAATTGCAATCATGGGTTTAGAATTAAGCCGTCGGTGACAGAAAAACTGAAATCGAAAGAGGAACATATGTAATCCTATCATTTTTGACGACTGAACAGGATTTCTGTCTCTCGCTAATCCATATATAACTACAGAAGTTAATCCCTTCAGATTTCCGATCCTAACCTCTGTTGTTTTACGCGTGAAATCGAGTGCAGAGTCCTGATTGGTTTCAATTGAATCTAGTTGTGCAATCCGTTGCCGACGCCGTTGTAAAAGGGACATGTGCCAATGACACGTCATAATGATAAAATAAACGTAAGCCAAACGTTTTCTCGGTTTATGTGTTTTCCTCGAAATATGCTATTGAGAGAGAGAGAGTTTATTCAGTAAAGGGGCCACAGGCCCATTATACATCAGATTACAGCATAATATAATACATACATAGAGCACCGTACAAAATTATGAAAATTACAGCATTATGTCTTTTGTGGTTACAAGAAATTTGTTTCTTTTTTTCATGGCTAGAAATATATATTTTGCCAGATTATTGATGACAAAAGTATTCTTTGAGGAAAACAATTGGGTTAGTTTTACTTCAGAGGGATATGTGTGATAATAATTTGGAAGAATATCATTTCTTAATTTCTTATAGAAGGGACATACCAAGCAAAAGTGATATTCATTCTCTATATAAGGTATGATACAAAGTGGGCAAAGGCGATCCTCCCTTTTAAGACCTAAATATCTACCACATTCTTTCATCAAATTATGATTTGAACAACGGAATCGACTTAGAAAAATACGAAACTGCCTCACACAGACACTATTGATATACAATTCAAAATCTACATCTATTTTTAATGTACGATAGAAATCCAATTTTGAGACGAGTATAATACGAGATGACCACAACTGATTATCTACGTCAATACATCTTTGCTTAAATAATTCAATGAATAAAGAGACATTACCAACATTTTGTTGAGCCCACACATTGCCAAAACCGTAACTAAACAAAAGAGATTTCACCTTTAAGGCCCAACAATCTATACCCTTTTCAGCAAGAGAATACTGATAATTATAAACCTGATAACATTTGATGTTGTGAAAACTATTGTTCATAAACATGCTTATAAATAAAGAAGACCAATTCAGAGACAAATACCAAAATTAGTTCAATTATGTTATTTACATCAGACATATTCGAAGGACATATGCTAATTAGCAACAAGCGTCAAATGCCTAGATCTTTGAAGTCACTATGTCGACATGGCCACTGAAAGATGAGTTTTCATTGGCTAAGAAGCAGGGATACAGTATGAGATTCCGCTTTCCCCGCTTGGGGATTTTGCTACTGCTCTCTATTTCAAGCGTAAAACAACACAGGTTAGGATCGGAAATCTGAAGGGAGAAACCTCTGTGGGAAGAGACTGCATTAACGCTTATATATGAAATATATATAGTATTACTAATCAGCATTATTTCATCTTTGATTTTTATGCTAACTATAACTACATAAATCAATATCATATTTCATATGATGTTCATACCGTTTTACATAATGCTCAGGTAATCGATAATTTGTGATTGTCATGAACATGTAGTTGCTTGTAGTTATGTAAATTCCTATGTAATTTCATATCTGCGTGATAGATTATTGAATGCATGTATTTCAGCGTGTCGTTATTTGTCTGGTGCTCTCACATCCGTGAATTGTGTTCGGGCTGCTGTCTGCCCCACTCACACCGAACTACAAATGTTATTTAATTGTTTTATATGATAAATCTTGGTGAAAGATTGGAATGCAGGCGATTAATAAATCCAAGGAACATCCGCAATTATTTTGCTTGCTTTTTTTCAAAGCTAAAGAAAACAGTTAATTCGGTGAATATGTAGTTGGTCACCGGATTGAGCTTAATGTGTTGAATAGAGTGTTATCAAGCTATTTATATACATGTACAAGGAAAGTAAATTCACCTTATTTATATGTTTTTATTTATATACTGAAGAAACAGATTTAGAAAGTTGTGAAACTCTGAAAAGTAGGAGCCATTGTTGTAAAAGAACTCTAAACATAGATTAACTGTCAGTCCAGGTGATTCCTTGCTTTCTCAAAGTAGATCAACACAGAATAGTGAATGTATTGTATTCAAAGGTTAACATGTGCGAACTATTTATGAAGAATTTGCGTCACCTTCTCTATATTGATTAAATGTAAATGATGTACATATGAACGATGCTTCATATTAATCGTTAATCGTTCCTCAGCCACAATGTATATACTCATGTCGTGTACAAGTTGTGATTTTGTACAATTTACAACATGTACAAGACAACTTTATAAATTATAACTTGTACATGTATGATGCTATCATAAAAATTATAACTTGTATGGTTTTAATTGTACATGATATAACTGGTACAGTTTCGGTTGGTAATTTGCATATAACTTATACAGCATTAAAAAGGAAAACACGAGTTCCATATAATTGAAATATTGATTTACCAATTTGAACAAAGAAAGTCAAAATAAGGTGTACACACGCCTGACATACATGTTTATTTGTTTGAACAGGGCAGTGATTCATGACTGCTTGAGTTGCAGAGTGTTCAATTTTGACGGCACTTACCTCGAGCTGTCTTGCATTTATTTTAGATGTACAATGCAAATGTTCTTGACCATCAGTTTGGGATACAATTGCCATAATGCTTCTAAATACACTCAAGGGCGGATCCAGAGGGGGGGGGGTGCAGGGGTTAACTAAGCATGAAGGAACCCCCCCCCCCCCCCCCCCCCCTCACGCACGCACACACACACACACACACACTAAGAGCGATATGAATTGAATACCTCTTTGCTCTTTGCGTTACTAACCCATCTCTCCCCCCTCCCCCCACCCCCTGAAGACATGTTCGAGGTCTTGAAAAGTGCACCCCCTGTTTCCAAAAAAGCTGTATCCGTCCCTGACACTTCGTTTTGTGTTAAAGATCGACTTACTTTTACGAACTAATTAGGCGCGAGGTATCGAGATACAATACGAACTTGCAGGTTTCTTGAGTCCACGGTTCAGAATCACTTTCTACAGCAGAACTAGCAGAATCCTGTGATGGGAACAATGCCTCCAGCTCTCCCTCAATGGGAATACCAACAATAACTTTCCGGGGTAGATTCACTGAATGAAGCCTAACTAAAGATTTCATTCCAAAAAGTGCTTCGTGGTCTGTGAAAGGATATTTTTTTCATGAATTGGAAAAAAATGTAGATATTCAGACCATCTTTGAATATTATTTCCTGGCTTTGGGTGACGAGGACACGACTATAGACAAGCAGGATTTCAGTATCGTTATTACATTTAGAGTGAATCTCTGCCCTTATCACTTAGGAGAATTGCAGGTACTCCAATCAGCAGGAAGATATCCAATAGCTGACACGTAACTTCAGTAGTTCTCTTAGTTTGTAGTGGTCTTAACACAAGGAATAATGTTAGATGGTATTGGTAATGCATCTCCCAGTTTAATGCACCAACACAAGTAGATTGATAGTCAATTAAATCAACTTGTCCCCTTGACTTACAAGTTGATGAAATGAGTGGCGTAAACACTCGTTTTGATATCTCTGTGCATGAAATAGAAGACGAGTTGGCGTGCTTTTTCGTTATCTTTATTCTACGGTAAAGCACAACAACGAGTCTGCTATTTCTTATTTTAGATGCCCTTAAACAGTTACTCGCTTTTATATAAATCGTGGATATATTATGCTGTTTGTATAAACTACATTTTGAAAATATTAATGCATCCCGTCGTAGAACACATTCACTAGCATTGATCAATTAAAGTGACGTAAAATATGACGTCATTTGCTAAGCGACGCTCTAACTGACGTCTAAAATCACAATCACGAGCCTGTTTTATTGTTTCATAAAGCACGCTGTCGGTCCCATTGACCGCCTGTGTTTTATTGCCGTGGATATCTTATATAATTCAATGCACATACTAACAATAAGGATATCAGTGTTGTAATAGAATGCAAGCACAGTAGGTTTTATTTGCTGAGAAATAGTAACATTCATTGTTGTACAAATTATATCAAAACGATAGTGCACAGTTGTACAAGTTTTAACATGTACGGGTGAAATCATACAAGTTTTATTATGTAAATGATATATTTCATCAGAAGTAAAATGTTAATATTGTTACCAGTATATATTTTGAACAAATTTGACAAAGCAAGTGACAAACTAATAAAACTATTTAGAAGCTAAATATGCAAAGTTTCAAACATAATATCATAAACACTTATCTTGCCATCATCTACCTCCTCAAGACCCTCACTTTCATAAATTAAAAACGTCGTGCGCTATACATCGTAAACAAACTTTAAAATATTGTCATCATTTATATTAAGTACCCTAAAATATCATTTAGAAAAGGCTTTAATCACAAGAGTAAAGGAAAGACTTTCTGTTAAAAGTTCTCGTGGATGTCAAGAATCTTTTTAATTTCGAATTTCTGTGTACATTCATTATCAAAAGCACAAACCTCAAGAGAATGTTCATTTTTTATACAGTCCTGACCAAAGGGCAGATAATGAGATGGAAATAGCTACAGATGAAGATGAAAGTAAAATAATTGATTTAGGTTGCTACGGATAGTGTTTTGAAGATTGGAAATACTTTGAAGATATACATTTAAAAACAAAATCCAAAACTGTAAAGCAAACTTTAATAATAGATTACAGTGTATAAATTAGCTCCTCCTGGATTCACCCCTGTAAAGTGCAGTGATCAATCGTTTCGAACATTTTCATACATAAAGAATGAGAACTGAAGCGAGTAGCTGAGATTGGTATAATTGCAATGTGTGGATATGCAACAATTTCTGATTGTACATAATGTTGATAGTGGCATATGTTCAAATACATTTACACAACTACATCCAAACGGTACTAGTCGTCTGCATGGTAAATATACAATAGATCCAACATAACTGGACAGTCAATAACAGTTCAATACTTTGAGGGGCATCGAGAAGTGGAATACGTAAGAAAACAAGATTTTCTCGATAACAACTTCCCTGTTTGGAACAGGAAGATTTTCTGGATAAAATAGTTTATATTGTGTAGATACACGACATTTCAGAGTACATGCTCACTCCTTCATCAGGTGGAATGTGGCGTATAACATGGTAGGAAACAGTTATGCATAATGTTAACAATTTGGAGAAAACTGAATCAAGGTGAATAGAATACATGAGTGGGTATACAATGAGTTTATGCAATGTAGGTATATAATGAGTATATGCAATGTGGGTATACAGTGAGTAAAGGAAATGTGGGTAAACAATGAGTATATGCAATGTTTGTATACAGTGAGTATAGGTAATGTTGGTATATAATGAGTATATGCAATGTTGGTATACAATGAGCATATGCAATGTGGGTATACAATGAGTATATGCAATGTTGGTATACAATGAATATATGCATTGTGGGTATACAATGAGTATATGCAATGTGGATATACAATGATTATATGCAATGTGGATAAAGAATGAGTATATTCAATGTGGGTATACAATGAGTATATGCTATGTGGGTATACAATGAGTATATGCAATGTGGGTATACAATGAGCATATGCAATGTTGGTAAACAATGAGTATATGCATTGTGAGTATACAATGAGTATATGCAATGTGGGTATACAATGAGTATATGCAATGTGGATATACAAAGAGTATGTGCAAAGTGGGTAAACAATGAGGATTTACAATGTGGGTATACAATGAGGATTTGTAATCCAAACATGACCCTGGGTAAATACTTGATTGATAAAAACCAACACTCACCAGTAGAGCTGCATAAAAAGTTAAATGTTTCTCGGTACATTTTTTCAGTTCGACGAGGGCGACGTACATTTTATTTTTTCGCATAACAATACAGCTTACAAGTGGTAGGTGTATTCAAAATGGAAGCACATCCGTTCGTTCTCACAGTGCTTCGTGGACAAATGGATTTGTCGGTATAGCAAACATGATGCAGCAATGTTTTAATGTATTCTTTTAAGTGACAATAAAAAGCTGTACCGAGCACAAATAAAAGTGATGCGCCGATGTCCGGGAAACATTTAATTCATTTATTTAGCCTAGGCTTTATTGATGGGTTGAACATGCAGTTGAGAACTGAGATTAGTGAGAGAAGGTGGTTGCAAGCAATTAAAGTTGAACGGTGAGAGGGCCGGCGCCGTTAATGATGTAGTTGCATACAGAGGGATATGTGTTGATTGGTGATAGATTCAGATACTCGTGCTACGAATTATATGTACGAGCCAACATTTTCAAAATTCCAGTTTTGCAGTATAATTTGCCTTATCAACGAAAATATAGAAATACAGATATATTGTATTTACAGACTTTGGTGTAGATGCCATAAGCTGTACCTTAGGACCATACTTTAACATGACATATTGCACTAAAACTACAATGGGTTGAATAAGTTTTTCTTCTGAACGGGAAGAAGTAAATATTTATCCCAATAGAGTGACATCCAAAACCACTTGATAATTGATCATTCTTTTAAAATACAAAAAAACTCATGGTAAATTTATTTTGTTAATATAATTGAGCTTATAATTAATTCATATATGCCTTTACAATAACATACACGATACAACAATAACATATACATGTATCTACCATTTTGAGAAAACATAAGCTAACGTTGTTTCGTTAGCAACGTTTCAGTGAGTGGTGGTTTGTCGACTAGTAAAATTACCATCTATGAATTTGCTTGAATAATTCAAGATTCTATACGAGTGACATATCATTACTTTGTTGGCAAATCAAAGCTAAAAATATGATATATGAATTGCCTACACACGTTTTCTAACATAGATCGTTAACAGGGTCAAATGAGAAAACAAAAATAGAAGCGAACAGAACGGTAATAAACAGCTACCTGTCTACAAAAATCTGAATAGTGTGCATCAATAGTCACAGTGTACATGCACCCTATCTAAAGGATATAGTTATCCAAAAGAAGAACAAAAGAAAGCCAGTCATTTTCAACGAATCAGTATATTATCATTATCACAGACGCTGTAGTACATTAGACATGTAACACATGTAATACATATGCAACCACAAGTATACAGGAATAGATAATGTTATGCTTAAACGAAGCATATATATTATGTATATTCCAAAAGATGTGAGACATCCGAATCATCATCAAAATATATCTTCAATGACAACATATTTAAAAACATACTATAATTTATTTCACAATAATAAATCAGTCATAAAAGCAGCTTGAAGCATTATTTAGACATTTGACATTTGCAAATGCGTATCCATGGCGACTACGCATTTTGAAATCAAAGCAGTGAATGAACCTTTTTTGAAAAAACGAAAAAGAAACGTTTCAAGACTGGAAACATAACGAAAGAATTTTGCAATTATAATAAAAAGATCAATTACTTTCTGTTTCTAATACAACGTGTTTTTTTTTTATATCAAATACATTTTATAAGATCAATATATTATTCAGATGAACTATATTATATATCTGCGTGGCCTTTTATTAGATTACAGTTCATTTGCATACTATGGTTTGTACATCTGAAAAGTTTATTTGACTATGAATTTAAATATATCTAATTATGACACTATTTGCTTTCCTGTAAATAAATACTTACATGTACCTTTTTTTTAAAACGTAGTCAAGGAATATTTATCAATGAAACTTCAATTGCTTCCAAAACCACCAAAAAAGACCAAACAACGTTTTAATTTTATTTTAAATGATTACATTACTAAATAGTAAGTTTACTGAAAATAAAACGAAAGCAAGAAGCATAAGCGATTATATCCCGCGCATTTATCGGTATTCGTTCACATATTTGACGTCAATCAGACACGTTTGTACAGTAACTATATTACGAAGAAATATCCATTATTGCTTTGAACAAGTACAACTTCTTACATTCAGTAAAGTTTATTATTAACTTGACAATGTCATTTAATAAATTGGTGACCTATTATATCTAGTTTTGAAATAATGTCAGTCAGATTAAGTCTGACCAGCCGGCCTAATATTATAAAACTAAGAAAGATATAGATAAGCTGAAATCAATGAACACATACAACTGAATATCCGTTCCAATCTACTTTGACGCAGTATGGAATAGGAGATTTTATTATAATTAAGAACGTGTGCCATGCCAATAAGGAGAACAGATCTATATGTTCAATCATATAGCTCCCCTTTTCTATTTCGTGGCAAGCAGATTGGTCACAGGACAAAAAGTGATGGATCTTGATGGAAATTGGCGGATCCTGAAGAATCCGGAAGAATTCGGCAAGCGGAATCCACCACTTTTTGTCATGTGGGTGTCTCTGAGGACTTGATGTAGGTTTTATTGGATAGGTTTGCATGCATAACTCAAGATCAAAGGTCGGTCTATTTGTTTACATATCTAAAATTGTCTAATCCTACATTATAAATATTGCAATTGTTCCACTGTTCCCTTTTTGTTCTCTTCTGTCTATCGTGTATAAAGAATGTAAATGACATTTATGAATGAATGAATGAGTGAATGAATGATATTTATGTAAATACTCGGGCGAGGTTGTTTTAAGTTATATAACATGTGCTTTATCCATATCAATCAATAAGGTTACCAAAACAGCAGTCCATATTATGAATTGTAATCTTAATGAACATGAGGCCCTGTTCAATCACTACCACAGTTTTTGCATCTGCATACCTGCAAGTAGCTCGATAGAGCCAAGGAGCAACAAAACACACATTGTAAAAGGAAGTTAATTAGTCTTAAAGTCTTATATATAATATTATAATTAATGTTTGTTAGTTCTTAACTTCTTGTCTGATTGTGGTGATAAATTGTAAATTAATTTGAGATATATTAAAAAATATTGATATGGTTATTCGGAAAACTTATAAGTTGACGTATATTCGAATCTCGAAATGAGATGAGCAGACATACATTAAGTCTACGAAAGTTAATCACCATGCCTTCTTCCATGCCATTTTATTTCTTTCAGCTTGTGGTGTATTAAGTGTTTCTAGACTTACAAGAAAATAACATAGATTTATTAAGGACTCTTATCTTTTCACATTCATATTCGGTCTAACCCACGACTTGCTCTTTCCATTTTTCAAATTCGCTTTTTATGCAAACATGACAGGTGTCAATACCATTATCTCAACAGTATGCACGATTAGGGCTGCCGCTGATCTCGTCCATGAGGTGGCCGCTCTGCACAGTGAACATATATAGTCACATAAATCGGGTGGGATTTACATAGGCTGCAATAGAGCAGGTGGCAGTTATAAGGAAGTTAAGGCAGACACGATCATATATCTTGAAGACATATACATATAGCGTAGTTTCCTGTAAACATCACTATTCGTGGATGCTTCACGCGCATAACCTGTCAATGGCAGCATTTCAGTGTCAAAACCTTCCCTTTTGCCATCAGTTTAGTAAGTACACAAACTCACGAACAAGCATACTCACAAACAGAACAAAAGCAAAAACGTAAGCATCCAATATGATTTACTTGATCATGCACGGACACACAGTAGATATATAGTGGATCTTCAACTATTTTTGCATACATGAATTATGATTAGAAATACATGCCATTTAGACAGTGAACAAATATAACATTGTTACATTTGGGGTAACACTACCTTCAATAGTACAAATTCTTGTACTTTTTCGGCCCTAGTCCCTTGCGGTATTCGAACCCACACCCTTAGCTTAACTATCGATTGTTGGACCTCAATTGTGTCGAGGCCTGGTGGGCGTGTGGTAAGCTGTACGGTCAGTGCTGGCGATAGTTGCCTTACTGTGGGTTCGACTCGCATGAGGGACTGGGCCCGAAAAAGTACAAGTATTTGTTCTATTGAAGGTAGTGTTATATGAACTATGATGTGAGAAATATGTTAGTATATAGTGTCATACATGTATGCTCTCCTTATTGTACACCTTTCGATGGTTCCATTCGTGATCTTTTGATTTCAAGATTTATCTCATATTATAGTCCGTTAACTAAACCATAGAGAAAGTTTAAGGAGTATTAACATTCGGACCATTGGACCAACATGGCAGATGTATCGTTAAACGAGTTGCTCACTCAAAGCTAGGACATGCAGTACATTGCATGCAAACTATATATATATGTAACACCAAACAGTTACAAATGACAATCCACTATGCAAACAGATGGCAATTGATTAATGATTTTCATATGTGAAACAAATTTCAACACATTTTCACTGGCTAAAATAGATTCATAAAAGCATCAACAAATGGAATGGATAACGTGAAAGATAACTAGTATGCTTTCCTGACTATCATCACATTTAGCATACGATCATCTGCTTCTGTTAGCAAGCTTTATACTATAAACGTGGAACAAAATTAAGCATCCCCACGTTTTTTGACCAGCAACAGTTATCTGATAAGAAATAAGACAATGTATCAGTAAAAGAAATCAGAGAATCATAATCTATCAGTTTAAGAGAGACAATTTCATTCAGATATCATTTCGCCTCGCTTCATTTCGATATTTATATTTATAAGATTTTTGCATATTTGTCTTCAAACATATGTTACATTATACTGAGAAATGAAAGTGAATATTGGTTGATGTAATGATAATTCCTTTCTTTCAAATAAGCTGGTCTGATTTTAGTATTTTCCTTTTAGTCAAAAGTCATGTGTTACAGCACTATGAGCCTTCAAAATCTGGTCAGTGTTAACTGTAAAGACTTTACTAAAGCAAAGAGACGTTTTAAAATAACGGACTGAACTGGACAAATTCCAAAATGCTTGAAAAAATCGTATCACGTTTGCCTTTTGTCAAAAGTTGTCAATAATTGTTGAGGAAAACGATGATCTTCCAACAACCAGTTACTTCCTTATTTTGCAAGAGATTTGTGTTGATGTGTGAAAGTCAAAATGATAATAAAAATGTTGTTTTTGATAAACCTAAAGTTTATCATGTAGTTAAGGCAATACTTATATTTGGTAAAAAAATCAGTTACTGTACCATTACAACTTCAGTCCTGATTTCTAAAAAGGTAAACGTGAATCATTTTTATTTGAAGAAAGCTGTCACAAAATAAAATTTGTCATGACCAGGGTGATTAATTCAGTCAAACTATCTTAACGCTCACACAGCATCACATTTTAGTTTTGAATATTGGAGTTGCTTAACCATGTTCCATATGTATAGTAATTTATTATGATGAAATTTAACGTCTTCTGGTATTTCATTAAACAACACCCATTTTTCTTATTTCATTTAAGCGGTACACATTAGTGTTTCCCCCAGGTTGAAAAAAGGGCAGGGTAACTACATTGAGAAAAGGGCATTTCTTCACCCAAAAGGGCACGTATATAGATATAAAATGTACTCAACTACAAGCAGGCAATTTTCTAATATAGCACTGAGAGTAAATACTTTTGCAAACACTTGTCTTTACAGTTTTCACTTCATACATGTAAGTCATTACAAAAGTGGAAGTTTTTAAAGTCTGAAAATAAAACAGTTTCTTTAAACTTGTATTATGACAATTTTGTCGATTAGTTAATATAACTTATATTCACTTTGCACAAAAGGTGATTTGCTTTTTTCGCCTTGAATGTTTAGAATAATTGTTATAAAAACATCAGGTTTATTTTACCTTATAAAGAATAAATAAATTCAATTGCTACGCAATTACAATGAGATTATCAAACCATATTACGCCTGCAGACATCAGTCGTCAGTAATCCCCCTATTGTTCTTGTCTCAAGCTTAAGCATGTGGTCTGCAGGTGTATCCTGTTGAAAGAGGGATGCAACAGACACGTTCTTGATATGTTTGTATTTCCTTTCTTTTTTTATACAAAGATGATAACTTCACACATAACTGTGATCATTTGTGAAAATATAACAACTTTATAAGGTGCTTGAAATGAACTTGTAAGTCGTGGAAAAGACCGATAAGAAACTATGAAAAGGGCAGGGTGGTCGGAAAAAAGGGCAGGGCGGGACAGAGACAGGGCAGGGCGCATGTGCAAAAGGGCAGGGCGCTGCGCCCTGCTAAAACTGCCTAGGGGAAACACTACACATGTATGGTACAAACTATGCAAATGGATATGTGTGCATTATAAATATACTATTATTATTATATGTTAAGAATATTGGTAAATTTGTCATTCTTTTTTAGATATATGTATCCTGAACAATGTAAACTAAGACTAAATTAGAATGTTTTTCTCATAAATATTTTACCAGAGGATAGCCTAGGCAATTCTAAATTTTAAAAAGTCATTGGGAAAAATGAGTTGATCATAAAATAAAACATAGCCTACACAATCGCATTCTCATAGAAGATAAAACATAATTGTAATACACGTGACTGCGAAACACCGTTGATGAACACGGACACAAAAGCTACACGGCCATGCACAACTAAAGCCGACAACTCAGGATCGATGCGCCAACAGTTTCTTACTCTGATGATTGACTCGTACCATGCGAGGAGGAAATATGAAGATAATCATACGTTCATGTAAGCCAGTAGGGAAAGAAGGAAATTGATTGATTAACACTTGGACACGTTCCTTATCAAATTGTCCTCATCTGCTTAACAATGAGTCGGAAATACAGATCAACTTAAGTATTCTTTTTGTGTTTTTATTGCAATACCAACTGTGACATGAAAGTCTATTCAACTGTGTATGCCAGAAGAAGAGAATCGTGTAAACGGTTGCAGAATAATTCATGTGACTGTGTTGCGTCTCCTTGTCCTCTCGTTGTCAACATATATTTTAATAATGGCAATTAATCCTTTCTGTGATAATAAAAAGAAGTTATCATGCGAGCGTCTTTTAGGATGGTCAATATCCTGCATTAGGAATAAAGATTGTATTTTGCGAGCCTTGGCGAGCTTAATACAAGTACATGGGATAACATTCTTATTTTTGGGATAACGCTACCTTCAGTAGTACACATTCTTGTATTTTTCGGGCCGAGTTCCTTGCGGGATTCGAACCCACAACCCCAGAGTAAGGCAACTATTGCCAGCACTGACCGTACCAACAGCTTACCACACGACCACCACTATTGAAGGTAATGTTATATTTGTTCACTATCTAAATGTCTTCTTTCAATGGCATTTAGAAGTTGGTTATATGAAAACTCCTTCTCCTTCTCTATCTAAATGCATTGTATTTTTTAGGACATGGTGTTTATTCCTAATGCAGGATATTTACCATCCCAAAACATAGGAGCATGCTAACCTCTTTATCATTCAATGTCATTTGTTATTCATTTGCGCAAAAGTGCTTGACTATTTTAATTGATTGATTAATAGATTGATTTCAAAGTTAAAGTTTTGGTAAAATGTGACATTGATCACGTTTTCTTATGATAAAAGACTAACATTGATATAACAATCTTGAAATACTATGATGTTGTTACTTTAATGAATGAATTTAATGAAGTATAATTTCACAATCATCAAAGTCAACATTCCTTTTAAAGATAATATTTATCTTTATCATCAATGTTTCAAATGTCGTTCACAGACAAAACAAACATGAATACATACTTAAAAACTAAAGATTCCATCAAGTCAAAAAGTCACATTTGACCTTTAAAAATCGATATACAGGTCTCATCAAAATAACATTAACGTCAGTATATCACTTCAGTAAATATAAAAGACAGAACATCTTAAAGTCATATTCAAGTAATTCAATACAAATAAACATGTCTGTCGAAATTTCACAATTAAACATAATATCCAGTATCATTAATGTCAAATACATGTAAGATTTCTTTCTCTTAATCAAATATAAGAATTAAATTGTTTTACCAAGCTGCTAAATATTTCATTGCAAAATAATGGTTTATGTACCTTCTTGCATCAGTGTTCAGTAGCATACTAGCTTGTGAAGCCACTAGTTGAAACGAGGGCTCCGTTCCATAACAGCGAGCAATTACTTTGAAACCTCTCTTGAACACGGCAAAGCTATCAGCCCCAAGGACTGGAGATGAAGAAGTTGGCAGAAGACCTTAAGAAACCAGTCGCACAAATAACTGTTAAATTAACTGTGAAATTTAATGAAATATGAAAGATCGCTAAATGTGTTGTGAAAAACAGTAACTATTTCATGATTCTCAATCTAATTTAGATTTAATAACCGTCAAGATTAAACACATGGTTATGATGTTATTGCAAGTCAAGCATTGATAACACCCAAATTATGTTCATTGGGAGCAAACGGAAATTAGAGTGTTTTTAATTTAATAGACATGATCACTGACAGGTGATTCATTGAAGAGGTGGAATCAGAGACCAGTTTGGTATGTACTTATTAATTATGCTAAAACTGGAGGTATTGTCTTTCAAACTACTCGTTCAGACTATGCACCTGATCCCGTGACTCATCACTGCGTGAGCTAATATTCTATATGAAGGTATATTGCTCTTTATTGTCAACTCATATGCCAGAGGGAAAACGATTGAATAACCAACCTCACGGGTGATAATAAGTAATAAAGAATTGAAAGAGTTTGAACATGTTTGATTCTGAAATGTATGAAAATAATTCAAATTCACACAATACGTTAAAAAAAGTATGAGAGCCATACAATAAAGTTGATATCGTATCTCAAATCAAAACTGACAAGTTCATGTATGATTGACTAACCAGAATGAAGTGTTATTAGATTTCCAATGCTAACGTGTTAGAGACAAAGTAAGTAATTGGCATCGTAGTGTTGGCCTCAGTGCTTAGCATATATTATTTCGGACTTCCGAACTGAGAGATATAGATTTATATTAATATTACGATATATCTGTTGCCAATTGAATTTTAAACATTCTATCAATGTATTGAAATACATTATTTTCTTGGCCACTGGCGATCCAATGCCAACAATAGATGTACATACGAATGTTAAATATGGAAAAGGTTCACTTGAAATATCCTTGTTTTTTTTCATGTGCATGAAAACATTAGCAGAGTGTGGTTGATTAACTCCCAAGCTAATTACGGAAATACTTTGTGACCATCTCCCAGAATTAACTTGAGATTAATCCTGATTAAAAGAAGACTAAAATATCTGTTTAAGAAAACAACATTTTCTGGATAACAACTTTTATACTTTGTAGATACACGACGCTTGGGAGTATGGTTAGCATGTTAATATCATGAAACAAAAATATTGTCTATCCAGAAAAAGAGCTACACACTAAACAACACTTAATACTGAGATGTGTAGAAATACAAGGACATGTCACTATTCAACTCCTATGTTGAGATAAGGCCATCAAGAATGAAGTTCTTTGAATCAACTATGAACCAAAGTGTGTCATATCCCAGTTGCATTAACACCTGACAACCTCTCTCATTGCATTACAGCTAACGTGTTCAAAGTAGAGTTTTAAGTATGGTACAATGATGGAATGGTCAACCATCTTGCTGTTTGAACTCTCACATTCGCATGAGACCTACAAATCTAAGTATCTCTCACACTAAAGAGTTCCACATCACTGTCGTTTTAACTGTCGCAACATGTTCCTCCATTACGGATAACCGTGTTCTATGGATACGGCGTATCGGGTCGTGTAATGAGATGTTTTACCCATTAACGTATCAATATACGAGGGGCGTTCAATAAGTGTTGCAAGCGGGGCATTGGTGTTTACATAAACAGTGTCAGCTTATAGCAGGTGTTACTATAGTCAAAACATAACATTGACACATGTCAAAACAATTTCTAGACATAACAATTATTTAGATATAATAGCAGCGCTGACCTAGGGGTCTCCATAATCATGGATTCTCTCAAACATGAACAACGCGCTGTGATCAAGTTCCTTACTAAAGAGGGATGCAAAGCTACAGAAATACATAATCGTATGTGTAATGTGATGGGTAAGGATGCTCCTAACTTTTCAACAGTTTGTCGCTGGTCTCTTCAGTTCAAGCGGGGCAAGCAGTCCTTAGACGATGACCCACGGTCAGGCAGGCCATCTGAAGTCACCCGACCGGAAGTTATTGCCGCTATCGAAAGACTAATTTTAGCTGACCGCCGTGTTAAAGTTTCTGAACTGTCTTTGGAATTCCAGATATCAGTTGGAAGTGTTGAAAAAATAATTCATGACCATCTTGGTATGTCCAAGGTATCTGCAAGATGGGTACCCAGAAACCTCACAGCACAAGATCGCCAGAAAGAACCAAAAGTTGCATGGAGCTCCTGGATCGGTTTAATGCGGATGAAGCCAGGTTTTTGTCTCGTCTGGTGACAGGTGACGAAACCTGGATCCACCACTGGGACCCGGAAACTAAACTGGAATCCAAGCAATGGAAGCACCCGAGTTCACCGCCTCCCCTGAAGTTTCGCACTCAACCTTCAGCTGGTAAGGTTATGGCGACAATCTTTTGGGATGCAAAAGGCATATTATTAATTGATTACTTGCCAACCAAAACTACAATGAATGGTCAATATTATGCCAACCTAATGCAAGAATTGCGAAAGACAATTCGACAGAAACGCTGTGGAATGTTGACACGTGGTGTTCTGATTTTGCATGACAACGCTCCAGTCCACAAGTCAAGAGTTGCACAGGCCGCTATACGTGATTGTGGATTCGAACAGCTTAACCACCCACCCTACAGCCCAGACCTAGCCCCCAGTGACTACTTCCTGTTCAGAAACCTGAAATCCGCCCTACGTGGAAGGCACTTCCGGGATGACGAAGACGTCAAAGCTGCCACAGAGGCGTGGTTAGGGGGGCAAACGGAAGACTTCTACAAAAGCGGCATCAAAAGTCTTAAAGAGAAATGGAATAAGTGTATTGAGGTGAAGGGTAACTATATTGAAAAATAAAAGTAAAAAATTGACTACGCGAGTTGGTTTTATATTGAAGTTGCAACACTTATTGAACGCCCCTCGTATTGTATAAACTTTAATAATCAATGGCAAATTTGAGAAAAACATAGTATGCATAACAACGTGCTACAGCGCCTTTAAAGTATCTCACCATTTAACATATTTCTTTTATGTATTTTCTCAGCACTTAAAATTAATGGAAAGCAATAATAATAGAAACGCCAAACATGGAAGTTTTTCTCTTGCTTTTTGAGTCTACATGCGTTTTTTATGAATGTGAAACGTGAGGTTTTATTGTTGAAAAAATAGAGAACAGTTATGGAATGAACATGTATATTTCAAATAGGGAACTGTTGTATAATGGCACCAGTAAATTCACATGCTAAATTCGCTCTCATACGAGTTTTTTTCTAAATTGATTGACAATTACTGTCCTCCATTTTCTAAGAGGATTATATAAAGGAAAACCGAATTGAGAATGAATATTAAAAACTACCATTTCTAAATTAATACGTATTTTTGTGAAAGAAATCAGAACTTTATTATCACAAATAAGAAGACATGTCATCAAGAAATCAGAAAAATATAAAATGGGGGCTAATTTGGTGTATGAAGTCTGTCGCCAATTAATTCAAGTGGGTAATGTGGCCATGAGTGTCTTTCAGTTATGTTTGTGGTAAATATGTTTTAATTGACTGATTATATCAAATTATTCAAAACCATGTTTAAACCTTGTAATTAGGCAGATCAAGTAGGTGGATCATACACTTTCTGTTAATTTACTTTGGAGGTAAAAATAATAGCGACCAATTCTTTTCCTAGGAAAACAGAATACTATTATAGTAAATGTTCAAAACCGTTCGATGTGAAAATAATTGACTTTTAGAAGCAGATTTTTCTGACATTGTCACGTACATAGTAATGTATTATTTCAGGATATTGTCAACATGATGTCATTAACCTTTATGCAACCAATATAATTAAGAGATAAATAATGTTACAGGAAAGACCATAGTGTTATTGTGAAGACACTCTATGTTACTGGACATACAAACAAAATATTTGGAAATTATTTTGATATCTCAAGACATTGTAAAATTTTGTTGAGACACTTATAGATTTAAAAGAATACTACATAAAACCAATGTGACTTTGACGACTTCACTGCTATTTGAAATAATGTTACAGAAAAGACCAAAAATATTCTATTTAGTAGTTTCAGTATTGATCACTTAGACTTTCACAGCATGATTTCTCCCTTGAAGTACAAAATAACATTTATGCAAGACTTATATTGGGTACTACTGCAGCTTGTGTTTCTAGTTCACTGTAGAACGTTTAATTTTTGAAATTTAAAAAAAAATTCTTCCTTCATCAATGATAATTTATTTATTTCAGTTTCAGTTCTGTGTATTCAGTTTAGATAAATTTGCTAAATAAAGATATGCAATGTATTATAGGCTCTAATTTTATACACAGTCATGTTGAAGCTTAGACGTTTTCTCCATTGCAAACGATTCTGTAATGATAGGCCTTTACTGTAAGAATGCTTTGCTGTTTTTAAATGATATAATATAATGCACTTCTCTGCTCAGATTCCCATAGGGGTTGTTTCTTCTATTCACATTTCTTTTTAGTTAACTTGTAATTATCTTCCGCAGATTCTCCTTTGAAACAAAATCATGTCTATACAGTAACGATTTCTAATGAATTGTATTGAAGTATTGCAAAATATGAAGATGATGCATTATGTTTAATTTACGTTAATATGGAATTATTGTAATAAGAATTTAAACTAATAGAGATGAAATGTATATGCTGGATGACATCTTATCTTTCCTATAATAAATCGACTGTTATTGGAAAGACTGTTACATGAAAAACACTATCTCTTCAAAACTGCAATTAAAAACAATGACTGTTCCGTCTATCTGACCAGACCTATTGTCTGTGTTACTTTCAACAATCCAGATTGAATAACAGGTTCGTATACTTCTTTCAAATTAAAGATAATTTGTGAAAGGTTTACAGAAAAGACATCGATAAAATCTTCTCTCTATCTTCATATCTTTAATTTCACTTTTTACAAAACATATCTGTCTGAATTCAAGATCACATGGTTAGTTTTGTGAAGCAAAATATAGCACTGAGCATGACAGGACTTTTTCCTGGCAGAAACTTAAAGACCACCTATTAGTTCATGATTATATGGCACTGTTACAGAATAGACAATTTTCCTGTGACAAACATAAACCGTTTGAAAATACTTAAAGTTACTTATTTAGTTTAGTTGGCTTCAAGGAACATGTATAACTAGGTTTCAACCGTGTTTATCACTCGTGGATAAAGATATATTGTGTTCTCGTGATCGTTCTAGTTTTCGCATTGATACGATGCTTCAAAGATATGCTTAATTTCATGATATTTGCACTGAAAACAAAAGCTGGTGAACAAGCTTTCGCTATGCAACTGTAGAGTCCCGTAGTGTGTATGTATAACTCTCCCATCAATTCCACAGTTAATCCTTCGAGACATCAATCCGGTGTCTGGGTAATAGAATAAGAGCAATACGATTGGATATAGATCTCTTTTCATTATTGGCATGACGCACCTTGTTAATTATTGTGTAACTTCGTATTCAGAACTACGTCAACGTTAATTGGAACGGATATTTGGTTGAGCATATTCATTGATTTCAGCTATTTTTCATGTATCTATGATATTGAGCCCGAAGATCGCGACTTGATTTGACTGACTTTATTACAAACCTACACATGGTATGTCATCTATTTAATCTTTGTGATTTTAGTAATGAACTTTACTGAATGTATTTCACCAAAGTTTTACTCCTTCAAAACAACAATAAACAGCGTTCTGATAATCGTACACAAGTAACATGTAAGTGGCTACTGGCACTAATGATAATATACTATGTCACACATTGCACATGTAAATGTAATGTTTAAGTTTCAATCAGATCGTTCCTGAAGAGACTCATTACGAGAGTCAACACGTGATCGACATTCCTCTCACAGAGACATTCACCATGCTCCTGTCCAATATATTTGACTAAAGATGGCTCTCTGGCAAATTGGTCCAAATCTGTAACCAGAAGAAAGGAAGACAAATCGATACTAATCGACCTCCTAATATCCGCCACATCTGTATGCCACGTGGCACTTGATGTATGTAGCAGCTGTTCGTAGCATTTTGATACAGATCATTAATGAAATAGATCTACATCTGATTACAGGTAATTGAATTGATGAGGAATTCGTTTAGGAACAGATCTCTCATTGAGGAGATTTTGCAGGCATTTGCTTACGTCTTAGCATCAATTCGGAAAAATAACATACATAATAATCATGTAACTGAAGAACTTAAAGGGGCAGTAGCACATTTTTGTTCGCTCATATAAGTCAATGAAATGCACATGAAAAAAAATGTCATCAAAAGTAAAGCACCCTTCTCTCTTCGAAATTAAAAAAAAATGAGTGTACATGGTTCGATAATTCGAAATAATAAAACGTCTTCACATTAAAATGGCATTTTTTGCTTTATATGCAACACCGTTATTACCACTACGGATACATGGTTTGTGTAATAAGATGTTTACATGTACCCTCTACAGTAAATATAAATGACATAAACTATTATTATAAATGGGAAATTTGAAAAGTAAATTTTGTAAAAAAAAAAAATTGGTCCCTTTAAAGTCTTAATTCCTTATACTTTAACGTTATCTTATAACAGAAAAGTGAAGTGAATGTCCTATTAAATACGTTGATTTGTTTTCATGACCAACGAGATTTAAGTATTTATTCACAAAGCTTCAAATCATTAATCAAATTATTTTAATGACAATGAAATATGGATAACAGATTCTTTATTCTCAATGGGTGACGTTTCGACACAGAGCTAACGAATGCCAGTGAAATGAGCATCCGTAAACACATGGTGAAAATAAGCAGAGTAAAGAATATGAACAAAGAGCTCTGGAGTAAAAGTGATTTAACAGAGATTAAAGATAAAAGTATAGTGACGTAGGAAGGTGTGTTGCTGATGATAGTTGATTGATGAAGGAAAACATACGTTTTCATCGTTTTCTACAATCGCATAATTTAATTAATATCTTAATCAGAATTAAAGAGCAACTATAAATAGTTAAGGCAATATTTCTAATTAACTGATTTGCTGTCAGTTTCATAGAACGGCGTGATGCATTTCCTATAAAAAATTACTCACGTTTGCGTAAAGACAGACAGACAGACAGAATATTTTATTTACGTCTCACATGTAAAATACATCCAATCGCTCAGCGATTTATGAGAGACAATATATACAGTAAAATATCACAAATGTAGGTATTTAAAATACGGACATAAAATATTCAATAAAATGCACATGACTAAAAGGATAAAAGTTATATACACACAATAAATACTAGTTGTATAAAATATCTCGTCTCATAGTTAAAATCTGATGGCAGGTCCTGGCACTGTCAAAGGAGATCGTTGGGTTGCTTAAAATAGTATAAAACTTGTCTGTGTGAGATAAATCCTTAAAATTAGCAATCTTTTTGGCACATATATCATAAAATTGACATCTTATTCTATTGTATACTGGGCAGAAAATTAAAACGTGCATTTCATCTTCAACATAATCCTGGCAGTTAAAACAGTATCTTTCAGAAAATGGCACATTTTGATATCTGCCCGTCTCCACCCGTAGCGGTGCCACCCCACACCTAAACTTAGCTAGGGCGCTCCTATGCCCTCTGGGTAATGGTTGTAGTAGGTATTGGTCGGTTCCATATCGCTCCTTGTACATTCTGTAGTTCCTGAGTTTGCTTAAGCCAGTGCTTGAACGACTTGTTGGATCCTTATTCAGCTTCTCTCGCCAATCATGCTTGTACTTATCCAGTGCGATGCGGGTAACAGTATTGGTTAGTAGGCGGCTCTCCAGTGATGTGGCGTCAGTTAAGTGACCAAGTCCATTTGTCTGTAGGTATTCATGCACTCTGTATACCCAGTTCTTCTTTTTCATACATTTAGACCATATAAAAACCTTGATGATTCACTCGTCTATTGTTCATGTTCTGAAGTCGAGCATACGTCCTTGCCACTGTAGTCCATTGTCGTACACTGGGGGGAATCCAACCAGAGTCGCCGTTTACACTAAGGTTAGGAGTGTACTTTCCAACGCCCATAAAATACCTGACTGCTCGGTGATGCAGGGCGTTCACTGCAGCTTGCTCCGTTGTTCCCCATATACCGGCTCCGTAGTCGAGTACGGACCACACCATAGCGTCATACAGCTGGGTATATACATGAAGAGGCATTCCACCGAGACTTTTGAACTTTGCTATGAGCAAACCTAATGCTCTACTGGCGGACTTTACAGCGCTCTTAGCCATAAGTGAAAAGTGTAAGTGTTCAGTAAGTAATACTCCAAGGTATTGGTATTGTTCACATATGTCCAAGTCAAGGTCTCCACATATAAAAACAGTCTCCGTTCGACGCACAGAAGGTCCTCTGAAGGGTACAATTTTGGACTTTTCTCTGTTGACTGACATTCTGTTATCTTCACACCATCTGTTCAGTACACTAAGCATGGAGTTTAACTCGTCCTCAGTTTCTGCTAGCAGTACGATATCATCCGCATACGCCAGAATAGAAATAACCTCATTTCCAACCTGTACACCTGTACCGAGTGAGGAAATAGTTTCCAACAGTTCATTTACGTAAATGTTGAACAGTAATGGAGATAAACAGCATCCCTGTTTTAAACCCCTGTTTACAGAAAACCATGTAGTATTTGTATCATTCACACGAACACAGCATTGTACATTTTTGTATAGAGATTGGATTGCACGCATCATCTTTCCTTGGACTCCTGACTAACATAACTTTACCCATAGTTGGTCTTTCTGTATCCAATCACAGGCCTTGTGAAAGTCAATGAAAGCTGCGAAAGTGGATTTACGCTGTAATTTCCTGTTTTCAATAATAATTGTAAGCGTAGACACGTGATCTATGGTAGATCGACCTTTTCTAAAGCCATTCTGTACATCATTAAGTATCTCATTTCTTTCCGCCCATTCGTTGAGTCTGCTGTTCAACACAAAACAATACATCTTATATATTACTGGGGCAAGTGTAAGTCCTCTGTAACTCAATGGATCTCTTGGGTCGGCAGTAGATGATTTGGGAATTGGACAAATAATGCTTCTGGACCACATAGCCGGGATATATGATGAGGTGAAACATATATTGAACAACTTGTGTAGTGTCTTGATTGCTGAGTCTCCTTTCAGTAGTTCGCTCGGGATGTCATCTAAACCTGGAGCCTTCCCATCCTTGCTCATACGAACAGCTCGTTCAACTACCTCGTAAGTGATGTCATTGTTAAATGAGTGATGTAGCCCTTCCTCGTCATACGGAGTTTTGACGTCATTACTCGTGTCTGATACGTCACCGTTCAGCAGAGTCTGATAGTCGTCTTTCCACCTGTCCAATACACCATCCTTGTCCCGACACACGGTGCCATTTCCAGACACCACCTCCCATGGAATTGTTTTCTGTCTCTCATTCCCCACCCCTACTTTGCCTATGGACTTCCAAAATTCAGACTTGTTTGCTTTGCACATATATTCTAAGTCCTGGTGCACTTTACTACGATATCGCCTCTTTTCCTGTTGAACACATCTATCAAATTCCTTCCTAGCACTGATATAGTTTGCCTTCAAGTGTTTCTTATCCCCATTAGATCGCTTGCACCATGTTCGTTCTGCTAAGCACATACTGTTCCACTTTTCAGTCAACATTTCGTTCCACCATGGCTGCTTACATCGTCTCTTCTTGTTACTTTTCTGTGATGTAAATACCTTCCTTATCCGAAGCTTATCATGCATTTCATTATGTATAATGTCGATACACTGGTCATAACAGACATCTACATCTATCTGTTGTTTAAGGGAGGATTCTAGGGTTACAATAGCACTGTTCAGTTTACTCTGCACCTCCTCCGACTGTAGGAAATCTTTAGGGGGATGCCGTGTTAGGAATCGGGGGTTGCTATCCTCACTACTTTCTATCATGTCGTCACACCCTTGATAAGACTCATCAATCACAAACTGCCACGTCAACATGGAGTGGTCAAGTTTTACTATCGCCTCCCCGTCAACCACACCCACACATCCTGCTGCACTGCTTAACTCTTTAGGACGGGTCACAGTAAAACTACTGAAATTATCTAAATGTTCATAGGGAACAAAGCAATAGTCCACAACAGAGATACCTTGGTTTGATACAAATGTAAAATCATTGTGAGTGGGACGCCGACCATTCAACATACACATGTTGGCACTAATTAAGAAATCAACACAACATTTACCATTCGCATTTTGCTTAAAATCAATGACCTGTCTCTGAGGGAGAGTGTCCACACCCTCAACATAGTCAGTCGCATCACCGCATCGGCTGTTCAGGTCGCCACATATAAAACATACATCTTTTAATTCAAATATTTGTGTAAGCAAGGTATCATAAAACGTCTCTGCACTAATGCATCTTGATGAATTGTCCGGTGGCAGATAACAAACACACACATACTTGGTAATACAACTAACTTTGTTACACAAAGCCAACCATAATATTCCTTCGTGTGTCTTATTCTCAATGTTTATATCAAAATGTTCGAACAACGAGTTTCTAACTAAAAAGCCAACTCCTCCGGAGCCTCTAGTTGCCTTTCTATGCAGTTCATTGCGGTTATGTCCAAACCACGTGTAACCTGTAAGTTTTAGTTCATCATCCCCGCGTAAGTGTGTTTCAGTCACACCGATAATATCACAGTCTGAATGTTTACAACATAGTTCACGTAGTAGTGCATTTTGTGAATGGGGGTCACATGACCAACCTTTGACATTCCAGCACCCGCCGCTGACCTGGTGATGACGTGTCTGGTTCCCATTTGTTGACCTTCTGTCCCTCGCCCTGCGGTTGGGCGATCTCCTGTCACGACGACCAACTGTCCTCCAATCGTTGTAGTCGTTTGTATCACGTAAATGTGATGTGATTTAACTGTTAAAACGTATACTTGTTTGTTTTTACCAACATTGTATGTTTGTTCTTGGCGTGATATTGTTCAATTAGTCATTAAGCGTGTTATGTACCTCATGTAATGGAGGAGTATTTTTCCTTACTACTGTAAACCTTTTCATGGACAGCACACACACATACATTGTATTTTAAACTGAAAACATAACCACATGGTACGCGCTAATTGTAGAAGCGTCCGCATCGTATCGTCATCTACATGTACACGTGTTCAAACAAACGACTACATGGCAGATATGATTCGATGATGGTGTGACAACCAACTACATGCGATGATGATACAGAATATGACGTCATCGGCCGGAAGTTGGTATCTAATGAACATTTTCGAAATTATATCGCTTTGCCTTTTACATTGTTTACATATGTTCAGCACGTTCGATTAAATTTCATTATCTGCGAAAAATACGACTTTTCAACTCGACTCTTCGACACCTCAAATGCAACACTTTTTATAAATAGGGCTTTTGAGACAAGCTATTTTAAATAAAATCGAGAACAAAATATGCCTAAAGTAACTGGAAACTAAATAATTTGTATAATTATAAGAATACCAATCTACTACCCTGAAATTCTTTTAGATAACAATTTTTATTGTCCTTTTGGTCTTGTAAATGCTATTTAAACATAAATACGCTTCGAATAAAATCATTAAAAAGTTGCCTCAATTCGCGAGTTTCATATATTAAATTTACATATGAAAGATATGATTGTGAATATGAAATACATGTAAGATAATATGAAAACCATCATTGTATACATATCAACTTTGGGGACATTTTGCCAAATCCATCGTCTTCATTGACCTAATGACCTTATTCTTAACAACATTAATTTCTTATTCCTATGGACATACACGTATGCTTATCGTATATTTATCTTCTTTTCATTTCCGTCATCTTGTCACTGTGTTGTAGAATACTTTATGATGAAACAATCACAATGAATTCAATGATCTATTGATCTTTCTGCAACAGTCAAGCAATGCTCTGTATAGGCATTACGTCATTGATTTCTTAAATATGGGTGGTTATTTAAGAAAAAGTTCATCATTTGCTTATGAACATTGCTTCAGTATAGTTTGTCAATATGCATTGATTCAATAGTTTCATCATTTGTCTATGAACATTGTTTCAATTGTTTTATTACTTTTCTATGATCATTGATTCAATAGTTTCATCATTTGTCTATGAACATTGCTTCAGTAGTTTCATCATTTGTCTATGAACATTGATTCACTAGTTTTATTTCTTTTCTATGATCATTGATTCAATAGTTTCCTCACTTTGCTTCATAATTTTCATGATCATTGTTGTGATTATACTGCAATCACTTGTCTATGAGCGCTTCTTCATAAGAGTCTAAAGACGTAGACGAGCATTTTTGCATTATTTTCGTGAGAAGTTATCATTAGTTGTTCAAGTGAACCTATTGAACCAAATGAACTCTACTATGATCTGGTACATTAATAGAGTATGTAATTGGAAACTCTGACGATTATACATTTACATTGACTTTTAAATTAGGTAGAGTTGGGAAATCATTTAATTAACAACATGCAACAAAATCTGGTGTGGAGTCATTTGGAATCATCACCGTGAAATGTAGATAAAACTTTATCTGAAAAAAATATTTTTGAATCCAGATGGACCAAGACTTTTTTCAGTTTACATATTTTTTAGCGAGTTTAGGATTTCGTGATATATTAACTCTTATTATAAGTTTAGTAGTTGGTTATAATTACGTTTTGGGATTTTAACGTCTTTATAAAAGTCATGTAGGTTGACCTTTTTGGTGTCTTTTTTAAAGGAGAAATCCGTTTGTCGAATTTCTTTTTATCAAATCATTCTTAATATTTATTTCTTTATTTGTATTTTTCAGTTTCGTAATGGCTTTTTTCTCGAAATGTTGCCTTTCAGGGGAGAGAAAATAACGTTCCCCCCTTCAAATTCATATCAATAAACTTTTGATCTAATCATAACATCTTTTCCTCTATCCTCTTATTTTCTTACTCTTCATTTGTTCATTTCGTGACATATTTTAGACCTTGATGCTAGTCAAGTAGATGAAGTGTTTCCTAAATAGACGCAATTCATTGTTTGATGGGTGATGTTAAGTATTTGTTTTAAAAAAATAAACAGACGTAGACTTGTTAAAACATAAAAATCAGTGGTAGCTTTCAAACAGATCAAGGAAGACCCCGAACACCTTTGAGTAAGGTCTTTGAGAGCATTTAGAAGTAGCATACACAAAACTCGAAAACAACTTCTTTAATGTGAAAATACACGACGTTTCGGAGTGAGTTTATACACTTCGTGTCTTTTCTCATTAAAGAAGTTGTTGTCCAGAAAATATTCCTGTTCTTACATTTGAGGAAGAAAGGTAAAATAGTTTTTGTAACTAGTTCTCTATCAATATAATCCAATTTATTAAATTTAAGCAGAGAGTTAGTATGTCCAGAGGTGTTTTGTCATGGCGTCGTCATCTAGATTGCATTAGTGTTTCTTGTAGAATTGACCTGTCTGCACAAATAAGTATCTTGAATAAGTTTCATATGATAAGTTGCTGCTTTATGTTAACACAATTCACAATTTGTATTGTATATTTAAGGACAGCCTAACACTTCTTGAAATAATTGCAAACTCTTGTGTTAATGTATTCATTCCATGAAGTAAACTTTCATCCAATATATACGGCAATCCAAGATACAAATGCAAAGGTCACACTTATTACCGTGTTTCAAAAGTACCGCACATGCGAACTGTGGGCGGCTTCATTTCCTATGGCTGAGTTTCAGCAATTAATGATAAGGTCAACATTGTACATGTAATGTCTGCTTTGGAACATCACCAACATGTCCATATTGTTGTCCTCCGGAGATGTTGTGTGTCAGAGCGCAGGGAACGAGTTGGTTAACTTTGACAAATATGACGGATATATGGATATGAACTAAACGATATTCCCCGTTTTTTAGATCTGCTCCGGAAACGAAAGTCAAAGTCAAACTAAAAACGCGAAGAAGTTGAAAATACCAAACGGCACATATATACATGATGATTGTTGAGCGCACCGGGTTTCCTTGAGCTAAGTGAGCTTGAGTTCTGCTCCGGAAACGATGTTGAGACAATAAATAAAAGGAAAAAAACAACATTTTAACGCCTTATATTCAGTTGAGGCACTGCTCACTGGCGATACATTATTACTCTGAAGAAATTGTACTTTAGGTGTCGTTACTAAGCACCCCACACGACCTAATAGGTGGATCATTATTCCCTATGGTACAACTTGCACTCGTCCGATGTTTCGTAAAAGCTTACACTTACATAAATTTGCCGATTTATTCATGCAGCATAAAACGGTAACATGTATAATTTACATACACAAAGGGTTTGATCTCACGATCGATATATCGACAATAACTCATTAATCCAGATTGTATCCATGCTGGTTCACCATGCGGTGAAAAAAACCCAAAGGCAGCATTCCGTTACCGGAAGTTTAATTTAAATAATTATAAACAAAGGAGTGACTCATAATTGTGATTACGCTAATCAAGTGAAATACATTTGACATTTCGACTTAATAATTTTGCAGCTCGAGATGTTGATAGAGGGTAAAGGGTAAAGAGCGCCATTAGCAACATAAGCAACTCCTTTCACCAAGTGAGACTCAAGGGAATAATTTATAAGCTTAGATGGTATGGTACTTCTTATAAACTCCTTTCATGTTTTGAAAGCTACCTCAAGGACCGATTACAACGTGTCGTTATCAACGTGTCGATAATAAAAATCTCCGACTAAAAACCGGTCGCTTCTGGTGTATCCCAAGGTTCCATCTTAGAACCATTATTATTTCTAATGTACATAAATGACAATAAAAGGTGAAGGTCATACCGACAGGTTGGACATTTTCTCTCCCGAAGAAAACAAAGTGATTAACTTGGTTTTATGCGAAATCGGGACACAATCGGCGGCAATAAGTGAGAAATCGAACTTGTTTATGTGTTTTACAAACTGTTTTTAAACTTTTAAACCGACTGTGTTAGAAAACCAACACGATTACAATGGATATGGATTCGTCAAAAGATTTTGTTGAATCAGTCATGTCGTCGCCACGACTCAACATCGGATCCCGATCATCAGATGAACGAAAGAGACACTTACCCAGTGATAATGAGGACGGGATTAATATCACTCATACTAAGAAGCAAAGAGGTGAGAATATCAGTGATGTACAGATTGCACGATCGCCCAGTGATGTAAACATAAACTGTTCACCCGAGTGCACGAAAACTGTGTCTGACATTTTGATAGCTATGAATTAGAAGTTCGATTAATGGGAAAGGTAAAGACACTGGTTGACAGCGAAATAAAGCACGTGAGAAATGATTTTACAACTAACATCGACAGTGTAAACAAGCGAGTTGAACAGCTCCGTGATGACCAGTTTCGTGTTATAGACAATCTCGAGAAAGAAGTAGCAGATATTAAACGGAGTCGAACATACGCTGATACAGTGAAGACAGACAATACATATCTGAATATTGTTATCAGAAATGTGCCGGAAACTGGATCGGAAGATATACTTGTAAAGGTGAACAGTCTAATCAGGGAGGGGTTGAAACTGAGAGATATCCAGATCGACTCGGCAGAGAGAAAGGTATCCAGGCACTCTAGATACCCGGGAGTCATCATCGCGAAATGCCGCTCCACTGAGGATAAGAGACAGATACTGGCTGAAAAGAAGAAACTGCGGGACAGTAGAAATTACAGCAATGTTTACGTCATGGGTGACAAATCTTTCCAACAGAGAATGTTCGAATCGAATATGAAAATGTTGGTGGACACCGTTGGAAATGGGCAGCTGAAAGTGTCCGGAGGGCGCATACAACGTCTACAGGATGACCACCGTGAACATCGACGGCTCGGACACGACAACACTGGACGACACCTGGACTCTCAGTCAGGCGATGTTGACAGCGACAGGTCCCCACGTGGGAATGTTTATCAACAACGGTCACGTGACGGCCATCGGTCCACCAATCAGAGTGATGCGCGTCAGAGCAGAGGTCAAGGACGCGATGAACCCACAGGTCACAACGCATACAACAATCGCCGTAGATACTGAGTGAAATGCGGGTTCTGGAACGTAGCGGGCTGGTCATCGGACATTTCATCAGAAAACCATGTATTACGCTCTGACTGTTTACAGTGTGCTGATTTAGATGTAATCGGTATAGCTGAGACTCACCTTGTGAAAGACAATAAACTTGTAGTTGATGGTTATACTTGGTATGGACAGAATAGAACATCACTACATATAAACGCTAAATGTGGATCTGGGGGTGTGGGTTTTTTAGTTAAGAATGTGTTATTGGATTATTTTAATGTATATATTTTAGATTCTTCTTACGAAGGTATTATGTGGATTCAACTTGTAAATAAGAAAGACATTTTATGTACCCTGACGGCATGTGTGTGTTACTTTCTATGACAATCTGTTGTTACAGTTACATATTAAGTATTATGAATCAGGAACAAGCTACATGTGTGGTGACTTTAACAGTCGCTGTGGGAATCTGCTGGACTTTGTGGAAGGAGTAGACTCATTACCAGTTAGAGAAATAATTGACACAACCATTAACTCCCATGGGCGTCTTTTTATAGACTTTTTAATTAATGCAAACTTTTGTACGTTGAATGGAAGAAACAACGCCTTAAATGATTTTACATATATTTCATCACGGGGGACCTCCGTTGTGGACTATTGTATATGCCCTTATGAAAGTTTACAGTGTTTTACTGATTTTACTGTTATACGTCCCAGTGTCTTAGTTGAAAAAGCAGGCTGTGTCTCCACGTGTAGCTCCAGGACTGTGCTTAAACTAGACCACTCTCTTCTTACCTGGAATGTCGAGTTAGACTGTCGTACAGAGCAGGAGGTGCCCACGGCTGAGCGGGGCATGGAGACAGTCTACACTAAGTACGACACGCGGACAGTGCCAGGTGATTTTATGGCTACGAGTGATTGTGTGGACTCTTTAATCAATGTGATTGACAGACTTAACGGCTCATACTCTGAGCAGAGTAAGTTAGATGAAGCTTTTTGTGATTTTACGGATATTTTAGAAAGAGAAATGCAAGTGAAGCTTCCAGTAAAAACTGTTATTGTTAATACTAATAGAAACGCTAAAAGAAAACGCACAGGAAAAGAATGGTGGAATGAAAAGTTGTCGATATTATGGAATGAAATGTGCGAAGCGGAAAGACATTGGTGTAAATGTAATGGACCACGTAAAAAGTTTCTCAAAAGTATTTATGTAAGGAAACGTAAAATCTTCGACAAAGCTGTCCGGACTGCCAAACGGAACCATACAAGGACCACACTTCAAGAACTAGAAGAATTATGTGAATCAGACAATAGAGAGTTCTGGAAAAAAATCGGACAAATAGGAGTAGGGTGTGAGCGACGAAAGAGAATTCCAATGGAAGTAAAACTATCAGATGGAAGTGTTAGCAGTGACTCTGACGTAGTGTTAGACACTTGGAAGACTGCTTATTGTGACTTATTAAACTGTAACATATCTAGAGAGACAGTTGTTTCGCCGGACAGCAGTGATAGTGAGGACTCACCCCTTAACTGTTTTATTACCCTACAGGAAGTACGGAAAGTTATCATGGACGCTAAACGAGGCAAATCACCAGGGTATGATAATATTCCAGTGGAGGTTATTAAAAATGAAAGCTGTTGTTTATTCCTGCATAAACTGTTTAACATGTGTTTTAAATCTGGTGCTGTACCAAGCGTTTGGGGTAAAGGTATAATCTCCCCTATACCCAAGCCGGGTGGCGACCCGAGGGACCCACTGGCCTATAGAGGTATCACACTGGCGAGTGCCACCTATAAACTGTACTGTGGTGTCCTTAATAACAGATTGACTAAACATGTTGAAGAAAATAACATTATTCACGAGGAACAGAATGGTTTCCGGAAAGGAAGATCTACAACTGAACATTTGTCTAGCCTCACTACTATTATAGAGACAAGGAAATCGCTCCGCAAGTCTACCTATGTTGCCTTTGTGGATTTCAAAAAAGCCTATGACTGTATTGATAGAGATGTTTTATGGGGGAAAGTTTTTAATGCCAATGTGAAAGGAAATATGTACAATGCTTTAATATCCCTGTATAAAAATGTTAAATGTTGTGTTCGCTTAAATGGGCTCTATACACCCTGGTTTGATGTTAATTGTGGCTTAAAACAAGGCTGTTTATTGTCACCACTTCTTTTTAACCTGTATATTAATGATCTTATCAATGCTGTTAATCATTTATCACTTGGCGTTAATGTAGATGGCACAAACATTAGTATTTTCGCCTACGCAGATGATGTAGTATTATTAGCAGAAAATGAAAATGATTTAAAGGTTTTATTAGACTGTCTTCAGTCTTGGTGTGTTTTAAACAAAATGTCAGTCAATGGTTTAAAATCTAAAGTTGTACATTTTAGAACACCTTCTGTTGCTAGAACAATGTGTGAATTTAAGTGCGGTGATCAGATTTTAGAAGTTGTTGATTGTTATACATATCTTGGTTTGTTGTTAACGGAATATTTAGATTATAAACGTATGGCAAAAGCTGTTGCCAGTTCAGCAAGCAGGGCTTTAGGCTTATTAATAACGAAGTTTAAATTGTTAGGTGGTATGAATTACCACACTTACACAAAATTGTATAATTCAATGGTTTGGTCCACCATGGAATATGGTGTTGCTATATGGGGTGTTTATGATTTTTCTTTTATTAATGCTGTGCAAAATAGAGCGATGCGCTTCTTTTTAGGCCTCCGTAAGTTTGCGGCTAATAATGCTGTTATTGGGGATATGGGTTGGACGCCATCTTATATTTTACAGTGGTGTAGCGTAGTTAGATTTTACAGGCGTTTATGCAACATCGCAAATGATAGATTAACAGCTAAGATTTTTAATTGGGGAAATAATCAAGCTTTAAATAACAGGAGAAATTGGAATTTTAAAATTCGCCTCAAACTTTTAGACTTGGATTTATCTCACTTCGCCAATGTTTCGCTCAATTATCATGCTAAGTTTGTTGTCTCTGAGGTAAAGCGGGTGATGATGGATAGGTTTATAATTAAGTGGAGACAGGATATATCACGGCCTTTTAGTTCTACGGGTACTGGGGGGAATAAGTTAAGATTTTATTGTACTTTTAAGAATGATTTTACTGTAGCTCATTACGTAGAACTTCCCACCCCCAGGTCGCACAGAAGAGCACTGGCTCAGTTTAGATGCGGAGTTGCTCCGATTAGAGTTGAGACTGGCCGGTATGATGGCACTATTTTAAATGAAAGAGTGTGTTTATATTGTAAAGATGAAATTGAAGATGAATACCATGTCTTAATGAAATGTCCATTGTATGAATGTGAGAGATCTATTTTATTTAGAAAATGTTATTTGGAATGTGATAATTTTACCAATTTTAACAATGATCAAAAGTTACATTTTATATTTTCCAGCCCAAATGTATGTTTTATTGCCGCCAAAACCTGCCATCTTATTCTTTCTAAACGCAAATCTTATGTATATTCTTCTTAATTTTAGTTATTTATTCTTATCGTGCAAATATTTGTAACCTGTAATTTTATAGTATATATATATGTATATATTTACTTATTTATATTGTTGTATCATTTTAATGACTTTAGTCTCTCATAACTCCTTATAGGGGTGGCTCAACTTTTAGTATTTTGTGTGTATTGTAAATATTTTATGCTGAGGTGAGACTTAAATAAACAATCTGTCTGTCTGTCTGACAATTTCGGATAACATTGACAGCAATATATCAAACTTCGATTTACCTATTGACGCCAATATCACTCATTGCCTCGATACATGTTAACATGTTACTTTTACCTGGACTAATACATGTAAAGTTACTTTAATCTAAGTAAAAATACTATATATTCAATTCACCCGTAACGCGCCAACTCCCCTCCGCAAAGCATAACTCGGACCACTCTCAATCATTGGCTGATTAAAGCCTTGACTTCATTGTGCTAACTCAGCGGCGTACTGCACATGAACTGCATAGTGGGCTCGATTCGCTAGCACAGGAAAGCAAATAAATGCGGCAAGGCTTAAATTAGCTAGTGATTGAGACTGACGCGAGTTATGCCTTGCGTAGGAAAGTTTATGCCGCGGACCGAAAGAGTAATTTATATCAATTAAACTACTATTGTCGACATGTTATCTTATAAACATTTAATCATAACTATTTATACAACAGAAGTGACATTAACGTATTGATAGTATTGTTACAAAGTATAAGGATATTCGTGTAACATCTGGGACATCTGTGCAAAAGTTGTAGCTATAAATATAGTCACTATATCACTTTAGAAAACAACAGTCATCAGAAGATGATATATCCAATCGGTCCCACATAATTTGTAAAACACATCTTTTACAGATAAGTGTATAGCTACTACTTCAGTTAGTGGGTAATGCGTAAAAGATGGAAATCGATTGAGAATTTACAAAGGTTACGTTTTTCAAAACTTTTAAACACTATAATTAGGAGATACTAAGTACTAATTAGGACATACTAAGTACTAATTAGGAGATACTAAGTCCTAATTAGGAGATAATATTTTCAAAAATATTTTTTCATGTGACCCTAATACGCTTCCAAAGCTCAGCGATGACTAATTATAGTGTTTAAAAGTTTTGAAAAACGTAACCTTTGTAAATACTCAATCGATTTCCATCTTTTACGCATTAATCGAAGGAAGATATATTACAATGTAAAATATTTTTTATGTGACCCATATACGCTTCCATACTGAGCCGGTTTTAAAGCCCGGGCTTTTGAGAAATCGCATAACGGCTCCCGTCAATTAAAGGTGACCTAATTATAAAACCCAAAAAATATTACGCTTATATCGACAGCACAACGTATGTTCCTAATAAAAGATAACCAACGACATTCCATTTAATACATTGTTATTAAACGAGCGACCGTGGAAGATACTGTCGTGTCATATTTATACAATGACATATATTTAAGAATATTTCATAATAAATAGTTGTACTACCATCACAATGATACATGACTCTTGGAAAACTGAGTTTTACTTATGAACAAATAAATAAAAATAAATAAACTAAACTTTCTTCCATATAATACCAATTGTATATTCGTGAATCATTTGATATCAAACTCGTTTTCGCTCGAATGCATCAACTAATTTCCATTTTTTCAAGGATTTCTTGTCCATTTTAATTTGTTGTTATACACGAACTAGATGAATCATGGCGACCAATTGGGAAAGTTAATAATAATAAAAACAAACAAACAGGAGCTTAAATTACTAAAAAGCAAAGAAAAAGCAAATAAAACCTGAAGCACTTGACACTGAGACATCTGCTCTTTCAGGATCTCTTAGTCGCCGTCAGCACTGGTGATATTGAACTAATTTAGCGTGATGAGAGTCGAATATTTATTGTGCTTGTATAGACATTTTGATAACAATGAGGAAAATTTTAGCTTCTGAATAATATTTCCACAAATCCACGGGCAGTTGGTAACAATGTACGATACCATAAACGAAATACGACAACGCTTTCATGGCAGGGCCGTGGTAAGTGCCATTACCACAAGTCAATATCAATATAGCAATACGTGCTGTGAAAAGCTGTCAGGACCAAGCATACCATAAAATTGAAGAGAATAACTCATAACGGAAATGGACATGTACTCTTGACCGTAAAATGTCTGAACTTACATGACGTATTAGTGAGAGGGAGACACCGCGTGCCTGCTTCAACGTCGATTTAGGTTCCAAATGTTAACTGTACTGGGGTTTATGTACCGAATAAAGCTATTGAATTGTAACAATACAGAAGGTAAAATCGTGCTTGTCGAATGAAAGGATGCCATTTATCCCATAATGCAATGCAAAGCCTTACCCTACTTTTTTTTACCTTACTCTAATGAGAGTCATGTTACAGAATCATAATCTCTGGATGTTTGAAAAACAGATAACTAAACAAATTCAGCAGAATAAAACAATAAAAGCAGTAGGTGATACTACTATGGTTTTAAACACCGAGTTGATTTGAATCATGATATTATATTCACTGTATATTCGATGTAGTCGAACAGAACATCATCTTGAGGCCAAGTGTGATAGAACATGAAGTTTGTCCTTTGCGTATATTCCGCCTTGCGAAGCAAGTTCACTGGTGTTCAATAGAAGATTATCAGTAATCATTCTCCACAAGACCAGACACATCGGTCTGAACGTCAAAGCTACGTACTTATAACTACATGTAGAGGGTAGATATTGACAAATTGAAAGGAAATAGTTCAAGTTTTGATCGATATACTTGTAAAATGGGCTCATCAGTCAAATATTGATTCAGTCATATTCTTAGGACATTTATTCGTTTCAATATACATATATGATATTTGTACATGAAAAAAGACAACTCTCGATTTTGCATAATATTAGTTTATTTAATATTCAAATTGAATATTTACAGTAATCAATTTAATTTTCTCCAGAAACCAATCAAACTAAATGTTTTGTTTTTGAAACATTATCTATTCACTTTGATGTTACTGAAAAAACCTTCCTAAACTGTAGGCGAGATAGGAGAGACGAATTAACAAAATGTATTACGACATCCTATCGCAATGATATGTCAACGAATTCAATTCAAGGATGTACATCATGTAGACAACACATTTTTATGAATTTAATTTCCATTTAAAACTTGTCACTATAACGCCAAACATGATGTCCAAAGTCATTTTGAAACATCGATTCCATCACCTTATGTGTTTGTGAACAGACTTAGATATTATAAGTATTATATCCTGATGGAAAACTATGTAATAGTTACTTCTCAATAAAGACTATGTTTATCAAATACATTCAAACTCGATTTTATTCGAATTAAATTGAATTTGCCTCTGGAATTTATATCCAACATGATATACATGAGATATATTAACATCTGCATTCAAGTGCTTACAGGCCGAATATATTTAGTTGAGGGATGATTTATAATGAATACTGCATGATAATGGTTATTTTTAACATACCTTACACGCAGGTTTGACTCATATGATGTATCATATTACCTGAGTACCTGAGATCATGTGAATAGCAATCAACACGAATGTAATTTATAAACTGTAAATACCAAGGAGAGGGTATCCTAAGTTGGATAACTTGTCCCCAATCAGTTTCATTATGAATAAAATATGTTTAAACCAAACCAAACTACGAGGAATCACATCACGCGCTGTATCGTACATCAATGTGCAAACATAGGGGTGCTATACATGTGAGATATCCTCCTTTCACACATAATGCAATGCTAAATAGTTGCTTCCATGTTATTAAGTAGAGTGAACGTGTATCTTACTCAAAGTCCTAAATAACCTTCATGGTAATTTTGAAATAACGTGTACAATCAATGTTAACATCTGGGTCAGGGAACATCGATTCTCGAATGTTACAAGGTGAGGTGATTTGGGGTTAAACGCCGCTTCAAGAGTGTTTCGCTTATATCACGGTTGTCCGTATTATTGTAGGGAGAAAGCTCATAACGCCATGGTGGCTTTGCATTGTGGTGAAAAGCAAGCAAGGTTGTAACTTGCGAACCTCGGGTTGTACTGCGCTGATATTCCGTGAAGCATTGCACCCAATCCAATGCAGGTGCCTACAGCAGATTAAGTGGCGGGATTCGAAGCCAGGACCTTTTGATCCGAAGCCAAACGTGCTAACCACTAAACTCTCCCTCCAAATAATAAGTAAATTAATATCATAATATTATTCTCCGTCCACAAATCATTTGAAGTTTGACCTCAGCTTCAATTATTAATTCATGTTGGCATACAACTAGTATTTATCGCTATTCATACATAATAGTCTTACTCATGGGTCCCACGGTTACCCGTGGTTACCACCACCATGGCACCTGAACAGGGAAATCCTTCACAGCTATCGTTACAATGCTATATGACGAAGCTTTTTTTATGTGCAATGGATAATGAAATAAAATAGATATAGACGATAAGGAATTCCATTTAACAATAAAATACAAGTGTTTAACTTTGATAAGAGTGTATTATTTGCACTTTGATGTGTAGGAAGCGTCCAGAAAATGTTATCAAGAAAAAAGACTTCATTATTTGTTGTAGAATGTAAGTACTGTTAATAAATCATCAGACATCTCCTGGGACATGCTAGCTCTCATTCGCTTACTGCTACGTCATGCAGTATGTCTTCGTAAACATCAACATCTCAACAATCTTAAAATTCATAAGATTCATTTCCTTTATTAGACTATATTGTCTAAAGTTATTAGCAGATTGGGATTTCCCAATCTCCTCTATGTGAATATACGCCACATGTACATTTCCGCCGACCTACTGTGAAGGCCAATCGACTGATTCTTCAATAACATAATTCTCAAAGGAACCGAGAAATCATTTACTGAGAAGTGTTCACACGCAAGGGTTACATGAGGCCATTTCTGTTTTCAAGTAAACGGGCATCTAAAAATCTTGTTTGCTGGCGCGACTTTGTTAAACTTGAATTATGTTTGCGAGATGTTCCTTTTGTCTGGCTTGTGTAATTAATGATCTGGCGTACACGGCTTACTGACACATCATTCGGCGCGGACAAATGGGAACACTCCCCACTTTCAATCCGCGAAGCTGGAAGCATGTGGTTGGCATTGATCGCGGCTATTTAAGAGTAGCGTACGTTGAAAGCAGCAGTGTACACAAGCAGGGATAAGGCAGGAGACTAGACAGAGGAGCAGGCATACAGCAGATCTTACATCTTAATGCCAAGTAGAATGTTCTTGGAACAAGGGGTGTGTTCACTGTCGGGGAAACAGAACCACGATGTATAACGGGATTCCTGCTTCACATAGCATTGATGAGGACATGAACAATTCAAATATGTTCCGAATCCTTCAGTCCAAGTCAGATTCGACAACCATGAATCCAGGTACATCTCTAGGATACTTGAAAACCTGGGATAATTATTCTTCAAACAGTTCCACATCTTTACCGAGGGAGATGACGTTCAATGATGACAACCTGGTGTCTGTGATTGCCTACAGCTGTTTGTTTGTTGTTGCAGCATCAGGCAACATGATAGTTTTTGTAACTCTCTTTCGGAGTCGGCGTTTCAAATCGCGTGTGAACACGTTCATAATGCACCTATCTATAGCCGACCTGATTGTCTCCTTCATCATGCTGCCTCTGGAAACAGTCTGGCATATCACAGTGTCATGGGAAGCGGGCGATTTTGTTTGTCGAATGATGATGTTCTACAGGGCCTTTGGATTCTACCTCTCTTCCTTCATACTAGTGACTATCAGCCTAGACAGGTATTACTCAATAGTGCACCCAATGAGTATACACGATGCCGATAGAAGAGGAAAGATTATGTTGGTCGTGGCATGGACGCTTAGTGTTGTTGCAAGTCTACCACAGGTTAGTCCCTCTCATCATCTGGTTTATTTATAAGAGTTACTATCCATTCCTTAAAATAATGGAGCCAAGGCTTTAAGGGTCGAGGCCCATTATTGTTAAGGATTGTATTTTACACTCAAGATATCGCTTATTTAATAAATTTAATGACGAAATGTTAAGCAATTACAAGTTGAAACTTGATGTGGTCTGCGACTGTCAATTACTGATAAATAGAACAACATGGCTATTTCACAAGTGTATTTGATTACTCATGTGCTATTTACATAGAACGATTTGTTCTTTTATAATTTACACGTGCAACCATAACTAAACGCAAATCATTGAACTGAATAAGGGTTAATTTTACATTGTTGATAAAGGATGCTTTTTAATTACGTATTATATTCCTTGTTTATACAAAGGTTGAAAAGGTACATATTGTACAGTGAGGGGCAAAGGAAACCCAACACAAATCTTTTTTTTATTTCTTCATTATTTTGATTGTCTATGATGAGGCTATAGTTCGTTAAGAGATATACACAATTTCATTCATGAGAGTTTGATACTGAATATCTTATATCTGTTCAAACACACACGGGTGCTGAAATTGTTACTTCAAAGGGATGTTCATAAAAGAAGCAAAAAAGTCCTTTTTGACTCTCCTAATTCGTCTATATATAGTTAAGATATTCGAAAACGACTATTTCTTTAAACGTGCGGTTCTTAGAAATATGTGCTGACAGATAATATTTTGAAATTTCAAATTTAGTTGAGTTGGCTTGTGAAGACATGATGTAACTCTATTTCAGTCGTATGTATCGGTCGTGGGTTGAAACACCATGTATTATGTAAGGTATCGACTTCTTTTGTCCCCAGGTGTATTTTGTCTATTATTTCCCCAGTTTTCAATAGGTAACATCATGTTTCTCTTGCTTTGGTAAACTGACAATATTGTGTTGTTTGTTACAAATGTAAATAACAAAATCGACACAACAGATACACAGTTTATAAATAATATGTAGGACACATAAATACCAAACGTAATAATGCTCCACAGTCTTACATAAGAACAGGAAGATTTTCTGGATAACAACTTCATTTATGTGAAAATACACGACGTTTCGGAGTACATACTCACTCCTTCATCAGGTGGAATGTAAGGAAATAACAAAATATTCCTTACATTCCACCTGATGAAGGAGTGAGAGTGTACTCCGAAACGTCGTGTATTTTCACATTAAAGAAGTTGTTATCCAGATGAATATCTTTCTGTTCTGATGTATACTACTTCTAAATGCCCTTCAAAGACATCACAGTCTTACAGTTAAAAATATTCAATCAAATATCTACATGAATATGGAAATGATGTTTATATTATGAAATAAATAAACTACATCTCGACCTCAGGGACATTTAGTACGAAGGCTCATATCTATTGAAATAAAAAGGTAGAATAATACATAGATGTAAGGTTTATATCTCCTGGGGTTTGGTTTGAGTCTACTGGATAACTATCACAGTCATGCATTACGGCCATTTTATTTCTTTAGTATAATTGCAGAATTATGTGTCAGACTGAACCAGCACATTCCCCCAATATCACATCAGCACCCCTCAACAGTCTCAGTTTCAGAGTTTTTAACTCTGATGGAAGAAGAGCATAGACAACTTTGAGTAGTTTACTGGCAGTTTAATAGAGTACGCGGTAGCTATTAACTACTCCTAACTTTGCAATTAAGGTTTCAATTCAGTATCGTGACGGGACAACCTCTGATGTCTTGTAGTTTGTAAATGGATTTGTCTATCGATCACTTTTATAGTGCACGAGTGCTGAAAAGCCCAGCACGTTTATTAGAAATATGTTCTTTTCAAAATGTATATAACGAATAAAAGTGATTCCAAGTTCAAATTGGTTAACGTTCTCTAATATATTCTAATTGTTATCCACGAACCATGACATGACATGGCGACTCCATGCAGACTTGATTTAGTCAGGTGGTTAAAATACCTAGGCTTAGAATGTGAACGATTAACGTCAAACGCGAGGTTTGGAAGTAAACAATTATAACAAACCATGGCCACCTGAGAATGCATTGCTTCTTTTACTGTCAAATATTGCTTTTAAACTGGTCGTGATGTTATCGACTTGGTCCGTTGTTAGTGGTGATGCCACTCTGTCATAATGGTTCTTTTCGATTTTATTTTGACAAATAGTATGAAGCAAATAATGTCATCATGATATATTGGTTCTTCCCGAACGTTAGAGGTTGACAAGTAGCATGCATGACATTGTATATCAAATGATGCCTTCCTGTCTTAATAATTTTTTCCCAAGATTATAAATTGTCAAGTAGACGTTGGTAAATGGTTTAATCATGTCGTCATACTTCATGTCATAGATTTCAAGTTGACCGATATAAGTTGTAAATGGTTTCATCCGGTCATCATACTTCATTTCGGAAATTTAAAGTTGAACAATAGAAGTTGGTAAATGGTTTCATTCTGTCACCATGCTTCTTTTCAAATATTGAACAATAGGAGGGGTACTCGATTAAGGTCAACAGAGAGTGAAATAAAACACTCATTTATGCACTCCTACAACAATCTTATGTCTGGCGTACAACATTGAGATCTACAATCTACACTCAAATCGTCATAATCCTATTATATCATCATTTAATGACATCACACTGCTAACAATGCTCTGACGTCATAATGTTGACGACGTAAAATGTTATGATGTCATAATGCTTATGACGTCTTAATGCTATGACCTCACTGAGATCACTGCTGAAGAAGCTAAATGTCAGTCTTGTGTTTCAGATACGTTAATTCGTTTGCTATTAATTGTTGAAGAATGGTTTTGAATTCTAAATATAATCTCACCCTCGTGTCTTCTGATATCAAATGTATCAACGGTCGTTAATTAAAGTAAATATATCCTCGGCTAGCCTCGGATATTTTTAACTTTGATCAACTCGTGTTGATATATTTGATATCAGGAGACACTTGAGTGAGATTCTTTATATATCATCTTCATTATGTTGCGATGCGTTTATGTGCTGTTTCTGATGTGTGCATTTTCAATGACGACGTCGTTCCCAAATGACTAGAAATATCCATAAAAAATGGATCGGTGGACATAAATGGTCCTCAGTGTATATAAGTCTTGATTTATCTTAGTAGTTGTAATACTCAGTGACGTCGTCGTGCCATTCAACCTCTACAGCTGCGTTAATAATCAAGCGTTTAACTCATGTGGTCTTCATTCTCTTATTCAACTAGTCATCTGGATCAAGTTATTGGAAGGTTATTTGGAAGGTGGTTATTGTATTTAGAATTTAATTGCACTGTATAGAAAGGTGTTGATTTAAGCAATATTCAAATGGCTTTGAATATAGTTAAGAATGCTAATTGGTGTGAACTTGTATGGCAACATCAGTGTATAGAAACTCTACCACTGGACTTGACACCCGAGCTGAACAGATAAGAAGCAACACTTTTAAAAACTTATTTTCGAAGGTACAATACATCACTCAACAGATCATAAATCTTCAAGATGATATTTTAGGACATTTATGGCTTACATGGTACCCCCTTAATTTAAATATTACGGAACAGTGAGAATAACTATTTCACATTTCGGCGTGATAATCAACATTGCTAACATTATGGTTTACCACTTTCTTGTTTTGAATTTGCAGGTGAATATGTTATGTCTGGTTCCAATTAAAACGTCAATTCATTTCGCTTTGTAACCCAACATACATTGTATCTGTTTTATTGGGTTCTTATGTCAGCTTTACATTTGATTCACATCTCACTTACAAAATGCGTTGGTAAATGAAGAGGATCATACAGGAGAAGAAGAATGTGGGATAAAATTATTTGAAATTTTCAGTTAAATACAATGAGAATAGTGATTTTAAATTTAAATATACTTCAAACAGTGTTACAAATTCTCAACATATAGAGCTTCGGTAACTCGCCAGTGCCACAATAAAAATTATATAGAAGAATTCGCACTTGACGAACCAGACTGATATATGTTTGACAATGGAAAGAAGAACAACGAACCGAGTGTCAGTATTTGAATATCAAACTCATTTTCAGCGCTGAGTTCGACCAGTGCTAACTGATGTGCTGGATGTAGTATCTGCAAATGAGGTTTTATGATAAGGACTATAATCATACTGTCATATCCTTACAGTTTGTCGGTTCTGAAATCGACTTTTAACATATATATATATATATATATATATATATATATATATATATATATATAGACGTATCGCCACGCGGTGAGATGATAGATGTTCGTAGTTATACGTTTGACATTTAACAATCTGAGTGATATTTCCTTCTTACTCTATCTGATCCATTTGTTTCATACTTTCTTATCAGTACATGCCACTAATGACACTCTCCCCTTTACGGATGACGTTGATAAATAACTATTTTAACATGTTTACGCATTCAACGTAAATTTGTTAAAGCGCATTGTATCTCGTAAAATATAGGCAAGCGACTTCCTTGCTTCGTGATGCATAAATGTTGCATTGGGCCTCCTTTCACAAAGCAACCTTTACTAAGGTTAACCGTAACGCCCATACTGTAACATTGCACTAAGGTATCCTTAGTGACTTACGATCACCTTAGTGTTTTGTGAAAGGAGGTACAATATATCGCAAGCTATAGTTATATCTCTTGAAATCAGGGTTTAATGGACTTAAAACATTTGATAATATAATTAGGCATTTTTAGTCACTAGACATTTTCAAAATATATTGAATGCATATTTACTCATTTAAAATACCCGAAGATGCAATAATATTTTTGATAATAATTATATTTAAAGCCGGTTTGTTGTTTTCGGAATCACCAACAACTCCTATAAATGTAATCGTGTATAGATATACTATTTCTATTCTGGATTGTCGAACTTTCACTCATAGAATCAAACAAATAAACACTTGAAGAAGACGAGGATATGTATTGATGATCAACTTTTATGTTTAAATATCGCCCCATTTTAACCTTTCATGTCATAGTTATCTCATCTTGTTGTCTTTGTTATTTCATTATCACGACAACATGTATCTTGTATATCCTGCTGTTTTTATCATCCTTCCCATATCCCAAGGATCTATATCGAAACGTCGCAAGTGTTATACAATTAGTTGTCACTGAGGTGACATGATCCCCCTCCGCAAATTAATACTTCAAAAATAATGCCAAGATCAGCAAAATAGACTGGGTCCTGGCCCTGGATAAGATAATGATGAGAATACAATGAACACTTCTTGTATTATCGATCCCCCTGACAAGCTTAACATGTAAAAAAAGGAAATTCGGCTGTGACCTTGAGAATAATGCCATGGTCACAAACATCAGCCCTTTTCCTCCCATAGGAGAAGCTATATGGAGAATATGATGAGAATCCAGTGAACGGTTTTGTTTAGATTTCCCGCTGACAAGGATACAATGACAGTCTCGTTGTGACCTTGAAATGAAGGTAAAGGTCACAAAACATTGTAGGAACATTACTCTCCCTATGATGAACCTATATGAAGCATATGGAAAGAATCCAGTGAAAAGTACTTAAGTAATTTCATTTCGTACGGACGGACGCAGCCGAATACTATATCCCCGCTTCGCACTGAACGCGCGGCGGGAGATAATAAAGAAGTCGATCATCCATAAATATCCTTGTCTTCTTCTTCACACCCACGCCTTGTTAATCGTGGCTTAAATCTTGCTTTTAAAGGGGCAGTAGCAGGTTTTTTTGCAAATTTTATTTTTTTAAATTTCACATTTAGAATAATGGTTAAAGTCATTTATATTTACTTTAGAGGGTACAACATCTCATTACACAAACTAATTATCCGTAGTGGTAATATCGGTATTGTGTATAAAGCAAAAATTGCATGGCGGCCATTTTATTGTGAACACATTTTATTATTTCGAATGACAAAAAAACGATTGCCATGACTTTACGGAACCATGTCCCTCATTTATAACTTGATTTTCCGAAAAGAGAATGGTGTTTTGCTGTTGGTGACATTATTTTTCAAATACATTTCATCGACTTAATTGAGCGAAAAAACGTGCTACTGCCCCTTTCACATTTACTATCATGTTTAACAATCTGTAATAAATGAAGAAACAATTCGACGCAAAAAGTTGAAGAGTAAAACCAGTAACTTGTGTTATTTAATAACGATACAACTAGTATCTAGTTGACAATAGAGCCGTGTTGCTCCTCAGGTGTTAAGTGGGTACACGTAAAGACCATCAAAATAAAAGTAGTTTTAAGATAACCTAATGATCGATTCAACCAGCTTGTTCAGAGTTGGATGCCATCGGCATCACTTACGCGTTGTCAAGATTTCCGCTGATATGATTTTAAGTTCCTGAGAAGAGAACGGAATATATATTAAGGACTTGACCACTGTGTTCCTTATTAAGGATCATCGATTCACCATAGGTACACTCTCTACATTTCACTTCATGAATGTTTAGCTCCCTATGTAGATATGTAACCCATGCCGGACAAGCCGAATGGAGTTAATATCATGGCGTCTGTCCCGGAAAAGGGTACTTGTTTTTCGAGATCAACTTCTCCGACAATGTTTTAAACAATGTTTCTGAAATGACACACATGCTGTGGATACACATCTGGAAACGTTCTGGAAATCTGAATTGCATGTTCATCAATGATGCGCACATAGAAAATTGATTCGATGAATATTACGAAAGTGATCGTCCTTTGAAATGTAGTCTTGACTAGAGTAAACTTTAGGCCTGGCTATCTGTATCTCTTGTAATAAGACCAATTCATAATGTTTAACATTGTGACCCTTACATTGGCGCAGAACGTATTTTCTGGAAACATTTAACATTGGTCCTTACTTTTGATTGCTAATGCAAACATAAGTCAGTGATACTCGATACGCCTTTGATACATAACAGGTATATCTTTAGTCACCAGATCATAATGATGAGATCATAATTTGTAAGCTAATCAAAGACCATTAAATCTTAAATGCAGATCAAGATAACACTTTTAAAAGTTTTGTAAATTATCCCCATTTTTAGCTCATCAGGCCTGAAAGGCCCGATCGGCTTATGGCATGGCATGGTGTCCGGCGTCCGTCCATCCGTCCATCCGTCCATGCGTCCGTCCATAAACTTTTCGCTTTTTCGACTTCTTCTCCAGAACCAATGACTCCACAGAGCTGAAATTTTTTGTGCAGACTCCTTGGCCAATAGGGATTCTAAATTGTAGATTTCGTGACCCCATGACCCCAAATGGGGTCACAGGGGTCACATCCTTGAAAACCTATGTTCATCTTCTTTTCCAGTTCCAAAAGGTCTAGAGAGCTGAAAAGTTGTGTGCAGACTCCTTGGCCAATGGGGATTCTAAATTGTAGATTGTGTGAACCTACGACCCCAAATGGGGTCACAGAGGTGTCACATCCTTAAAAACCTATTTCATCTTCTTCTCCAGTTCCAAAAGGTCTAGAGAGCTGAAAAGTTGTGTGCAGACTCCTTGGCAAATGGGGATTCTGAATTGTAGATCTCGTGACCCCGTGACCCCAAATGGGGTGACCGGGGTCACATCCTTAAAAACTTATTTTCATCTTCTTTTCCAGTTCCAAAAGGTCTAAGGAGCTGAAAGGTTGTGTGCAGACTCCTTGGCCAAAGGGGATTCTTAAATGTAGATTGTGTGACCCCGTGACCCCAAATGGGGTCACAGTTGTGTCACATCCTTAAAAACCTATTTTCATCTTCTTCTCCAGTTCCAAAAGGTCTAGAGAGCTGAAAAGTTGTGTGCAGACTCCTTGGCAAATGGGGATTCTGAATTGTAGATCTCGTGACCCCGTGACCCCAAATGGGGTGACACGGGTCACATCCTTAAAAACTTATTTTCATCTTCTTTTCCAGTTCCAAAAGGTCTAGAGAGCTGAAAAGTTGTGTGCAGACTCCTTGGCAAATGGGGATTCTGAATTGTAGATCTCGTGACCCCGTGACCCCAAATGGGGTGACCGGGGTCACATCCTTAAAAACTTATTTTCATCTTCTTTTCCAGTTCCAAAAGGTCTAAGGAGCTGAAAGGTTGTGTGCAGACTCCTTGGCCAAAGGGGATTCTTAAATGTAGATTGTGTGACCCCGTGACCCCAAATGGGGTCACAGTTGTGTCACATCCTTAAAAACCTATTTTCATCTTCTTCTCCAGTTCCAAAAGGTCTAGAGAGCTGAAAAGTTGTGTGCAGACTCCTTGGCAAATGGGGATTCTGAATTGTAGATCTCGTGACCCCGTGACCCCAAATGGGGTGACACGGGTCACATCCTTAAAAACTTATTTTCATCTTCTTTTCCAGTTCCAAAAGGTCTAGAGAGCTGAAAAGTTGTGTGCAGACTCCTTGGCCAATGGGGATTCAAAATGGTAGATTTTGTGACCCTGTGACCCCAATCTAGGTCACGGGTCATGAACCCAAAACCTATTTTCATTTTTGAAATGTTGTGTAGAGACTCTTTGGTTAAAGGTGATTCTTAATTGTAGGATTGGTGACCCTGTGACTCCAAATGTGGGTCACAGGGGTCATGATCTTAATACCTATTTTTTGCTAGTTAACAATGTATTACTTGAGATAACTTAGATATTCAACCTTAGATAATAAATCAATGAAATCCTGATGAGCTACAGAGGCCATGGCTCTATTTTTAAAAAACATACACCTGAAAGTGACTTTTCATAAACTTTTATTTGTTTTTATTCGTTCCAAAATAAGTCGATTTAAGTTCAGATGATCTCATTCAACATGTATAAAATATTATTCATCCCTAAATGCCAAACATATGACAATTTATCGGTTTCTATGAAAATCGAGCAACGGATTTATACATGTGAACAACCCGGAATTACTAGTCCCATTTACTAGTATACAAGTAATATGACTCATTAAACACTACCAAACATCATCTGTCTCTTTGTCTGATAAGATTCCAAAATTACGTTTGACTATTTGGCGCTGTACATTGTCTTTGTATCGACCAAATGCACGAATTTACAAATTTACATTATAGCTGTTCTTAGCTTTAAAATGGTAATTTTCCGTGACAGTCAGTCCTTCTCGATAAGAAAAACACCATGGCCATATATGCTACTTCAACAAAATATTGTATGTCCCTTTAAGATAACTGTACACAGTATTTCACGAACATAAATTATGCATATGTCCCCAGGATGAAAGATAACAATACGGTTTGTCTTTGTGCCGCATCAACGTTGCTAACACACTCATACAACTACATTGGTATGCTTTGTTTCAAACCCATTGGCGTTGTATAGTGTTACGTATGATTAGATTTACAGAAAGAGACTTTGAATGTTGATCCTTATTGTAAATACGCCACATTTTGCACGTTGTCTTGCTTTAAACACAAATGGTTCTCTTTAAATTGTTTACTAAAGCATGAATTGTACACTGTCCCATAATTAATACGGAATATACAATTATGAGAAATCATCTGTACTATGTGAAATAAGTGTTCCATGTAGGTGCATAAGTTAACGTCTTGAAACTAATGATACAGTCATGACAGTGAATGTATTAATGTCAAGTTTTAATTGACAGTATTCGAGAAATGTTTTCGTGGACGTGAAATGTTACAATCGAATGTTTCAGTTAAAGTGGAATTGTTCAATTGAAGTAGAACAATGTTTCAAGGGAGGTGGAACGTTTCAGGAAAGTGGAATGTTTCAGTTGTTAATTAACTAAGTAGGTTGTAACATGGTTATATTTGGGATAACACTACCTTCAAAAGTACAAGTTATTGTACTTTTTCGGGTCGAGTCCTATGCGGGATTCGTACCCACACCCTCAAAGTAGGACAACTATCGCTAGCATTGACTGAACCAACAGCTTACCACACGACCATTTCGCCTCGACATATTTATGTACTTATTTATGCAATTAATATTTATGTAGTTAAAATGTAGTCCTTGTACGAATGTTTAACGAATTCGTAACTCTATAATTGATGTGTACATATTCAATCGGTGTGTGCGCCCAAATAAGGTGATGTCGTCCGTTGCAGTATATGTATATCTTAATCATATGCTTTTTTCATTTAAGAAATGAATGTCATAATGTGTTTGTCCACGTGATTATAACCTGTTTGAAACGTGAAATTTAAACTTGAATTACCGGCGTAGCCTGCGCAGCATTAGTTAGGCATTAACAACTGCGTTGCAATACTGCAAAAATAAATACGTTTAAAATTTATGATATTCGTAGCAGTGAAGTCATTTATTATCAGAAGTGAGATCTAGGGTGAAGTGACAACTCTCAGGAATGTGATAGGACCAGACTCGCGATAATGGGAAAGCTCCAGGAAAATAGTTCCGGCATGATTTCGTGTATCCTTCATTTGCTGTAATATATTTTATTTAACGTCAGTCCTTTGTTTACCGATGTATATACCGGTCATGTGACCTTGTTTAGTCCAATCAGAAGGCAACATTTCGCTTAAATTGCAACGTTTGAATTTATATATACATATATAGTGTATATCGCAACACTTTTACGTCATTTTATTGCAAATGTCTCTTGTAGCCTTTTGGCGGCTTATACATACTTTTACTGCATCAACGTTTACACAATTCCCTTCGCATATATAAGATGAGACACCAGGAAACAAAATCTATCTCGTCAGTCGCACCTCGTTGATGCTGCAGCAGTGAATGATAGTCCTGGATCGTGAACGTCTATCTTCATTAATGGGTAACCTTCGAATACTCTTCCAGTGATCTGATGAGTTTTGTCTGATCAATCTGACAAAGAATATACATTTTTAGATTTCGTTTTGTATCTTGGTCAAATCTAGCTCCAGCTGAAACACTAACACACCCTTACGTCGCTTTTTAAAAATAAACACGATGATATATGGGAAGAAGTTATACAGCTACAGTTTTGCAGCAAGGTCAAAAGTATTTAAGGAATAGTATATTAATCTAGCTAGTCAATGTCTCAGATGCCATGCATACATGTACATTTTAGGTACATTCCATCCATACAGCGATCCTCCATCTTCGTAAACGTATACGTATTTGCATAACATACATGTATGTAGTTGAAAAGAGAGTGAACTTAATAAGACATGAACATATTATTGTACGTTATAGTGGATTGGTATAATAGTTCATTGTTCAAAGGTGTAGCCAGAGTAGGACAGAGTAGGACAGAGTAGGACAGAGTAGGACAGAGTAGACATACGTGTATCAACTTGACAAGGGAATTAGAAGCTTTTGATTAGATATAAAATTTAAGAAATAATGTCTGTGACTGTACACAAATTTCATTATCTAAAGGTTGCGTGTTAAAATGGATACAATTCATATGACGAAATCAAATGAGATACGAGAACAGAAACAACAATCATTGGATTTAAATATTTGATGTAAAGAAGAGTATTGGGCAGGTTTAGGTGTGAGTACAGACTTACTTAAATTAAAATTGATTTGTATCCAAATTGTAGATTGGCCCAGACGTACCTTTTGACGTCAACTATTTTGTGAGGTGTATTTCTGTTCGGGCGACATTTATATATATATGTAGATATCCGATGGTTTATATTTCGGAACACATAACTGCAACTTGTAAAGTTTTTTCAAACTATTGATTGAAATTACGATGTTTACGAGCAGAAACACCTTTCGTGAACTTCTCTTAGAAATCGACGAAATAAAGATGAAATAAAATTGTTTGAGTTCTTATTTTCTATTATAAAATCATTTCAACGCGAAACATATTTTTGATAATGATTCTGAATCTTTAATCCAAAGGAATACTTAATTCACATTCTTCTCATTGACTAGAAGAAACGTACAGTGAAATGTAGCGGTCAAGTTTAAATTGTAATTAGGTAAAAGAATGTCCCGACCTGATACAGGTATGATGAAACTAGTTATACGACTAGTTATATATATTATATCTCATAATTATTAATATAATGTTAACAATGCATAATAAAAAAACATCGAGAATATCACATTATGAATACAGTACATTTCAGAACACATGATCGCAGAAGACCGATTTCGAATAAACTAATTAGTACAAATTGCACAGGTTTTATATACACTCGACAATGTAAGTTAGAATTATTTTAAATTGTATGATTGATATTCTGTAAGTGTTCCATTGAATAAATAGATAATTAATGATAATTTCAAATGTAGCTTTATCCCTTAATAGTTTTGGACAGTGTTGGTATTTAACAATGGTGATATGATATAGAGAATGGTATCCTTCATGGGCAATAATAATGCATTATAGATGACTTTTTTTGCTAGGCAGAATTGATTTACTCGTAAATTTAAAGGAAGGGCGTTTTGTTGAAATTACCACTGAGTACTAAAAAGCCCCTGGGAGCGTAATGATAACTTTAAAGTGTCAGTGTTATACTATCCAAGTGATAAATTGCGTATGTTGAACTATCTTGATATGCATGAGTTTTTATATATTAAATGCTCAAAACCTTACACTTACAACAGCACTTACAATAATAATCATTCTTTATGTTATATGTATTCAAAATCAAACAGTTGAGAAAACTGGTTGATTAAACAGTTAATTATGCATTTCTTTAAAGAAAATAGTCGTAATAAATATAAGGGGAATAATTAACAGGAAATAATTTGCACCACAAATGTCTTTAGCTTTTGTTTTATGCTTTTGATACGATACAGAATGGTGTTATCAGCTTTCCTATGATAATGCAGTACCTATGAACCAACTGAAACAGTCGTTATTGCTGGAATGGATTGAACAAGTAATGGTAGTGACAATAGTGACCATTCATTGGAGGATGGAAATCATTTGATTCCTAATAATGTTGTATTCTTGCTCCAAGTGGCTATTTTGATAGCTTGGCAACATCGTATGGTGATACAGTCTGCCTTGTGAAATTAATGTGCGTGTTTTCGTGTATATTTATCATTATTCCACAGAGAAGCACTGGAAGTTACATGTATGTGTTCATCAGCCGGCACCATACAGACGCTATCTATTACACGTAAATCTATCTAACTATTGGACTTGACTTGGTGTCGATTACATGACATCTTCATTGACCGTTCAGGGGCGTCACCGACGTCACTGAGGTATTATAACAAGTTCCGGGAGTGTCTTCCTATCAAAAGACAGACCTATTTTAGATGTAAAGAATTGAAAATGAAACCTTAATTAGATGTACAAAAAAACAAAACTATCTCATCTTTAGAAATGATTTGGAATTTTATTGTTGTTTAAGGACGTCGTTCTGCTCAGTAAAGTCATTTCATTTCAGTCCATCTGCAAACCGTCCTTCAGTTCACGACCAGCTTATCTTCAATACACTCTCAGAGTTAACATTTAAAGGAATTAACAATAGATATGCTTTTCTTCATTTCAGTAGGTTCGGCTTTCGAGCGATGAAATTAATGCCATTAAAAGCTTTTATTCTTCATTTCCTGTATATATCGATCATTCTTTCACGTTCCTGTTGTTTTAGAAATAATTCTCTTTCAAGTTTCTATTATTTGTAGAAATAGCACCCTTTCATATAGAAGAGGCTACGTTATGAATATACATTTTTATTTATTTGACTTCAAATCATGACAGTAAAGGAGGTCAGCTTAGTAAGTTATATATGCAGGGAGAGTGATAAGCTATAGTCCCACTCAGGCATGACACATCTTTGATCATGCAGGAATATGATGTTTGATTCACACTGATTACATTCTCGTTCAATATGAATATGTCCAACATGGAAAATGATATTCTGTCTAGGTTGTAGCTAATAGAGGATCGCGTTATGGCAAATTGGCTTAACTTTAATCCTGGATAGTCGTTAGGAAGTTATTGAATTGGTAAAACTCTGAGATTGAAACGTAGCAGTCAGGCTATAAGATCAATTTAATGATTCGTTTATTCATAATGTCAATTTGCGATCACTGTAGTAACTTTAGCAATTACAACTTACGAGAATTTCATTACATTTTTTTTCAGGAAAGATACATGAAATTATATAGGATACTTCGATAAACGATGGTAATGTTCAAACAATGGCTGTGGCCGTCAGCGATCTTTGGTCCAGTTCTATTAAATTTTATAAACAAGGATCGTAAAGTCGTGAAAATGGGAATGTCAACTCATATTGATTTTACTTTTATTGTTCATTTATATTTTTATTACAAAGATGTAGGCCTTCACATCTACATTTACCTTGTATAAACATTAACGGATATGTATTTTGCCAGACAGTGGCTTTCTTTCCCTATATCGTGACTTATCAAACTAATCTTAATCCCTAACACGTATGAATGGTTAAAAGCACTGTAGCACTTTTTTGCGTATTATGGTTCCTCAAATTTGCCCTTTTTTATTAACGTTTATACAATATATCGGTACGTTAATGGGTAAAACATCTCATTACATTACCCGATAAGCCGTATCAATATTAAACGGCTATCCGTATTCGAAGAAACTGATGCGGCATATAAAGCAACAGTGGTGTGGAACTCTTCAGTGTGAGAGGTAGATGTGTAGGTCTCACGAGAATTTGAGAGTTAAGACAGCAAGATGGTTGACAGTTCCAACAAACTCTTTTAGAATACATATTATATAAGTTATTTAATATCAACATCGATTAATTAAAAACATATATTAATGATCATTTTAAAAATTCTACAAAAGGAAGGTGCTTTGTGATGAATGGTTTCTCTTTCAAACTTTGTTTTAAACATTTATATTCCTAAAAAGGTTGTCGAATATTTTATGATATACCAAAAGAATAAGAAATTACGGGGGTTAGGTACACATACAGAATGAAATGGGAACGAGATTTAGAATGTTCAATCAACGAAACTGAATGGAAACATATAAACCATTTGCCTGTTAAGTCCAATCAAAATAGTTTCAATATTCAATTCTACATGGAATACTCCCGACAAATGATCTCCTGCATAAGATGAAAATCAAAGATGAAATTAAATGTTACCTCTGTAAGGACGAAAAAGAGACCGTAAGTCACCTTTTCTTCGATTGTCCTACTGTCAAAAATATATGGAATAAAATTAAGGAATGGATAGAGACAAACACACAAGCAAACATAAATTTCTCAAAAAGGAACATTTGCCTTGGATATCCTGCACATAGAAATAAAGTATTGAACATGATCATCACAACTTTTAAGTACACATTATTCAAAACATAGCAAAATGGATTGAAACCAAACATAACCTACATCAAGAATGACATCAAGAAAGCTTACAATATTGACAAATATAACGCATACCCAACTTGCAACTACGCTAAATTCATGACTTTCTGGTCAACCTGCCATTTGCTATTTAAAGATCAACGCTAAACATATCCAATTGTTATCAAATCTGAAGCTTGATTAGAACTAATGATGATGAGTAAATTGCCATACTCATCTAAGTTACCAGCTTCTGCCAAAGTGTGTGTATGCTTTTCGTTTTAAACTAATTTGTATATGTAATGTGCCTGTAAAAAGTAATAAAAGAAAAGGGAAAACAATTATATTACAAAAGTTTAAAACTCTTTTTTTTCTGCTAGATGTTACTACAATTGTTGATGTTTTCCTTTTATTCCCTTCTGTAGAGTGTCATATTCCACGTGGAGCCCCATCCGAAGCACCCCTGGTTCAACCAGTGTGTCACCTTCAACTTCTTCCCCTCGCCCCTCCACGAGCTGGCCTACAACCTCTTCAGCGTCATCTCCGTCTACGTCATCCCTCTCGTCATCATCACCACGTCATACACACTCCTTCTCTGTAAAATATCGGAAAATGCTCGAGCAGGAGGTAGGTGCCAGACATCACTTATAATCCAGTGATTACAAGAACGATAGCTAATGTTTGTAAGGGCATGACGTAAGACGAAAATTGAAGACTGGTATATTTCTCTAATGGCATATACGACCCGCAAGTAGTTCCAAGTATAGTATTCTGTCTTGTAAGAAATGTGTGCACATCGCACAGGTGAATAGAATGCTCATTTTGAATCGACGTCTCTAAATTGCACAAGTAACTTTGATTGCACCCAATCAGGTTTCTCAGTTTTTGTATCTTGTAAAATCGTTGATTCGTTTCCGGACTAGAACTAAAAAACTATTCATATCTTTCTGAAAAATTGCATGTGTATTACCAATTTACTGAAGTGGTGCCTTTTGATATTTTTAAATTTCTTAAAAGTTAGATTACGTATCCATGGAAACGAGTTGAATTTGTACTGTTTGGGGATAGATTTGTTTCCTGAGCAGAACTCAAACTATTCATCATATCTTAGACTGAGCATATGTAATACCCACTAACTGCACTGATAACCAATCTGTCATCTATAATTCAAAGATGTATGATACATGTAAAGGTGTCGTTATTTGGAGGTACTTGAATTTACGTACTTGCACCACTGAGTTTGATATTACCTTGCTGAATTGTTTGATCAATGCGATGTCATACACACAATTTATATTAATTATTTAATCTTCGCTTTGTTACATTTGTAAGGTTTGTGTATTTGAAAATTGAATATCGTTTTAATATATATCGTTTACCTCGGTCCGATACTGATAAAGATGCTCGATAGAGGCTCGTTTATCAGTATCGTACCCATTAAGAACTTTTCCCTCTGTTTTTGGATTAATTTAAATCACTAGTTGCTATCATTCATATCACGTATTAAATCATAGTCCATAAGTCCAAGCACACAATCATCAAAACCAGCCGTCAGACAACCAAGAAAGCAGTCGCTTGAAAATTGCACGAGCATGAAACAGCGTTTTAGTGCAAAAACATGACCGTAGAAAACTGATTTAAATTTCTACATTGTATCTTATATTTATTATTAGAAAATGAAAAATGTTTTGATTTTCTTGAAATTTCAGCTCTGCATTATAACGTGAAGAAACTCAAAATCTATGTTCAAAGTGGTAACACTGAGTATATTGGAAATCATTGTAGTTCTTTGTACATTACATGTTTATGATTGACACTTCAATAGATAGTGTTTGGAATCTTCTTTGGGTATCGTCAATACCGACACAGAAGAGATAATAATAAATGGATTACGCTTGTTACGTAATTTTGTTATTATAGTTTCTTGGTCCAAAATCAAAATATTTATGTAAAGCTTTATGTTTGATAATAATATAAGCTCCCAGCACCCCCCCCCCCCCCCCCCCCCCCCCCCGCTTCCTGTTAAAGTGGGACCTAGGACCATTTTTCAATGTTGAATAATGACCATAGGACCGTTATTCAACGAGGACCCGTTTTCTTCATTACACCGGCTGTCCTCTGGTAACATTATTTTTCCAAAGTTATGTTATTATTTATTTTATAAATGTGTCATTGAAGATTAATTAATAAGGTTTCAGTTTTACATTGTTACTTTTGTGAAAGTTAATTTATTTGTGAATTGCTACATACATGTATTATATGTTACTTTTGAAAAATGAAAATCTTATTGATTACATATCAATAATGAAAAATCTTAATAAACAAACAAAGACTGGCCATTTATGTGAAACAATTGACTTTAGAGAGACCGTTTTAATTGACCTAATGTTTTGAGCATCATGTGCCAAACGAGGTGCTAATTTCTAAACAAATGTTGTGGTGACATGGCTCTTTTATGACGTAATTACATTCAAGGCATTTTTTAACATATAATATCAGATTTAGCAATTTCTTAAAATGTTCATATTTTCTATCATACTCGTTTAATGATAATATATTGAAACAAAATTCTAATCGTTTCTTTTGGCCACTAGCTACAGCAAAATAACAGTTTCATTTGAAAGTATGTATTCATATACTGCATATGCCGATGCCATTGATGAAAAGTGAACGCTTTACCTTCCTAAAGGATTCCCTTAACTATAATGGGGAAATCAATAAGAAACCTTCACGTGAATTCCACTTGCAGTAATAACATGAGATGAGAAAATCCTGACCCACCGGCAACACTATCATAAATACTATTTCCAGAATCAATACTAATAATCTCTTGTGACAGTCTATAAGGCGAACCAATCACAAACCCATCTTCTGGTTTTAATAATAGTATAATGATAACTGATGTTTAATTACATTTTGATCTCGTAAAATGGATAAGTTTTCAACAGATATGTGAAAACTTGTGTGAATAAGGTCTTTATTGTGAAAATACATGTACACCACGTGCTTATTCCTAGTCAGGAGAAGTTTTTGGAATACCACACATTCGATAAAAAAAAACAAACAACCAAAGCTAATCTCAATCACATTTTGGTATTCTAAACAATCAACATGATGAGCTTATACTCCGCAGCAACGTAGCTTTTATGATCAGAAAATATTGATATTCGTGGTCTTGCTATTTGTACCTACATGCCCTTCAACAGATGTGTGATTGGATTACTGTCATCTATGGTGCTTACATTGTTGTTGATTTCTTAACTATTTATCATTGTGGATACATTTATAGTTCACTGTTCATGTTAATAGTTCCATTAAATTGAGTTGTTTGTAAAATTACAAAAACTGACTTAGCTGTCAGCCATAAGTTGTCAGGAAAGGAAAATAATGCTAAAAAGTACTTAATTGAGAAAATGTGTTACAATTTTGTCCTTATTTGTTGACATGACTTGGTTGGCATTCCTAGAAATGTACATGTCGCTATAACAACCCCGATATTCACTTTTCTTTGACTGACATGCATGTTCATGTGAATGCTCATTTGATGACCTCCAGCTATAGATATATTTAGTAACCTACTACAATCAAAATGCCATTGGTATTCTGCTAATAATGAAAGTGATGGTTCTTGAGACCCGATTTGCAGCAAATGGATGCAACCCAACCAACATAAAGTGATACAGATAGCTGTTCTCCTTACGTCTCCTTCCTTATGTACGTAACATAAATCATGAACTAAATTTACATAATAAATTAATTAGTTACGACATATGTTTACTTGTATATCAGATAGGCAAACTAAACTTCCAGGCAATTTCCTCCACAGATATAGTTCTTGATGACAGAAAACAATACATTCGTGGACTACGATGTTCATCCAACGGAAAAATTGGCAAAGCAAAAATTCGCACATTGAAGATGACATTAGTAATTGGTAAGTATTTTCCGTTAACTCAATCTGTAACCTTTGATCATCGCTACTCTAGGTTCTCATTCGCTTCACAAGAAAGTGAAAACGGACTCATGTTTTCAAATCTAATTTATGAAGAATTAAATCATTTGTTAAGCAAACATGGAAACATATACTCAATAGTTTGCTTGGTCTCCTAATACGGGAATCCAATACCATCTCTTACACTCTATGAATCTCTTATATGTTGTAGCACTCAAATAGTTTTCTATCATATCATGTCATCAACAGTATTAACATTTACCAAGGGCAGAATAGATTACTGGTATACTTCGGAAATAGTCCAGAATAGCTCCTAAGGCTATATGCTGTTGATCATTGATCCAATCACTGCGTTGGTAGGAACTGTATCGATATAGAACCAAGGTTATTATGTGAAACTACTGACTAATGGCTACAACAGCTACATTTTTTTGTGTACGACACATATTGTTATTTCAGGATTGGACTCTTAAAATTATTTTATCATTAATTGCTCAATAAGTGCTCATACAACATGTACAATTGATACGAACCAAGGTCAAACAATTATTCTGTATAAGACAATCGACGGCAGATCATGATCATGTGAAGCGGTTGGGGTTAGATTTCGTCTGATTTATTATGTTGTTTTGATTCAGTCGTTAAATTAAGTGTTCACGTGCAATACATCGTTCGTACATAAACCACGTGTTTATCTAATTTGCAGTGAGTGTATTCATCATGTGTTGGACTCCATACTTCGTGATGGCAGCCTATTGGTGGTTTGACAAGTGAGTAGCAAAGACATATCACCTTCTTACATCATCAGTAAAATTAAACAGCTGTGGTAATGAGACATAGTTGAGGTTACGCTCACGTTGATTACAAATAACAAAAATATATAATTCGTAATTTATAAATACAAAGATAGCACAGTTTTCCTTCATCCTGCCGCAAAAAGTATTTGTACAAGGAAGGCAAAATCATTCCAATGATCCCCTAAATAGCCTCTGCCTCGTATCACTGGATGTTCCTAAATCATCGCTCATAGCATGTATTATGTCAGCCAATGCAATGTTGTGTTTTAATTGTTGCTCAAATGTCTTTTCATTTGGGAACTGTCCATATTGCTCGATTTTGAGTCATTTTAATGGTAATATCTTTATAATATATATATATATATATATATATATATATATATATATATATATATATATACGAGGCAGAAATTGGCTAATAAATCAGGAAATTAAAATAGCCTTGCGGATAGAAATACCCTGATAGTGTAGGATGGTTTCGCCTACTTACAAATTGTAACTTTATGATTCGTGTTTTGCAGAGAAGCTGCCAGGAAGGTGGACCAGAAGGTACAACGAGGACTCTTCCTCTTCGCAGTGTCAAACGCATGCATGGATCCCATTGTATATGGTAAGTGTTGCCATCAAGAAATCATGTAACTAAGAAACAGACAAGGATGATGTAGTTAACACAAGAGATAAACATCTTGTGTTGGGAAATGTTTTAAATATTTAAATTAAGAAATTTCATTTTAATATAAGAGCGTTGGATTGGGTATTTAAAAGTACACTTACTACGCTGCAAATGCTGAATAAACCCGGAATGTTGCCAACACATGATCTTTTCGACATTTTTCATGACTGTTTGACGATGAATTTTCTGATAAACGAAGGTTTAAAGTATTACAATGTTTAATCATAAAGTTTCGCTATATGTTTTTAAATTTACAAAAATAACAACTGCTAAACAAGGAGCCTTAAACTTGTTTTCTGCTCCGATGAAGCGAGTAAAACGTATGCAGGTTTAACTGTGACAACCACTTTCCAGCAAGATATCTCCGAATAACCAAAATTATAAGGATGAACAAAATATAATTGTGATGTTAACCACTGTGAAGTCCTAACGTCAGAAATATATTTGATTGATTTAATCGCCAAAAAAACGAGTCTAGAGATAGACCTAACTTGGTCGTCAGGTCATCTTTACCCTGTATCAATGACATGTGACAATTTTTATTATTAACTATCTGTGATGGGAGATATTCAATACAATGGAAGGAAGACTGTGGATGTTTTCGTGTATCGATTTAAAGATGAAACATTGTTGATTGTGTCGCTATCAGAATCAATATTGATGTGTAAACAAAAATCATATGATCTATCCTTGTATTCATCCTTCATTTTCAAACAACAGGTATGTTTACAACGACATTCAGAAGAGAAGCGAATCGATGGAAAGAGCGTTTTAAACGACGTTTGAGTGGCGCAGGGTTGCCTCTATCCCAACAGCCCCTTCACAGGAATCGAGATAAATTCGTTTGACTACTTTGCAAGTCACTCAGAGAGGGAATAGCTGCCTGACTGACACTTCCGCAACTGTAAGCTGGCCTGGTACTGTTGTTTTAGTAGATTACAAGAAAAGTGTCCATTTGCCATTACATACTTTATGTGGGAAAATATCTACAAACGACCTTTGGATTCTTATTAACATTACAGGCCAAAGTACGACGATGAACTATTGATTGTGATAATGAGATAAGGTGCTTGTTTGAAGGAGTTCCCATGAACATTCCATGGTTGTTTACGACTCTACTTGTTACCGTGCCGTCCAGATAGTCACCCCTTGAGGGCCCAGACTACTCTCCAAATAAATTGTAAATAATTGTAGAACACTGCAGTGTCTACAGTGTGTAACTAAAAATTTTATTTCAAATAAGAACGAGGTTTTACAAAACACTGGTGTAACAAATTCATCTTTTATTTATAAGGAGATAATTTATTTACGTGGTTAACTAAACTCAATACATAGATATATTTCAAATAATGGCATAATATAAATGTACTGTATACTAATACTTGTACTAATATTATGAAGACAATGGTTACCCATTGGTTAAGTCCAAATACAAAATTGGAAAACAATCACCATTCATTCGGTAGCACACTGCCTTTCTGATGCCCATATTACATACATGCTGAAGAAGGTTAAACATGTGAAATACTGCGTTTATCAACTTTACATTTCACATCTATACTCCATGGCAACAGTAACGTCACCACATGTTCGAATTCAACAGATGCTGATGCCGGATAAAGACTTGTTAATGTCGTTCATAAGCATATGTTTTGTATGTCTGTATATATATATCTGTCATCATGGTTGTGTGGGTTGAAATATACATTTGATTAAGAAATCGCTATTTCAAAATTAGTTTTTGGACAGGATGTTTGTCATTTAAGGAAAATGTTTTTGAGAAATGGGAATTTAATTTGTTTTAAATGTTGTCGACATTAATTACCTTCTTGGAAGTTAATTCTTTTACTAACATCAAACAGGCCAAAACGTCTTTTTTAAGTCTTTTATCTTGCGATTAAAAGACATTTTTTAAAAGGCGTCTTTTTAATAAACATGAACAGATAATGTTTCCAAATTGATCGTTTAATTAAGTTGGTTTCTGGAGACATGATTGAACTTTTTATCAGTCGTATGTATCTCGTGTGGATTAAAATATCATGATTTTGTCGGTGACGTTTCTTTTGTCCCGAAGTTTAGAAATAGAACCTGTAATGTATATAATGTAATTTTTGCAGTGATTTAATTTCGCACATATCATATAACGCGGTTTTTGTAACAATTGTTGCTACATTGCTGTATGTTTGATATTTCTTGTTGTATTAAATGAGACCAGATAAAAACAACGTTATGTACAAACGCTATATCTTGCCTCGTGTGTCTTATGTCAGGTATAGGCGGTATCGGAGTAATATCAAGACGGACACAATCGGTCCAATAGAACTGAAGGAAATGCCTTGAAGTATGTGATAACGGTCTAGTGATTATGCACATGCTGCTTGTACTCGCACTGCAACTGTAGAAAGCCTATATGTAGTGAGTGAGTTATTGTTTAACGCCGCTTCGGCAGTATTGCAGCCATTAGCGGCCCCCATATGTAAACTGTAAGTGGATGACAACAGAATGTTTGGCACATGTGAGCAAGTTATGTCCTTCCAGGTAGCTTTGTTCCAACTATATTCTTTCTTGCAGTAGTTTGATGCTGTGTACATGTGCATGTATATAATGATTCATGGGTGTAATCTTATAAAATCCTTGTTAAAATCCGGTTTCAACTTGATTTTAAACATTGAAGATAAAGACACTTTCGTTTATCGTTGCAAGTACCAGTTTGTGAAACTTATGTAGTTTTATCAATGCAAGATGCACAGTCTGTCATGCTACAGTGACTTTTGGTATCAGCTCCTGTCTTCAGTTATTTAACACGTCAAATTGTGGCCTGATTTGAGACGCAACCTATAGGTAGCCTCTTAAATGTAGTTAGTGTAATGTTCATTATTGTCACTTCCATATATTTGTGTTGATTAATATGTTTGTGTTGAAAATGTATGACATGATGACACAGTATATTTTTTCATTGTATTCTATAAACTGCAATTGTTATAGTATGGTCTACCAATTTTTCATATCTTTGAAACTCAATTTAGACCATTATCCATATGTAAGTCAGGAACCGGTAGCATTTATGTTGAAATCTGCCTCTGGCAATTATTTTAAAAAATGTATGACCTTGCTACCCATTAAATGAAGCCATACAGGTCACTCAGAATCACTGATTGAAGTGTTTTAAATCTGACATTCAATGTTGAGGTTCATTCTTGGCCAATGATGATTTTAACTGTATTTCTAATGTACTTATTCTTTGGGGCGGGAAATAATTATTCTAAATTTGGTGACCAATTGACAATAGTTAGGGGGCAATATCGACCAAGTCCTGGAGCAAATATTGTGTTGGTTTCTCGATATATTTACCTTTCAAATTACAGAGTAACATGGCTCAATTTGTTTAATTTCCTGAAAAAGACATGACAATTGGTGATTTGCACAACATTATCGTTGTACTCTGTATCGTGAACAATCAGGAAGTATAGTGTACAATATGAAAGGCATGCTATTGGAGTGAATGATTGATTTATTGCTGAACGCCGCAGTATTGGGCAGTATTGCAACCATGAGCGAATGTTTTAGGATAACATCATCCCGTCACATTATGTGATGAGTTTACTGCTCATGATGATATGAAATGTCTAAATGTATTGCAAAGTGTTAAACAGCTCATCAAACAAATGTATGTGAAATATTGACAATAAAGAATCAACAAACAACTTGTCTCAATAATTTAGAAATAGAAACGCATGCGTGGTCAAATGGCGAATTTATTCTAGGTTTGTTCAGGTTGCCTCATCTTTAATATGTTCTTCTCAACTGCGGTTTTCTGAAAACGATGTTGGAAAGGTTTTATACAGGGCTTCATGACTTTCATTACAGAGTCGTTTTAACACAAGGAAACAATTTGGGACAAAATATATAATAAATTTGTAGAAAGATTTCAGAACTTTTTTCCCCCAAAAAAGGATATATCATAAATGAGAAAATCGTAAAATTAATGCCAAATGTTGCATATTATATATAAGTCTGTGGCCAATGACTTTGATTTGCTTGTGATTGTTAGTGTCTATTCCGCAACACATATATTTGGTGGTGAACAGGTTTTTAAGTCATTTTAAGTCATTATTTCAAAATATTCAAAATCATTTCTAAACCTTGTCTTTATGTTGTATGCATATCGCGGAAGCTGCTACAAATTTACTTACTGGCAGTGAAAATAATAGTGTTCAATTGTGTCCTAAGGAAAACAGAATATTACAGTAAATGTTTGATACCTTTGAATGCCAAAATGTTTTACTCTGAAGACCATATTTAACTGACATTTCCTACTAATAATTACCAATCCAACTTCATGAAAATTTAAGAAACTCTGCAAACAGATTGATGAACAATATGTCTAGTTAAGTGAACTAGTTATATAGACCGACCTTGGTCATTATCAATATGTATAGCAACATGTCTTAATGTTTCACACGTGAAAACCTTGCATCGGATCATTGACATTTATATCGAATTCCGATTTTTCATCCAGGTCGACCAAATATGAGTGTCAATATTCTATTGGTGCTGGTGATGGGATGATAGCAACAAATCTGTCTATATTACATGTTTATCAGCTGTCATTTATCCTCTAATCCACCCATTTTGTTTTATCAACTCTTCCAAGTATGTGAATATGTCCCAAAAGCTCTTCATTGTCGTATGCATCAATGGTTAATCCAGCATATAGCCTGCCATCTTAGTTTTCAACATGAAAGTAATTCAAAAGGAAGGTTGGCGGTTGATTAGGCTAGAAAATATTATAAAAGAATGTGCATGTATATCATTTTTATTAATAAGTATATGACAAGATTAACACGGTATTATGGTGATTCTGTGAACGAAAGCTTCTATTTTCAAATTATTAAGCAATTAGAATTTGAATGTCTCAAATAAATCAGAGTGTTTTCCGTGATACATACTGTGATAACAATTTACTGTTACATACAATATTATTTATAAACAGAATAAATATCTATTTTATAATCTATCATTTTAAAATTTAAAAGAATAGTTTAAATTCAACGATCCCGATTTATTTAAAATATATCAAGTTATCGTGTGAATTTATATCGTTATATATTTATATGTTATGGAAATACTGTCAGAGTTTTGTCATTTCATGACTCCAACAATATTCATAAGACAAATATACTAATTATATATAGAATATAGAATAAAAATATAAGGAATAGAGTGAAAGGTTGACGTGTTGATTCTTTGATAATTATCGACTTGTATATTTAGATGCTTGTGTCTCGAGTGAATCGTTGTGATGGAAGGGTTCTTACTAATATGGAATGAATTGGTGCACATCTTCTCACGCACGTATAAAATGCTTACTTTCGTTAAAATCCAGAAACACAACAACTGTTCCAAATGAGATTTTTAGAAAAACATCCAATTTCGCAGTAAAAGGGGACAATTATTTCTCATATTATTCCTCATGATCCCGTGGTTCTATAGCCACATCTGTGTTAATTTGTTATATGCTATTTCAAAATATGAAGTATGACTGCCTGAAAGTTGAATTTGAATTTCCAATTCCGAATATAGAGAGAAAGTTCAAAACATGAAAAGGTTGGAGGCGTTTGCAACCAATAACAAGATTCTCGAGCATGCTGTGCCACTAGAAGGTGAGATACAGTCAGGATCCTCGGACCGGTACTGTTACGAGTCCCGGATGTATCTCAGGAAGAACTGTACTGTAACAATGAAGGACTTTGCTGCAACACTGTCTATGTTATGCTTTACTGTTTACAGATAATCCCATATTTAATGACAGATTAATACATCTTTCAAGTTAGGCAGCATTTGGGAAATAGGTGTTTTAGAAAACCACAATGACAAAATCTACTCTCATAATTTATGCCTTGAAAGTCAAATTTCCTATGACATTCTTAAGCATTATGAAATAAATATGAAACCTACTTCTATATTGATTTGATCACAGGGGTTGGTATTGCTGAAAATAATACGTCCTAAGTAAAAAAAACTTCGTCCCCCGAATTTATAAAATTTTCTTTATGTAGGTGGCTGTCATGGAAAATACCTGTGGCAATAATAATGAAATGACATGGCAAGTTAGCCATGTTTAAATTGTATCAATTGACAGTGTTTTATTCATTTCAAATGTATACGCTGTCATTTTATATTTAACTAAAACCAATTAGAAACTGAAGCATTTGTTCACCATTTTAGAAAGACAACGAATACTTCATCCATAAAACATTCAACATGAATTTGATGATTATACGCCGAAGTTAAACGTATTTAGTTTTTACTTTCAGACCATGCAAAGTGTATTCAAATCTTAACGCTTTCAATTTGTATACAAATTGTTTTATTTTCAAAAGTATGCCATTGAGCACTTTGAGCAAACATATTTGACAACCAAATGTGAGAAAGTTTATTTAATCCAGCCGAATAACTCGTTTTGCAAATACAGTTTTCAAATTTGACGCCTGAACGTCTGACCATCAAGAAATGTGATATCGTTCAAAGGTTTCCATGTACTGACTGATTCAGGTTGAAGGTAGAATCGTCCGTGCTCATAACAGAGGATACTGATGGGGAAAAGATTTGAAAACAATTGTGATCATTGTTTTATTCATCACGGAATGAAAAATGTATCATCATCAAAATACATGTACATTGTACATGTTTTAATCATGAAAGTGTGATTCGTTAACTAAATATCATCTAAGGACAATTTTGTATTAATGCATTCTTTAGAAAGCAAGTTGCACGCTTTTGCATATTTTGTTTTCTCAAATTTGCTATTATTAGTGTTATGTTAGACGGTAAAACATCTCATTTCACGACCAGTGAAGCCGTATCCATAGACAACGGTTACCCGTATTGAAAGGAAATGAATCGACAATGTTGTGGAACTTTTCAATGTTTGAGGTAGATTTGAAGGTCTCATGGGAATGTGAGAGTTTAGACAGCTAGATGGTTGACCATTCTCTCATGGTGTCATATTTATAACTCTACTTTGAGTGTCTAAGTATCGCTACATCAGTCAGATCACTTGAACCAATGAACACTCGTTTTAGAATACTCGGGAGTATAATTTGGCCATTGTAATACGTATTTACCGTTTCGTGATATCATTTTATTTCAGTAAGATAACCGTGCTATAGCGCCTTTAAAGAGAATAGAAGAATTATTAAAATTGATTATAATTAACTGTTGTACAAAGTAACAAAACAACAATAATTCTGAGTCAAGTTTATTTGATATAATACTTTGGTACTATGTTGTTCTCAAATTTGCTATTATTAGTGTTATGTTAGACGGTAAAACATCTCATTTCACGACCAGTGAAGCCGTATCCATAGACAACGGTTACCCGTATTGAAAGGAAATGAATCGACAATGTTGTGGAACTTTTCAATGTTTGAGGTAGATTTGAAGGTCTCATGGGAATGTGAGAGTTTAGACAGCTAGATGGTTGACCATTCTCTCATGGTGTCATATTTATAACTCTACTTTGAGTGTCTAAGTATCGCTACATCAGTCAGATCACTTGAATCAATGAACACTCGTTTTAGAATACTCGGGAGTATAATTTGGCCATTGTAATACGTATTTACCGTTTCGTGATATCATTTTATTTCAGTAAGATAACCGTGCTATAGCGCCTTTAAAGAGAATAGAAGAAATATTAAAATTGATTATAATTAACTGTTGTACAAAGTAACAAAACAACAATAATTCTGAGTCAAGTTTATTTGATATAATACTTTGGTACTATGTTGTTATGTTTCATATATATGTATTGGTAAATGTTACTATTTTTCTTACGAGGGATTGGTCACATGTAGAACTGATTCCTGGAGCGACAAATAGAGAATACTAAACGACGTTCCGTTTAATAACATATTTATGAAACGAGTGAGTGGTTTGTATTTAACGAGCGAAAGCATACAAATACCATCTCACGAGTTTCATAAATGTGTTATTAAACGGAAACGAGTTTAGTATTTTATTTATTACTCACTGATTTAAATGCCACTTAATTCCACAAACTCGTCGATAAATGGGACACACTCCATTGCGACCGCGGCGCTGACCTTGGGAGGTCATATTTTTGCCATTATGACGTCACGTCAATCGGCAGCACGCGATGTTATTACACTAAGTGTAATAATACGGTAGATTTATTAAACTGCGATATCTTCAACGGGTGAGTTATAAACAAAGATAAACTATCAATGATTGTAGTAAAAATGACAAAGTGCTGAACGACTTATTAAATTATTCAGTCTACAGATAGAAAATAGACACGAAGATTTCATTGAACAGAGACAGCATCAGTTTACATAGAGTGATTTACCGGTCAGACTGCTTATACGATTACAATACGTATACATCACTCGATAGTTTTGATGTAAGAAAACCAAGTAGGCTATAGACAATTTGTATTCTGGCTTGAATTTCTTCTCCTGTGTAAAACATACACTATGATAATGAAGGATAACTTATAAAAGTTCAGCCCACATACTATATCTGAAGCATCAATCCAAAAAATGTAAATTAGTGTAACAAATTGTAATAAAAATCGAATGAAGAACTGTTTTATGGATAAACAACTTCTTTATTCCTTAATACGTTTCGCGATACTTCGAAATGTTTTCTCGTATGCATCACTTGCTTGACAGCGACATTAGTATATATGTCGAAACGTCGCCTGTATATTCATAACATTTTTTTCATTTGACATCATCTGAACTTCTAGAAAACTTATCAAAGAGAAAATAATCCATTACATTATGTTCATAGCGCTCTGACTGACCATGGTCTGACTCAGTATACCATTTAGTATATGACGTTTGAAGGACAACTACATTTTACTTTCAACACGTTAGCAACTTACTGTAAAGTGAACACATTCACAATTTGAATACGTTATCTTGTCCCAGGTTTCACAACTCATGGAAGGAAATATTGAAACTCTTGAAACTGATTATTCAGCAATGAAAAAAGTCGTCAATCGGGCGAATCCCACCGATGCTGAAGATCACTGAAGCTATTTACAGCACTGTGCCAATGATCATGTGCCAACAGTATAACAAGCCTTGACATAGTCACCCAAACTTACTGCTTAAGTCAACTTATGATATAAGTTTGTACTATATGCGTAGCCTGTACGGGAAAGTGGGAATATACACTGCAATGATCAGATTGGTAACTTGACATGGACACGTCATGCCCTTATTTGGTCCTATGATAAAAGAACACAATGTCCATTTTCCCTTATGAATTTAATCAATACATAATCGAATATCGTCCCTTCAATTAACGGCGCTGATTGTAAACTTGATTGCAAATTTGTTTGCAATCAAACAGTTGCAGGGTTCTCAAATTGAACCACAAAACTGTTGAATTCCGAGCATCAGTACATTTCCAAGTCAGTTTTATTAAAAACTTTGTTCTGTTTTGTTACGACTTAATAAAATGGAGTTAAACACCAGTGTCATTTTATGGAAAGATTCAAGAAATCGTAATCTAGTATGTCCTTAATGTATTCAATATTGTTTTCTAATGTCAGGTGATTTTCATAAAGCACGATACATCAAAGTACGTGTCCATTTACCTTGCTTAATTACTATGTATTTAAATGCTCAAGCCTTGAACAGAGTTAATCAATGTTTTCTTTGCATATAAGAGATTATTAACCAAGTATGTTTTTAGTTTCAATATCATTTATATAATATATTTGGAAAAACAGGTAGTGTATAATGCGAGCTGGGGTTGTTTCCTTTCTTTATGAAAATAAGTACTATTAATCTACATATAGCTAATAACGTATGTTCAGCTCTACAGAACTACGAAAGTGTAAGTTCGATCGACTAGGCCTAGGAGTGTCGGTTGGCCACAGGACACAGGAAATGGAAGAGACACTACCAGCATTACTTTGGAAAATGGTGCACTGAAGTTGTTGTATGAATGTTTAACAAATGTACAATTACTTGACCTACTCAAAATATAAATACCCTGAGGTGATTTGTTTTTAGATACATTCGTTTAATTGGAAATACTCGTGTACGTGGTTAGGCTTTTCAATGACCGGTAAATGATTATAAGTAGTATGATTCGCCTGAACTGTTTGGAATTTTGCGAAAGTAGACATTTGACCTGATTTGCATATTTATCAGATTTGGATACCAAGTTTATCATATTGCTGTATTAGATCGATAACATCCTCCATTATATGATAAACCATATTATTCCTACACTGGCATCGACTGTCAATATTATTCTGATGACCGAGATGTTTCCGAATGCAGTATGAAAGCTTCTGAGGGATGCTACATTAGCAATGACACTGTGAATATTAGGGGCATCTGTCAACTAACTCTCTGCCTTACAACTACACAACTCAACAATAGTTCGAAATCACCTTACATACTGTCTATAACGTGTGCTGCCACCTCGTGTCTGAATGGTTGCAAACACTGGGCGGACTCGCGATCGTTTTGCTGCAGTCGGGCAAGGACCCGGTCGGAACCGGGACCGTACACCTTACCGCGAAATACGAATCGAGTGAGTCGGACGATATCAAAGATGGCGGCTGATTTTGTTGCGCATTACGTTTTGGACGAGTTACTGGGTTATGAGGACGATATGATGCACAGAGTGCACTCATTTCTCATAATATGTGTTTATCTATATGCATATTAATAGACAGGACACTACCACTTTCAATATATTATCAATAAAGATCATTTATGTGTTTTTTCATCATCACAATGTCCTCTTCCCATTGGATTGATCCCTTAGATTTACATCCTCGTAACATATATGATAAAAAAAATGTTATCATCGGCCAAAGCGGTATATATACCGGTATATATATATATAGTAGTAGTAGTAGTATTAATCACTTAATTATTTAATGTAATTTGAAGTAAAAAGCACTGTCACTCCCAATTAACGTGTCCTTCCAAATGGATGCATAATACATTTTACAATATTACAAATAGGTGTGTAGTTGCTTCGAAAATAATTTAGAAAATTGTCGAGGGAGCAATCTAATTTAGTGCCTACAACTATTTCCTTGGTGTTCATGACTACACAGGATTTCGGAATTATCGTGTTTTTATTTTGTATCTCCAAAATAGGTTTGGAGCCTAACATAATGATGAACATTTATGATATCATTCAATGTGTCATTGGATAACATAACTTGGGCCAACTCTTCTGTGCAAGACACGTGCTTTTTGTTTCCATATTTCACAGTAGTCAAGGATGTCTTTCTGACACAATTTAAATTCACATATAACAATACAATCTTGGGCATTTTAAAAAAGTAAAAACAATAACACCATAACAGTTAATTTTCAAAGACAAAATTGCACATATTTCTCATAGTTGACCTGCAATCGATAATCATATCGTTGAGGCGACCCAAATATTAATCATTAATAACTATTTAAAGCTAAACGTCAGAGAAGAAAATGTTTCCTTTCAAGTAAACTTATATGAACACTTATCTTGGCCTGTGTACACATATGACGATGTGCGGGTGGGTACATGCATGCTGACTAAATGGTTACATTCATAGACAGAAATATTGGCTTGAATGTTAAATCGTTGCAGCTGTCATATTTTATAGACCTAGTCTTGTTTTCATCTTAACTTTAACGTATTTTGTATTCGAATTATTAACAAAAACTGATAAAGTGATAAATAGATCTATTAATGTTAATCTCATTTGTCTGAACATACTCTTTGTTTTTTCTAAAATCAAAGGTTTGGCTGAAAGAAATATTCAAAAATATACATTTTAATGAAAGATTACTTGCTGTTGACCTGTTGAAGTAAATATGCTTAAATGACGAAAAGGCTTTGATAATTTTCTAATAACTAAAGGTAAAAGATTCATTGAATGCACATTCAGACATTGGCCCTTTAGGTTCAAGTTAACTTCAGTTGACAAACAGTAAATTGGTTTTACACAAACAAATAACTCCAACTTGCCGCCATCTTGAACCCGAATGTCCGCTCTTTTAAAAGCGGGGAGAACGGGTCCGCCGAACGGGAAAACGTATCGTAAGCCGAATCAAATCGAGTGCGCAACCCGGTTTACAGCCGGGCACTTCCTTGCTTTCGGGTTCCCGGAAACTGACCCGGTCCACCAAACGAGTGTGCCAACTGTTCTCGACATACCCCCGATTCCTTCCAAGGGGATTTGCTGACACCATGTAAGGCTGCCTCCAAATCCTTAAGGTTCTGTTGAGAAAGGCTTCCACCAATCCGTCGGCCAATTTTGTCCCATATATTCTCAATGGCGTGTAAATCAGTGCACATTGCTGGCCATTGGTAACGATGGGGTCGAGCATTATCACCCATGATAAGTGTCTACTGTAAGTGTCTGTTGTCATCAAAATGATCTTTTAGGACTGGGTCCAGCACCTCAGGTATATACCGAGCGCCTGTGAGCGCCCCTTGATAGTGTCGCCTAATACGGCAATCTTAAGAATAACACCCTCACCATATGTGTAACGCGTGTTTGTATCCCCCATACTCGTCTTGCCCTTCAACAGTACGTAGGAGCAAAAGACTTTCCTTGGACCAGTGAATCCTCCTCTGTGACCTTTAAGTTCCACCGTTGCCGGTCCACGACGTCTGATCACTTTTCTGGCCCCAATGCCAGTAGCTTAATGCCATATGGGCCTGTTGCCTTTTTGACAGAATAAACTGTCATTCATTCATGACAGTAGCTTTGAGGCGTCTGCGCATATCGGGTTACTCAATGACGAAGTTCCAACGTTGCCGTTCCACACAACAAAGCCAACGGTACCGTTTGTGTCGATCTGTCGGGTATGGAGGTCTGATGACTATTCTTGATCTTCAATTGCTGTTGTTTTTATTATTTTAACAGAAAATAATGGGAAAATGTTCAGACAATATAGTGTTTCTTCCCGTCAAAGAACGCTTGCCTGTCCAGAGGGTATGTGCCGCTATCACAAATTTGATACATATATGTCAGTTTTGAAAAAAAGGATTACATTTCTGTCGTATGACACATTTATTGTATTTTTCAATATTTCTATCTCCTTTTCAAAGGAGTTTGCAATACACAATCTTCACCTGTTAAATCAATATAAATAAATTTAGATAGATTTTATTCATTATGTTAATTTAAAAAATATAACATTTTAAAAAATCATCACGTTACATGCCTTTTCATAACGTGATTTACATGACTCAAATTATCCTCCTTCGGTACATATTCCTAATGAAAAGTCCCAAGAGGTGATAAGTGTAGAGTTTAGGCCTGTGTGACAAAGGGTGATGTAAGCATTGAACATATAAAGTATCGTCATTTGCGAAAGCCAAAGTACTTTCCACTACGAAATTATTGTGCGACCTACTTTGTATACATACTTTATTTACTTGCTAAATAAACAGAGTACATTTGCAATTCAGACCAAGGCCCTGTTTGTTATTGCAATCAGCCAATTAAAGCTCCTTCATGATGATTTAAAGCATCTTCAAGTATTGCGTAATACAATTCTGAGTCACGTTTCGTTATTTTTTAAACGAAAAATAAAGAAATATGTGTTTGGAAACAGTGAGACTTTCCCTAATACATCTACAGATGCGTTCTGTTCTATCTACTTCCAGTATTGCTGTAATGTATGTCTTCGTCACACGCACAACACACATCGTCCACATCTGGATTATTCCCAAAGTACACTTATGATGCCAGTTATTCACATTACGGTTACCGAAACCCGTTCACGAATCATTGAATACTTTATTAATGTATACCACAAGGTCATTTTCCTGCTGGATGAAACACAATGCAACGCTGTATATAGAGGTTCTGAAGTGCCAGTAATACACTTGAACTGAATAGTGTTCGATTAAGTGTACGTATTGGCAAGGTTACTGTGTAAAGACACACCCTGTTAATCAAACATGAGCCTATGCATGGATACGTCTACTAACAAGATTGCTTAATACAAAAGTGTACACGTAAGTGTACCAACCATTGACGAAGTTCTTCTCGGCAGGATAAATTCGATATCTGTTGGGGTCATATGCGGATACCGATGACAATTACAGAGGTCAAGTGTCGGGTCCTTTGAAAATGACGTCTCCTGCTTGGAACGCCGGAAATAAAGGAAAGAGACATTAATTTAAGAAATGATAAAACAAAAAATGTGCAATGCATTGTGTGACAAAACGTATTATGATCAAGTTCAAGCAGTGTCAAACAGGTTAATTGCGAGTTTAAATCTATCAAGCAAACGTTTTACTGACAGTTAAGCAAGGTAGTTTGAGTCTCATGTTGCGTTAACCTAATGTCCATCTTCACTCTTCATACATATGACTGGGAGGGGAGCAACCCTCGCCTCAAAATGAGAGGTACGCGCTAATCTGATTTACATAAGGCGACAGCGGGTGAATTTAAATAGGATGGTACATATCCTTCATTGGGATAAACAATATTTTATTTTAGCTTGCCAAGGCTCGAAGAATAACAATGTTTATTCTTAATACAGGATATGCAACTGAACAACATTGATATGGTGACAGAACGTATTCGCTCTAGCTCGTTACATCAACATTTTGTCGTAATGAACATATCACATAAACTAGATAAAGTTATCCATTCTAAACTTGAATTTGCAACCACTGAAACTTTGATTTTGTGATGACCTACAGAAGTGTTTTAATGCTGGTTAAGTCCAGGTTTTAAAATCCTTTTCTGGTATTGAATTGGATCAATATTGTCAACTGAAACTGAACCGACATTCTACCGAAAACAACATTATCATATGACTGAAGGTCGGAATGTCTTTAGAAATCATAATCCACTTTTGTTACAGATTGAATTGACTTTTTCTCTCAAGTTAATTCTGAAGAAAGCTTAATATACTGATGGAAATGAATAAAGGAACGCATGTATTGATGGTGAAATTTGTTTTATTGTCATGGGTTTTTGATCATATATATTTCATTAAGTATGTACACCACAGGTGAAATTTCAGTATCTGGTGTGTCCTCCCTGTTTCCTGATCACTTCTTCACACCGGCGTGGAACACTTTGGATCAACTTCCGGATGACAGCCCGAAGAACTGCGCGCCACTCTTCTTGGAGAGCTTTGAACATGGCATCAGGTGTCTGGGGTAGAACATCACGATCCCTCACCCGACGTCAAAGAACGTCCCAGAGGTGTTCAATGGGATTAATGTCTGGGCTCTTGGACAGCCATGGCAACACTCTGATGTTGTTTTGCGTGAGAAAATCCCTGCTGACGTGAGCCGTGTGGGGTCGAGCATTGTCATGTTGAAACTCAAAGTTTACACCCACTTTACGGCGGAAAGGAAGAACAACAGGTTGCAACACTTCGTCTCGGTAACGGACACCAGTCACCCTTCCATCAAGTCGAACAAGATTGGTCCTATGGTCGTAGGTTATGCCGCCCCATACCATCACAGATCCGCCCCCGTAGGAATCGTGTTGTTTGATGGTGCACTGATGGTGACGTTCACGCAGGCGTCGCCAAACGCGGATCCGACCATCTGCGAAGTCCACATTGAATCGTGACTCATCACTGAACATGGTATTGCGCCAATGTCGAAGTTGTCTAACTCGATGTTGTGTAGCCCATGCTCTGCTCAGACGTCTGTGTTCCGCAGTCAGCCTTACCCCAACAACAGGACGACGTGACTTTAAGCCTACTGCTTTAAGTCTGTTTCTGACAGTACGGTCACAAATTCTTAGTCTCGTTACTGCCCTGAACTCAGAGTTTATTTTCGATGCTGGTTTAAATCGGTTACGTAAGGACAGCAGCACCAGCTGGCGGTCGTTTCGGGGCGTTGTCTTATGTTTTGGACCACGACCGGGTCTAATCTTTACGTTCCCTGTCTGACGGTACCGGTTCCACAGTCGCGAAATCACACTTTTAGACTTGTTAAATTGTCTGGATGTCTGGCATATTGATTGGCCGCTGTTTATGCACCCGATAGCCTGCCATTTCTCATTAGCAGAAAGGTATGCTCTAGGCATGATTCTGAAGGTAAAGGTACACTGACATTCGTTGACTCCTTGAAGGTTAAATGGACGTTACCATGCATGGAAATCACGTGCATGGTACGTTTTCAGTGAAAGTAAACTTGGCCCGACGCAGCCTCGAACAAACGGAACATGCCAGACATAAGTTAACAGTAATTAAGCGTTCCCTTATTCGTTTCCATCAGTATATATTCATGTCATGTCACATTCATTCAGTTTGGTTATGTTGCCTGACTTACATTTCATCTCATCCCTTTTAATGTTACATCAAATCTCTGACTCGCGATTGTTGTCTAACCCTCAATGGTTTTCGGCGATATTGAGAAAATATCAGATGTTTTCCTGTGATGACTTCATCACAAAGTGAAAGTAGGCACAAAGGCGGTAAACTTAATAAGATACGTCTATCGTTACTAAGTATCGACGCCATAGTTACCAGTGACATCCGGATAATGATCTGGTCTACTTTTAGCAAAGGATTTTCTGGCGAAATTCCTTAGATAACAAACTTGTGAAACTGGCAATTTATCGCTCACATCATCTTAAACATATTTTTCCGATACCTTATAATAAAACGATAACACATATGAAGAACATTTGAAATAATAGAAATTAAAAACCCAGTTAAATCATTTTCCGTACGGAAATGTAAATATAAAGTTAACCCATCCGTTCGTAACACAGGCTTGGGAGATATAAATGTGTGTCATCTATACTCTACATATAACATAGTATATATGATACATAATATTATTTATTTTCCCCACGCTTCTGCCTCTTAACACGTGGCATCATCCATGTGTTGGTATATCACTCTTAATCTGCTGTCTGTGAGTAAATATGCAATGCCATCATGATTCAATTAAGGTTCAAATCAATGAACTGCTAAGGCTGGAGTGGATTTAATTCTAACATTGAATCAAATGACACCTGCGACACACCTCAAGGGACAGTTTGAGCAAATAGCAAACTAACTGATGTATATCTAAAAATAGGCATGGCACTTTAAAGATAACGAGAGCTCTTTCATTCCAAGTACTGTCTTGATCTCGCTGGATGGAAAACGTTCACCATGATGATTCTTGTACTTATGATTCACAAGTTACATGGTTTGCAGAATTAGTTGACACTTTCTTGAGAATTATACATAGAAGTAAATGGGTCCCTTCCCTTTAAACTTAAAAGCACATTCTGAAGTTGACTTTAACTCAAAACATTAACTCAAAGGGGAAACTGAAGAGTGGTCACTATAAACACCACTGAGTACCTGCTTCTGTCTGTTTCCAAATGTTATTAGGCTGCCGGGGATTATTTTTGCAGTATCTTTTCTTGATGAATATTGTAACGACGTGGATATTTCGTCCTTCAGAATTATAGTAACAGATTGATGCAAACCAAATGATTAGCGTAAGTTTACTATCAAGACAGATTTATTATTTATTTATTTATTTAAGTTATTTAACGCATTTGAACATGGTGTCCTCGCTGAATAAGTACCCATGATATCGTGAGCACCATAACATTCAGACGTTCTGCAATGGTAGGAGGTTGGATACAAAACACCAATATGTTGAGAAATAGAATAATTTGGTATTATTGGTTGGATACATGACCTGAAATTAATATTATTAATTATCATTCGTAAATTCATGTCTAAAACAAATGGGTTTTTTCCTTATCATAAAACAAAACATTGTTCCCATAATTATAAAACAATAACCTTCCTTATATGTAACAACACAATAATTCTAATTCTAATACATCTGTTACGACAATGAACAAATGAAATAAAACTACGTGGTTAAGCAAGTGATAATCTGAATTGTGGAGATGCTCCAGACAAAGGTGTACTATCCAACCTCACTAAGTAACCGTCCACTTATTCCATTTCAGGCACTACGTATGAAAGATATTGCTATGAGGGCCATCTTTGATGAGTTTCGAGGACTGGAATGTACCCACAAGTCTATGTTTGTTATGTGTCATCAGGTAGTGAAGGTATTGGGTGTTTAGAAGTTACTGGAAAATATTGATTGATGTCCGCAGGTCATGTATTGTATTTGTATTGGTGAAATGGGTTGGGGGCAAAATTGTAATAGTTAATATTTTTAGCAAATTCAACATTGGCGTGATTAATAAGGTTTGTTGCATCCCTGCGATGCATGTATCAAATATTGTACCTCCGGCGACTTATTTTATGAGGGAATCAATTTGACACTGTTGTCGTCGTAATATCGGTTAATTGCGTTCTGAACAAACATTGGCTGCTGTGGCACGCTGACACACACACTCCTTAGGATAATTTGGTCCGCCCCCATAACCGTAAAGAAGACTAGAGTTGCTTTTCCAAATATGCGATGAGAACATATAAGATAAGATAAGATAATTTAAAACTTTATTATCGCAGATGGGAAATTCGTCTCACATTCAAAGAGTCTTTGGTAGTATACAATACAAAATAACAATACATGAATACAATATAAAACAATATAATACATTGTGTTGATGGATACTAATTACATTGCTTTTAATATGCATATATTAATCAGTCGTGTCGTACTTTCAAAGTTACGTAATTACTATTTTGTGTGAAGGTTTCGAATTTTTACACTGTATGGGACAAATGATGTTGATGCTCTGTTAGTTTTGACATGCTAGATTTTAAAACGACATTCATTATTTTCATTTATAAAGTGCGATGGGTTTGATTGAATGGCCAGAGCCTTCTTTTTAACTCAAACTTGAATGAAAGATGCTCAAAATTAGAGCCGCAAATGTTACTGGAGGTGTTTACAATTTTGTCATTTTTTTCTCCTTTTTCCGTGTTAGAGGAAGATTTCCACACCATGCATAGAAGCTATGACTTATACAAGTTTGGTAGAATAATCTAAGAATACTATAATCAGAATTTTTCTAAGAAGACCGAAGTCAATGTATATTAGTAGTACCAACGTCTTGGCTGTGAGGGGACCGCAACAACTCTTCTTCTGCTGCCCGAGGGTATTTTACTGCCTCCAGTACAGTCACAATCAATAAACTGTCAGTGCTGAAATAGACCTAACTAACGTTGAATCAAATAGCACCTGCGACATACCTCAGGGGAGGACTTGTACAAATAACAAACGTATTGGTGTATATTTAGCGAATAAATAATTATGGTGCCTTAAAGATAGCAACAGCTCTTTCATTTCAGGTGACTTTTTTTGCTTGCTGGATTTAACATGCTTATGTTCATAAACAAAAGGTCGGGAGAGATATAGTTGTTGGTTGAGTTGGCGTCGGTGTCGGCGTTCCAATTGTTTCCGAAGCATACCTCTAAAACTACAATCTTTACCATATTTAGTATACAGCCTCCTCATATCATGTAGATGTGCCTTTTGAGGGTTTCAGCTTTTTTACAATTTTATTTTTTTCGTTTCCATGGTAACAATTTTGACTTAGTCTATTTGAAGGGTAGGGTTTGTTTCCGGAGCAGTTCTCTAAAACTACTTGACCAATCTTCACCAAATTTGTTACACAGCTTCCTCATATCATGCAGATGTGCCTTTTTGGGGTTTCATATTTTTAGCTCATCAGGCCTGAAAGGCCCGATGTGCTTATGGCATGGCGTCCGGCGTCCGTCCGTCCGTCCATCCGTCCGTAAAGTGTTCGCTTTTTCGACTTCTTCTCCAGAACCAATGATTCCACAGAGCTGAAATTGTATGTGCAAACTCCTTGGCCAGTAGGGATTCTAAATTGTAGATTTCCCAAATGGGGTCACAGGGGTCACATCCTTATAAACCTATTTTCATCTTCTTCTCCAGCTCAAAAAGGTCTTGAGAGCTGAAAAGTTGTGTGCTGACTCCTTGGCCAATGGGGATTCAACATTGTAAACTTTGTGACCCTGTGACCCCAATCTAGGTCACGGGTCATGACCCAAAAACCTATTTTCATCTTTATCTCAAGTATGTAAAGCTCTAGAAGATGATATGTTGTGTAGAGACTCTTTAGTCAATGATGATTCTTAATTGTAGGATTGAGGCCCCTGCGACTCCAAATGTGGGTCACAGGGGTCATGATCTAAATACCTATTTTTTGCTTGTTAACAATGTATTACTTGAGATAACTCAGATATTCAACCTTAGATAATAAATCAATGAAATCCTAATGAGCTACAGAGCCGATGGCTCTATTTTTTATAAAAAAAATTTGGTTTCCATGGTTACAATTTGGACTTTGTCTATATGAAGGTTAGGGTTTGTTTCCGGATCAGATCTCCAAAACTATGTGGCCAATCTTCACCAAATTTGGTATACAGGCTCCCAATATCATGTACATGTGCCTTTTAAGGGTTTGAACTTTTTGAATTTTTATTGTTTTCCAATCCCATGGCAACAATTTGGACTTTGTCTTTTAGAAGAATAATAACAGAAATTGATTTGGGGGAAGGGGGAGATATATGTTTTTACGAGTAAAAACACCTTCTAGTTTGAGTATGTCTTTAAGTTGTAGGTACATTTTGTAGAACATTCTTAATTGTGGCTACTTCATTATTAATTTACTGATAAAATAAGTGTAAAGTTCTCTTAAAATTTTCTCGGAGTACGTGTCTTGAATATGAAAAATAAAATGTTACTATCCGGGACACCAGTGTCCGTCCTGCTATTTCATTGTTAAGTTCACTATGGTTAATTATAGGATTGGGGACCCTGTGACTCCAAATGTGGGTCACAGGGGTCATGATCTAAATACCTATTTTATGCTTGTTAACAATGTATTACTTGAGATAACTCAGATATTCAACCTTAGATAATAAATCAATGAAATCCTGATGAGCTACAGAGCTCATGGCTCTATTTTTTATAATTTTATTTTTTTGGTTTCCATGGTTACAATTTGGACTTTGTCTATATGAAGGGTAGGGTTTGTTTCCGGATCAGATCTCCAAAACTATGTGGCCAATCTTCACCAAATTTGGTATACAGGCTCCCAATATCATGTACATATGCCTTTTAAGGGTTTGAACTTTTTAAATTTTTATTGTTTTCCATTCCCGTGGCAACAATTTGGACTTTGTCTTTTAGAAGAATAATAACAGAAATTGATTTGGGGGAAGGGGGAGATATATGTTTTAACGAGTAAAAACACCTTCTAGTTTGAGTATGTCTTTAAGTTGTAGGTACATTTTGTAGAACATTCTTAATTGTGGCTACTTCATTATTAATTTACTGATGAAATAAGTGCAAAGTCCTCTTAAAATTTTCTCGGAGTACGTGTCTTGAATATGAAAAATAAAATGTTAATATCCGGGACACCAGTGTCCGTCCTGCTATTTCATTGTTAAGTTCACTATGGTTAATTGTAGGATTGGGGACCCTGTGACTCCAAATGTGGGTCACAGGGGTCATGATCTAAATACCTATTTTTTGCTTGTTAACAATGTATTACTTGAGATAACTCAGATATTCAACCTTAGATAATAAATCAATGAAATCCTGCTTGAGCTACAGAGCCCATGGCTCTATTTTTTATAATTTTATTTTTTTGGTTTCCATGGTTACAATTTGGACTTATCTATATGAAGGGTAGGGTTTGTTTCCGGATCAGATCTCCAAAACTATGTGGCCAATCTTCACCAAATTTGGTATACAGGCTCCCAATATCATGTACATGTGCCTTTTAAGGGTTTGAACTTTTTGAATTGTTATTGTTTTCCATTCCCATGGCAACAATTTGGACTTTGTCTTTTAGAAGAATAATAACAGAAATTGATTTGGGGGAAGGGGGAGATATATGTTTTAACGAGTAAAAACACCTTCTAGTTTGAGTATGTCTTTAAGTTGTAGGTACATTTTGTAGAACATTCTTAATTGTGGCTACTTCATTATTAATTTACTGATGAAATAAGTGCAAAGTCCTCTTAAAATTTTCTCGGAGTACGTGTCTTGAATATGAAAAATAAAATGTTAATATCCGGGACACCAGTGTCCGTCCTGCTATTTCATTGTTAAGTTCACTATGGTTAATTGTAGGATTGGGGACCCTGTGACTCCAAATGTGGGTCACAGGGGTCATGATCTAAATACCTATTTTTTGTTTGTTAACAATGTATTACTTGAGATAACTCAGATATTCAACCTTAGATAATAAATCAATGAAATCCTGCTTGAGCTACAGAGCCCATGGCTCTATTTTTTATAATTTTATTTTTTTGGTTTCCATGGTTACAATTTGGACTTATCTATATGAAGGGTAGGGTTTGTTTCCGGATCAGATCTCCAAAACTATGTGGCCAATCTTCACCAAATTTGGTATACAGGCTCCCAATATCATGTACATGTGCCTTTTAAGGGTTTGAACTTTTTGAATTGTTATTGTTTTCCATTCCCATGGCAACAATTTGGACTTTGTCTTTTAGAAGAATAATAACAGAAATTGATTTGGGGGAAGGGGGAGATATATGTTTTTACGCGTTAAAACACCTTCTAGTTTGAGTATGTCTTTAAGTTGTAGGTACATTTTGTAGAACATTCTTAAGTGTGGCTACTTAATTATTAATTTACTGATAAAATAAGTGCAAAGTCCTCTTAAATTTTCTCGGAGTACGTGTCTTGAATATGAAAAATAAAATGTTACTATCCGGGACACCAGTGTCCGTCCTGCTATTTCATTGTTAAGTTCACTATGGTTCAGCGAAGGTAAACTAGCATTTCAACAAAAAGTTGCTATCGACATTGTTTAAGAATAGCCATTCGGATTCTATTTGCTAACCCATTTTATTTCATGTACAATCAATATTCGGAGAAATTACATTGACATGTCAAAATAATTATCCCGTAATGTAACGATTTTAAATTTAATCATGTGATGCAAATTAAGTTTGAACTTCAAGCGCTGAACTCTAACATTCCTTTGTAAATGAGAAATCGATTATACGACATTTTTGTCTTGCTCACCATGAGATGGAAGAGAACTTTCTAAAAGTATGGTGAAAAAGACATCACATTTCGACGGAATTCGCAATTGAGCAATGTATTTGAAATGGACAGTTTCATACCGGTGAACGAAAATCCAGATAAGATTAAAAGGGCATCCCGGGCGGCGGTAGCTTTAAAGTACCGATTATAAAGAATATCATTGCTTCTCAAACAGTTATTGGCTTCGTTGTCTACAGCTATCAGATACGACCCTCAAAACTTTTCTTTTTGAAGCGTTGCTCCTTCAAAGATCCAAATACGTATACCCTACGCTGGGCATAACTCTTGTCAGTCTCCATTATTTCCGTGTTAAGATAGTGGATCGCTGCACCTGAAGGCTTATTGGGCTCTGATGTTCTGACACTGAAACCTTAAGGAAAATGCGGCATGTCTTAAATCAGTCAGTAAGAGACTGGCACGGGTTATGTCTTGCGTTGGGAAGTTGGCAAAGATCTTGGGAATTGGTGCAAATATATCAAAGATCACAACCACAACCAGCCACGTCAAATGTAAGTCTCTATCCTAACCCCCTCACAGAGCCTCTTCATGTATAGAAACAAGAATTAGCAGACGACTATGATAATTAAAAGATGTCATAGTAGATGCACTAACCAATCACAGACCGGAACGCCGTCTTGGAAAATTTACCAAAAAATGCTTATGTACCAGTTCATCCTGACTGTTACGAGGCCCTAGGATTAAAATGGAAATTTAGTGGCGAAATAAACTATACTTCCAGCGCATCTCATCAAGTATAACAAGAATGATGAAACGAAAAGGCTTTGGTTTTATAATAGATGTACTAATAACGGCAAAGTCCAAGTATACTAAGACTCAAGACTACACATAAGACTCAAGACGACATCTATCTATCCAGAAACAAAGAATGGTTAAACAAATACACAAAGGATTCCATTGACATTCCATCCACGTGACTATTGAATCTCTGCTTCATTTACAGGACCGATGGCAGCAGACTTGCAACGTCTATATACAGAGATCAAGCAGTTTAAGCAATCTGCGTATGCAACAAATACAAAGAAAAAACCTATTCTTATATGTTAAAGGCCTATTTGCGATTCTGTTTCCACTGTACCTGCTCAACCTCAAACTGCCCTACGAAATACGGCTTTTCTGGCACGATCGCTCAACGCCAACAGCATCCCCAATCACTTGAACATCATACTTCTCATCCACCTAGAAGCAGTACTCGCCAACCCTCTGTGTGACTGAACTCTTGCCAATGTGAAGAAGTGCTAGAGAGTGTTACAGATTCCAATGTGCTCGATGTCGGACTCTCCTCTTTGTCCTGTGTCGGCTCTAACTGCTTTGAAGATACTACAGGTGGGAATCCCGAAAGATCAACATCTCTTTACATTTGGAACGATGGAAAGATTCACACTCTGTCCCACGGGTCATCCGTGCTTGACGTCATTGCGAGAGACATTATGTCGGTGTGGCTATCCCCCTTCCCAGTACAGTGAGCACTCATCCAGACGGATGCCATGCCTAGTGTTCTGATAAAACTTCAAGGGGACTGGATGTCCAATGTATTTGAAGCTATATTGTCGAAAAAAAACAGAAATACACTCTTAGCTTGCCCTTGACTTGGTTGTGGCAGCAAGTATAAGGTGACCACTGTACAATGTTGGAGGTTTTAGGTGTGTTTTTAAATGTAAATGATTTTACGTCAATTAAAATTGACATGTATGTACCCCCAACATTGTTGCGTCAGTATGTGAATGCGAATGAGGAAAGGGTTAAAAAAAATGGTGACATTATTTTATGTTTAAATCGGCTGCCTGAACCAGCTGAGCGGACCTAGCGTTAGTCTCTCACCTGCCGTCGAGACAGCAACCTTCCACACGGTCATATCCCACTTTGGAAGTGAAATTTAAACGAAATTCACCATTTACAAAATGTTGATCAAATATCATTGGTAAATATCTATTAATGACAGAATGCAGCATTCAGTCACCAGTCTTTATTTCATTTATAAAAATGACATAAAATACATAACAACTTTGACACAAATTATACATAACAATCCAACACTATCACAATTGTCACTTCACAGAACTTGTTCATTTATTAATGTATTCATATACGTATAGTAAGCATACAGTATTATTTCGTTTTTAACGTAGGAAGTAGGATATCTGATCATATTTCGTTTGACAGTTGAGAATTTAGTATTACCCAGAGACTTAATCCCTTAAAACAACACACGCAGTTAATCCTGAAACATCAAAGAATTTGTACTGTAACAATAGGTGTCCTCTTCCAGGTACGACCCCCTTTGCCCGACAGTTGATGTGATGATAACGGATTAACAGAAACGGTCAGCCGCTTTGCCGGCTATAGTCTATTTACTAGAATTAGAACTTGTAATCATATACTTCCTGTTGAAATTGGAAGATGGTATAATGTTAACAAAGAAGATAGATTATGTACATTTTGTAATAGTGCTCTTGGATATGAGGCTCATCTCCTGTTGTTTTGTCCATATTTTAATAATATAAGAAGGTCATTTTTACCACTTTATTATTGTAATACTCCTTCTATAGATAAATTCATATCTCTTATGTCCTGTAAGCATAATGCACTACTGTGGAAAGTTTGTAACTATGTAAAAACATGTTTACGTATGCTCCCATAATAATATTGTACATTGTAATTATTTCTCTATGTCACTTTTGTGAACTTCATGAGAATAAACCATTCATTCATTCATTCATTCATTCATTCATTTCGGTGAGTAGTTGTCAGTAATAAGTGTAACATTTCACTGACAGAGCTAGCGCTCACCGATGACATATTAGTGATGGTTGTACTCGTAATAGTGAGTAACTCGACTTCAGATAATCAAACGCTGATTGATCCCGATTTTGTTAGCTTGACAGTGAAATTGAATAAACAATAATTCAAATTATTATGACATCCCTTATATATAGACCCGAGATATATGGTTCAATCATTGCAAAATGGCAAACGCACAGGTTAACATTCAGTTCATTCTAAATTCAAGAGGAGGTAGACACCTCATATATCATGGCTCGGCCATAAATTTAGGGTCAAGAGCACCAAGATCCTGCAACCGCAAATACCGTCGATGATGTTCTCACAACCATCATCAGGATGAAGTTCAGCTTCAAATATACATATTCTTGCCACCATTGCCAATATTTGTCTAATACACTCAACCGCAAAAGAAACGTCACCATTCAAAATACAAGATAATTCAATCCGCGCGTAATAAAGGTTACTGAAACGGAGATACATCATGTCTCCAGAAGCCAACTAAACTAGAGTTAAAATTTATCATTATCTGTTCATATTTCTGTGAAACCAACGTTTTAAGAAATCATCGTTTTGAATCTCCATAACTTGGCTTGTCAACAAATGTAAGTTCAATAAGGTTATTTATGTCGATGGCATCTTTTATTAATTCAATTTCTACATTTCTTTATGAAATTTATAATTAAATGCCATACATTCTTGCCAAAATAACAGTTTGAAAAAGCGTCTGAAAACACCCAAAGTGAACTTGAACAGACATGGAATTGTGGGTACCTCTTTACAAAAAATGTCCCTATCCTATGACCATTATTAAAAATCATCTTTCTCCCGCAGCAGTATTTCGTTTTTCACACCGTTTAAAATGTGGTGACGTTTCTTTTGCGGTTGAGTGTATATAGTAGTTTATTTTTTTTATAAGTAACCTTGTGTAATTTAATACAGTAATGTAAAGTACAGTAACTGTACAGTAGATCAAGGCATTGTTTTTCCAAAACAGACTTATCCCCAATGTACGAGTCAAAAATTTATTATGAAATTTGTGTACATATAAATTTAAAATCAAGAAAGAATCCGAAAAAGACTATACTGTAATCCTCTATTGATCATGGATTATCCCGCCTCAGAGTCCCAAGCACACTGTAGGAAGATCCTTGATCGTGGTTTACTGCAGGTTGTCCCCTTCGATTGCCAATCGCTTCATGTATTTTGTGCCAGTTGTATTTGTTGATTCGCACGATGTTGGTACCTTCCCATGATGTTGTGATGCTTGTTCTTCAGAGTGTGCTCAGATAGAGTGGGTTTCTGGTGAAGTTTGTTCACAGACACTTGATGTTCCTTGATCATTGTGAAAAGAGGCCTTGCACTCTAAATCGCTATCCTGATGACTATAACCAGCATTTGGAGGAAGTAAAACATTTCAGACAACATACTCCCCATCTTCTTTGGCAACATCAGTAGCTTGCTGGATATTTGTGAAAGCGCGACTGCGTAAACTTTACATATAAGCAAATCTATGCATGTTGAATTTATAAGTGTGCATCATAATAAAGTTCAAACATGAATAAGTTTTCCCAAAAGTTTTGTACATCTGCCCATTTCTACCAATCCATGATTATACGATATTATTTATTGTAACAGTCATATAAAGAGGTCTATGAAGCTCAAAAGCAAGTCGGCTGAAACCGAAAAGCCCTGTGACGTTACAATCGACACTGTGACGTCATAATCGCTCGCCGATCGCCGTCGCTCTTGAAGCTTTCCTTGGTTAAATAGTCAAGCAGTAATCGCTAGTTTCTTTGAATTTAACTGCTTCCTCCGATAGTTTATGCGTCGACACATGTACGAATACGCTAATTACAACTACAGTAAACAAATAAAACATGTTTAAATGCAAAAGACAGTTTCTCAAGTTACTATAGTCGCGAAAAGTTAGACAGATGAATGAAGTAGTTCCGGCCACCAATGAAATCGTTTTTTTTCTGTAACAGCCAATCAAAAGCCAGAAAAAGGTGTAACTCCAAAAAAATACTACCCTGTGTCCGTCTTCCCATATGGGTAATATTTTGCCATACTTTATCATTTCGCCAATGTCTCTAACAGTATCTGTTTTAGTGCGATCTTTTTAACAGTAGCACGTCCAAAAACCACTTGAAGCTGATTTAATCACTTGATCTTAACCCTACCGAGATCGAACCCCTGACTTCAGTTCTTGATCTCCAACTACACAGAACCGTCGCAAACTTTCCATTATTTCTTGACACCGGTGTAAGCATCTACATCGAAACGTCGCACTCCTGCAATAAAGAAGTTGTTAATTCATAAAAGTATTTGTTCTAAAAATAAAACTAATTTCATCAACAGTTCCGTCCATTGAGAACAGATATCTTAAAGAAACAATACTTTTGTGTTGTAAATGTACGCATTTAAGAATATGCATGGATGGAGATTAATTAAAAGGGAATTGCAAGTTTATGAGATTAGTATTCCAATTTCAGATTCTGGTGGATGTTGTGATCAAATGGTTCACTGAAGTTACCTCCTTTAAAATACGTAAACCTATCGACTTATCTTTGTGATGCACTTGACCCGCATTGTTCTTGAATGTCAATTCCTCTGGCACCGGCAACAATCTTCACAGTGTTAAACTTCCACCTGAAGCGATCAATACCATTCATTATGCACACGGGAGATTTAAAGGAATCGTAAAAGGTTGTATTCGCAAAAGGTCGTCTAATTCTGGGCCTTCTTGGTGACATAGTTTCAAATAAATAAATAATAAATGAAAATGGCCTCTAAACCCGCCCTAAACAATATATCGGGCATACTAGAAACTTGAGAAACTGTCTTTTGCATTTAAACATGTTTTATTTGTTTACTGTAGTTGTAATTAGCGTATTCGTACATGTGTCGACGCATCAAATATCGGAGGAAGCAGTTAGATCGTCCGAAATTTAAAGAAACTAACGATTACTTGACTATTTAACCAAGGAAACCTTCAAGAGCGACGGCGATCGGCGAGCGGTTATCACCCCGTGTGAACGTGTACGCCAGAGCAAACTTTCCCAGTAGGGAAATGTACGCTCCCCAATGCTGGCGGTAACTTTCGTGTTGTCTGTTGTTAGTAGAATTTTATTAAATATCTCATGATATATACACTTTTAAGCAGAGATATTTCATGCTGTTAATGAGCATTCCATACATTATACGTATACCAACTTTCAATCATCAATTCATTGCATAGAGTAATCTGCTGAGACATTTGGACACTGCCGTCAGTGCTACACGGATTTCAGTCAAAAATACTCTGACACCAACTGATCCAAATGTTTTAAAGTTCTAACATACTTTTCTATGACCTATTATCAGTAATCCTGCGAAATATAAAGACTGGACAGTTCACCGTTTAGGAGCATTTCTGGTTTAAAGATTACATGGTCATAAAATCAGTGTACACTTCCAAGACCCAACAACATTTCTTTAGTGTACGCTCTCAATTTATCTTGGTGTCCACTCCAAAGAGCGTAGTTTATTATTGAAAAATGAATGATTACATGTTTCCATTTAGTAATGCTCAATTATTTACAGGGTAAAATAGTATGTGTCTGTGAGTGAGGTTTATGTGGCTGTCGGGGCAGGTTGGGTCGATTTTAAAATATTCGTCTTTTGGCATTTTACGAAATTATGCTAAAATATTTGTGGAAACTTTAAGTCCCGATTTGTAGTTTGCGATGTAAAGAAAGTATGTAAACCAATGTTTAATTATTGTCTGTCAATGTACTTACATTACAACAAAAATAAGTTTTACTGACCCAACCTGCCCCGGTTTCCCCTAAGTTCCATACATATATATTAATGCATATTTTTTTTTCATTTGAGTCCCCCTAAATTCAATACGAGAACTTGAAGCCGATAAAAAAAAGTGCATGAAGTGGAATGTCCCCTCGAATTTCGTTTCCAAAAAATACCCCAATAGGTCCCTTTGATTAAACAGATATTGCTGAATAGAGAATATCGTCCAAGTGTCTTCAGATATCATATATATCAACACGAGTTGACAGGTCCTTATATTTCTGGTCTCATGGTAACCTCTGAAATATACGGGGGAAAAATCAACAAGCATGTTTTCTTTTGAGATAATTGAATTTAACAAACTAAAAAACAAATAAATTAAAAGCATTTGTCCTTTTAGGAAATAAAAAACAAACATGTCAAGAAACTTGCCAACTTTCGTGACAAAAACAATGAACATAAATAAACAGAAAATGTCAGATCACAATTCCGACAGCCATGTCCAGGATTGTAGATAGTTCACCATTCTGTGAATCAAATAAAACGTGTAAAATTGAACAAACAGCGACTGGAACGAACATACTGTTTAGCGCAGTTGGTACACTTGAACGGTTTCATCTGTGCATGTGTGTTTATGTGACCATGGTAGTCACTCTTGCTCATGCATATCTGCATAGGTTGCATCCTTCTCTTGCTTCTCTCGTATGTGAGATCTTAAAGGATAAATGCAATGACATATGGTCAAATCGGATTCATTAAAATGTGATTAATTTGACAATTGCTCGATTTTAAATTACTGAAATCGGTCCATAAATTACTTATACACGGTTTTTTTGAAAACAAAACCGCCTAATTTAGCCCTGGCGACCAGAATGAAAGTCTGCGGGGGTGTGGCCCCTGAAGGGATAACTTCTGTGACGTCACGTTAGTAATCTAATTATTGGTGATATATAGTCATAATTCAACGTAATTTCGCAACATTTTGATTGTTAATTTCACAAAGAAATCTTCAATAAACCAACTTAAATTTCCCATATATCGAATGTTTAGATATCCAACTACATGTAGGTCATTCCGCAGATGACAATTAACATGTCTTTTTGGCGGTGTAATTCACCTCATAAATTCATTTAGCGGCAGTGATAATCATCATTAATTAATTAACGAAGTTAAGCGAAGTAGCTGTCAAGCCGGCCCAGTCTGTCACTTCATTCACGCCTCAGTGAGCATTTTCAAAATGAATCGCCCCACTAATTGCGGTAGTGTTAAAATGTGTGAATTAAAATCAATTGCATGCGTCGATTTTATGCTCAATTGATTCCGATATACAATATACGTAGAGGTAATCATCTGTCATTCTTGAGAAAAATGCATTTCATCAGATCTTTAAATTGGAGACAGAACTGTAGATACGAGCAAAATTGCCGCATAATGTGCGGCCTCTCTTGACCTTAAGAGGCGTTGAAGTTAACGGAGGTTCAGCTTTATCGGTTATTTCTTCAATGTGGTCTAAGCTTTCATCAGCAAGTGTCCATTTAACACAAATATGACACGCATATGTGGGTCACAAACGGTTAATCTGTAGAAAAGTTCTCAAATTACCTACTTGGAAGCGTACAAAAAAATGCTATTACGTGAGTTGAGAGCGGACACTTGCGTGAATTGGAAGCGGACACCACGCGACCACGTGGCGGGATGAAAATCTGTAATTTTCTTCACAGTCCAGAAACGCATTGACTTCAAATTTTACAGATACTCTCATCAATACCCTTTAAACTTGCTGTTTCAGTATCAGCTCTAAATAAAGTGTAATTATTATGCACGGATGGAAAATTGTGAGTGACTGTCGGATTTCCTAGCCAAGACGTCGTAGATTTTCATACGTAGAAAAATAACCAGGGCATGAAATCAGCTGCAATCTGGTATGATAGATTATTAATCTATCATATTATGGATATCCGCTATTTTACAGCATGGAAGGATTTTGGATAATTGTATCTATGAAGATCAGTAATATAAAAAAGGTAACACTGATTGATGAAAACGAAAGTTACCGCCAGCACTGGGGAGCGTACATTTCCCTTGTGGGAATACATTGTATTGCTCTGGCGTACACGTTCACACGGCGTGGTTATGACGTCACAGTGTCGATTGTAACGTCACAGGGCTTTTCGGTTTCAGCTGACTTGCTTTTGAGCTTCACAGACCTCTTTATATGAATGTTACAATAAATAATATCGTATAATCATGGATTGGTAGAAATGGGCAGATGTACAAAACTTTCAACTAAAACCACATTTTTATTTTATTGTGAAAGACATTTTCGCAGGGGACATTCTAATCGCGCGCAGTAAACAAGTATACGTACATACGAAGTGAAACCACATCACACGCGTGAGGATATGGATATATAACTTCTTCTCGGGTCCTTTAGGGAAACTTTTGCCTTTTAACATTCGCGTTTTTACTTTAATTTGTTTTATGAGTAATAAAAACAATAACCAACTCGTGACGGAGAGTGACAGGTTATCTTTCCCCCGTTATATGAATTGTGTAATTCTCTCGCCAAGAATCGAGGATTACTCAATGAATATAACTCGGGAAAGATAAGCTGCCATTCCCCGTCACTCGTTAGTTATTGTTTTTATGAGTGTTTTCAGAGTTATGAGTGGAACAAAAAGTGTGAATGGTTAAGTCGAAAACGGAGAATATTTGCATAAATTATGCAAATGAGGGTATGAAACATACAAAAGGCAGATGTACACATCGTGATGATTATATGTATCAAGTTACAAGACATTTGAACAATTAGTATGTGAGTTATGAGTGGAACAAAAACTGAATGGCAAAGTCGAAAAACGGAGAAAATTTGCATAAATTATGCAAATTAGAGTACGAAACATACAAAAGGCACATGTGGGGACCATAAAGTGTACATACATAAAGTTTCATAACAATTGAACAAGTAGTATTTGAGTTATGAGCGGAACCAAAAGTGTAAGCATAGACGCGCACACAAATACGCGCACACAAAGACGCTTAAAAGTGGAAAATCTGAAAAAATAATCATGGAATCTGAGTGAAACATAGAAAAGGCACATCTGGGGACCATAAAGTGTACATGTATAAAGTTTCATAACAATTGAACAAGTAGTATTTGAGTTATGAGCGGAACCAAAAGTGTGACATAGACGCGCACACAAAGACGCTTAAAAGTGGAAAATCTGAAAAAATAATCATGGAATCTGAGGGAAACATAGAAAAGGCACATCTAGGGACCATAAAGTGTACATGTATAAAGTTTCATAACAATTGAACAAGTAGTATTTGAGTTATGAGCGGAACCAAAAGTGTTCCGGACCGACGGACGCAAGGACGGACGGACGCGCTGAGCGCTATATACCCCCGACTACTTCGTAGCGGGGGTATAATAAACACAGGAAAGCTAAGGTAACATCACCATATTAAATATGGGATATTTCAATCAACGATCCACGAGATACACGACTGAAACACGTCTTCAGAAGCCAAGTTAACTTAATTTAGAATATTCAGAATCTCCTAAGTTAGAAGAGAGAGGAGACTCTGAGTCAAAGTGATTTGACATTTTTTTACGGGTTGCAACATCAATGATGCGTTAACATTTAAGTCCAAAAAAGTTAATTATGTCGACAGAATCTTGATTTAATCATATTTCAAAATTTAATAATTTTAAAACTGAACATTTTATATTTTATTTATATTATTTAAATTTATATTAAAAGAGCGATTTCAGACATAAATTAAAAGTATCATACTCTGATGATGAAATTAAGACTATGTATATACCTTTACTAGACATGGTGCCTATCAAAAACATTCTTTCTCCATCCTGTTCCATCAGTGTACATTTTTTTTTATTACAGTTGAAAATCGTTCGGATAGCGAAGTGTGCGGTTCAACGAATCATGGTTTGTAAAGGAAAAAATAGAGAAGATTTGAAATACTACCGTGCGGATGGTCGGGTTTCTGGATAATCGGGGTATGGTTCAACGAGGTCTGACTGTATTTGTATCCAATACCCAACTGTAAATACCCTGATTCCCCGAGTCCAATAACTCCCGTTTTTGCTTTTAAATTTAGCCAATAAAAGAACTGTCATTCAGAAACAGGTGATGAGGATCCACCAGCGATCGTCGGCGTTATAATCACGATATTTCATTTGCTGACGATTACAGGCTTTGCTTATTAGCGATGAGTAACCAACCTAAAGGGAACGCGAGTTATTAGGCTCGGGGAATCATGGTGTTTTAATAGTTAATCGGATACAAGCTGGCCTACAGTGAAGAAGCAGGAGGACTCATTTGAAAACGAGGGTTTCTTTTGCTCGGCAGTTTATAGGAATAGAATTTGACTGACGTTTCGAAGATGAAACTTTCAAAACATATGTCACAACTAATCATATTTTCTTTGAAGTTAAGGTTATTACGAATAAAACCTTGGCATTTAATAGGCTTATGATTCGCTTTGTCTGCTTAATATTTAAATGTCACATCAAGACCGGTAATTGACAATTGTGATCTGAACTGTTACGTAACAGGTGACCCGATGTCAGTCACCGAAAGTAAAGAGATGATAAAATGTTAAGGTAATATGACCTACACACAGTAATGCGTGAACAGCAGCTGTTTGCCAGAAATAAGCCCCCTTTAACTCGCATTATAATCAATCTGGTTTAACAGATAATCTCATTAATAAACTAAAGGACGAAAACTAAATTCGTGAGCAACGGCGGATGATCTCTGTGTAATTGTACACCTCGAATAAGAGGTTCAAGGGGTATATTATCTTCACCTTCAAATGTGTATGTACTGTGTATCTGTCAGATTAGGTCGTTATTTTCGTCCTAGTGACCTTGACACATGTATCAGGCTACTAACTGACTTTTGGTCAGTGATAGGTATACTATTTGTCATCTGCGTCTCTCGTCATGATACCTTTCAGATGAGGTTATCCATTTCTACCTTGTGATCTTGGCATGACGTAGGTAGTCTTTTTCTAAAACAGTGTCACAACTTTTCATAAATTAGTGATACGTAGTTAAATTAAAAGACTTGATAACCTTATCATTCACATGAGGTAGTGGTACTGCTGCATCTCTAAAACACGTTTTATTAATTGAAACCATGGTTATATTCAGGGACATCAATGTTTAACGAACTTAACACATCTTGTTTTTCTGTTTTTCTTGTAAGGAGCAGAATACATCAAAGAGCAGAGCTCACATCAATACGGATTTGTTCTTCTTCTGTGTTTGTCAAGTTACTTCATGATGCAGCAGCCCATACTACAATTGTGTATCCCCCATTGTATAGAGTTGATAATGACAGGGAATTAGAGGATTTAAAGCATGAAAAATACAAGGCTCTTAGAGCCCGTAGAGATTTTAACCAAAGTTGGATATATTCAGGTATTTGGGAAACTCTTTTAAACATGCATTCAGAGTTAAGAAGGAATCATATTTCTTTAAACAAAAGGAGAAGTTGGTAGCTGCTAGTTAGGATCATAAGCTATTTTGTAAGATTTTGAAAAAGTGTAATTCTTGTAATGGTATTTCACAGTCTATTACTAATGAACAGTGAGTTAATCACTTAATGTCTCTTACTTAGTGCTGATCTTGATGAGTTTTGTTCTTACAGATGAGGATAGTGATGTGTATTTGTCATTTCAGAGATCAGAAGGGCTTGACGATCCTATTACTCAACAGGAAGCTTTATATCAGATAGTTAAGTCTGCTAGTAATAAATCTCCAGGGCCAGATGGTGTCGCTGCAGAATTATTAAAGGTTTCTAGTCATCTCATTGTACCATATCTGACTCAGCTTTTTAATCATGTTCTTGAGGGGGGTAAATTTCCATCTTGTTGGGGTATTATTTGTCCTCTCTTTAAGTCTGGTTGCAGAGATGATACTAATAAATACAGAGGTATTTCTCTCATTGATTCTACTTGTAAATTAGTCATGTTTATTTTAAATTGTCGCTTACAAGGTTGGTGTGAAGATCATGATATTATCAGTGAATCACAGGCAGGTTTCAGGGCTGATTATTCAACAATTGACCAAATGTGTTCATTGCAATCCTTAATTCAAAAATATATTAGTAAAAAAGGGGTAGATTCTATTGTGTTTTTGTAGACTTTGCCAAGGCATGATGTCCTTTTAAACTCACTATATGAAGTTAGTAGAGGGTAAATTTCTTATGTTGTTAACATCTACTTATAGGTCTCAGCCTCAGTCAGGAAATCTAAAGGTATTTCAAATAGTTTTTCTTGTAACATCGGTACTCGGTACTATGTAATCTTATGGGAAAAGGTGTAACAGTTTCTTCGTCTGTTAATTATCTCTGTTCTCTTATGTTTGCTGATGGTGTTTTAGCCATATCTGATAGCTGTGCACAATTGCAGAAAAAGATTAATATAATTAGCAAATTTGGTGAGCAAACTGGTATGAGTGTAAATATTTAAGAAAACCAAGATTATTGTGTTTAGAAATGGTGTTCCCTTGCGCTCATAATAAAAGTGGTTTTATATTGGTAATGTTATAGAGAGCGTTTCATTCTATAAGTATCTTGGACTTATGTTTACTCTTAAATTAGTGTGGAGTAAAGCTACATCTTGTCTTGCTTCACAAGCTAATAAGGCAATATTATCTGTTAAAAACTTTCAAAGAAATTTTTTTAACATCAATTGTACAGATTTCTTAAAAGATTTTGATTGTATGATATCACCTATCCTCTGTTATGGATCTAAAATATGGGGTACATCCTACTGTAATACTATTGAATCTATCCATATGAAGTTTTGTAAATGTGTCTTAAAACTAACAATGTGGCCTTGGGTGAGTGTGGAATGTTGCCTTTACAATTAACTTATACAAACAATGCTGTAAAATACTGGTGTAGACTTTTAAACATGCCTGAATATAGATTACCAAAACAATGTTTTTACATGCTACTATCACTAAACAATGTAGGTAGAAATTCATGGGCAACTAAGATTAAAAACATTCTTTTTCAATTTGGCTTTGGATTTGTTTGGATAAGCCAGCAAATTGGTGACTACACATTATTTATCAATGTTTTTAGACAGAGATTACATGATAAGTTGTCCCAATCCTGGCAATAATCCCTTGATAGCAATAATAAATGTCAGTACTACAAACACTTCAAATCTTTATTAAATGTAGAGGGCTACTTAATAAGAAATGACATCCCTCTATATTTAAAAAATTATATTTGCCAGATTTCGATTTTGTAACTTTAAATTGGTAGATACACAAATGTTGCATATAATGAGAGGCATTGTCTATTCTGTGAAGCAAATGGTATTTATGTTGTTGAAGATGAGTGCATTTTATGTTTGTGATGCATACTGTAAAAACTAAAATACTGCTGCCGATAAAGTCGATTTTAAATGTCCTCGATACTATTAAGTTATGTAAAGAAGTATGCACAATTTAATTCACCAGAGTATGATTTTTTTTCATTTTTATATCTGTTCAAACACACACAGGGTGCTGAAATCTCTTTCTCAACACTGATTTTGGCCAGAATGGAAATTGGCAATTATGTTTTAAAAAATACGAAATGTAGACAAAACAAACCAAAACAAACCAAACCAAAACAACCCAAAAATTACCTTTTTAATCTCCAACCTCTCCCAATAAAGGACATTTTTAAAAGAACATTTCTTAGATGACGTGTTTTTCAGAAATATGAACAGATAATGTTTCAAACACTTAAACAATTTAACCCAATTTATTTCTGGAGAATGGTGTAGCCCTATTTCAGTCGTTTGTATTACCCGTGGATTTGTTGCGGTGTGTGATTATTAGTACACGAAATTATTTGTTATGTATCGGAAGATGAAAATGTTATAATTTGATTTGGTCTTGAGACGCACGAAGATTGAAGGTGCATCTACACAGAGACGGAATTTTCAGTCAGTGTTTCACTGTCGATGTTTTTTTGTCGCTCAGGGGTCGTACAGAGGACGTGGCTCTGTGTAAAAGGGCCTTTAAGATCAGATCATCAAGGGAAGGTACCTCTCGGTCTACTACACAGTGATGACAATACTGCAGGATAAACACCCATATATGTATTCATACTTTGTGAATGGGGGATTTTCATTGAGAAGAGTCGTTTTCGTCGGACAATCAATAAAGACACAAATACCGCCGGGGGGAACAAGAAGAATCAGGCTCAAGCCATCTGCTGTGAGTAGGTATACTGTCTTGCTACTGAACATCGAAGCATAAGTCTCAACCAGCTGAGAAGACTCACAGAGATTCAGACACCTGACTTCAGTCACCATGACTTGGAACATTCATGGATTCATGGACATTCAAATCAAAATCAAAAGATGTCCTTGATTATCTTTCCGACTTATTTTATAACCAAATTTGGTATGTGGCTTACGGGTATAGATACCCTGATGGAGTTCGAAAATAAGACGTGTGATTATTTATCCGGAGTAATTGCCCTTGTTCCGTTTTTTCGAATCTGTTCCAGATATCTTAAAAGAGGACATCTTTTCTCAGAAACTGTTTCAAATCAAATCAGTAGTGTAGCTTGAGGGTATCGATACATTGACGGAATGAACATGAGACGTGCACAATTATTAAGGATTCAGCCATCTGACTGAATCCTTATTGTTATTGGCGAGTTCTTTAATTTTATTATTTCAAGATGTTTGTATCACGAATGCAGCCAAAACGGCTGAAGCAAATGCAACCAGATTTTACATGCTGATAGCCCTTAATGTGGAATAGATCAGCGAAACTGTTTGACCCCATTGGGCCAGCGATTAGAGGTCCAGTTCGAATCCAGATGTCCATTTTTAACATGGGCATTTTTTTTTTTAAAGCACTTATAAAGACTTGCAACTTTTTCGAAAAGATGCGCCATACCAATCCGAGTAAAAAAGTAAATAATTGCGAATTCGTAGGTCACGTGGTTTAGCCGCCATTTTGAATGTAGACACTTTTCCGACCCCATTGACCTTTGACGATCTTCTCCTCTGAAGATAATTACATCTCGAAGCTGTAAGTTGCATATTTATACAGCTAAGGCATTGGAGAACATTGGATTTGTTTTCATTGCTGAACTCCTAACACTAGATGCAAAGTGAGTTCTCGAAGTTAGATGATCAAACTTCAAGGGGACATAACTCAAATACCTACCCGTTGAATTTGATGATTTTTTTCAGGAGAGAGTAAAACAGGACTAAGGTATTTATAAATCAACAATAAAATCGATCGGGAACAGTCATTTCCGGTTGCGAGAAAGGTCGTTTTTAACATTGAAATATTTTCAAAATACATTTATAGATTTGAAACAACTTTCAAAAGATTCAGCATAAAAATACGGACAAAAAAGTTTGGTATGACAATTTCGTAAATCTTACGGTTTCTTCTCTATTTACATTTTACTTGACCAACAGAGACAATTAAAGATGTCACTGCCGCACCGCGTGCTATAGACTGTGTAAAAGTCGCATCTTCTTCTACTATTATTATTTGCACTGCGTCTCAGGCAAAACTACGAGAGTTAACATTCTGAAAATGAAGGTAATGATAGTCTTTACTATTAAGTATAGGTGTGGAATATCTGGGCCCAATAGGTCGAGTCATATGGTCAATTAGGGCCTCAATAATCCTACTGACATGGTAGACACTTGCAACTATCTTTAAAAGATGCGCAATTACAATAGAAGGATTGCTTCTGCTTCATTCATTATATTTGATTTATATATGAGAGAGAGAGAGAGAGAGAGAGAGAGAGAGAGAGAGAGAGAGAGAGAGAGAGAGAGAGAGAGAGAGAGAGAGAGAGAGTATTTACAGTTATATCATTTTTTTGCAATTCCAGTCCAGATGGCAATTTTTTCCCATGGATGGTTAAAACTTGAAAATGGCATTTTTAAAAAAATAATTTCATGGTGGCCATCTCATTCGGACTCTGATATACCAAATTAAGATTTTCCATCATACTGTTTAGCTCATCTGGCCTAAAACGCCCGATTGGCTTATGGCGTGGCATGCAGTCCGGCGGCCGTCCGTCTGTCCGTAAACTTTTCCAGAACCATTTGGTCTAGGGAGCTGACATTTTGTGTACAGACTCCTTGGCCAATAGGGATTCTAAATTGTAAAATTGGTGACCCTGTGACCCCAAATAGGGTCACAGGGGTCACGACTTTAAAAACCTATTTTCATCTTCTTCTTCAGATCCAAAAGGTCGTGAGAGCTGAAAAGTTGTGTGCATACTCCTTGGCCAATGAGGATTCTAAATTGTAGATTTCGTGACCTTGCGACCACAAATATAGGTGACAGAGGTCATGACCTGAACAGCTATTTTAATCTTGAAATTTTACGTGCTCTTCAAAGGGAGGTAATATATAGATGATGAATGATAAACAATGATGAATCAAATCTTCAAGTGTGTCTTTATAATACCCCAAACTAAAAAGTCCGATCGATCACAGAAAAACTATTCATCTCATCCTTTTTTGGCACATGTCTTCTTCACCACTAGGACAGGTTCAGTGCGAACTCTAAACATAATTGGTGAAATTTTTAATTTTTGGCGATTGTTTAATTATTTTTTAACTTAGTCATATTTTTTTTAAAATTTTGTCCGATCGATTACAGAAAAACTATTCATCTCATCCTTTTCAAAATTGGCACATGTCTCCTTCACCACTAGGAGAGGTGCAGTGCAAATGTAACACGATTTGGTGAATTGTTTTTGATTTTTTGTATTTTTTTACTTCGTCATATTCGAAGCTATAATGAATGAAGCTACTTGTAATTGTTGTAATTTGTTGACTTTATCAATTTCTTTTTCATTTAACTTTCATCAAAAGCTACTTCTGTGTTCTTGTTGATTTTACTATTTTATATTTCCACTGGTTAAATTTTGGAAAAGGTTAAATTTTTCTTTGATTTTAGTCATGAATTGCTGTATATCCCTCACTGTGCTTACAGGGATGTGCTCCCATGTACCTGTTGTTTCAAGTCACTCGAACGAATCATTGATTGATTAAATTTCAAAATAAAGTTGAAATCAGTGGTAATCGCAGTAGTGTATTATGTTACTCCTACTTTTTCAAGTTACTTTTATTCCTACTTTTCCAAAACCACCCTTTTACATGAAAAGACTTGTCCTTCCCTTTCACAAACACTTTAATCTCAGCAATTACATTTCATAGCTTATCAATCCTTAGGTGTGCAGACATTCTCATGCATACAAATGTCAAACTTAAACAGTTGGGGGTATTAGTGATCCAAGCTCACTTTTTTGCCTGTTTGTAGGGGATTTTATCTCTGACCTCAAAGATAGGTCAGAGCGGTAAGGACCTTAAGACCTATTTCATCTTCTCCATTTAAAGTGCTTTCTATGTGTTGTACCTCTCACCTATAGCTAGAAGTTGACATTTTGAATTAGTTAATGAATACAAAGCCTGATGACCTACAGAGCCCATGGCTCTAAAAAACAATTATGTGGTGATGTCATATGTAAAATAAAACACTACAGGTTTTGGTCCCTCCTGGCCTAATTGTGTATTCACTTCTGTGAACCACTACATGGTAAACATTGGGGTTTAACGAAGCGGTATTTTTCTAATCACAGCAGTTAGTATAATTGCAGGGAGAAAGTGTCCAACACAATTGTGATTGAACATTGCGGTGAAACCTGCGAGCCGGTTAGAACAATCGAAGAAAGGATGGTACTATGCTGCATTTCAGTGTAGCAGTAGACCCGTAAAAAGTAACATTTAAACCGTAAATGCATGTATGTGTGATTTATTTTTTTAAAGTGGAGTCTTGAAGAAACTGCAATGCATTTTTAGCGATGTATGATTATTTCACAGACCGAAATCACTGTTGGTAAACACACCACAGATGTAAATTAGTTGAATAAAGACTTAGAAACTTATAAAAAATTACAACATAACAGAACCAAAGATATGTACAAAGAATGTGTTGAAAAAAATGCCTTGGGTAAGAAAGTACGACTGATTTATCATCGAACAATAAACCTGTTCTCCCTGTTCGTGGCTGCCGGAGTCTGGAGGTATCACTCGAGGAACAGCATCTGCTACTGTCATGAATACCAAGCGGTGAGAATAACAACGCCGTATAGTTGACTCAAGTGCATTTAAAAGTGGAGCTCATACTGTTAACAAATCTTTTGATTTTTAAACCAATGTCTTTCACACTTTCATAATTTGATTGCCAGTATAGTTACTATATTGTGATATAGTAATCCAATGTTTCGAATTCCTCTTCCTAAGATTGTTTTTACCAATGGAAAAAACCCAATTCATTTGAACAATTTTAAAAGAAGAATGTGTTGGTTTCCACGGGGTTTTTTCTCCAGAAAAGCACATGTGGTAATGATCAACTGAGATGGATTTAAGTATAATCCCTGATTGTGTTATTTCTTAGTTCTGCATTGGGAATACGCTCAGCTGGTGAACGACAGGGGTTCATTATGTGTGGAAATAATAGATTGCCTGCCTTATACAGTTAGAACTGCCAACTACAAAGAATGTATGTATCCACACAATGAGGAACTGATTAGAATTTAGTTTACCTTGAGTCAAATAACATTTTCGGGGACAATTTTAAGAAATGCAAGTAAGCTTCTGAAGAAAACGATGATAGTAGTGAGTTCAACATAACGACAAAACACATTTTTGAAAATTTGTACATAATCTTAGGATAGAGAAAAAGGTTTGCATTGTCAATAAATGTAAGATATATTTTCAAAGATGGTATTCTAATAATACTGAACTATGAACGCGTTAGGTAGGTAGGTGAAGGACATTAAATGACTTTATTATATGCAGTCATATTTTCCCGTATGTTTTACAAAGTATAAAATGGCTCTTTTGACGTTAACAGATTTTTAAAATGTCCTTCAAGAATGGATTTAAGAGTTAAATTGCTTGGTTTTGCTATTATAACCTATTTGCTGCCTATAAGAAAGCTGCCAAACAGGTTATGTATAGGTGTATAACTTTATAACAATCATGATACAAATGATATATATCCTTGTCTAAAATGTAGTCACTTGTATGCATTCAATCCACGAGAAAAAATAACTTCATCAATCCGATTTCGGAGAATCGTGACATGTTTTGCAAATCTAGGACTCGAGTTCGTCATGTTTCTGGAATTGATGCCAAAGTCCCCGTTAATTTTCTCCATTTGACAGGTTGCCTTATTTATGACTTGGATTTTTTGAACAAACTGGAATGCTTCACTGATGTCGCTTTCTATTCTTACAAGTGCAGATATGGCGTAATGATCAATCTGTACGAGAACCCATACAGTATCTCAGAAGATGATGATACATGGTGAAATGGTCAACACTCTTGTTCTATTAGGCTGAACGGTAAACGTGTCATGTATTTACCATTTACAAAGCGGTTATACCGGTAATTATCAGTCCGCAGATTTATCTGCGCCTGATGTAAACTTTGTATATCTACCTTGGCTTATATATCATTCACATTCCATCCATGACGTGTTATATATAGGGTCCCTTGGCAAAGTCCCCTGACCACATGAGCACACTAACAGAAACCACATGAATTTTACTTGACATCTACATACATGCAACATTCGCTGCTTATTACGCAGCAGAATACATTGATTCATTTGTTCGAGGGACTTAATTACATAATGCATGAACTAAAAAAGGGTAAGATGTCAAAATTGATTGTCAAAAACATTGATATAATTTGATAAACATAGGTTAACGGTACCATGCGAGTGTGTTTTGGGATGGTCAATATCCTGCATTAGGAATAAACAATGTGTTTGGCGAGCCTTCAGTTGAAAATGTTTAATGTTTCAACAACAAATTCGAACTCGCATGCTTTTGCCTGTGTATATGTAGTATGTCAATCGAGTCTATTCCACTTAGAGACGAGAGTTGCTCACACGGAGAGGTAGTTCGTTAATTTTCTAATGCCCGTTTGATAGAACAGTGAAGGTGGATATTGAGTAAATGAACATACATACATGTATGATTCAATCTGCCGGGATTACTTGTCAATTACTTCTCGATGAACTTAATACATCTTTCCACACACAATATCACTGCTGACTTTTTATTTTGTCATTTCTTAATTTTATTTTTAGGAAAATATATTTGTTTATGATCCTTCTTTTTATCCTGTGTTACATACGTTCTAAATGACAAAACGATTGATGTTATCTTACTTTTCAAAAGTTGCGTCATTTGACCTCTGTAAGTTGCATCGGTATCTGCATATGACCACAACGGATATGGAAAATATCACTTGTCTTAATCCTGCCGAGAACACCATCCATTGTATGATGAATGTAATGTACAAGACATATGGCGATATTGATCAACGATTGAAAGACTGTAGCTGCGTGCGTTATGTCTACGCCATGAAGCTTGTTCTGTCGCGAACGTCCCTTTGATTTATGAGACATTTTGTCATTCTCGGTTTTTACACCTTAATACGTTATACAGTACAGGGGAGTCATGACATTGTGTTTTATATAAATTGCCCTTTCTGTACAATGTATTATACATTTTGTTGACTTCAATTCAGTGACATCCATATTATTTACAATACAATGCATACAACATCCTACAAGGTGGTTTAGAGTCATACGAATATCTCTGAAAGTCGCGTCTGGCGGTTTGCAAGCGGTACCATTAAGTAATGGAAAATTACTTCATGTATGACGTCCCGAAACATGCATAATAATATGTGATTATTTTACATTTGAAACAATACATTTCAATCACCGGACACCAAAATCAATTATTTTGCAAATTTCGGTTCTCATTCATCGGATATGGTACAAGTAGATACGACCCTAATGGAATGGATTCTTTCACGCACGTGCAACGCAAAACTTCCACGCGTAGCGATGTGATTGGCAGCTCAAACTCTGCATTTCCATGCTGTCTCCGTGCGGTATACCGGTCTTGAATAGATCGCGGGATTTCATACTGACAAACAATCCTAAGGTTTCTAAGAGCGTCTGGTAGCCCGATGGCATAGGTACTCGATATAATTAAAACGTAGGTAAAACGTAGGTTAAAAAAAACTGCCCCCTATATAATAAGGAGCAAGGGCAGCCATTTTTCCGAACTAAAGAGCTATTCAACATTAGGTCAAAAGTTACCCTAATAATTGGTAATATTCACAAATGTACGCACGTACCTATCAATTATACATTTCTCCGCAAAACCCGACTGATTTCCACCACATGTCAATCTTAGGACAACTTTTATAGCTCTTCAAACTCGAAAATTCACACAAAAACCTCCCGTGAACGTTATACCGCAGTTGATACCCATTCGAAAGATCTGATTGGTCTGTTGATTCTACAGATTATGTTTATTTGATTGAATTATAATATCCGCTTTACTATTCATGAGACAATATTTAGAATCCCCCTTTACTATTTCTTGGGTACCAACCATTGTTGCAAGAGTTCTTGAATATCCCGTATCTTTGCATCTTCAACTTCTAGTGTAAGAGATAAAGTGTCGAAGGTAACGCCCAAAAATGTAATTCTTGTTGCGGGTGGACAAGCTTTATTTTGCGACTCCTTATTATTATTTTAAGAAGTAGATCATTACGCCTTGCTGCAGTACCCACAATGTGAATGACTGATGTCTGGGAGTGACTGAACAACATAGCGTTCAACCGAAAATTGGAAAAACCCTAACATTTTCCGGCAATGACAACAGTTCAAGTAGTAATGCCCACATTACATTTGTATGTCAAGAGGGTCAAGAGGGTCAACCAATCTGAAGTTTGATCAATATTTCGTCTCGGGGAATGTGGATTCAGTTCACGTCATGACGGCTGTATATCCACAACTAAGAACGATAAATCTAATTGGACATTTACAGTCGAGATGATGTAAACGATTACAACAACGAAACATTGGATCCAGGATATGTGTGCCTAGGGTTATATTTATCGTAATGGATGCCGAATGTTGGTACCCTGCGTGAAAAGGACGCTCTGGTGAAAGTTTATTTCGATCTATGAACTGCAGTCCCGGTGTCAAATGAGAGGTTTTATCTCATTCTGCACGCTTTTTTTTATTCAGAAAGAACGAGAATTGTGCATAGATTGTTCAGTATTTTCTGATGTTGTGTTAGGTAGATCTAATTATTCATGGATTGAACATTCTCGTGTCCGGAACTGTTCATGTTTTACTCTGTTGGCAGGCATGTCTGTTTACATACAATGACAACGTGGAGCCGTTGAAATTATTAAAATTAATCGTCAACAACTTTTCTATTAAAGTAATAATGACAATATAAACACAAGCAGATGGTCGGTACGACAAGTCTTCCTCTCTGTCTCGGTGTAATTAGATTGGCGGGAACCTTTTCCTGTCTTGTAACAACATGGACGCTATTTTTTTCAAGTTATCCAATGAACGCTTAATAATGAACCAATGAAATCAATTTTAGTGTAAAATCTCCATAACCCTTTGGACCTTGTCAGTCGAGAAAGGCCATCTTCCAAGGTTTATCATTGGTGGATTTTAAAGTTTACAATTTGTGTTTTTGTGCATTTGGATATTCATATTCTTCACTTGGATACGTTTATACATGTAAGGTAAATTTCTTACATTAATTGATGCGCTTGCTGAAATGTCAAAGTCTTTAATAGCTAAAACATTATTTTATTATTTTTTAGATTCTGAACGTAATCCAAAGCCGACAACCAACCAAGCTCTTAATGTTATTGTTAACAAGTCAATCGTAAAATGTAACATTTGGATGCAGTGTTTTTTTAGATGGATGCTTAAACAGTGAATTCGTAGATGGGCTATTATCGTTGATAACCAAGTACTTTTGATGTTTTAAGAAAGGTGAGTTGCTTTGATTGCTGTAATGTACTGTTAGAAAATTAGGTTGTCGGTAGATTAACAACGTTATAAAAACAGGATGTTGTGATGGGCTTTGATTGTCAATGGCTTACCGTAGGGCCTACATCGCCGGCTAATCTCGCGTTAGTTGTTTTATTTTTAACACAAAAAAATGCTCTAGCAAAAAGTAACAACAACACCGAATATCTGATTTCCTTGTCTCAACTATACTTCGTATATATTATCATCTTGGTTTCATTTTTCATCTAATATATCTTTGGCATTGATTTTATCCTATATTTACGAACACTTAAGAATCCACCGTCTTTCAATATTCAGATCAATTATATTCTATATATATATATAACGATTTTAGGACACTTGTAAAGTGAAGCTTGATAACCAAGATTACTCGAACAGTTTACAGCAGAACAGCGATGTGGCATTGCTGCAAAGCGTAGATATAACAGATTAAATGACGGGTTCCCCAGTGTTTGCCATTGTAAATAGTAAGCGAATGTTTACAACCCGTCCCTCCACGTACGTCACTACCGGTTAGCTTCAAACCCTCTAAGCCCCGCCCCATTTTTCGTTTGTCGCTGGCCACTGAAAAGCAGGCGATTTTTATGTGAAGTTTAAGTCGCTCTAATTTAATATAGGAACAACATATTAATTTTTTGGGGTCTCATTTTTCACAAAATAGTCTTATGAACCAATTGCAGATAAGAATTCAAAAGAAAATAATATATTTCGGCCATCCTTTAAAATCGAGATGTGTGACCGTGTTCGGCACGTTCTATGTATCAATGAAGCAAGAAAGTAGTACCGTCCACCAATCGTCGTGTCATTCTCTGGCTGCTGACCACTCAGCATTGTGAATGACTAAATATGCGAATATCGCCAAAATAATCAACTGTGTGTATTAACCCATATGTGTAACATATGTACAGATTTTATTGAGGGTTCTGGTATTTTGTCGTCTTTGACGTCATAAAACAAATTTCCATGACGGTGTTGTAGCTTGCCGTCGCAAGAAACAATGGGCCGTTTTCTGGTTACTTTTACGCGATTCAAATTGAATGTATTTAAACAGTAATAAAGACATACAAAAAATCACACTCATTTCGTAAAAGTCATAAGTCCTCGGGTAATAATCTCTATAAAACTGCATTAAAAAGAATTTATTGATAAGGAACTATAAAACGAGCATGTATATGTAGAATTCGGGCGGTGTGCCCTCACTATCTGTGGATTAACTAGACTTTAAAACTTTGAGTGCAATTTCTATTTCTGTATTTGCCGCGAACGGCTGGTTAACGGTTCAGATAAAAAGCCAGTATCATTCAGTTTGCACAGTCATGCTGTGACAAAAACACATTACTACTTCCGTTCCATAAACAACTTCTCCTCGCCATGTCAGGTTGAAGAGGTTATTGCTTGGGGGGGAACAACTTCAGCCAATGCCATACGTTGTCTTTGTATCTTAACAATTATAATGACCAATGAACAGAGCTGTATCAATGTATGACCCACGTGACACTGTGGGTAATCCGATATAATCGGCACAAACAAATTTCAACATTTCAACACAAATTTCTCCTTATTTTGCAATTAGAAACTTGTTTAACTTAATTTGAAACAATATTACGCAAAAGGAGCGCTTTTGTACTAATTTAGTACACGATTTTGCATTCCAGGTTTTTCATGTTATCAAGTTATCATACAAGATATAATACAAGAAATCATTCATGGGTTTATTGTAATGGTAGGCCTTAATATGAAACAGTACTGACAGTCTCCAACTAGACCAGCAAACACCCAGGCAAAACCCTCATCCATTGTCCAACCGCCTGTACATCGAGCACCGAATTTTAACCACCGATTTCCCAACAAGTCCCCACTTTTTATTATACACACAAACAATGTTAGCAGGGATCATAAACATTTTCGTAATGCTCAAATTAACTTGTTTTATGTGCCAATCAACTCACGAATCGATAAAGTGACAGGAAACCAACATTATATACCACTACATTTATATATCAATTAAGTCCTTTGTTAACGAGGAATCGTAGCTGCAATAACAATTTGGACTTTCGGAATACAACAAAATAACATTTCTTGACCTTTAAGAAAAACAATAATACATGTTACAAGATCCTTCCAGGGGAGATATTTGCTGATAAGGCGATTCGGAAAGGAAATCTCTCATTAATCGGATGACACTGTATCCCTGCGCTTCCAGTAATGGTGACCTTGGTGACACATGGTTGTCACAGCACAGGTATTTCCTAATGTATATATGAGGTTATATACTCTCAGGTAATACTCTCAGGGTACTAAGAGGCTCATGTAAATAACGGCCAATGATAACCTCAATAAACGATATGATCTAAATAATGTAACTTTGTTGAAGTTGATGCTTCATACAGAATCATTCTGTAGCTTATAGAAATATAGAGCCAATGGTAATAAAGCAACGCAGGTAATATTCAGTAGCCAATGGCATGCCATCTTGCACCCTGGTACCCTGGCTCAGTAGCGCTACTCAACATTCCTCGACTGGGCTCCGCTATTACTGATTATGCCCCTATTTCACTACGACCCGAATTGCCACGAATCACCACGAATAGGCGGCTGCATAAATTCGTGAATATTCGTGAGCATTCGGCAAAATTCGTGAACAGCATTTACACTTGTACGAAATGTTTACGAACATTCGTAGCTTTTCATGCTAAAAACCTACGAAACATGTACGAATTCTTTACGAATTGTCTACGAATTGTACGAAATGATTAAGACACAGTCACGAATGTACTACGAATTTCCACGAATAAGATACGATATCACGAATCAAGTACGAATAGTTTACGATAGTTCGTAAATGCTTCGGGGTTAATTCGGGATGAGAACATCAAAATTATCAACCACGAATTTCCAAGAATTGTTTACGAAGTTGTTACGAACGTCCCGAATTAAATACGAACAGTTTACGAAGCAACTACGAATCTGAAATTCGTAGATGATTCGTGAAAATCTTTTGACAAACAAAAATTTGTCCACGAATGCCACGAATTACAAGAATGTTGCCGAATCAACTAGGAATCATTTACGAATATCACGAATCAATTACGAATTATCTACGAATGTTTAAAGTGCAAATTTTCCAATTCGTGGCGATTCGTGGCAATTCGGGTCGTAGTGAAATAGGGGCATTAGTGAAGTGCAGCGCAACTAAGCCCGGGGACCAGGATGGCCATCTTGTTTTGACCCGAGATAGGTAGACGCAGATTTTGTGTATTACCTTTTTCTATGCACGCTATGTGAAGGTGTATAAATGATATTATTGAATATAATCAAGAGACAGCTATAAGAAATTTCAACATTTCATGTGACAGTGGAACTAGAACGGTCACTTTAACCTTCCATTGAATGTGCAAAAATAGAGAATGAAATTGATTGTTCAAGGTAACTGAAGAATGAAGAAGATTGAGACTGCTTCCTGGAAGTCAGACTTTATATATCATTTTGCATGTACATTACCGCAACAGTTTCACATCAAAAGAGTGTAATTACAGAGTCAATAGTGCAATTTGCAGAGTGCATCCTGGAACCAGGATGTATTTATTGACACTCATTTGCGTCACAATCATGTAGCTTAAGAGATCAAATTGACATTTGCCAAAACATCACGAAAATGTCTTAACAGTGTTACATTGTTTCCACTCATAAAGGCCCAAAATAAATACTTTGTACATGTATGTGGTCTGCAGAATTTATTACTTTATTTATCAGTATACATTTGTTAATGTTCTTTAGTACAATACGGACCTACAATATCTGAAACAGGTATTATCAACACATAGCATGCATAGAATAAGGTAATACACAACATCTGCGTCTACCTATCTCGGGTAAAAACAAGATGGCCAAGTGTCCACATGTTTTGAAAATAAAAGAGAAATCTATAATTGACGGATATATGCGCAAATTGAACTGTAACTAATACATATTCATGTAGACGTCGTATTTACTGTATACTAGTATTACTATTATAATGGTAACTGCGTGTTTCATTTAAGACTTCTTGCAATGAAGCTTATGAGACACTGAAGTACTAAAAGGGCACCGAAGACATACGATATGAACGTGTTTGTTTGTGCCGTTGGGGAACATACAAAAGATCATGCATTTATTGAATGAGGAACAGTTGCATATGTTCACTTCCATACAACATAGATATCTGCATGAACAAAAAAACATGTTCTGCAAGTGATATGTTGTAACATGACCCTTATGAAATAAACCCATGGGATTCTAAATTCTACACAGAGAGTGGGTTAACTTATTGTAAGTGTAATATCTTCAAAATGATTTATGAGTTTATATTTATTATGTATATTTCAACTTTTCAATTTTATCATCTGATATAATCTTTATTAATGTTTGGTTCCAGGAACAAATTTTAAAGCCGATAATGGTGAAGTTATGAATACAACAATTGAAATGATAAATCACAATACAGAGAGACACTAAACTCATTTCATTAGCTTACACACATAAGGAAAGTCATAAAACTCTTCAAATGGTTAATGTAACATGATAGATGAACAGTTGAAAGGTTTTTAAATCGTCTAGCTCACGTTATGGTGTGTCATTGCTTTGGAAAGTATTGATTTCGAGAATACGTAAAAACAAATTAACAGTTTACATTTATACTTGCAAGAATTTTCCATCCGCATCTCAAGACCTCAGTGCGTGCCAATGCGTGAAGCATTGTTTACATAATTAGTTTACATAACAATGCGCACACCTCAGGTATATGTTGCGCATTTGACGCGCAAAATTGCACACAAAGTGCCACGAATTGACCCCGCATTGCACGCATTGCCACTGTCAGATACTGATAGGAATACTGATTGGATATATTGATCAAATTACCATCATAGAACCAACGTTCTCTTGCGGCCACATGTCCGCCTCTCCAAAAAAAATACTATTTCTGTTTTCGTAAGATTAACTGATAAGTTCCATTCTTTCGTGTAACTTTCCAAGATATTTAATTGATTCTGTAAACTGACTACAGTATCTGAGGCTAAAATAACATCGTCAGCAAAAAGGAGGATTATAATTTCTATAAAATTCCATGTGTTCCTTTAGAAATTATATCACGATATAATTCACTTATAAAAAAGGAAAACAAAAGTGGGCTTAAGGAACAGCCTTGTCTTAAGCCTTAAGGGACAATCGAAAGGATCTGTAACCCCATCTGCGCAGCGCACACAAGATCGAATGTTACAGTACATTGACTTTAGAGTGTTCAACATTTTCCCTTGTAGACCTGTTTTACGTAAGTAAGTTTTACAATTAAGTATGACTGACCGAATCGTAAATATATGATCCACAGTGGAATATCCCTCCCTAAATCCAGCCTGGGATTCAGGAATCTTATCACGCATATTCGCCCAGTTTGATAATCTGTTGTTCAATATCAACGTAAACACTTTTCCCATGATATACTCATTCATGATATTCCCCGATAGTTATCTGGATCGTTTCTGTCCCCCTTTTTATGAAGTGGAATTATTACAGAGCTTGACCAACTACAAGGAAAAGTTCCAATTTCAAACAGCTTATTGAAACATTTCTTAAGGAACGGCATTATTTCCCATTTAGAACATGTTATCATTTCTATTATGATATCGTCAAGTCCGGCAGCCTTCCCGTTTTTAGATGACTAATAGCGTCGAGTATTTCCTGTTCAAAGATAGGACTGTCCAGTACAAATTTATCTATGTCTGTGTAGAACTCTTTATTAAAATCTTCCGATTTAGTTACATTCTCGAATGCTATATCTAATGTAATATCGTTTGAATACACGTCTTTAAAATGATTTAACCATTCGGTTTTTGTTATGCTGTTTCCCGCCGAATTTCTTTGGAAATGACGAATGTTTTTGCAAAAAGCAAATGGATCGTTTATAGATCGTTCAAGTTGTTTTTGTCTGCGCATTTTCATATTAAGTTTATTTGTTCGACAACAAGCTTTGTACTTATTTCTACTTACGCAATATTTCTGTCTATCGGAGTTATTACGGGTAACTCTGAATCTTCGACGACTTTTACGAGCATTTTTCGCGTTTATACAATTCATATTTTGATTACATTTTCGGGGTTTGCGATTTACATTTTTCAGCATACACTCGGCTGAAGTCGACAAAAGTTTTACAAAGTCATTTATGGCTCCATTTACATCTGTATCCATTGTTTCCAGCACAATATCCCAGAACAAATTAAATTTTTCCTTTACTTTCGATAAGAAAATGCTTGCGGAATTATCATTCCAAACAATTCTCTTAGCGTTTGTGGTATTGATACCGTCATTCGTGTTCTGATTTATACATTGGGAACTTGCAAGTTAACTCAAGAGGTAAGTTTTCAGAATCATGTCGCTCACCGACAGTCAACATGTCAATAAATTGGAAGAAATCCGGTGAACATATAAAAAAATCATTGACACTAGAACCTTGACTCGCACAATACGTATATTCCCCTTGTAAGTCACCATAAACCCTCCCATTAACAATAAACAATTGAAATGCATAACATTAATCTAGTAGTTTCTGTCCAAATTTGTTTGTAACTATATCGGGTGATTTCTGATTATCAATATCTACATCATCATCTTCAGGAAATGGAAATTGTCTATATGTATAATATCATCATGTAGAGATACTGAAGGGTTATTAGCATCACCTGTGAATTTAGATCACCACACAAAACATTATGTGAATCTCCAAGTTCCAAGTTATCAAATTAAAAAATCCTCAAATTTATCTAAATTACAGTTAGTATCAACATGGTTATAATAGGGCGAGCCTTCAGGTGGTATGTATGTGCATATCAAATTAACATGTTTATCAATAGCAAATAAAGCTTTTGATATATGTATACATAAATTATGAAATTATCAAATTCTGTAGTTATCAACTTACAAAACTTGCTAACTGATTGTTATAAACACACGCACACACCTCCCGAAAGTCTGCCGTATTGAGACAGTTTCACAGCAGAACTGACGAAAATTTCATAATCAGCTAACCAGTTCATGTCGTAATTAGAATCAACAAAAGTTTCGAAAAGACAAACAATCTTAAACTTCTTAATATAATCTATAAATTCATCATCTCCTGCTTTGTTATTTAGTCCATGTATGTTCCAACACAGAAATGGAAATGATTCATTGTACGAGCTGTGTAAAGTGGGCGTTACGCCGGTGTCACTATCATAAGTATCCTGTATCCTATGGTCGGGCGGTGTTCGACCTCGTTTGTCGTGTAGATGCTTGGATGTTGGCTCTGGAATCTCGTATGTTAGCAGAACCAGTTGACATTGTGGTTGATCGAGGGAATTAATGTACAAAGGAAATCTTCCACATTCACCATATACCATACAACGACATTGGACGTACATACAGGTACTTTTTACAAGCTAAAAGGTGAATTCTTTCTATACAATCGAATCGCTGAAAACCCCATATTTCAGATCCATATAACAAAATGGGCTGAATCTGAGTATTAAATATCTTTAAAAATCGTTGGGTGACATGGTTCCAACTTTGCATAAAATTGATATAACTTGTACTAAAGCTTTTTTTCCACGTATGGCTAAATTTTGTGCGCATTTATTTAAATTCATTCTGTCTGAAAACATGAACCCTAAGTAGGAATACTGATTGGATATATTGATCAAATTACCATCATAGAACCAACGTTCTCTTGCGGCCACAGGTCCGCCCCTTCTAAAAAAATACTATTTCTGTTTTCGTAAGATTAACTGATAAGTTCCATTCTTTCGTGTAACTTTCCAAGATATTTAATTGATTCTGTAAACTGACTACTGTATCTGAGGCTAAAATAACATCGTCAGCAAAAGGGAGGATTATAATTTCTATAAAATTCCATGTGTTCCTTTAGAAATTATATCACGATATAATTCACTTATAAAAAAGGAAAACAAAAGTGGGCTTAAGGAACAGCCTTGTCTTAAGCCTTAAGGGACAATCGAAAGGATCTGTAACCCCATCTGCGCAGCGCACACAAGATCGAATGTTACAGTACATTGACTTTAGAGTGTTCAACATTTTCCCTTGTAGACCTGTTTTACTTAAACATTGCGACAATTAAGTACGACTGACCGAATCGTAAATATATGATCCACAGTGGAATATCCCTCCCTAAATCCAGCCTGGGATTCAGGAATCTTATCACGCATATTCGCCCAGTTTGATAATCTGTTGTTCAATATCAACGTAAGGCATTTTCACCAACTGTCCATCCTTAAAGTAGCCAAACGTGCCAGTTCCCTTCAGAGCTTGGAGTTGCTGACGTTGACGTGACGTTAAGTCACTGGAGATGCCTAGTCCCGCTGCCTTGAATGTAGGTCTTGCTTTCAGGGATCGCACTTTATCGTCAGACATGTGTAACTTCACGATCATCAGGCGAGGTCTTGAAGCATTAACCCGCTTGACGCCAAGTCTGTGTGCGCGGATAACGTCAGACGTCTCCCATGTTTTGAATGTATCGTGTTCATTAAGAGTGTTCAACGCTGTCTGCTTACATGTCATAGACTTCTCCTCGCCGTTCACCTCGGGTATACCATGAATTATTATGTTGTCCCGTCTACTGTATGATTCCAGTCTAGTTCGGCGTCTACGCTAGACATGCTATCAATCACTGAATCGACCTTCTCATCGATGTCGTCGTTCAAAATGGTATAATATATAATCTCCACGAATATCAGTTACAGAGTTCGCGAGGTGTTCACATTTCGAGTTAACAGCCTTAATGTCATTCCGGAGAGAAGAAATCTGTGAACTTAGGTCATGTTCGGCTGTGGCTAGCTCTGTTTGTATATGCTGTATTGCGCTGATTAAGTTATCCTGAACTTGTTCAAGTGTGACTGGTCCCGGGTTTGTCTCAACATCATTCGAGCAAATTAAACGCTGCACTACCACACGCACGGGAAGATTGTCGTCCCCGACTAGGCACAAAGCACGTTCATGAGCAGCACGGGAGATGTGATATATAGATAAAACTAGATCACAGCTAGAGGTAGTGATGTCACACGCAACACAATAAAATGGTGTTTCTTTCGGCATAAACTGTCCAAGTATAAGAAATTGAAAATAACATTCTGATTGCATATGATTAGGGCAGAGAGTGACAACTGTACTGTAATGATAAGTGAGCAGATCATTAAACGATAATGCATGGCGTCTACATCACTATCACGGCGTTGAGTGAATGGCGTGTAAGCGTCAACATGGCTCACCTGCCGAGTCCCGGGTGGGTTGCGAAAAGTTCCAAATCTAGCTCAGTAAGTGGCTAGATCCACCATTGCGTGGCTTCAAATGCACGCTGGTGTGTTGACTTTTGATCACACAAACTCACAACTTCAAGTTAACTTTTGTTTTAAAGAAGTTAGCAAAATATATCAGAGCGTTCTCAAACGTGTCGTCAACATCCAAGGGCGGATAACTCTTTGACATTAAAGTCTTTTCACTGACGGTTAAAGTCTTTTCACTGACTACATGAGCTTTTTCCTTTCTTCAATAATGGCGATTTATTGTCAGTTGTTCATAGTGTTCACTTTGTGAAAGTAGAGGATGAGCTGATTTAAAGATGATGGTGTGTGTTAAAACTCGTGTTTAACGTCAGCTTTGACATTAAGGTCTTTTCACTGACGGTTGAAGTCTTTTCACTGATTGATTTAAGATGGGGTACTGCCTTTATATACATCTCCAATACGGCCAGTACCGTACACCAAGAGTGACTAAAGAGGTCACGATCTTGACAAGCATGCGTGATTTAGTCGTGCCTATGCGTGCATTTACGCATACTCCATACCAAAACGCAACTTTATCGGACCAAAGACACAACAGTAGCAGTATATGCGTGAACAGAACAGAACATAGACGTGGTTTGAGCGCGAATTATGCGTGCAATGCGGGGGTCAATTCGTGGCAATTTGTGTGCAATTTTGCACGTCAAATGCGCAACATATACGTGAGGTGTGCGCGAATAATGCGCAAACTGAGGTGTGCGCAATGTTACATGTATGTAAACAAATTATATAAACAATTGGCACGCACTGAGGTCTTGAAATGCGGACGGAAAATTCTTCGGTCGTAAACGCATGAACGATGATCTACGCTGTTAATAAATACGTAATGTGTCAAACGTTTTTGTCCTTGGGAATCTGCAACTGTAACACACCGTAAAACATTTTTTAATTTGAAGGAAAGATTACAGTATGTTCTGTTCCGTGTCGCGCTAATGAGATCGATAGCTAAATACTATCGTTTTAGATGGCAAACAGACTATTATAGACTGTTATTTGAGTATATGATAACCCCTTCGTTGATTATGGCAGGACATACCAGCGGAGATATACATGTAAATGTAACCCTGCAACTACAATACAATTCCTGTACAGTCAAAGGTCATGCCATATGTATAAAATATTGTTAACGTGTTATAATTTTAATAGACATTTGAAAGTCTCTCAAATCCAGAGATAATTTCTACGGCATTGAAGTTGGTCCATGAGCCCGACACTTTTCTTATTTTCCTCACATATCAAAAGTGTATGAAAGTCATGTCAGAAAGGTAGCTCAATCTCAATGAATGAAACTACATTCAAGATGGCCTACAACATCACTACAAAAGAAGCAATAAAAACTCAATATTAATGAAAGGAAACTGTAAAATTATTTATTTGTTGACATTTACCGAAGAATATGTTGTATTTATTTGTTGACATTTACCGAAGAATATGTTGTAAAACACAAAAATAAAACTATGTAATTCATTATTTAAACTTTTATAAGAACATATTAAGACAATACATATTTTTGAATAAACTCTAATGTATTACTACATAGGAAATTATTTCAAAGTGATTTATTCCAAATATGTATAATACATCATTCAACAAAAATATGAAAAAGGTTTTATTCTTTTGAATCTCTCGTGTTGCGAACTTGTAGATTCTTAAAATAGACATTTTTTTCGCAGGCGACTTAAGATATTGTATTCACCACTGAGGTATTTATGCAACCAATGCATGCATATCCTTATTTTGTTAATTTCTCTAAACGTTACTGAATTCCTTTTTTGGCACATTGTGTTGCAACACATAATGAATTCATCCTAAAAATTGAACAAAGATTCCAGAAAATACGTTTAATGGCATCTTACGTGTATCGATTACGGCTTCAACTGTTTGGTTTGGAAACATCGACATACGTTGAGCACAGACATTTGGAGGATTGATTGTGGCCGAATAATGAGACCAGAAGCCTTCACCACCTGATCGTATTCCCAAAGTCATTATGGGAGATGGCAAAATCGAGATAGTGCCCGCAGAAGAATTTAACATTAGGCCAGTATGTCAGTTATAATCACCTACAATATATTGTCTGATAATCTCATGCATTATGATGGGTTTAAACTTCAGTGATAAACCGTACTGAAGAATGATATTCGTCGATATCAGTTTTGAAAGTCTTTTTCATTAATATAATCTAGATCAACAGTTAAAGATAAACTTTGTGTCAAAACCTCGCTGTATATGTGTGTGTCATGACACAACATAATAATTTTAGCAAATCCAGAATCTGACGATACAAAGTTAAATGTAATTTCTTTTTTTTCAAAACTTAAATATTCTGACAACGAGAGTGCTGTAATAGGATATATATATATATATATATATATATATATATATATATATATATATATATATATATATATATAGAGAGAGAGAGAGAGAGAGAGAGAGAGAGAGAGAGAGAGAGAGTGAGAGAGACAGAGAGTGAGACAGAGAGAGACACCAGTAAATCACGTGTCATAAAATTGCATGAAGTCGGTAAGATAAACTTGATTGTGCTCGATGTATAGTTTTGTGGTGTGTGTCATATAAGAAAAATGCTGCCTTGCATACTGTCTGAGTATCTGAAGGACCTATCCGAATCAAACTTGTCGTGTAACCTTTCCAAACTACAAAGACAAGAGTCATCACGGTTTCTGTAATAGTGTATCAATGTTTACCAAGGTCAACAGCCAAGCTCATCCAGTCTGGAAGAGTGCACCTTTTTTTCAAAACTATAAAACTGCACATTCTCAGTATCAGTGTTTGCACACGGGTTGTGCACAATTGTGTAAGGCTTACCAAGGTCAAAAGTCAAGCTCATCTGTCAAGAAGACTACATATATTTTGCAAAAACTGCAAACTACATATTCCAAATGCCAATGAATCCCCAGGAGTTGATACATTTGAGAATTCGTGAGGATTTATGGTGTGTGTGCAAAGTTTCTGGTTCTGGATAGAGTTACGTACATTCATAGTATGTGACTTCGAATTCGTAGCCAGGTGTATTCTAACAACTTTTTAATTGGGAGTTCCTTGTCAACATGTTGAATAGTTCAAAACTTTTGCCACGACTAGATCATTCCAGCATTACAAAGAAGTGTCAATGGATAGATACGAACCAGATTGCTGTTTCACACAATGATCTCCGATTCAACTAGAAGAGCGTTTGCGGGACACCGCAAAAGCAGAGCAGCTCCGAAACTTTGGGTCTCGCCTTTCCCTATTCCGCCTTCTCCTCAGCATAAATAAAATGGGAATTTTTTTTGACAAAATGTTTTTCATTATTCAAGTTATTCTAACAAGTTGAATCATCACTGGGGTCACTTTTCACAACTTTGTTCTTAAAACCTATTTCTTGTTTCCCAATTGGATCAAAAGATTAACATGGCCTTAACCAATATCTCATGACCTTGAACTTTGACCTTCAAGGTCACACCATCAACGATTACTTTTCATTGTGTATAACAATCATGCAATGACTCAAAGTGTTCATTGTTAACATAAGGCATATTCACAATAGCACGCTTAAGTTGTGACCTTGCTTGACCTTGACCTTCGACAGAATTTAGCGAAAACCTTTTCAAATCTTGGTCTTTCTCCATAGTTGATATAAACCAAGTAAGGGCCTGATAGCACAAAAGTTGTTGAAGTTATCGTGTTTACCAGGAATTTTTTTTAGAGATTTCAGAACTCATGACCTTGACCTTTGACCTTGAATGTGAGCATGTCAAAATATTTTCCCAGGTGTACAAGAAAGAAGCTATGTATATGAGGTGTTAATACCTTCTTGGGAAAAGGTTATTTAGTGATTTCAGAACTGGTGACCTTGACCATATTTCGTGACCTTGACCTTTAAAAGTCAAGATCACACAATCAGTTATCACTTTTCATTGTGTATAACAATCATTTAATGATTCAAAGTGTTAATATTTGAAATAAGACATTTTCGCAAAAGCATGCTTAAGTTGTGACCTCGCTATGACCTTGACCTTTGACGGATGTTAGCGAAAAACTTTTCAAATCGGCCTTTCTCCATAGTTGATGTACACCAAATAATTAAGAGCCTGATAGTACAAATATTTTTCAAGTTATCGTGTTTACAAGGAATTTTTTAGCGATTTCAGAACTCGTGACCTTGACCTTTGACCTTGAATATGAACATGTCAAAAAAATTCCCCAGGGGCATAAGTAAGAAGTTATGTATATGAGTTCTCAAAAATTTCTAGGAAAAAAGTTATAGTGAATACAAAACGCGCGTGCGGCGGCGGCGACGGAAACTGCACAAAAACTGATAGCAGCTCCGACTAAGTCGGAGCTGCTAATTACGAATCAGCAAATGAAAAGGAAAGATACATTTCAAATAGAAATGTCGTGGTCTTTTTGAGCTTATGCTATTTGCAGTTTGGAGACGCTGCATCCTCTCCAGGATGCAGCGTAGCCACCTGCAACTGACCGGCCTCATTGTCAATCTCCACACCAGATCCCCTGCAACCTGCTCTGCCTATGTGGTATACCTGTTCTTGAAACAGTCTCATTCAGTTTCTGCGCGCATGAATTCCCAAATGTATTACTGTGAAGTCTTGCTGTGGTAGCTAAGTTAATGATAAAGTGACTTTCCTCTTTTCTCCATCCCCTCGTCATGAATTCTTAACCAATGTCATGGAGTGGATTCACCTGAACTAAATACATTGGTTTGCTATGAATATTAAAAGCATAGTAAGTTCAACTACTGATGGTAAATTCTGTCTCCAAATTGTATTACATAATTATGAAATATACAGACTTGAGATCAACATGGTCAATTTTAGTTGTGATTTCATAACCATAATGTATTCTCCCCGCTCTGAGTATTAAGGGGATTAAAGTTAATATAGCTCTTGATACCAACCATAACATTAACACTAGATTCATAGACTTTGGTTACAGAATGTTATATTAAATACTAAACCGTGTGAATGTGTGAAGAAATATTATACCAGTGGAAACTTACAGCAGGTTTTGTCTGTGGTATTGTGTTATGTGTCTCCAGTTGGTGAAGATCTGGCAGATCTGATGATGTCCTTGTCTTGGTGTTGAGATGGCATAACTGTGACATCGGAAGGACACATGTCTGGTAGAATTCTCAGTGGCGTTTTTAGAATATGTATGAAAGATAAATTTTGATCTTACTTGGTGGTACAAGCTAATTCTAAAACGAGGAATATATGCATGTACCTTAAATTCAACATCAAACAAATTAACAAAATCACTTGAATTACAAATGTATAGCAACAGTATATTCTTTTGAAGTGAACCATGCTCTAATAACGAAGGATATCTGCGGGTTGATCTAGTTGTGTATGTGCGGTACTGAGCGTCGCAGTTGGCAGGTTTGGATCGGGTCGTATCTGGGAAATTTGGTAAAATCGCATTGCTCGTACATTGCCAGTATTTGAAACAATTTGACATCACACGAAATACAAAAACAATTGTCAATAAGCAACCTGTCATATAGTTGAAAACAGTGCACTAAGCCAAGGGAGACAGATAAGATGCGTATCTGCGTAGAATAAGCTATAATAATTCAGATATAATGACAGAATATAAATAGATATTAGCATTTCCCTTTGTACAGAACAGATCATTTTAAGTTCAACATTAAAACGTTTGACGTTTTGGTTCCTGTATGTAACACGTATATTGTACATGTTACACATAAAATAAGTGTATTATTTTTGATATTACACTTCAAAAGCCTCGATCTGTTCACTCTATTAATTTAGATAACGTTGCAAATATACAAAATGTCCAGATTACTTGTTGTCCATTCTCGTTGAGTATCAATGGAGCAAGATAATCAAATATGCAATTTATCAATGTTGGTTTAACTGTTGTCATGTAAAGTAATTATTTGTAGAATTTGGATATATCCTTGAACAGAGATGTGCCCAGGTGATAAATTCGCCATTTTCTCTTTGGTGTATATTATAGTGATAAACTCAAGTTTAATGGCATATGTCTTTGGTATCTTTGTTGGCCCTCTCCAGTTAACGTTCATATGTATTACATTACAAAGGTCAATGGTATTTGTGCTTGGGCCAGAATGTCAAAGCTCTACATGCACATAATTAGGGAACGAGAATGATAACATAACGTGACACCCACGACTAATTTACGCAACTTATAAAGTTAAAATTCTTTTAAGTAAATAGCATGCTGTCAAATTTAGATGTTTCTTATCAGTCTAAAAGACTCCAATATCATTACAATAGTATGTCATAAATAGGTGGGCTTTGTTACACACATATTACAGACATATTACACACACATACTCCTCCTTTCCACAACTGGATTCCTCAGTGCGTTCCATATTATTATTTAATCTTCCAATGTTTTGTTAATTACCTTGAAAAGTTACTAAATTCCCTTTCGGCACATTTTCTGGAAACACAGAATGAATTCATGAAGAATGAAACGCTATTTTTATGGATCTACAACTTCTGTATTCTGTGATACAGGTTCATTGATAGGTAAACTGTGTTACCAAGCCGTTTAACACTTAAAATATAGTCAAACTAGAATCAAACTAGCTACCATACAGCGGTTGTCCTGAACTCACAGGAGCTATATCCGAATCATGCTTGTCCTTTGACTTTACAGAAGCAGATGGGAACTTTTGAACGAGCCCATTACGGTTTGTGTACTAACGAGTCAAAACTAACCATGGTCAACAACCAAGCTCATCCAAGCTCATCGAGTCTAGAAGACTACATATATTTTGCCAAAACTGCACAAATGCACATTCCTAGTACCAATGTTTCCCGGCTACAAGCTGCCGAAACACGCTTTATGTTGTAGTGCTGTCTATGTGTTTCTCCCGTGAATCGCGACGAATTTATAAATTTGAGTATTCATAAGGAGTTTGTGGAATGTTTGCAAAGTTTCTGATTCAGCTCGTGATGTTCTCTGATTCACTTACACATATGATAGTCTGGCTCTTGGAATTCATAGCTATCATGATTTATAAGAATGTTCTTATTTATTTCGTGGCTGTTTCGAACTGCAATCAGGATTCTTGTCATTTTCGTAGCCAATTCCTGATCAAACCGATAGTCATACGATCCAGTTCCGATAAACGACGAATTTTGGAAAAACATAACTACAAATTTGTATTGTGAGTTCGTTGCCAACTCAGATAACTCAGACGAATTCCCGGTTATTAGAGTAGTGCAAGAACTGTGTATGGATAGATACGAATTAAATAGCTACTTTACAATATCATATCATTCTCGATTCAATTCCGAATCCGCAACAAGAAAAGGAAAGGTATATCGAAAAAAGGTTAGTTCGTGGATTTTAGGGGCCATGTGGTTTTTTTTAGTTTGGAGACCCTCCAGGGTGCAGCGTAGCCAGTTGCAACTTATTGGACTCATTGTCAATCTCCACATCAGATCTGACACTGACCGAATCCCCTGCATCCTGCCTTGCCAGCCCCCTGTCACTCTGCGGGGAATAATGTCAAATTGAACCAGATGCTGATAGTGCTACTTGTTCTGCAGTCACTACCACTCTATTGACTCTTGAATAACGCTAGTAATTACCTAAACGTTTTACTTATCCATGATCTAATTAATTGTGTCTGTCTCCCGCGGCTTATAAGCTCTTATGAAAGATTAGATATATTTAAAAGTATTTTGGACATTCTTTTCCTGAATCCGTATAATAGCTAATTTATTTTATACATGTACATACATGTACACTCGTGAAGAGCTCACACTGATGATTTCCTGAATATAAATATGTGACAATATTAATGTACAAGTCAATGTTTATTTTTCATTTGAATAGAAAACAGGTCAACCAAGAGATGAACTTTAGTTTTTTATCATTGCTTTCATAGTTGTCTCTCGTTTCAGCCATGTGTAGTGAGCCGGGAGACTCATACTTGGCCATCACCTTGTCTTATTATCTTCTGTCACATTTAATGATTACCCATTGTCAGTAATTGTTGAGCACTCTAACCACGCGGCTGCAAGTGCTAAGAAGTCACCTGGGAATGACCCACGCTCCTGTACAAAGGAAGAAATTAAAGAGCTTATCACTGAAATGTATGAAGACTGACGTACAATGACTAATGTAGTTTACCGTTATAAATCAATTCGTCAAAACTTTATAGGCCTTAAACTACTTGACGATATGTACTCCTTCACAACACAAATAAGCGGCGTGCATTATGCGTGTTATTTTGTAGTGGAAAGGGGATTTAATGTTTGAAATTTGAAGTTGATTTATTGGGTTTCTTGTCTTCTTATTAGTGGACACGAAGTTGCGTCATCATAGATACAACAAAGGACATATACTAAAAATGAATCAAGGGAAAATGGAGAAAATGAATCAATGGCGAAATCTGATTGTGTAATCTTATTCAGCGTCATTCGACCGAATATAAAAGCCTATTGTACATGTAGTTTCAACAACAATGCAAGCGCAGTCAAAGCACAACTATTAATCAAACGCTTTGTGGCCAAAACACAGGCTCTAAGAAGGAAAACATGAAGCCTCAAATGTTGTTCCTAGTTGAAGGCATTTTGTGATTGGTTTCTTTATACAGCTGCTCTATGATTTAAACAAAAAGTGATCTGGGATTTTTTCTATGAATTGCTTCTCTTCAGTTTTAGAAGCGGATGTACCAAATGATCGGGATCATCTTGCTAGCACAAACACATCTCGTTTCTATGTCTCACGTTTATCTATTCAATTATTTAACGGTGGAAATAAAACAAAAGCACATATATAATGTATAATACTATCTCAAAGTATTTTGAATCATTAAAAGTGAAACTTACGATGTAAAACTATGGCAATTGTTTAACTCCCACAAAGTACTGGGCATACTAAAAATAACTTAACAATTTTAAGAAAGGGAAATACCAACAAAAACTATCGTGTTAAAGTACTTTCTCATTCTATGGTAATCCGTTGTCTTTAATTATTATGGACATATCCGTTATTTACTTACTATTGATTTCTGCACTTTGGAAATTTCATTGACTGTTTGCTTTGACCAATAGATGATAAGCTAAGTAATGTTTCACACTTAGCAACCAATACACTACCAATTTAATTTTAAACAACAGCCGTGTCACCGTGCTCATGACACGAAAGAATTGTCATCTAGTTATCCTGTCACTAACCATCTTAATCAACTCTATACCAGGTGGTCCCACAACTGACAGACTGACATAACGCCCTCTTGTACATTTGGAATTGTACCGGTGTTAAACGGCCATTGTGAGTTGATCAAAGTTCTATAGTTCCATTTTTTTCATTTGAAAATGGAAAAGATACATATTCCATATTTAATCAATGTGATTTAAACGGTATTTTATGTCCAAAAACACACAAATTGACCACCAAAAAGTACATGCAATATAAAATTACGGAAAATGGACCAGCAATGATTCTCCATAAAAACATTGTCACATGTAATGCTGAAGTGATGCTTTCGTTTTTATGAGAATCTACGTTTCGGGATGAATGTAAAATTAGCTTAGATGCTGTTAGATATACCAATGTTTTAAGATTTGTCCTTGTAAATTACCTAATCTTAATCTGATTGAAGATGAATACATGTTCTCCATTTACTGTAAAGCCTACCTAGACATAATAACATCTTTTGGCAAATGTTCGAAATATCACATACATCATACAGTTTTCTAAATCTGATGTCCTCAACTAATGTCAATGTTATAAGTAAGTAATGCCTTTTTATATCATGCTAGGAAAATGAGAAAGTCTGATGTTTTTCAGTAAAGCTCATGCAATGCTATATTTAATGAACGTATATGTTAGGTCAGTGGTATTACACTGAATTTAAGTAATTGTAACTGTACACGACTATAGATTTAATGATAGCCTGGCTATTGTTTTCTTCAAACTGTAAACCAGTAACAAAAATTTATAAAGTACGTTTTTGAGTAAACATCCTTATTTACACTCACCGTTGATAACTCAACATAGCCAATTGAGTCCCTCTCAATTAATCACTGGACCAGATAAAACACTAAGAATAAAGAGAATTACCTTCCCCATCTTGGCTCCCCGCTAGGTGGCGAACCAAGTGACGTCATTCCGTCCTCCTCGAGCCTGGATGCAGGCAGTTCTCATACTCGCAGGAGAGGAGGCGGGAGGTATATACAAACTGGTGAGTTATCAAAGGTGAGTATAAACAATGACGTTTACTCAAAAACGTACTATTATGTACATACTCTAGTTGATAACTCACCGTAGCCAGAATGCAACTGAATCAATGATTTGCCAACAGAAACAAGGAAACATGTGAGAATCAATCATCTATTTTTGGAGAATTTACGAGGACGCTCACAGAAGGCAGAGTGAATGCAGAAAGAAGGCACAAAACTCGTCATGGTCGCACAAAGGTTTCCGTGGTCGCTGCATGAAGGCAGTACGGTCATGGTATAAACGGCTCTGGTTGCACAGAAGACGCAGTAGGAAGGCACAAGAGAGGCAGAGGCATCGCCCAACGTTAGCGAATGTCTTACATTGCGATCATTGAGCGTCCTTTCCGACCTTACAACGTCCATTGTACGACCTTTCTGCCTCATGGGAGCAACCCTTGAGCGACCAGAATCGTCGGCGACCCCTCTGCAGAAGTTTTGAGCATGTTCAAAAGTTTTTGGCGTCCCACGCGTCCTTGGGGATCAATCGCCATATCTCAACATCCCTTGTGCCACCTCCTCACGACCTGAGCAACCATTCTGCCTCCCTTCACCGTCCAACGGCGATCTGTTATGTTTTTTGGTCGCACAGAGGACGCACAACGGTCTTTATGTCTGTGTAAAGGGGCTTTAATGTAAGCAACTCATCAACAAAGTAGCAAACTGAAGAAAGTAGGCCGATACGCTAACAAAATAATTTCGACGTCAGCTTATCTTTAGCTGGCGTTTTTTATCTACCTATTTTTAACTCTTTTGACACAGGTGCCACAGGTCGTCTCAGAACTTTTCAGATGTCATGTGTGAATTAAGCTGGGTATTGCTGGTTGCTTTCTCGTCTCAAGGTAAATTGAACTTTAAACTAGTTAATATAAATTGAATACAAATAAAGCTGGATAACATAATAACGAGCAAAATAAGACAAATTTCAAAAGTAGTTTTTGCATTGCCACTCTCTTTTTTTAACATGGTTTGTTAATACTCTGCATTTTTAACATAAGTATGGTGTTCTCAGCATTATCTCCCCTGTCGTGTGGTAGGGTCACGTGACAAAGCTGTAGCAGACGACTTCCAAGTAACCGATGTGATGTTGACAACGGAAGCAAAATATGGCCTTCTCGCTTTTAATGGAACGGGTTTGAAATTAGTTAAGAAGTTGAACAAAACATCGGGGTTACCTAGGAGAATCATCATATAAACTTATTGTCAGATTTCAAGTTGGAGTAAGTTTCCAGCGCAACCCGGAATCATAGTTTTCGCTGTCTCTGATGACGTGGATGAGATTGGAAAATAAAATTGATTGCCGTTCTAAAAAAATACAGGTCGCATTGATTAGAGGAAGTACAATAAACGTTTACAAGCGGTTGTGCTGGATTCAAATACTGGATAAAGTGGACATTTGTTTGTTACAAAACAAGACTGTGCGCATACGCACACCAAAACATGAATTTCGTGAAATTACATGCAAAGTATAATTTTCTTTTCGTTTCACCAGATCTGAACCCTATTGAATATGTTTGTCAAATCGAGGACACACTTGAATATTTAGAACTAAAATATATTGCAGATTAGAAATGAGTGAGTCATGAAAAGTGGTTCAAGCTATCTGAGGAACTCAAAGACTCCTGGTGTATTCCATATCTCGGTAGATAACACAGTGTTTGTAGTGAAACGTCAGCCTGACTGGCTATTGTTCTATTTTAAACAATTTGCGAAAAGATTATCTACATATGTGCCAATTTTCATAAATCTACGTCAAAAACATATTTAAAGAGTTGAATCCAACGTTGTCTCATTGTTTTGCCCGTTACTATACATAACGAGTATAAATCATTTCAATAATACTACATTTGTTAGGCCAGTTTAGCTCATCAGGCCTGAAAGGCTCGATTGGCTTACGGTATGGCATGGTGTCCGTCCCTCTGTCTGTCCATCCGTTCGCAAACTTTTCACTTTTTCGACTTCTTCGCCAGAACCAATGACTCTAGAGAACTGACATTTTATGTGAAAACCTCCTGGCCAACAGGGATTCCCGTGACCACAGTCAGTCACACGATTACACAGCGGCCAGGTTTTGAGGTCGTTAAACGAATTTACAAGTGAAGCGAGATAAGAGAGTCGCACGCTATATCAATAATGTAACAAAATTAGTTTCTTTAATTCAACTGCAGAATATTAAATGAACAATTAACTGAACATATTTGGGAGGCACTTAAAGGCGCTGTAGCACCTTCTTCTTACTGAAATAAAGTGCTCTCACAAAAAGGAAACTAAGTGTTACCAATGACTAAATTAAATTAATCTCCTGAATCAATAAAAATAGAGTTCTAAAACATGGTTCGTCCAAAGATACACATGGAGGTGAATTTTTTTCGGTACGCAGCTGTAAAAGTATTCAGTATATACAGAATGTGAAACAGATAATTCATTGTCTAATACAGAATAAATATCAACGAGTTGATGATCTAATATTTTGGTTGGACAGTAAATGTGGCGTTCAAATTCTCAGCACTTGGCTCATTTACACCAAGACTTGGACCTCCCCTCCTCACAAATGATGGCAAGGATTTCACTCAGACCTGCAGCTTGGATTACCCTGGTTCTCTTCCTGCTCCCGTCTTTACTCTCACCTGGATGTTTGACAGTCAGGTCTATAAGACTGTCACCCTGTCTAAGGGAATCTACACTGATAGCATCACATCTGCCGACTGGACTGGTCATCTCGGACAGAAAGTAAAATTATATGTTTTCCCAACAGATGCATATAAATTTTGAGAGGCCACGATATTATAAATGAAAAAATAATTAAAACAGTTAAATTCTGGTAAAACATTTTATCAACATAGTATATACAGTCATTCATGTGTACTATACTCATGTTATAAATAGCTATATGATATTACTTTTTTTTATAGCTGTCTTGTTCAGTTGAAGAACTTGGCAAACCCTCAACTCAGCAACTAAGCAGGATATATGCTGGTTCTATCATTGTAAGTAAACAGTTTAATTATTTCTTATCATAACCTTTAACTCTCGTGGTTTACACAAATGAAAGCTTTTCATTAACTTAAAATTGTAAAAATAATCTCACTAATGTAAAGAAATGATCCAAACAATGCTGTAACGTAAGTAGTATAACATGACGAAAGAATCAGTAACATATGATTACATTTACGCCAGATAAATCCGACAAATATGACGCTTTACGAGGGGGAGGAGGTTGTCCTAAACATCACCTCCACGCTGCCCATTGTGTGTCCTCATCTTCCTCTCGTTCTCTGTAACATTGACCTCAACTTGGACGTCGGGGGAGGATTCGTTGGTAATGTTGAAAACAAATTGCTAAGAAATTATTAAGCATAATTTATTGTCATCATATATCCAATGTTTGGAACTATTTTTAACTTTGAAATATATTGTCAGCAGTACATTATTGAACTATTGAAACCTGTTGTGGTCATCCAGGTGATCTCCTGAGTGTTGACACCTGCAGCATCTCTCTCAAGGGGACAGACTGGGATCCATCCTCTGGTACTGTGTCAACAATAGCAACCATCGCCTCCGTCATCGACCCGGTAGTGAAGCCTGATGCTTCTCACCACGTGTCCTACACAGTGGAATCTAACATTCTGCTGCATCCCATGTGGATCAACTACACATCTGACGTGGCAGAGGTGAGGTTTTTATTAAGCAGAGACTTAACAGAGGCGTTCTACTTATTAATTCGGAAAAGTAACCCATTGTAAAATATATCAGGTGAATTTATTTCTTTACAATTTATGATAACAAGTTATGAAGGCTTCATATCATTCATTAGAGCACAGTCAAATGCTTTCGTCCAATCATACGATTGTATTGTGGTCACGTGGAGTACAATGATATCCCGAAAGATGTACATATGTATGGTTGCATTCGGGTATCATGCTCATAAAATTTTATTAAGGTCGATAATACACAATTAAACACTTATTACATTGACAAATGAAGTCCATTTCCCGAAAGGAAATAGTCGCTTCCGTCGATGGGGTTTTTCGATGTTTAGGAGCTTGAGATTCATAAAAGAAGAATATAAGCATGTAAATTAAGCAAGCAATGTGGGATCAATTGGGATTTTTCAAGTGTATTTCATTTATATCACGAGTAAGTGAAGCAGTGACAAGCATCAATCCATGTTGCCAAGGTTGCGAGCCATGTTGCAAGCGTTAAGGCTCGTCTCCAGCGCAAGTCACCAAAGCAACCTACGTGCTGCACGTGCTTGTGATGGAAGTTAGGCTACCCTTGTCAAACATTACTGAATGTGAATTGGTTAATAAACACTGATTCTAAATGTCCTGAGAACAAACCAATATTGCCTGTTTAATGTAAATTTTTTGAGCTAAGGCCAGCAAATTATGACAAATATATTCCCATTGATTATTAAATTCAAGCAAAATGCCTAGTTGGATAAAACTTTTATTCGAATATCTGTAAAAAATACATTATTAAATGAAATGGTAAATAAATAACCGCCAAAAATTATATATTTCAATTTCTTTCATTGCTCATAAACTTTGTTTTTCTTTCAATGTCTTTGTGTACGGTGTGTGAGCTAGACCACAATGATTTGCGCTTGTAAAATAATATACTTGGTCTATATTTAGACTGGAAAAGACCTTTACTAATAAATGCAATCGAAAAAATCTGTGAAAAATTAAGTGTATGTATTTCACGGAGATAGATTTTTGGCAATTTTCCGATATGTTCATCAACATCCTTGATGGTTCTTTAAGCTGTAGCACGACTCTTACCTTTTATACAAAATGTACGCCTCACGCACATTGGACAATTTAAGAAATTCACTGCTCACAGTACTGATAGTGACATCAATGTCCCTATATATAAACATGAGAAATTTCAATGTTTTGCATGTTGTGTTCGATAGAATGTTTCCCACATTTGTTGACAAATCATTTGAAATATATTCATTTTTAGACATATTTTTCACGACTCAAGCATTTGACAGTGCTCTAAGATAGATAGAGACCTCGTAGCAGTACATGATCGGGAGATACATGTACGGGTTTGAGAGGGTTAGGCTCGGCTGGCGCCTCGTCCAACCCATTCTAACCCGTACATTTTTCTCCCGATACTGCTTCTCGGCCTCTATTTATTACAAAGGTAATGAATACGGATTCTGTAACTTTAAACCTGTAACGGGTTGATGAATAGATTCGTCCGAGTTGGTACTTTTTGGAAATCTCATTTTATCAGGGATATATACGTTTCTTTGTTGTGCCCTTCCAAACCGCCATTTGATGAAAAAGCAGACACTTATAGAAGTTTAACTCAAAAACGTTGATTGTGACCATAGTTGATGCTCAAAGACGAACCCTTCACACGATGCATGGCCACTGTAGGCTCACATGTGACCACAGTTCATGGCAACAGGTGATTCTCATCATTCATTAGTAAATCTATATACCCTTTGAAGTTACTGTAGTGTAATATTTGTATGGGTGTATTACACAGTGTTAACAAGACCTCTGCACATATTATGTCATATCGACCTCTAGATTTCTAACATTATAATTCAAGTGCCGGGATTTTGCAATTGGACAGTCTTGGAAAGTGAATAATTATATTACTTGTGAAATATCTATTTTGTACGTAAAATATTGTTTATCAAACTCTCTTTTGCTCCCTTGATTTATTATCGTCAGTTACTTACTAAATATGACATTGCTTGAAACATCGTTCAGTATTTTCTATATTTATTTGACATCGTATTTCCTCTTTTAAATTAAAGTATTTAGTCACACCTCCAACCTCAAACCTATTTCTTTTGACCCTAGTTGGATTTCACACCGTTACCCTGGTGACTTCAATGCTTTAAATGCAACAACACAGAGTGGAAATAATTTTCAGGTTGGTAAATATGCATAGAAACAAAAACAATTGGGAACATTACATTACATTACATTATGTTTTATTTCATCAACATGTATATGTTAACATGTTATTAGAGTAAATATAAGTAAATGATACATTACTGTTTCAACTCAAGACTAAATGTAGTTAAAGCTATATTTACACGCGCTTTATTACATTTGACGTAAAGAATAATCAAATTCTACGCATAGTAAACTGATATATTGCAACCAATGCGCAGTTTCAGTTCAGTACTAATACCGCCATCAAGCACTTGATAAACACTAAATAAGTGAATTATTCAAAGAGCTTCATCCCCAAAACTAATGACATGATTCTTCAAATAACCACTAAAAAGGGACATACAGCAAAACAGTGTGGTCTACTCGAAAACCGTAAACAATTATGAAACAAAAGAATGAAAAGGTTTAAAGTACTCACTGAATTGGGATATGATGATCTAAGGCGTTTATTTATCACTTAATGCAGTATTATTCTCCCTGCAGATGTTGCAGTAACTATTTTTTACCAACTAGTTATTTTACTTGAATCGCATAATCAAGGCACATAGATACATAGTTTATAATAGTTAACTGGTACACTCATAACATACAAACTTTTACAGGAAAATGTCAATAGTTGGCAAGTTTACAAGCAATTTAGAAACATGTTATAATTATGTTACAATGAGTAACAATAGCAACCCGAAACAAGATGTATTGGGAAAGGTGGATTTCCAAATGTGTTTAAAGATAGATCGCAGCATCAAGCCTACTTTGTAGAAGTACAACAAATGGGAGAAAGAAATGGTTTGACAATACGGGGCAAGGTCATACAAAGAACATGAGCAGCAGTGACTGAATAATTTTACTTTTGCAAATGAATTTCGTACACTTTTGAGTGTTGAATGATTTCTAGGCAAACGTGAAATGTTGATATTTTCGACCATACATGTATGTGTACTACTAATTTGCACATCATTATTTTTAACATATATGTTTCTGATTGTGAGGTTCACGTGCGATCTAACGCACCAGACCAGACAATCTGTGGCTTAGCAGTCAAGTGGGATACGGCTCTTGTGATATTAAACAACTGTTGGGAGAATGGTTTAACTTTGCCTCTTCTGATACAAGGGACAGACCGCCCTGATGATCTGAAGGTTTACAGTTGTGGCAACGATTATCGGGTAAGACATTAATTGAATCGTTTTGTATGAATGGAAATACATGGCTGGACAATGTATGTAGAAACCTCTCCGTCACAGTCTATGAATGATAATAGCTGATGACTATTTTGAACGATATCTAGTTAAACACACACCTTCTCTATGGAGATCGACAATGTTGTACATTGTAGATAAGTATTGGTTTAGTTTAATCAAAATGTCACCGCGGATCGTTACTACAATGCATCAATGTGCTATAGACATTGGTGTTGAAATTAAATATATATTTTGTTTCAGATCAGTACAGGAGATGGTATACAAGTTATTGCAAGTAATCAAGACAATACTTACGACTTAAAGATCAGTCTCCCTCCAATGTATAATCCCAGCTCTAACTCTTTGTTTACTTACAATGGTGGACTAAAGAAAATGGAAAGGGGAGATTCTGATGTATTCAGGTAATTATCAGAATATTGTTTATGTTAAATGATTTAGTGAGGAATAATCTTGTTCAAGTTGATATACATGTACCTAATCATATGTATGCATCCTCGGTAATTCAGACAGAACTTTTCGATACACACCAACGTTAAGTTTCAGCTATTCTGTCTCGCTCTCTCATTTGTGTTCATTTACCAAAACTCATTATAGATATGGCAACAATAAACCTGTTATGTTAAAAAATTGCAAGCATTGAGCATTTACGTACTTAAACACAATTGTCAATTTCCCTGTGAACCCGCCACACGCCCAGGTGACGGTGTCTACTCTTCTTATCCCTACCAAATGGAACTGGAGTCTGGATGTTTCTTGGCATCTCGGTATTATTGGTCATCCAAACACGTTGATGGCCGTCTGTAACGTGTCCGACGTCGTCCAACCAATGTCGTGTGGTGAAGGTTGACGTCGCGCAAACTGTACCAGGGCATTATCTTCCAATCTGGTAGTCTTCCTCGGTCGGAATTTGTCTTTGAAAATCCATGACATGATTGGTGACAATACATTTGCTCACAAGTATTCTGATTACAGAACATTGTAACATGATTTCGGTGTATCCTTGATTCTGATTGGTTGATTTGCCTTGAATGACAATGAATACCCGCAAATTACTTGGGGCGAATCACCGCGAACATATACATCATGTTCACAAGATCCGGCCCGACTCAAAATTTTATTTTTCTATTTCTCTTAATATGTGCCCCTTACTCAATTTTGACAGGTCGCATTGTCATTTTCTAACTTGTGTATAGCAGTATAGGTAACAAATAACTCTCAAAATTAATTAGTTTCAAGTAACTAAAATGTTTTCAACTGTTAAGATTTGTCTAAGTTTGACGCCTTCTTCCACGCGGTTGTGTTTCCCGAATGCCGTTGCCATGGCATGACGTCATAGTGATCAACCGTTTTGACGTCACAATGCTAACCTATTGTCACAATGGGTTAGGGCAAGTTTAAGATTTTTGTTCCTAGGTCTTTTGCTGTGTTGATGTCGTAGATAAATGTTTATCGCCATCTAAAAGGATAAGTGAATATTGTGAAGTGAACATAGTTGAGTGACAATGTTTGAGCTTATGTGTAAATTGTTGCTAATGTACATATTACACCGAGTATTTACATATTTTTTTTACCTGACCAAACCTATTACAAAAATGGAACAGTCGCAAAGTCCTTTCCACTCAGAGATAGGTACGCAAAAAGAGAGTTCGTTCCAAAACGCCTGATAACTAACGGTCATGTTACAATATCGATAAATAATTGCGTTTGTAAAATTACCGGGATTCATTGCTATTCAACGCCCGCAAATTTCAGCGTTTAAAACCTCCGGCTAACGCCGTCGGTTTTAAACTAAATTTTCGGTTGTTGAATAGCAATGAATCCCGGAAAATTTACAAACGCAACTATTTATCTTATAAATAAATGTTCAACTGCATTGTGCTTGCCAATAATTACCATCACTTCTCTTCGGAATATCACCACCGCACCATACTGGTAACTTGTGATAAACTTATCAAGAATTCCTATCATTTTACCTTTGTGACATCTGATTGAAAGTGTTTATTCAGGATTCCGTGGCTACCATGAATATCATACAATTCCTATTGTGTTCGTGCGATGTGATTAACCGCGAAATTCGTAAATGGAAACGCCATTTAAAACCAGTATACCATTAATAATCAAAAGGTTCAAAAGATAAGAAAGTATTACACAACTTATTTATTAATTTCCATGTATATAGTTTATCAATGTCAGCTCTTCTGTGACTGTATAACACATTAGATCTTCTTTAACTTTTTTGGTTGGTTAATTTGTCAGACATAACAGAACAAATTAAAAATCTAATACAGAAAATGAAAAGATAATTCTTTTGATTAAAAACGAAACGTATTCAACTTATTAGCACGGTCTCGTTGTCGTTTCGTGATGATAATCAAGGCAACAGAATAGAAATTATGAGCCCGATAGGGCTGGCAATTTTGTTTATTTTCATTACATTTTGGGCAAAACAAAAATCAATAATTTCCATAAGTCATTTTAAGTTTTTGGTTCATGACCAACCTTCAGGTATTTCATTATTTTAATGCTGAATTTCATCCATATGAAATAAATAGAGAAGAAATAATGATCCATATAAATGTTCTTAGCTTTTAATTTTAAACATTATTTAGAAATATTGGCTTCGTTACACCATTGTCATGACTAAGGACGCAGCGGGAATGATGGTAATATTGTTCATTATTTAGGATTGTTCATCAATGGCATTTTCATTCGTCCGCAGGGTAACCCAATATGAAAGTCTACTCGATAAAGGGCGACTACCATTTTTCAATTCACAAACAACATCAACTCCAAAGTCTAGTTTCTGTAACTGTCAGAAGGAAAATGTAACGTGTGATGTCTTCAAGAGATCAAGGAACCCGATGTCACCGGTGGGGCTCATAACTTATCACATTAATTGAATCGGTTTAAAATCATATTTGGAACCTGCTAATTCATATTTCATAGCAGAGAAGGATATATAATATTGTATGTATTGTTGTGAGTGTTAAAGAGATCTTTTCAAATATTTTTTTCAACGTTTGCATTGAAGATGGTTTTGTTTAACACAAATCGGCAAGAACACTACTTCCCAATGTTGAGGAAAGAACATTTCCTATTTAGTGGCGAAACTATCCAATTACTGGAAAGAATTTTACCCAGCTTATCACTTTCCTGTTGTAGACTTGTCTATATATATCAGTTGCCTCTTGCAAAGAGGACATGCCTGATTCCTCAGTAAAGAACTTAACCTTTCGTCTCCTTTTGCAAAGTTGGAGAATTTACTGTACAACTAAACCTAAGTACATGTAGCAGTATTACCAACCTACTGTAAAAATAACTTGGGCGACAGTAACTTTTGCTGGTAACTAGTGAACAGACCGTGTTAAGAACAATTGGTTACCAGCTCTTAAGTTAAAATTATATTAAAAATAGTTTAATAAAGTATAAGAATTACAAAAAAATATGATCTATGTTCAAGGTTTCTGAAGGAAACACATGTAAAATTTTGCAACCTTTCGATGAAGACACCTTGCTTGATACGGTCAAGTTTCTTCATTTACCAGGTAAGATTTCTTTAAAATGGGTTGTATAAAATTACTATCAAATTCAGAAAGATTTACAACAACGACAACAATGTCCGAAATAGCTTGAAATTCTTAGTAAGTAGGCATTTGTGTTTCAATCTCGGCAGAGGTGAAATATCCATTTTGTTGAACGACAAATTTGCCATCTGTTCAGTGGTTGTTACTTGGACAAAACTGATCCACTTGATCAATGTACGTGGTGACGTCACAAGCTGCTGTAAGGTGATTTTGGAACCGGTTGTGGAGCCAGCTTGTGTTATTGGCTCTCTGGATCCGAATTTATTGTGACGTCGTAGGTTGATACCCCTTCTTGTCAATTGCTGCCAGCTTTGAATCACAGGCCCTTGGCTTTGTTTTTCACACCATTTAAAATCATTAAAAAAAATTAAGTTTGAGATGACCCCCCGATTTTCACACCTTCAGAATCTATTAGTCAAGAAAAGGCCGGACACTTCGCTCTACCCCACTCGGCCTCTTGGCCTAACGCTACAATCACAAGTCACGTAATGGATTAAAACGTTGTATTTTCATTTATTTGGATGATTTACCTATCGATCAACATTCATGGAACTTACCACTTCTTTATTGCCATTTCTACAAGTCGACTGAAAGCCGTTTTTCACTCTCAATGTAGTAAAGTGAACACAAATGGCGACGGGTGTGTGGCCAAAGCGACCGCTCTTGTCTTGCCCTGACTGACAAGACGTGTGTGTACACGCTCTCGCTAATTTTCCAATCGCCAGGCGGAATGCTATAGCGTTACATGACACTCCACTTGCACTGGGGACCATGCACACTGGACACATACGCATCCTGCGCCCTCAAGCACGAGGGCTCAAATCAATCCGTCCTCACTAAATCGGCAAGAATTGAACGGCCGAACGAGGTAGGATTGGTTGAATCATCTCCAATCTGTTTGTCAAACATTGTCGAAAAGAAGGAGGGAATCTCCACCGTCTGCCCACGCCGAGGGTGACCTGTGCCACACTTCTCGCCACTAAGCCAAACTTGTGACAGAACAGTGTTGATGGTCAGACATCAGTCGTCTGGGTGCGTCCGAGTCCTCCGCATGTTTTTGAGGGCGGAGGGTAGGTATCTCACCAAGAGCTGAGATACCAAGATATGAGGTAAGGTCTCGGAGAGAGACGACTTCCGCTTATCATAACAATTCGGAGCAAGATGAAGTCATGAAGAGACAAGACACGACGTCAATCCTGATTAATCCAAAAGCTCAGAAAGCAAAGTGTGAGATGCAGGAGCGCCTCCTACAACCCCTTAGCCCAACAGGACAGATAACGGCCTCTGCCTTAAAGGCGTCGGAAACAAAATCTTAACCAAGAGCTGAGATACCAAGATGTGAGATGCGGGAACACCTCTCCTACAACCCCTTAGGTCGACAGGGCAGACAACGGCCTCTGCCTTAAAGACTCCGGAACGGCAGAGGCGACAACAGGCGTGGGGTCATAGAGACGCCCATAGAAACCAGATTAGGGGGAAGCCATAGAAGACAAGACCGATGTCAAGTCCACAACTGACGCGAAAGTGTAAGTCAACTAGGGGCGACAACTACACGCACCAGCACGCAATCACACGACGTCTTCAGCAGAAGTCATCAGCAGACGCCGCCGGAGCAACGAACCACTGGTACAGACGAAGTTGGAAGACAACGTCACCTAGGATTGACGTCACTGGGTAAGCCACCTAGTGGGGAGCGAGGGTGTGGGGAGGTAACTCTCGTTGTTTTTCAGTGTTATATCTGGTCGAGTGATTAATTGAGAGGAACTCAATTGGCTACGGTGAGTTATCAACTAGAGTTAGACCAGTTGCCAAGTTAACATATTTTCCATTAACCTTGCAAAAAGGTCTCACAATGGTTTTTGGTTGTTTTGAATACTTCGAACTTATGAACATTTTTCATGAAATGAAATGAAGAAAAGCTCCTGTCAATGACCAAGATCCAGCTGACGACTATCCAGAAGAAGAATAAGTTGTGTGGTAAGTAGTATTACTACCCAACCTCCTGTTTACATTAGAAACATGACATTTGTACAGCTGAACTGCAGTTTGATGCCATCTAGCCTAAATTCACGATATGGTAATCCAAATTTATGTTTCTACATTTAAAGAAAGATTAGAGAAAGTATGTACAACAAAATTGTTTCAATAATATCAAAGAAATTTGTGATATAGTGTGAAAAAGATCAAGGTGAAATGTGTCGTCTGCTAGCCTCCACCCAATAACTGTCAACATACTAAAAACAATAATTCTTGCAAAATATTATCAAACAATGAATACATATTGCCTTTATAAATAATTCCCCAACTCATCATGGTCAAATCTTAAAATAGTGCCATCAAAAACATTTATTATTTGGTAAAATGTACAGAATGCTGGCAAAGAGAAAAACTATTAACCAACAACTACCTTAATATGGAATGAGTCTTCAGATGAAAAGTTAGCAAAATAACTATTAATTTTAATAAATTGATATTAATATAAATCAATACATAAACAAAATAATTATATTTGCTTTTATAAAGTTATATAATTTGCCATTTGTATTATTTTCAACAAAGAAAACATTTTTTAATTGAGCCAAATTTTGTTAGTGTCAATGTTTGAATAAATGTAATGAAAACTTGACTTGTTTGATTAAGGCTGATGAATTAAAAGTAAAATTTTAAGATGATTTTTCAGTAATAATTGCCTTCTTGAAAGTAATTATAATTAATTAACAAAATGTAGATGGTAAAGATGTAGAATTTAATATGTATATATTTATCAATTTATTTTCACCACATTCATTATAATTCATATAATTAGGAACAAAACCTATATGCTTATTAAAGGAAATCACAACCTCTCAATAAATGAAACACAAGAACATTTATCTAACAAATTTAAATAGAAAAAAATAAACAGATTTTATTTTTGTTCTCTCAATTTCATTCAACACATTCGAATCTTACATTTCATAGTATAAATATTCAAAATGAATATTATTCAAGGAAATCACATCCCTCTTAAAAAGGTAACAGGTAAGTATATTTTTAAAAAATAGATTAAGATAGAAAATGTACATAAGATTTAAATTTATTGTTATAATAATAATAATAATGCATTTGTGTAAGCGCCTAATGTCCAACTAATGCTGCTCAGTGAAAGAAAAGAAGCTAGTAGGTAGCTTGGAAGAGATGAGTTTTGAGCTGGCTCCTGAAAGTTTTCAAGGAAGACACTGATCTCAGTTCTACAGGTAGAGAGTTCCATAAAGCTGGTGCAGCAGCACTGAAAGCTCTAGCTCCCATAGATGTTTTTGTAGCTGGCATTTTTAGGCAGTCTCTTTTCTCAGATCTCAAGACACGAGTTGGACGGTAAATTTCGATTAAGTCCTTAAGATAATCTGGTGAATGAATGTCGTAGAGAGTCGAGTAGGTGATGCAGAGAATTTTGTACTCTATTCTCCTTTTGACTGGAAGCCAGTGTAGTGACCTCAGCACCGGGGTGATGTGTTCCCGGCATTTCGTGATGACTCTGGCGGCTCTGTTTTGTACAAACTGAAGATGATGGACAGCTGCTGCGCCAGACACAAGGGAGTTGCAGTAGTCCAGTCGTGAGATGACGTACGACTGAACTAAGAGTTTGGTTGTGTTGATGTCCAAATAGCGGCGAATTTTTCCTATTCGGCGGAGATGAAAGGTCGCTGATCTTGCTGTTGATAGAGCTTGAGACTCTGGTGACATTGACGATTGGAACACAACGCCGAGATTCTTCACTTGGAGCACAGGGCAGATAGTCTGATCTCCAACAGTGAGACTACAATCGCCTATTTTACGAAGTTGCTGCCTAGTTCCAATGATCATGAACTCTGATTTGTCATCATTGAGCTTTAGAAAGTTGTTGGTCATCCATATCTTGAGATCAGCAATACAACTCTCCATAACATATTTTGCTTCTTCAACCTCAGTTGGTATTATTCCTATGTATAGCTGGTTATCGTCTGCATAACAATGGAATTTCAGGTTGTGCCTCCGGATGATATTGCCTATTGGGAGAATGTATAGTGAAAACAGAATCGGGCCGAGTACCGACCCTTGTGGAACACCAAACTTGATTTTTCTGATGGATGAAGTCTCATTATGGACCTTGACTTTCATTGTTCTATTTGACAGATAGGATTCGAACCACTGTAGTGCCGTTCCTGTGATTCCTAGCGTGTGTTCTAGCCTTTGCAGGAGAATAGTGTGGTCCACAGTGTCAAATGCCGCTGAAAGATCAAGTTCTAATGTTATTCACCACATATATCTAGAAATAGAATTCATAGAATTCATAGAATTAATTCATAGAATTAAAAAAATAATATGTATATAATTATTCAAGTAAATCAAACCCTCTCAATAAAAGAAAAATATATATATTATTTAAATTGAGATAGAAAATAAAACAAAGAAGAACAGCAATTAAGGCAATGTTATAAATGTTTTTGAAAATGGAAATAATATATCTCCTGTTTTCATATATACAAATGGATTACAGTTATTGAAAATGGCATGTTATTTACATTTAACTGTTAACATATACATCAATACTTGTCAAAAATGAAATCACAACAATATGTTTTTATCTATTTTTAAATTGATAAATATAGACTTAAAAATGTTACACAAAATGCTAAAAGCAAATTTGAAATATTTGCTATGGTAAAAATGTAGATTTAATTATTAATTATGATTTTCTCAAATATATTAATATCATTAACTATAAAGAATTTACGTAATCTGATAAACCAATATTATTGTTCTGTTGACTAAAAGAGGTTATTTTTTGTTTCAGGCAACTTTTGAAGAATGCATTTTCAGAAAGATTGGCAGTTGCTCTAAACCCGAGCAAGGACTGATACAGTCTAAACTTCAACGACTCTCGTCGATAATTGAAGCTAGCTACATACGAAAAGATGGCCTGAATGAACAGTTGAAAACCTCCTCATGTCCCGATTTTCATGGAGTCTGGTTTCATAAGAACAGTGTATCCACCTACACATCGAAGACATATCTCAAGAGGCTGCACAAGTCCGCATCAGCCATCACTCTTAATACACTGGAACCAGCTATCAAAAGACATTGCAGGTCAGGCAGAAGTTTTGAATTTTTAAGCGACTGTCTCTTTTGCGGCCAGGATTGTGAGCTGGTGAAGAGTTCCAAAAACACAAATCGGTGGAAGAAATCTTTTCTGTGTAGAACTGCTGAGGATGGACAGAGGTCATACAGAAATGTCATACTTGGGATCTGTGTTCTTTGTCAGGACACATCGGGTGATGAGATGAGGCTCAGAGTGGAAGGAGCTGTCAGTGATCTACACGCAGCAGAAGCAAGATACCACGACAAGTGCCAAGCTAATGTTATGGCCCCCAAATCTGTTGCATTATCTGCAAATGCTTTGAAGAAAATAGAGGATTCCTCAACGAACCATTTGTTCAGCTTATTAGGACAAACAATGAAGACCGATCACAGATAAGAAATTCATCAGATGTCAATAGGTAGTACATTTCCTATGGTGGAGTTTCTCTTTTCAAACGACAACTCTCAGACAACTCACAGAAGAAGCGTCAATCTTTTTTAATCCAGAATTAATCGTTCTCAGGGGAAAAGGCATATCAAGTATTCTTGTCTTCAGAGAAGCTGCTAAGGACACTTTCAAATTGGTCTTGGAGGAGAAAGAAGGTGGTGATTTGTCCCCTGCAATAAAGACGATAGCTAAACAGGTAAAACAAGAAACCACAAGGACATCTTCCAATTTAGAAAGGAGTATCAGACTAGAATCAACAGTTCGGTTTTAGAAGCTCATACAAGTCAAACAATGGTAGACTTTCTAAAAACATTGTTACCAGATGACCATAAACTTCCAATACAGATGATGTGTAACATGATCACTGAACTGTTGAAGAAACACCCAACTCCCCTGCAGACATCTCTGGGTGTATTTATCAAGGAGAAGTCCCTTTTTCAGGAGCTCTATAGGCTAGCAGTTGTGTGTTCGTATGATGAGGTCTTACGATTCGACTCATGTCACTTCAAGAGGACTAAATCATGCTGCCCTAACTGGATCCAAGCTTGTTCAGGTTGTTGTCGACAATGTTGATGCCAATATCTCCAGTAAAAATGGTTTGCAATCAACACATTCCCTTGCCATGTTACTGATTCAACCTGCTAATGATGCACATCACCATAATCTGATGAAGAAACCATAACTAGGATAAAGAAAGAAGAAATGACACAGCCTCTAGGAGTCGACGTCACAATAGAGAGATACGCAGGTCCCAAAAAGTCATGTATGCAACAGGAGAGTGTAAGGAAGTCCATTTTACCACTGTAGGTTGTGGCTATGCAAGTTATTGCATCATTTCGAGCATCACAAAGAGACTTTGATTCCTCAACAATCATTGAAGATTACTCCAATCCGGAATGGAATAGTTTCAACACAGCACTCAACAGAAAGGAAGGTCACACAGTGAGAGCAAAAACAACATCAGTCTACACTCCTCTGATTGACATGAAGCCATCAGACCCAGATACCATGTTGACTGCAATGGTACAAGCCGAACGACTCACAAAACAAGCTGGACAAGTGAGAGATATACCTATACTTTTCCGAGTGTATCAAATGATACCCTACACTTTCCCCGTGGGGCCCTAACGAGGCGGAGCCGAGTAAGGCTCCAACGGGGAAACTGTAGGGTATCATTTGATACACGAGGAAAAGTATGGGTATATCTGTCTTATACCCCAGGTAAATGTATACGATTTCATTACATTTCTAAACAAATAAAGCTGGAAACAAGCTTGTGTATGAAACGCGCAACCCAAATACGGCCTCATCTGTGACAACAGCCCGTGCTGCGTTGTATGGTTACCATGTTTGGGGTTAGAAATCGAATTGATATGGCCAAATGACGGTAATGTCAACGCAGATGCAAGTGCATCTTGCTGAAATGTATAGCTAACGCTATAAACTGCATGGCTAATGTCAAAGTGACCAAAGTTTAGAGAAAACAGAAGCAACTTTCAGTATGTTAAGACATTTTGCATCCAAAATTAAATTACATTCTTATATAAAAAGAAATACAGAAATTTGTGATATTATTTCACGCATTATAAGAACCTGTTTCAACTGGCTTCGTAGTGTAATGGTTAGATTGTTCGGCTAGAAATCAACAGGACATGGGTTCGATCTCAGGTGCCTGATATATTCATTTATAATCTGACATTTTATAAAGTCACTTAGATTTGGAAATTTAGAAAATTGACTCCATTGATTTCTCAGTTGTAAAAAAGTGTAGGTATGTTAGAAATGTGTAGGTACATGAATATCAGAAAAAAAGTGTAGGTATATCAGAAAAAGTATAGGTTTATCAGAATAAAATAGAGCCATGGGCTCTGTAGCTCATCAGCGTTTATTTTGTTTAATGATGAAGACTGAAATAGATTTTTAGGTCATTGCTTGAGGCCCTTATTTGAAGCACCACAGGGTCTCCAAATTTAAAATTTAGAATCCCCATTGGCTAAAGAGTCTGCACACAATATTACAGCCTTCTAGGTACATTTGTTCTTGAGTAGATGAAAATAGGTTTATAAGTGTGACCCTTGTTACCCCATTTGGGGTCAAGGGGTCACGAGATCTATAATTTAGAATCCCCATTGGCCAAGGAGTCTGCATACAACTTTTCAGCTCTCTAGACCTTTTGGAGCTGGAGAAGAAGATGAAAATAGATTTTTAAGGATGTGGCCCCGATGACCCCATTGGGGTCACGGGGTCACGAAATCTACAATTTAGAATCCCCATCAGGCCTGATGAGCTAAAAAGTGTAGGTGTATCGGCTCATACACCTACACTTGTAACAAAATAAACCATAGCAACACGACCGGAAGTGGGGTATAAGACATTGTTGTATTTACCTGTGATCAACAGCTTTACAGAGTTACAGTTCATATCACTTTGGTATATTCTTTCTACGACATGGAGGCATGCATTTCATCATGAACTTCATAGGATGCATTGGCTCACTAATGGCAGAGACAGGACTGGAAGAGATTTCAGAGAGCTCATTTGGATGTGTCTCAAACATGCTGTCAGGAAAAAGGTTCCCTCAGAATTTCAGAGCACTGAGAATCGTTTCAGAAGAGTTGCTTAGAAATGTAATACCAACAACTAACAACCCTCAAGACTTGATTACAGTATTGGAAAAGCATCAACAAGTCAGACAACTCGCTTGCGGTTGGACATGCTCATCAAGCCTGTACTACTAATGGCCCACTTTGTCAGAGCTGAGAAGGAAGCTGACTGGCCCCTCCACCTCCTCACAGTGAAACCCATGATGTCCTACTTCTTTGCCACTGGTCACCACAACTATTCCCGCTATGGTCTGTACTACCTGAGGACAGCTGAATGTCTAAGGCCAGAACTGGATCAGTTCATGAAAGGAGAACACGTTCCTCACCTTTCTCCTGGCAGTTAGAATGGGATCTGGACAGACATGATGATAGAGACAACTTTCATGAAGTATTGAGAGGGCCCGGACGGGATCATTGGAATCACACTTAAACCAAATGCTTTGAAGACATGGGCACTTAGCTTTCATACGTGCAGCATCTTAGCTGATGATATTGCAGATTTAACAGCTCTTGGAAAGACAGATAACAGGGTTCATAAAGAAGAACTGAAACGAAGAATAGAAGCAGATGCGCAAGACAGAAAAAAGCATCAGAAGAAAACTTGAGGAAGCAACTGACCCATTTGATGAGTTGAAGCTACCTGCTGAGAAACTGCTTAATGTAGTGAATGGGAGATACGCAGATGATTCTGTCAATGCAGATAAGGCACTGGAACACTGGAGAAATGAGACAACATGAGGCTTTCACAAGCCACTGTCCAAAAAGATTACCACTATGGCTGTCATGAAGAATCACCTTCGAATTGGGCAAACAAAACTCTTTGACACCAACTTGATTTCCTCAAGGATAATTGGCCTTCAAGCTTCAGGGCGAGATATCAACAAGTTTGAACTGTCTCCAGTCCCGACTTCATTGTTCACAGATACTGGTGACATGAGGACAGCGTAGAATAAATCAGTCCTGAAGAGGCAACTTCAAGTGAATCTGTCAGAATCAGATGAAAAAGGGAATCCACTCATGAACTCTGGAACAAGAATCCTTGATGGTTCTGCCCTTCTTTGGACCATCCATGGCCAAAAGATGGAAAGATGAAGGACTTCATTGATGACTTTATCAACTATGTACTGACATTACTTCAGGAAGATGACATATACCTTTTTTTGTGATAGGTATGCTGAATATAGCATCAAAAATGCCACCAGGTCAGATCGACAACAAGATGCAAGCCGACAGTATCAGCTTTCTCTGAACATGCCTCCTCAGAAGGTTATCTTAACAGTTGTAATTAAGGATTCAGCCATAAGGCTGAATCCTTATTGTTATTGGCGTTTTTTTAGGTCTTCACTTCAAGACGTGTGTCGTGAAGATCTATTGTTCTTATCCGAATTCTTTTCCTTATTATTATTTGTACTTTTTTTCTGCGCCGTCTACAGCAAAAACGGCCGCACCGATTTCATTGAAACTGTCAGAGGTCATGGACATAGGTGGAAGCTATTGCACTACGGAGCCGATTTTTTATTTTCGGCCTCTAAAGGGGGAGGTAACTCAAAACGTGAAAAAAATCAAATTGCAATATCTCGAAAACTTAATAACTGATTTGCAAATAAATTGCACCAAAATGTAGGCGACAACATGTTTCATCGCATGATGTCATAGCGAATTTCGGCCGTAATAATAGATTTTTCGCTATTTTGAAAAAACTGCATTTTTTTAATTGTTTGCAGTTTGAGGGTTCACGTCTTCAACAATCTTCTTCTCCAGATCGGCAATACATAGAAACTCATACAATAGCTCATTTGGAAGCTGAAATACTGCTGTTTATATGAATATATCAACCACAGCTCTAGATCAAACCGTTTCCGGGTTACAGCATTTTGAAAAAATGACCTTTTTGAAAATGCAGATTTTCGGCCAATGAATTTACAGAGACCTAACTCTGATTGTGTCTCGTTTACAACAAAATTGACAACACCTATATCAATGACATTGGTAGAAGTAATGGGCCAAAGTGTAAGCTTGTAAGCCATAACGGCATAACTGTAATTTTTTCGATATTGCGGGTTTCGAGATCGGCAATACATAGAGAATCATACAATAGATCATTTGGAAGCTGAAAGAATGTTGTTACATGAATCTATCAACCTCAGCTCTAGATCAAAACCTGTCCATGTTACAGCATTTTAAACATTTTACTTTCAGATCATGTAGGGGTCCATTAATAAACGAGGGTCTCAGAGGGTCATTGTCTTTGGGGGATCTATTAGAGAGAGAGATAGAGACACGTTTGATAGCTCATTTTAAAGCAGAGAGATTGATGAATAATTGAGCGTCCAACATGGAGTTCAAGGTCAAGCAGAAGTCTTGAAGACCTAAGTACTGCCGCGGCAGTCCGATTTTGTCCCACCTATTCTGCAGAAACGGCTGCAGATAATTCAACCAAACTTTACAGTCTGACAGCCCTTAGTGTGAACTCATTAAAAGTAGCTTTTGGGCCCAATCGTTTCAGCCATTAAAGGTCCAGTTTGAATCCAAATTTCGATTTTTAACCTGGGAACTTGGAACAAAAACCTCTCCCGTGAACGTTAGTCCGCAGTCTATACCCATTCGAACGATCTGATTGATCTGTTGAGCTGGCTCTGTAGATCACATTTCAAAGCTTCCCTCTGATCAAGTGTTGAATTCATAGTGAAGCAATTTTCGAAATATACTGTCGTCTCGCCATGCCATTCTGTCGACTGTGAATGTTTGTAAGCGTGGACCAATCTGAGCGGTCGCTTCGGCCACACCCACATCGCCAACTAAAGGGTTGGTGATTAAACGATAGTCCAAAGCATTAGCGAACTCCTTATACTTTTTTCACAGTGACCTTTCAAAGTCCGACAATTTTTGAAAATCGCAAACTTCAAAGGGAGATAACTCATGAAGTTTAATCCCAAATGTTTCCAGTAAAGGAAAGACAGGACTATGGTCTATACGAATCAACAATAAAATCGATGCTCAACAATCATTTCCGGTTTTGAGAACGCGTACATAATTACAGATGATAACACTGACAATTTTAACATGGGGGGAATTTTTAAAATGCACTTAGAGACTTCAAGTTATTTATATGATAGACAGGAACACTACAAACAAAAAAGTCAATCATAACAATTTTGTAAGACGTACGGTTTCGTCGCTATTTATGCGAAACTATTCACACAATTTGAACAACAGAGACAAAGGATGTCAGGTCACGCCCATAGCTAGACTGTGTAAAAGTCGCAATTACTTTGTTCTTCTATTATATGTTTTCACTTGGATTCAGCATTCTAAATATAAAGGTACCGATAGCCATCAGTATGAAGTCAATGTGTGTAACACTCTGTCTGTGTTTATATCCCCATTTGTGGAAACAATTTTGGGGGAAAATCCTTTTTTTTCAAAATGCTCAAGGGTTCCAGAGTGGCACCCGGTGGTTTCTTCATAAGAAGGATCTAGTTAAAAGGTAAAACAAGTGAGAACAATTGTGAAACCTTTTTTGCAAGGTATTTTCAACATTCTGTTGGACTAAGTATGTAAATAATAGAATATAGACACAGGAACTCGATATCGTAAGTAAAATTTGTGTTTACTTTACAATGTTGAGGTGAAAAACGGCTTTCGGTCGACTTGTAGAATGGCAATAAAGAAGTAGTAGGTTCCATGAATGTTGATCGATAGGTAAATCATCCAAGTATACAAATACAAAGTTTTAATCGATTACGTGACGTGTGAGCGTAGCAATCGGTCAAGAGGGCGAGTAGGGTAGAGCGAAGTGTCCGGCCTTTTCTAGACTAATAGATTCTGAAGGCATGAAAATCGGGGCGTCATCTCAAACTTTTTATGTTGTTGTGGTTGTTTTTGGGGTTTTTTAATAGTGTGAAAAGCAATGACCCAAGGGCCTGTGGTTTGAATCTGTCCTTCGATGTGTCCGGTTGGTCTTTGTTTGCGAGCAGATCGAGCTAGACACTTGCTTGGTGGCGAGAATGACTGTGAATGGTGAAGCAGGCTTTCATTTCTTTATATTAGTCAGTTATGATCGAAATTGAAGCTTATAAATCTGGTTTCAGATGACAACGACTTTATACTTTGTGATAATAAATGACCAGTTGTACACTGACTGATACTTGCCAATTATGTTGAACAGTAAGTTGTACAGGTTTGGTCATTGACAAGCATTTCAATTATTCACATTGGTTAATTATATCGCGCTACCACGAAATCATGGGAATATAGTGCTCTGTGTGTCCATACGCTCATACGTCCGTGCATGTGTCAATCCGAAATAGAAAACTTTATGATCTAGAAACTTTACTATACAGTTGCTTACGAAAGTTTGTTCATCTATTTAATCTGTAATTTAGTGTACATATCATGTTATTTGGCATGTCTTTGAAGCATCGTATCAACGCGAAAACGAGATCAATCATTTTGCATTTTTGCATTATAAAAGGGCAGTTGAGTGTTCCAAACGTAATTTTATATGCTATTCCACATTATATACACTTACAGGTTTGGCAGCTCTTTGAAATCACCAGGGGTCAATCTTATTAAATCAAATGTGATCATGTTGTGCTTTTAATGCTATTTTCACCCTCTCAAATACTTGTGAAATTTCTACCCAAAACGGATTTTATTTCGTTTCTTGAGCATAAGTCAAAATTTATCTGACTTGGAAACGTGCAAGGGTTAGTTCCCAATGTAATGGTGTTTTTTGGTGGCTTTTTGGGATAACAACAATCCAAAGTGTCCTCTCGACAGTATAGTCATTCAATGACATGATTATGACAAATAAGTTTAATCTGATGTACAGATTCTTCAGGATTCAGTTGCATATTTGATGATCATTGTACATCCAACTTAGATTTGGAAAATAAAACTAGTATCTTACAGATTTGTACAGTGACCACATTGTAAAAATACAAATGTTGGTAATACATTTACATTTGCCGTACTTATTATAGGCCTATTATATCTCAATAAAGTATAATTGTGTGTTTAAAGAATTTTCAATTATTATTGTTTATTTTCATAAAAAGAATCCCATCGTACCGTTACCACCCAAAATTACTCATTACCTTGCCGAGGTAGATACCGTCACAACATCCCAGACATCTGCCAGTCATTAGATCTGGACATTGCCCACACCTTTGAAGAAGAGTGCTCGGTGGAACTTTCAGTTAAGGTAAAATTAATAAGAGGCTCTTAAGGTGTTCATTTTTTTTCATTTCTGCTACTACGGTAATTAGAAATATGCAACTGTTTGGGTTTTAGCTGGGCTTCTTAGGTTTTTTAGGTCTTCGGAGGAATGTCTGGGAGACCTATTATTATCCTAATTATTATAGGTCTTCAGATGAAAGTCTGAATGGACTATTGTTATTATCCGAATTTCCTTATTTGTAGAGATTTATGTCTCATGTACAGGTCAAACCATTAATGCTAATTATATGAAACTTTCAGGGATGATCACTTTGGGCTGAAATTGATACAGATGAAACAAAATACGGATTTCCGGCTTCCATTTGCGTGCTAGAGCCCCTTTAAATCTCTTTAACATGGCCATTATTTTTCAAAATGCATTTAGAAACTGGCAACCTGTTTTAAAAGATGGACACTTTTCTTTAATGAGAGATGGTACGATGAAATCAAATATTTTAGAATTCGTTTATTTTTTCAAAATAGCAAGTTTATAATGTCTTTTATCCAAAAATGTGAGAAATTTGGGGGTCACCGAATGATTTAAAAAGTTATCGGCATTAATAATAATACACCCGTCGGCAAATTACATCATTTTTTTACTGATTTTGTGTATTTAAATTAAGCGCTCTCTTTTAACGAGTAAACTCCGAAACCTTTTAGATACATTTCAATTACATACGGGGATGTATAGCAAATCTATATTTTGAAAATTAATGACGCTGGAAAGAGCAACAAAATTAAATTAAGCACTTTTTAATTTAAAACGGCATTTTTATCTTCGTGTTTCGCATTTTCAACAGGATTTGTCGCTAACACACATATTTTAGGTAAAACTTTAATATGATGTGCGCAGTTAACTGAACAATCGAATTCAGAAATAATAATAGGGGATCACACTTTTTAATTTAAAACGGCATTTTTATCTTCGTGTTTCGCATTTTCAACAGGATTTGTCGCTAACACACATATTTTAGGTAAAACTTTAATATGATGTGCGCAGTTAACTGAACAATCGAATTCAGAAATAATAATAGGGGATCACCGAACGTTTTTCATCACTTTAAAGTCATTTTTAAAATTACCTACATAAACATAAAAACCAGACGTCACGGCAGTTTTGATGATTTCAAGTGTAATTTGGACTGCCTACCGTGCCTACCTATACCAGGCTATTTAAATTCGTCACTAACTTGAGATACGCATCCCATTCGAATAACACACGTAGTAACATATTTACCGCGAATATAGGTGACGGTAACGTTATGCGGCATGTCGTAAAATGACCGTTATAAAGACGTTACGGTAAATTTAAGCGCTCCCTGTTAGTGTACAGATAAGCCTATGACCAAAACAACGTAATCCATATATTTTGAGACTTATTCACAACAATAAATTGTTGTCGTAAAATGTTTCCGTAAGCGAGTTCAATTTCTGGGTCCCATCTCTCCTTAAGCTAAATGATGACAAATGTCGATAGTCACATGGTTAATATATATATATATATATATATATATATATATATATATATATATATATATGGTTTATATTCTAATATTGGGCTTATAATTAAAAATGTAACTATAGACATGGTCCAAAAGATGCGCAATAAAATTTTAACCAAAATAGTAAATTGTGTTGAAATCGTAGGGTACGTGACTTAGCGGTCATTTTAGATGGTTTTTCGGGATATCTGACACCAACCAACTTTTAAAATCTCCTCAGAGGAATCTTGACTTACAGTTGAAACTTACATATACTTTTAGCTGATGCATTGTAGTATATATTTTGTGTGAACTCATTGAACAGTTTTCACAGTGAGGTTTAAAATTTTTCCAAAAACGCAAAAGGTGCCAAGTTCAAAGGCATATAGAACCTAGGTCGAAAATGTTATGCTTTTTTCAGGGAATAGACATATATCTATGGAAGGGGATTTGTGCCAGAAATGAAGACATGTTGACTTGTAACTTGTAAAGTGTAACATGTCGTTCTCAACCATACAAGTCTCGAAAAGACAAGTCCAACCATGCAAAACTAACATTTTAATCCTGTCAATCGTAACTTCCCATTCTCAACTTTACAAAGTTGAAATGTAATTCTAGAAATCGTCAAAGTCGAAAAGTAAACTTGTCATTTTTAATTATTAAATCTAAATAATATTCACATTTTGTAATGTTACAAGTTACGTTTGACATATGAAAAATGGAAATGAAGAGTAGCAAAGTCATCTTTGTAAAACCGACTTTAACATTTCGAGACTGACATGACTTGCATAGTTACGATTGCAATGTTTCAAATCACATCTCTACACGATTTCGCATTGACCATATTTGGAATATTACGGAAATTAGCGGAAAGGAACGAATAATCCCGATCCGATAAACACAATGTTCAACAATGACTTCTCCCTTGGCAAGCATCTCCCAGCAACTACTAGATCTATAACACATATTTGCATACTAGTTTTCCCATTATTAGCATACTGTTGACAAAAGCACATTGACTAAAACATTAAAGGACACCATCGCTTTTTACTGTGGAGGAAACAACTGCCCGCCCGAACGCCCGAGACGCGGTTATTTCTGTTGCGAGCTTGCAAAAAGTACACCTTACTGTGTTACACCAGCCCGATGGTCGGGCACATATTAATGTCACATTGTGTAATCATTTCCTCTTATCTGTGCTGAAATTCATTTTCTGATTTTGAAACAAAGCAAACAGGAATATCTTATTCAAATAGAAATGGAACGTAATTTATATTGCTATCGTTTCAATCAGGCATACTAATAATATATATATTTAGATTGATCATATGGACAGAATAAAGTAACTATATATATATATATATATATATATATATATATATATATATATATATATATATATATATCATCGTTTCAAATGAGTTAATAAAACACATATTTAATTTATTGAAAACAATACGCATGTCAATGTATTCATGAATGACAATTTAAGTGAAATTGTACGTTTTAAAATGTTTGTATATCCTGTATATGTTACAGTCGATTCAATTTTTTAATTCAACAGTGCAATTATATTTTTGAAATTACCAGTAATACAATTCTATTTTCAGTTTGCATTCTTTATTCATAATTATTTTCATGTTTTGGCATGTAGAAGTTTTATTGTTTAAAGTGTGAAACAACTGATCTAGGCTTATGATTTACATTTCATACTTGAATTCAGTAATTTAATTGATTCTTTATATAGAATTAATGAACATATGAATCATGGACAAATATATTTCTGTCCCACAACAATACACTTTTCACTGCTTCAAATACTAAAAATAAAGGTTGCTTGATGAGTAAATTAAAATAGATAAATTAACATATTCAAAACCAATAAATAATTTAAACTAGTTGAGAAAAGTTTGTAAAATAATTAAAAGAGACAAATTGAACTCAGCTAAAGAACATTTCCCCTTGATTATCTGTCTGTAAGAACAAAAAGTAATGATGCTCAGAACAGTTTTCAGTTATAATTAAAGTGCAATGCATTTTTAAAATTTGTTTCAAAGAAGTATATGAAGTTCCCTGATTTAGATCATTGCTTTGTGGTACATTTAACATATTTTAAAATTAATAATAAAGTTGTCAACACTGGCTTATATATCTTTCAATTTCTTCCCCACTAACGTTTATATACTTTCAATATCAAGATTTTCTTTTTCAAAACTTGGATATTCATTTCTGAATGCAAAAGACTTTACTGAATACACGAAAAACTGGAGTATAAAAAAGTGAATGTTGACATGATTTAACTGAGAGAAGATAATGTGTAAATGAACGCACAGAAAGTAATTAATATTTTCGGGTGTAGGATGTCTATATATGGTTTGTAAATCTGCAGTTTTATATGTAAGTGAAAGAAGTTTTATGATAACGGATCGGATACATTTAGCATAGCATCAATGCCAATCAAGCTATGCGATCCTGTATGTCTGTCAGTGTTATCCCACATTTACATTACTTCCGCATTCGTTTTGCGTTGCCACAAAAATAATTGTTTGTCAAGTGTCCTTAAAATTTATTGAAATAATAATTAGAATACCTAAGAATTGAGTTTCAATTAGTATTTTCGTTTGGCATTTAATTACTAAGCGACACTATCACACAGAATGTAAGTGACAGTAGCGCTCCGTGAACTGACAACGTGCGTTTGTTTGTAGGACATAACAAGAGTTACGTCCCTTGATTTCAAGGGGCGTGGTCAACTCGTCCAACGTTGGGCTCAAAATAGACTAAGGGATTCCCCATCTGGGACAGTGGCAAGGGAGGTCTCGTTTTTTTGCAAATGCCTCTCGTCCTCGGAAAACATCGGCAATGTTCGGGAAACTTCCAAATATGGTCAATGCGAATTCATGTAGTGATGTAATTTGAAACATTGCATTCGCAACTATACAAGTCATGTCAGTCTCGAAATGCAAAAGTCCGTTTTACAAAGCTGACTTCGCAACTCTTCATTTTCCATTTTTCATTTGTCAAACGTAACTTCTAACATTATAAAATGTGAATATTATTTAGATTTAATAATTAAAAATGACAAGTTTACTTTTCGACTTTGACGATTTCTAGAATTACATTTCAACTTTGTAATGTTGAGAATGGAAAGTTACGATTGACAGGATTAAAATGTTAGTTTTGCATGGTTTGACTTGTCTTTTCGAGACTTGTGTGGTTGAGAACGACATGATACACTTTACAAGTTACAAGTCAACATGTCTTCATTTCTGGCACAAATCCCCTTCCATATATATCATGTACAAGAATCAATAAGAAAATCACTTGCAAACAGTCAAATCTTGTCTGTAGAAATGTTGAAGTAATTCAATTTTTCAACATTTTAATTTTGAACTTTGGCAACATTTAAAAAATAGAACCAGAGACTTTGTTTTAAATGATGAACAGTGTCATACAGACCAGAGCGAATTCGTAGGTAACATGGTTCAACCGGCAATTTTTATGTGGTGGCACTGATTCTATGCATAGCTCAGTCGACTGCTATCAGTGAAGCTCAGGAGCAATGGGCGCGCAGTGCCACAGTTAGACACGAGTTGAGAGACTTGTGGTGTTACCCACAGTAAGTGACTTAGCCCCATCAGTAAATGGTTATCTGGTATGATACGATGGCAGTCTGAATTTTAACCTTGAGCGCCTGCTAGATTCATAGGACAATTTAGTCAAAATGCACATAGAAATTTGGAACTTGTTTTAAAAAACATGATTTGGATTGTGACAACATATAAGTTAAATAACATGATTTCTCCTTTGGTCACATGGTTTTGCTGCCATCTTGATTTTCTGTACAATAACTCAAATTTAACATGGGAAAATTTATTCAAAATGCACCTTTAGACTTACAAAATGTTATAAACGATAGACCATGTCATTGTCACGTGTAACTGATGACGACTTCGTAGGTCATGTGTATAATTTATTTTCACAAAATCACACTTTGCAATAATGCAAAACACTTTAACTAAAATTCAAAGTTGAGACGATCTAAGGACCGTAAGAAAAGGTTGCCATGGCAACTGCACAGGAGTCTGAAGACCTAAATATTTTTAAAAAATTAATTATTTGAAAGATGCTCACAAAGTGTTATTCCAGTGGCTAGAATGATATATCCTTTCGCAAGGTTAAAGAATATTTTATAGAGATGAATAAGAGCATCAAATATCAAGTATTTTATTGTTCATACATACCAATATTTAATATATTCATTATTTATATGGAATAATACGGATACAATTTTACTTATACATCCATGACTAGCAGAGTAAAACAACCATTGAAAAGACTTTTAGTCCAGCAAACATTGTTAAATACATAATACTTTAATATGTATGTAAGTGTAATTTTCATAAAGGATGTATGTGGACTAAGTAATCAAATGTTAATTCCCTCCCACTATTTGACCTCACTATTTTGAAACATGAATAATGGATAATACTAATATTTCCTAAATAATACATACGGGAATAATTAACACAATGAACACATATACATATACACATGAACATCAAACATATTTTAAAATACTTACATACGCTTCCACGGCAATACTTATTCCATTTGCGAATTGACACATTATCCAAACAAACTCAATTACAACAGGTAACAAGGAGACAGGTAACATGCATTGACGCACGAATTGCATGCTCCGCACGTTCTCACACACACACACACTCAAGAGCTGTTACGACAAATCTAACACGGATGCGAATCTTGAGATATCATCATTACAACATAAACTGCATCAACTTGCAGAGGTTAACTAGTTAATTTATTAACTATGACTAATCCCATGTACATACTTTTTCTTTATCTTTGTTCACACTTGTTAACTACAAGAATTGTCATCTTATTATTTCATGTAAATACACCATTCAAACATGTTGCCCATCACACTGGACAAAACTTGTCATCTGCAATATGCCAATTAATTGATAATGGATAACAATCTAAAAATTTATTCTTCTAACTGTCAAGGCCTGAATAATAATAAGAAAAGAGTAGATGTTTTTCAAAATCTCAAGACTAAAAAAGCAAATATTTACTGTCTTCAAGATACACATTTTATACCTGAACTAGAAAATAAAATCAAAATGGAATGGGGAACAAAGCACTGTTGGTTTAGTTCTTATAAGAGTAATGCTAGAGGCGTTGCTATCTTTTTTGAAGATAATTTTGAATTCAAAGTCATAAAGAAGAAACATGATAATGAAACCGGAAATTTTCTTGCGCTCAAGATTGAAATAAGCTCTGGTAAAACACTGACTATTGTAACCGTCTATGGACCAAATGATGATTCGCCGAAATTTTATGAACATATAATAGAAACTATAAAAGAATTCGATTCTGATCACTATTCACTCTGCGGGGATTGGAATTTAATACAAAATCCGGAAATAGACTCGTTTAACTATAAACATGTAAATAATCCAAACGCAAGAGAGGTTGTACTAGAATTTAAACAGGAAGAAAACCTGGTTGACCCGTGGCGAGAATTTAACCAAAACAGTAAACGTTATACCTGGAGAAAATCAAAACCTATTAAACAGGCTAGACTTGATTTCTTTCTTTTATCAAGGAACTTAGAGAATTCAATTGTGAAGGTAGGTATCGACCCAGCATATCGATCAGATCATTCCGCAATCTGGTTAACATTAAAAATAAGTGATATCGAAAGAGGCAAAGGATTTTGGAAATTTAATAATTCTTTATTACATGACGAACATTATGTGAAAAGTGTTAAAGATATCATAAAATCAACTCTTGATCAATATCAAATAGGCCAGTTTGAAGATGGCAGTGTTAAATTAAGTATTGATGATCAGCTCTTTTTTGAAACTTTACTTTTAATGATAAGAGGTACTACTATAAAATATTCGTCTGAAAAGAAGAAATCCCGAGAAAAAAATGAAAAGTTGCTACGTGATGAAATTGAAGAACTACAAACAAATATAGATACAATAGAAAATATCCAGACTAAAGAGGAGTTGTCTGAAAAACTAAAGGTAGCCAATGATAAACTAGAAACAATTAACGCGATTAAAACTGAAGGAATAATGCTTCGTGCAAAATCTAATTGGAAGGAGAAAGGTGAAAAACCAACAAAGTATTTTCTATCTTTGGAAAACAGAAATTTTCTTAATAAAGCAATATGCCAACTGGAAAAAAAGGATGGAACATATGCAACGAAAACTAAAGATATCCTATTTGAGACCAAATCTTTCTTTATGAATCTATATACTAAACAGAACTGTAATGACGTTGATTTACAAAACATGTTTCAGAAATTGAACATCCCAAAACTAACAGAATTGCAAAAATTGGAACTGGAAGGCGAGTTAAGGTATGACGAAGTCCTTAATGCATTGAAAAAAATGAAAAATGAAAAAAGTCCTGGTCCATCAGGATTCACTGTTGAATTTTACAAATTTTTCTGGCATGATTTAAATAGATATCTCATACGATCATTAAACTATGGCTTCGGTACAGGCGAACTGTCTGTAAGTCAGAAACAAGGTTTAATAACTTGTATACCAAAGGCAGACAAAGCAAAACATCTTTTGAAGAATTGGAGACCTATTTCACTTTTAAATGTTTCATATAAAATCGCATCATCAACTATAGCTCATAGAATTAAATCAGTTTTACCAGATATAATCAATGAAGACCAAAAGGGATTCATTCCAAAGAGATACATTGGTGAATGTACAAGACTTATTTACGACATTATTGACTATTCAGAATGTATGGAAGTGCCAGGTTTGCTGGTTTTCATTGACTTTGAAAAGGCTTTCGATTAGGTAGATTGGACCTTTATTCAAAAGGTATTGGAATTCTTTAATTTTGGATCATCTATTAAAAAATGGATAAGCACCTTTTATAATGATATAAAGTCAAGTGTTCTTGTCAATGGCTTCGGCTCTAGTTTCTTCAAATTATCAAGAGGGTGCCGGCAAGGCGATCCTATTTCTCCTTATATTTTCATTCTATGTGCAGAAATACTTAGCATCATGCTAAGAAGCAACACTGACATAAAAGGAATAACAATTGGTGATGTAGAATATCTCACGTCGCAGTTTGCTGACGACACTACTTTAATACTTGACGGAACCGAAAAAAGTCTTCAAAACGCCCTTCAAACCCTTAAATCATATTCAGAATTTTCAGGTCTAAAAATAAACCCTTCTAAAACACAAGTGATGTGGATAGGTTCAAAAAGATATGAAAAACGTGCTCTTTGTAGCAATTGGAAACTAGACTGGTCACAAACTTCCTTCAAAATCTTAGGAATAACATTTACTCACAATTTGGCAGAAATGGTTGAACGAAACTATAAGGATAAACTAAAAAATATAAGAATTGAAATGAATATGTGGCTTGCACGAGACTTAACGCCTTTAGGCAGAAACACAGTGTTGAAAAGTCTGTTGCTTCCCAAACTTAATCACCTCTTTTCATCATTACCAAACCCCAGCGAAGACATAGTACATGAATTAAATAAACTTTGTTATAAATTCATATGGAGAAATAAACCAGATAAGATAAAACGTAATGTTCTAACTAACACGTTGGAAATGGGGGGTATACGAGCCCCAAATATAAAACACATAATTATGTCACAAAAACTTTCATGGATGAGACGTCTTCATAACACTACAAACGTTTTAAGAACAAACATTTTTCATAAAAATACATCAACCTACTTACCAAACATAATACAAAAATGTGAGTCATATATTAATGAAAAAGTAATAACGGTGAGAACAAACGCTTTTTGGAGAGATGTACTAAAGGCATGGGGTAGATTTTTAACGATTAAAGGAAATAATATAAAAAACGCAAATGATATACTCACACAGCCTTTGTGGCATAACGCTAACATAACGGTAAACGGGAAACCAATATATGTAAAAAGACTGGCAAACGTCGGCATACACTATGTTAATGACATTATTGATAATCAGGGAAACTATCTTGATATAAATACTGTTACAAAACAGTTTGACGTGAAGACAAATTTTCTCGAATATGCAGGTATTATTGCAGCAGTCAAATACTACATAAAATCCCAAAACAAAGTAATAACCAGCAAACAATCGAATCCAATATTACCTTATTTTCTTGAAAATTTAATAGGTAATAAAACGGGATGCAGAGAATTTTACGATATACTGCAACTTGAAAATAAGAATGACAATAAACAAAGCTACCAAACAAAATGGGAAGAGGATTTAGATTGCAGTCTCACAGAAGATAACTGGAAAATAATACACCAATCTCCTCACAAATGTCACACATCTAGTAACCATTTATGGTTCCAGTATCGTTTGATACACAGGATCCTACCCACAAATACGTTATTGACAAAAATGGGCTACAAAGATAATGATGCATGCGACTTCTGTGGGGAAAGCGCCGAAACTCTGCTCCACTTAATGTATGAATGCAAAATATCAAAACGTATCTGGTTAGAAATAGCTGATTGGATTGAGGTAAAGACACAATGCAGATTAAATTTGTCAAAAGAAACTGTTATTCTCGGATACCCTGAAAGCAGAAACAATGTTCTAAACCTGATTTTGATAATCATAAAATATAATATATTTAAAGCAAAACAACAAACCATATTACCAAACCTTCTGTACATGAAAAACGATATTCGCAACATATATAACATAGACAAATTCTCTGCGTATACTTCATGTAATTATTCAAAATTCATGTCATTCTGGTCATCATGCCACAAATTGTTCTCAACAAATTGAGTTAAAAAAAAACAAAGACCCATTTCTGAAATCATATAAAAACAAGTAATGTACATGTACATCCTAAGAATATTTATTACCAGAATTTAGAATTGTTCTTTAATTACATATGTTTTTTGTCCATATCTCTTGTTTTCTCGATTGATTTCACTGGATTGAATATACTGTACTGTTGATTTATTGCCTTACATGTTTGAATGTGTATGAACATGAACAAAAATGAATAAAGTTAAAAAAAAAAAAAAAAAAAAAAAAAAAAGTATTTTATTGTTTTTATCAAAAGGACCATAGTGACAGCGTGATAAATTCATCATGAGTTTTACCAATTTTGTATGTAGTATTCAATATTAGATCAGAAAAATACATGACTATCTTAGTCTTTAAAGTTGTCATTGAATGCTATGACTTTGAGATGCATCATAAACTTATTATTTCTATTATTTTATTAGTTCATGTTCAGAGGAACTAAAGAGATTTTATGGGACTGCGAGGACAGCTTATTTGGAAACTTCAGCAACTATCGACAGGATTCTTCTGGTGAACTGAAACCTGTGGATGAGCTCAACTCGATGACTTGTCCAAGTGAATGCTACACGTGGGGGACATGTGTTGGAGGGGAATGTGTGTGTTCTTCCGATTACACTATAGGAAACACTTGCGTGTCAACATTCCACCATTTGAATGATCCTCCAAAGATTAGAGGGTAATGAACTTCTTGAACATACACAATAAATTATCAATGAAGATGGACATCAAATTCAGCTTTTAGATTTTCGGTTTGGGAATGAGCAGGGGTGTCCAAATCATCCCATGCTCCGAATGATCTCTGCTTGCCCAACTATACCATTAATTGATAATGTTTCAAATAAACCTTTAAACCATATGTATGTGCACACTGCTCCATGTTCTTTTAAGTAGTTTTTTTTTTAATTATTACAAAAACAAATTAGTCAATGTTTGATTTTTTCGTTTAATGGTATTTTCGCAAAGGATCGAGTGATTTTCTTAAACAATATTAGAAATACGAATGTTAATCTATAAACAAAAAGATGATGTCAACAGAACGTGCTGCAGGCCATTCATTGTTTTCAGAGTTACAGAGTAAAGACGATATTCAAGAGTGAAAATATTGGCTTTTTGCCGTCAAAAGGGGGAAAAACTTTGTGTTTATTACATGCTTTAGTGGTGATAAATCTGGTGCCTATGAACGTAAAACTGGATCACTTGAGTGTTATCTTGCAATGAACTGCACAGTCACAACGGAAACGACATCACGTTAAACGTTATATTGATATCATAGAAGTGATATCTCTCTCCAGTGATGAAAACATTTGTCAGTCGTCACTATAAAGCATGAAATGAATATATTTACAGATACGATAACGTGTCTAAAATGAAGGTTTTTATTGTGTTCATCAAGAGGATCATACTGTGACAGCTCCACAAACCCGTGTGATGAAGTCATCATGAGTGTGACCAATTTCGTAAACTACACAGCATCAGTCAAACTGTCTTTACTACAAGTATGTAAAATATTGTCTATGTTCATTCTTCTAAATGTAAAACTATACCAGTCAAATAAACATTTAAATTGTTGTAATGATATAATCACCTTATAAATTACATAACATTAAAACTGATTGAAGCAGATTTAACAGATTAAACTTAATCTTAGAAAAACATACGCATGTAGGATTTTATATATCCAATGAAGGATAAGGATGTATTATCTTTTGAGCAGGACTTAGCATCTAGTAAGGAGGCGGTAACTTGTATAAAGCACTGATCACTTCCTCATGATTTTCATTGAAGAAGATAAGTGTCTCTCCATAACGGCTACCCTGTGTATCTCATCGAGTGAAGTATTTTAGTAGAATATGGTGTGTGAAAGCCTTTATTACTTGAGCACTTGTCGTTTTTCTTCTAATATTGTCGAGGAACTTGAGATCTTGCTTTTGTCATAATTGTAAAATATATATGGTACTGTAATATATTTTTGGATATATCGATTGTATCATATTCCAGGTGTATGAACAATTGTTTTTAAGTAGGTTGATTTAATCATCACTTGGAGTGTCTATAAAATATTTAATTTTCGAGTGGAACTCTCTTATGGCTATTACAGTTGTAATTTAGGGTTTTAATTTTTTTATATTCACTCTATTCAATAATCTATTGAAGTATATTTGAGCTCAGGTCAAGCAACTTGTAAAATCACAACATCATGAATGGTGTCTTCATCCGACGAGACTCAAATGATAACAAATATTCAATTATATTGTATTAAAAGTATCGTCTTCATTTTAATTAAGTGATCGATCTCAAGTCAAAAGAAAATACATAGTTATCATGTTATAAAGAAACTATAGATGACTCTTTGTTGTAGAAACGTCCATGTTCCAAAAGTAAGTTTGACATATAAATGTAGGTTAGTGGAATAATAGTAGAGTGGCGTAGGGTAACATAAATGGAAGACCTCACACAGAATAGCGTATTAAAGACGTCGCTAGAAAATGACCAGGCCAAGGATTTTGCTTTGTTTTCCTATGGTGAAATGTTGTTAAAATGACTAAAAATTACCATCATAGAGTACTTTCAACCAGCTTGTAATTTGCAACAATGAAAAACTTTGCAGTGAAGCAACTCGGTTGTCAGCTATCTTGACTTTCAGGGAAAGATAATATTTGAGGCTATTTTTTTCTCAAATAACAATATATACATTATCTAAAGTTTTTTTTACAAATTAATAATAACAACAATAAATGAAACAACACGCGAACTTACATAATAAGACACACATATATGTTTAATAAACTTATCACAAGTGCTAGTTCATTTCTGTTGTCACGCATGTTTTACAACAATCCATATTTCCTAAGTCGGAGATAATATGACCGATTTGTTTTGATCATTGCACTAATATGCTTCCGTTAACGAATTATGGTGTAATACGTCGATAATTTCCTGATTTGTTGTTTGCATGCTTTACAAGAAAACATTAAACATTATTTCAACGAAGTACAAATTTTTAAATTCTAAATGAGTTGCAAAATATCTTTTTAGATTATTTGAATATTAACATTATATTCGGAGCAGTGAAATTGACAAAACTAAATGAATCCTCTTTTTATCACCTTGAGATATAGTCTTCGTATTTCCATATATCACATTTTTGGACAAGACTCTTTATTTCAAACATATTTGACATCAGGACAAATATCTAAATTAAATTTAATCATAAATTTTAGGATATGTCATTTTTTTATTATTCATGTTATAGTTTCAGGGTGGCCAATTTCAACCTGGTCCTCTCATATTCCACTTGAAAGCTAAATATGAAACTCATGGTACACTGCTCATCCCACTGATAGAAGTCCTGAAAACTCTACCAGGTAGTGAACGGAGAGTGACGGTAACGTTACATTGAATATGATGATGAATGTAGCCTTAGCATTAGTCTAACGACTTACATATATACTACATCATTCTATACATCATTGATTTAACCCATTGTTATTATAGAAGTTTCATTATTTTATTTGACGCATTTGTCATATCTGTCATTGCATTTGTAATTATCAGTTAATCCGTGATTAGAGTTAATTGCAGTCATGGTTTCATGATTCACCTCATGACGGTATATTATTTTCATTAAAGGCGCTGTAGCACGTGTTTTGCATATTAGGTTTTCTCACATTTGCCATTTATTATTAAAGTTATTATAACATATTGGTACACTAATGGTTAAAATATCTCATTATATAACCCGGTAAGCCATATCAATAGAAAAAGGCTATCCGTTTTCAAAGACGTATAAAGAGACAGTAGTGTGGCACTTCAGTGTTAGAGGTACATTTGTATGTTTCATGAGAATTTGAGAGTTCAGACAGCAAGATGGTTGACCATTCCATCATTATACCATATTTCAAACTCAACTTTGAGTGTTTGTTTAGGTTTCGCTACATCAGTCAAATTACTTGAACTACCTTTGAGCGGCCGTATTAATGCGAACACATTAAAATGACCGCTGGTTGGGAAATGGATTTTGGGAGACATAATGTTTTTGCCTCCGTCCGTCATTCCGTCATTCCGTTATTCCGTTATTCCGTTATTCCGAAATGCTTTCTTTTCCGGGCCATATCTCAAAAACCGTTCAATATTTGTTCACGAAACTTGGTATGTGATTAGATCTAGTGATGGAGTGGTGCCTTTTGCTATTTTGGTTATTCTGAATTTTTTATTTTTTTCTGGTTTCCATGGAAACAATTTGAACTTAGTGCAAATATTGGGTAGGGACCTTTTCCGGCCTCTATTTCAAAATCTATCTAGTATTTCTTTACGAAACTTGGTATGTGGTTAGACCTAGTGGTGGAGTGGTGCCTTTTGCTATTTTGGTTATTCTGAATTTTTAGCTCATCAGGCCTGGAAGGCCCGATGGGCTTATGGCATGGCATGGTGTCCAGCGTCCGTCCATCCGTCCGTCCATCCGTCCATCCGTCCATCCGTAAACTTTTCCCTTTTTCGTCCAGAACCAATGACTCCTTTGCCAATGGGGATTCTAAATTGTAGATTTCGTGACCCCATGACCCCAAATGGGGTCACAGGGGTCACATCCTTAAAAACCTATTTTCATATTCTTCTTCTTCTTCTTCTTCAGTTCCAACAGGTCTAGAGAGCTGAAAAGTTGTGTGCAGACTCCATGGCCAATGGGGATTCTAAATTGTAGATTTCGTGACCCCATGACCCCAAATGGGGTCATATGGGTCACATCCTTAAAAACCTATTTTCATCTTCTTCTCAAGTTCCAAAAGGTCTAGAGAGCTGAAAAGTTGTGTGCAGACTCCTTGGCCAATGGGGATTCAAAATTGTAGATTTCGTGACCCGTGACCCCAAATGGGGTCACCGGGGTCCAACCTTAAAAACTTATTTTCATCTTCTTCTCCAGTTCCAAAAGGTCTAGAGAGCTGAAAAGTTGTATGCAGACTCCTTGGCCAATGGGGATTCTAAATTGTAGATTTCGTGACCCCGTGACCCCAAATGGGGTCACAGGGATCACATCTTTAAAAACCTATTTTCATCTTCTTTTCCAGTTACAAAAGGTCTAGAGAGCTGAAAAGTTGTGTGCAGACTCCTTGGCCAATGGGGATTCTAAATTGTAGATTATGTGACCCCATGACCCCAAATGGGGTCACAGTGGTTATGATCTAAGAACATATCTTTTGCTTGTAAACAATAACTTAAATAACTTAAATATTCAACTTTAGATAGTAAATCAATGAAATCCTGATGAGCTACAGAGCCCATGGCTCTATTTTTTTCTGGTTTCCATGGAAACAATTTGAACTTAGTGCATATTGAGAGTAGGGACATTTTCCGGCCTCTATCTCCAAAACCGTTCTATATTTATTCACCAAACTTGGTATTTGCTTAGACCTAGTGATAGAGTGGTGCCTTTTGCTACTTTGGCTATTCTGATTTTTTTATTTTAACTGGTTTCCATGGCAACAATTTCAACTTAGTGCATATTGGGGTAGGGACGTTTTCCGGCCTCTATTTCAAAATCTATCAAGTATTTCTTTACGAAACTTGGTATGTGATTAGACCTGGTGGTGGAGTGGTGCCTTTTGCTATTTTGGTTATTCTGAATTTTTTTCTTCTGGTTTCCATGGAAACAATTTGAACTTAGTGCATATTGAGGGTAGGGACCTTTTCCGGCCTCTACCTCCAAAACCGTTCAATATTTATTCACCAAATTTGTATTTGCTTAGACCTAGTGATAGAGTGGTGCCTTTTGCTACTTTGGCTATTCTGAATTTTTTATTTCTCGTTATTAATTCAGTATTGAACTTAGTGCTAAGCATAAGTGAAAAATAACGGTAATATGACTAGGGTGGATTGAAAGTTGGAGCGGGGGACATCACAGTGCATCACATGCACATATTTTTAGTTGATTAAAATATATTATTTGGCCATGGAAAACACTTATTCATATTTTTGTGCGAGCACTTTATTTCAGTAAGAAAATCGTGCTATAGCACCTTTAAAATGTTAACGTGTAAGTGTCCTCCTGCCAAGACCAAGATTGCATTTGGTCAAATATTAGTTTGTCAATATGCTTTACCTTATCTATTAGCGCATAATGCTTGGATCTGCTCTTACAGGAGAGACACTTATGAAATTAGTCAATCATACAGGGCATATTTTAGTAGTATAGCGCTGTAATGCGGGCCACTCATATGAAGTGACCTTCACATACAAAGCTCCATTTCTTGAAAGATCAGACGGTAAAAAAAGATATATGCTTTCGTTGACAGTATAGATGCTGATATATCTACACCCTGTTGATTTTAACAACTATTTTACTTTGCTTTCAGAAACTTCTCTGATCCAAGTTTAGATATCTCTGTATACTTTTCCTTTCCTGGTAGATCAGACGGTGACAGGATTCAAGATGTCCCTGACAGTGGATGGGATGGCATTCCTCCAGCCTGCTTGGTATTACATCTATGATGGAAGATGTCAGATGTGTTACCAGGATTCTCCTACTTTTCGAGCAACGTGTCTCAGACGAGTAAGACATATCTTAGTCTTATTGTATCATAAGAATAATATTCAAGAAGGCAATCACTTTCATAGATTATATGAATGACATTGTTTTATATGTTACCAATTAGTCGCCCAGAGGCAAAACAAACCAAAACATTTATATCAAATTTAAGAAAGTCTATAAAGCTCAATATAGATTTAATATTGAAAAGCTGGAAATATCAGAGACTTATGTTAAATGTATTTACATATTTTCAAATTTGGATATTTATTCAGAAATGTTTCTTTCAGAGACCAACTATAAGTCTCAGAAATTACATTAGCATTTGCACTTCACACATCCAACTGTTGACAACTCAAAAAGTATTATCATTTTGGAAGGCTAGATATTCAGTTTTATTGTTCATCTTTCCAGGAAGACGCGTGTTTGATCAACAACAGATGTTATCATGCTACAGAAATCAACCCAGGAGACAAGAGTCAGATATGTGATCCAGACAAGGAACTCCTCCAGTGGTCACCTGGTATTTTGTTTGGAAACGCCTTAAATAACTTTCAAATGAACGAATATATTAGTAGTTGTTTAAATGAAGAAGTTTGTTCAGGCATAATGTCCTATTATCAAATCCATTAATATGTTCTGAGTTGAAATGAAAACACTGATTTTGTCTTTGTTTCAGTGCACTGAAAGTCAGAAAAAAGAGAGAAAATCAAGCAACTCTGAAAGTTAATTGGTCTATAACTCCACCGTTTTAATAAAAGAAGTATGAACCAATTGCATTTGTAGTATCGATATATTGATAGTTGATTACTTATTATTACGTGTGCATATAAAACAGATATGCACTGACATCCTGTATTTAAACTCTTGTTCCAATGTACTTTTTTCTTTGTTCTTATATCATTGAAACTTTGGAAACTTGCATGCTTCTCATAGTTCACAGTATGAGTCTTGTTCGACGTATATCAGGTTTTAGTTGAGGAAACGATTGGATCCTTACTTCATTCTATTTTTTATGCTGGTCCAAGCCATTTGGTGTGACAAATACGGGATTCGAACCCCATTCGTTACCACCATTACCCTTCCATGTATAATTGAGCCTCATTTCACAAATCTTACATCACCTGAGTCTAATGTTACAAGACTGGGAATTGGTTGTATTGGAATTGGTGTACATGTTGTTGTTGGAGTGTCATTGTAGCAAGGTACTTAAGAAATATATATTATAGTGTGTTTTTTAAGTATGTTCACTGGTTTTTAAAACCGTTTGGAAAAGTGGACGTTAGACTGGTATAAATGTAAATATAAGTTTGTTTGTTTATGAGTCATTATGAAATCTATTTCTTATAGATTCGAACTTCATTCGGGATGTTTCAAACCGTAAATAAACTTTTATTTAAAAAATATATATATGCAAAGGATGTAGAATGCATGTAAAAACAAATGTTTAGTCTTGTCTTGGATTAGGCGCAATCGGACAGTATCACTCATGTGTAACATTGTGCAAAACGTATTTCACAGGAAATATAATTAAAGTATTTATTTAATGGTTCTAACGTGCTGTATTAATCTTTTTAAACAAACTACAAACATAATTTTCTTTTGAAGGTTTTCAAAAGATATACATGTGATAACAGAGTCATAATTGCACAATGATACATTGATAAAGTAGTACCAAATGTTATTTCGTATACACTGGTACGTGTTTGATTAAACGTAATTATTTATACTTACGTGTTGACTAGACCTACTATGCCTACTCAGTCAGGGTTCCTATCAACCTGAACACAGACGAAACTTCAAAAGAAGAAGAGTAGGGATTGGTTAAATAATTATGTTTAATCAAAATGCTTGGATCTCATGCGGGTTGGAGTGCGACGGATGTGGCAGGTCATCAGCCTGTAAGTGTCGATTACTGCTGACCTGAAGTACCCATACAATGCCCACTTGTCTCACTCCTTCGTGCTCCTCAGAGAGTAGGCCAAGAATAGTCGACGCATGTCATCTCTCAGATTGTGAGTGCGCTGAACATACACTCTCAAAGCCCTAACTGGACACAAGGAGAGATTCAGCCAGAATGCAGAAAGTGGGTCCCGCCTCATCAGCTGCTTGGTTACGCCTGCCGTCCACCGAATCGAAAGTCTTAATGAGGCCTCAGCCCAAACGAACACACGCTTGGCACAGGAGGAGGTGAAAGTCTGCCACTGGAAGTCATAAAGCTTCCTAGTGGTCTTTCTATATTGTTGGCGACGCACTTGGAGTAGCCACTTTTCCTTAACCCTTTTTTGATACAATCCAAGCGTGAAGGCAAAGGTAAGTTGGAGCCGGTCCCGTGACAGACCACGCTCCCTTGGAGCACAGATGAGAGGTGGAGGTGACGAGAAGGGAATACGCAGGCCCGGCCAAGTATGCAACAAACAAATGGGTCTAATCCTAGTTGCTCCCAGGTGCTGACAAAACACTGGAGCTGGCCCCCGACAAGACCGCTTAGGCGTGAACTGCCACTGATTCAAGGCAAGTCAATTAGTGAGGTCTTCTTGTTGTTTCTCCTGACGCGCTCTGAGTACCTCAGTGATACAAATATACATAGTAACGGATATGTATTGTTAGATGGTAATTTGTATGGAACTGCATTTCCTCTCAACAGTGTTCTGGTTTTCTGTGAGGTCAATCACACCCCACAATGCATGTGAAGCACACCACCTACACATTTCTGAAATTGCAGTTTTAAATCGTTTTAAATCAGTATAAATCTTGGAAATTTTCAAATGATTGTGTCATTACCTCTGAACATGGCTAGAGGGAGACGCAATGAAGCAAAAAAAAATGGCAAATTATTGGAATTAGTTCCACCGGAATGTCTTGTAGAGCTATTGGACGGCAGTTGGACATTCACCACACTGTGATAAGCCGTCTTGTCCAGAAATATCGTCAAAACACAGCACCAAAGAACATCCATGCATCAGTCCCATTCGTTGGTGGATCTGTAATGGTCTGGGGATGCATCTCTGACGGTTGTAAGCTCGATTTGGGAGAGGTAATATCAATGGCGATTGTTACATCAGGGAAATTCTGCAGCCTATTCTTCTGCCACATTTTCACAATCATCAATTGGCCACTTGTCCTGTATTCATGAATGATAACGCTCGGCCTCACGGTTCACGACCTGTGGTTGATTTTCTAAAGAACAATGCAGTATCTAAACTTCCATAGTCTGCCATGAGCCCGGATATCAATCCACTGTAACACATTAGGGATATGATTGGACGCCGAGTGCAAGCCATGAACCCACCAGTACAATATTTAGTCGGTTTAGAAGCAGCTATACATCATGCGTGGCAGCTGTTACCTCTGCAAGGAATCAAGAGACGCAGCACAAGCATGTGGAGGATGGTTGAAGCAATCATCCGGGCACGTGGCGGATACACCCGTTATATGTAATGTGATGGTCATTTGTTTCCTTAAGACAACAAAGAACATTGTCCAATTGCTTAACAAACATATTCACCGTTTCTGAAGTTCACAGAGCAATAGTTGTACAGGAGTGAGTTTTCAAGTAAAACCACTGTTCATGTTCATCTGGCAATATAATGAGATACATGTTATACATTGTGTTCAGTGTTGTCTTTTTGTTTAGCTAAGATGATGCACTTTCATAAAATAACAGCATTTCTTCGATTACTTTTACAAGATTTTCACAGTGTTTGGGTAAGTCATACAAATCTGAAAAAATGAGGTGGTGCTTGATTAAGTTCTTTGTGTATATCAATATAAGATGATGTTAACATACATAACCTCCTTAGACTGAAATTAAATGACACATCTATGCTGCAGGTGTCACAAAACAGGCCGAAAATCTATTTGGACTCTCCTATCTCGTCTAGTTAAGGACATACAACGGCGACGATTTCATAAAATGGGTGTTTTCAGAAGTATATACATATAATGTTTTGAAATTTCAAACTTAGTTTTCTTGTCTTTTGAAGACATGATGTAACTTTGTGTATGGACCTTTCTTTTGCACGTGAGTTCAGTTACGTTTCGCTAAGAGTTGCTGAATTCATTTCGTTGCAACACATATTGAAATCATCCTTGAATTTAACAATGGTTCTGGGAATTGAATTTAACGAAAGTTTATTTGCATCGATTATATAGGCTAGCTTCAAATAGCTGAATTGAATTAGAAAACACGTCATGAATCTTCTGGTTAGTCTAGAAAAGATACAAACGTGTAGCATTGGGACTTGGACGATTGCTTTTGTCCAAGTAATGAGCTCAAAAGCCTTCGCCACCTGATCTTACTCCCAAAGCCATTATGTGACATGGCAAAATCAGGAGCCTGCACAAACTTACCGATGATTAATGTTAGATTTGATATCGGAAGAATTGAATCAGTCATGTATATGTGCTAATTGCCTACAATAATTTGTCTGTTAATATCATGTAGGCATATTTTCCCTGCGATCTTACTGGTCGAGAGGCGATCGCATCACCGTGGACAAAAAAACATATTGAATCTACACCGAGTCCAAACAAAACTGAATTGAGTTGTTGTATATTATTATGTATGCATATTTTCCCAGCAATCTGATTGGTCAAGAGGCGGTCACATGACCGTCGACAGAAAAGCATATTGACTCCAGCCCGAGTCCGATCAAAAGCCATATTGACTCGATTGACGCCAAACGATTGTTGCATGACGTTATGCTATCATTATCATGACGTAATTTGACCGTAGTCCTAACCAAATTGCATTGTTGACGTATTATATTGTTTTCCAATCGTTTTTGTATTGAATACATAATAAAACAATTATGGACTGGTGAATTCGGTCAATACCTGTTCTTTATTGACGCGAGAAAACAATATTGACGGCGAACTTCGGCCGTTCTCGTGTCCATAAAAACAGGTATTTACCTCATCACCATTCTATAACTGTATATGGACATGGTGACGTAAGACTGTTGTTTCACGACGTCATGCTATTACTATTGTGACGTCATTTGATCGGAGTCATAACTGTTAACCCATTTTTTACTGTATTTGAATGTTTTCCTTTCGTGTCTGTAAAACACTATCAATCATTACATAAATCATGTATATATGTATACATATACATGTATATATATATATATATAACCGTACCTTTAGCATATAATATAAAACCTATAATACATCCATACATAATACACACATTATCCTTACTATAAATACATTGATACTTACATTACTATTTAGATAAAATGAAATGAACTAAGAGATAAGAACATTATTCTATACATTGTAACTATTTAGATACCCTGAAATATAATGATGCATTAGAACACAGATATATACAATTAAACCATATTAATAACACTATTAAAATATACACTCTGCCACAATTGTCAATCAATCTTTATTCACACGGAAAAGGCCTAAGGCCTATAGTACATATAACATGGAAATATACATGCGTGTATATATTTACATTTTAGGATGTTGTGGTATTTGATCAAAAAGACATTGCATTGTGAATAAATAAAGCAAGATTTATAATATAGTTTGATTTGTACTGCCCATTAGATTAATGAATTTTATAGTACTTGGATTGTTTTCACGTAATGAATTATACAAAGAACAAATGAGAAAGAAATGGTACTCATCCTCAATTTCGTTTAAACTACATAATTAACATATTCTGTCTTCTTTTTAAATTGTTTTAGCTCTGCCACTTTCAATAGCCACATCGTGAGATGAGCATCAGCATCTTGCTAGTGGTTGGTTTTATTTCTTTATATCAACACATGATAGATATATTTCAATAGAAAGCTCATTTTTAAACATTGAGTAATAAAAACATTTTCTGGACAAAGAAATGTGTTCACCCAATGTTTGAATATACATGTCTTGTGGTGAACGACATTATGAATAATGGGTGAGATTCTACACTTGTGCAATCAACACGTTTCCAAAACCAATAGAGAATACCAATTTCTTTACTTGGGATGCACAATTTCTTTGTCCATTTTCATCATACAATGACATCATGTTATAGCATTTTCTCGGTATTCTTTTGGAAGACATAGCTAAAAGTTTTAGATAAAATTTGAAAGCATTTATCGAGGAGTAAATATTCAGCGGGAACCTCCAAAGTTTACCATAAACCATAGCACTCGAAGTATTAAATTTTACTCTTAGGAATGTATTGCATGCAATAAGGTGAACCCTTTTAATCACATCCGTAATTTGTAAATGTCAGACCCCTGAGCCATATAACAATGTTGAATTTAGTTTAATATCTAAGATTTTGAAAAAAGGTCACGTGAGACACGTGTCTGTTTAAATATACCCATGAACACTTTTCAGCTTGCGTCGCTGCCAGATCGGAATGTGTGTGCAATGAGAGGTTTCTGCTAAAAATATACACCCAAATATTTATAAAATGAAGTTGTCTCCAAAAGTTCATTTTTTAAATATAATTTTTCTGCTTTTGATAATTTCCCGCCATTTTAAAAAAACATGACTTTTGATTTAGATCTGTTCACAGTTGATTTTAATTCATTACAGCATTTTCTAATTCATTGACTCGTCTTTGTAAACCAATTACAGTTGAAGAAAATAGGATAATATCATCTGCGAATGATAATAGAATAGCTTGATTACATCTGGGTGAAGTTGTATACCATTCTTCCTTATTTGGCTAGCAAATTCATTCATGAACATTGTGAATAAAAAGGGGCTCAACACGTACCCCTGTCTAACTCCCGAATGGCTAATATAAATATTTTGAAATTTCATAATTGAACACACTCTTTGACATTCTCATAAATAGTGCATACTAATCTGTTCATGTTTATACTCAAACTATAGCCTACTATGTGATTTCAATAAGTTCCATAACTTGTTTCTTTTAACGGGGTCAAATGCTTTGGCAAAGTCAACAAAAAGTACGTGAACTTCCTCCCTTTGGTATTTAAGTATTTTTGTATTAGGGGTTGTAAGGTGACAATATTGTCGATTGCAGAATAACCATTTCTGAATCCTGCTTCTTCGCAAATTATCCAATATATCTGCCCAATATCTCTTTTTTAATAAAATATGTTAATACTTTACCGAAAATGCTTAGTAGAGTAATGCCTCTGTAATTGTTCATATCGTGGTATTGCCTTGTTTATGTATCGGGACAATAACACAGGGACCATGTCTCAGGAAATGTTCCATTTTCGAGGATCACATTGAATATTATTCTAATTATAGCAATTTATCCATGGAAAATTTCAGAGAGGGTTTTGTCTCTTTCTGGAGTCGTCTTAGATTTAAGGTGCTGAATATTGTCAATAATTTCTCCTTTGCTAATAGGCGAATCAAGAATTTGATTGGCAAACATTATATCCGTTTGTGATACTGCCTGCGCTCCGTTTGGTTATGGATTAATTAAAGTTTCAGTCATATCCGGAAGAAGAGAATACATCTTTGAAGTAACCATGCCAATCTCTGATGTCTATATCATTTGTTGTACGTTGGTCACATAAGTTTTTAATTTCAACCAAAATTGTTTAGAATTATTAATATTGGTTTCTAAGTGTTCTGCTCTATAGGCATGCTGCTTCTGTTGCATTATACTAGTTCCTGACAGTATGGTATTCACGACGATTGTCGGTGGTTTTACTTTTTCTAAAATTGTTTAGGGATCTACATCATGCTTTTGTTAAAAGATCACATTCGTTATCAAACCATTTAGGTATGTTTATCTTATACACATCATTTCTATTTTTCTCCAGTTTGTTTGTTTGTTCATACTTTCAGCAGCTAGACATAGGGTGTCTGCTACATACTTATCTGTATTAGACATCAACAGCTTTATCAAGTAATTCTTGGATAGAATCAATAAAGAGATTATCCCTAAATGTTTGTAATTTGCTGTTGACCCAAACAAACCTGAAGATTTCGTATTATTTTCTTGCTACACGGGTGTTTTTGTTGCTACACGGGTGTTTTTGTTGCTACACGGGTGTTTTTGTTGCTACATGGGTGTTTTTCGTGCGCAGGTAATGTCAGTGTGACTGGAAGGTGGAAGGACTCAGAGCGAGATTCTATACCACAGTCAATAACACTGTCAAACAGAAATGGGGAAGCTTATAATTAGCCAGGCCACTAACTCCATTAACACCTAGAAATGTAAAGTCACCATCTCGACCGCATCTCCCGTTCATAATATGGATGTTTAAAACTGAACATAGGTTTAAAAGACATTTTCCAAATTTACTTACTATTTTATCACAGGAAAAGTGTTCTAGATTAAATGAATCAACTGTTAAATCCCACATAGAATTACTGTCTTTCTCGGTGTACGCAATTATATCATCTTATCAACCTACCAGCCATATAACGTGATACTTGAAACGACTTTCTAAACCGTATCACCCGGTACGAGGGACTCACAACCTTGTAATTCCCCCAAGGAGGGTTTACACAGACAGTTGTAAACCCTGTTAGAAGGAATTATAATGATTGTAAACCCTGATATATTTGTTAAGATGACGGCTTGAAAGTAAAGATCTGAAGAAACTAACTTAGACTAATTTTGAAAAATTTTGAAAAATTTACGACAGCAAATGTTTTGCAGAAAGTGCGTCTCGAACCCGTATCCTCTATCACCTGCAGTTATTACCTGCAGTTATTGAGTCAGCGCCTCTGACTCCTGAGCCACAGCGACAGACACGAATTGACGATACACAAGAAACTCATATAGCGCGGCTGTTAACAGGCTGACATCACCGAGGGATCCTCAATATAACGCCAGGGATCCGCAAGATCCTCAATATAACGCGATAACAAGTAAAAAGCCTGTTTTACACTTAAAAACGGTTGATAATACAGATAACCCATTCGACCTCGGATATGGTACGGTTGTAGACCCTGATAGTCAGGAAAAACCCTCGGATGCTTCGCATCCTCGGGTTTTTCCTTCCTATCAGGGTCCACAACCGTACCATATCCTCGGTCTCATGAGTTATCCTTATATTCTACAAAAGTCACATGTAGTTCCTGTTCTGGCATTAAAATCACATCAACATAATATGGACACATTATCGAATTCTGATAAAGTGTCGAGAAGGTTTTCTTTGAAAATAGTGATACCATTTTTACAATGGGCGCTTATCTTGTCATGTCATGTTGAACCCTCTGGCTGGATATAGGTACATGAATAGAGAAAATCATAATCATATCCAAATAATGTTTTGTCAAATAAATGAAAATAGCATTTTCTGTAATCTTAAACCATTTAATATGGTTGCTTATATGTTGTTTTTAATAATTACCATAATCCCATCAGAGGGCCTGCCGTATGTAGACATTTTATCTGCATCTTTACTGAATATTTGGTAATCTTTGAATATATGTTCTAAGTCAGTATTTACACACCATGTTTCTGTTATTCCGACAATAACAACAGAATAAATATAGCTTAAAAAGTCAGTGTCTGTTAGTACCTGAAATATTCCAATATTCATAAAACTGTCTAAATCTTCAGCACATTCACCCTGTGAATCGTTGTTATCACATTGAAGCGTCTGACAATCCCTGATGTGTGACTTCACAAAGACCCGGCCCCGCCCCTACCAAGCGTGTCCCTTGTCAGAGGTGTTGGTGGTGGATCTAAGGTTGCGTATTGGTCGCAAACCCTGTCTGCGGTCCCTGATTCCCCCTTTCAGACTCAGACACACGGTCCTTCTGGGTAGTGTCCTCTTTGGTTCCCTGACAAGCTGATTCCCTTTGTAATGAAATCGAGTGTCTGGGTGCTCAGTTTTCATTCTCTGCAGCTTTTTTCTTTGGTGATTTGTTATGTCATTGGCAATTCCTACATTCATTTCCTTCAAGACACTTCTTAACTACACTGAATGCCACTTATCTTCCCAATGACACATAGTACTATTACAGGTTGTATTTTAGTGGAAGATTTACTGGATATACGATGTGCTTTTTCTATGTCTCTGGCATTGAGTGGACGTAACTCTTTAGACTTAATTTCTTGCTCTCTGTGTAGTTCTCGCTTTCACTCTCTGGAATGCCACACATGATCATATTGTTCTGTCTGCTTCGTCGCTCCTGGCCCTCAATACGATCCTGGAGGGTACCAGCATAAGAGTCAATGTTATCAGTTCTTGTGATCAGTTCATCGATATCCTGACTCATTATGTGCTGTTCATCGATGTTTACTTGTAGATTGCTTTTCAAATCTGTGATGTCGGACTTCATAGATTTTATGTCTTCTTTAAGTGGAGTGCTTGTACAGAACTAATTAGTCTCGTTGTAATCGTAATGAATATGGAAATGTAATATCGATTCGTTTCTGGGAAATGCTTTATCAATTTCCAAGAAAATTATATAATTTAATAATGTTTCTGAAAAAGAATATCCACCTGAGAACTCGCGTCCACAGATGGAGAAACAAACCTAATGAATAAAAATCCCTTATGTATAAAACCACTCTCTGAAATACGAATATATTTATGTATCAAAAGTAGAATATGTATAAAATAGTTTTATCAAAAAGATACGAACAGGTGATAGGTAAAGTTAAACTAGGGGGTGTTTTATTCAGTATCTCGTGTGAGCCTCGGAACAGAACAGATAAGACAGTGAATCCTTTCCTGGGGCATTGCTCTCCAATTCTCCTGTAGAACGATGTTCAGAGCAAAACGTTCATTTCCTCGTCTGTAGACAAGTTGCCTATTGTCACGCCGGTGAAGATGGTAACGGGACTCATCGCTGAACTATACGCGTCTCCACTTTCTTAGGGTCCATATCCTCACGTTAGTGCACCACCTGAGACGTTGGTGTCGATATTGGCGTCTCAGGACGGGTCCAACAAATTGTCTTCAAGCACGTAGATTAGCCTCAGGTAAACGGTTCCTTATTGTTTGGGCCAACACTCTCCTCAAACCAGGCTTGGGCCAACACTCTTCTCAAACCAGGCACCTGTGTTGCAGTGATTGTTGGTGTGAACTGCCGATTACGTAGGTGGGTGACCCGGATGTAGCGATCCTGAGCTGGTGTGGTGATCCTTGGTCTACCACTCCTGGGACGTTCTAAAGTTCAATGGAACTGAGTATATTGATTCCAAAGTCGGGAGATTGTTTTATTGACATTTAGATGACGTGCAACTGTTGCAAGACTTTTCCCGGCCTCAATGCGACCACTGGCAATATTTCGATCTGCTGTACTCACTGGGGAATTGTCGACCTTGATTTTCGGAGTAAATGACATGACAGAATTGCCAAACCACACGTCCTTTTATAGACCTCTACATGATTTGCACGGACAACCGACTTTAAGCATTATGCACAAGAATTTTTGCACATTCTCAAACAAAATCGGATAAAATGTCAGCGTGCGTGACAAAGGTTGCGTTTTGGAGCTAGTACTTATCATAAGAGAACATGTTAAGAGAACATGCCAAAAAATTATAATTGACGCCCACTATTTTGGTTCAGGGGGTTTTGTCAGATATTGAGATAGCGGCTGCGTTTCTTTTTTGAGAGAGTTTACGTGCTACATGTAAATAAAGTGAAGTGCAACCAGCCGTCAATGATACGAGGAGGAAGGTGAACAGCATCAGGGGATTGATGCAACCTTGCGGATATAAATATGCTGTAAGTAAAACCACAAAATCCCAGAAGATGAATGCTTTCGATCTGATGACGATTCAGTTCCAAAATCTAAAAATGAACTACATATTTGTAATGAATTAACTATGATTTTTTGCCAAAGGATTCCAAAGTTTTCAGTCATTGCAAAAACTGTTTATGGGTACATACGAATCAATAACTAACCTTCAAACACGTAGATTTTGTTTTATCAGAGACATAAATTGGAATGGTCTCTGGTTTTTATATCCTTATCTCTGACATCATACTATATAAATGACTGAGCTGTCAAATCACAATGCCTAATTTGTGTTATTTGACAAACTTGTATATTCAGTCGGAGGGCTCAATATTCGGCGCCTGACATGTGTATTAAGAGATTAAAATTTCACATTACGTCATTTTCTAAACTCACCATTGAAATCATTTTATTATAACCCCGACCAAAGGTTGGGGTATCTAGTAATACCAACAATTCCGTCCGTCCTTCCGTCAGTCCGTCGGTCTGTCTGAAGACTTTTTTTGTCCTATCAATTACAGAAAAACTATTTATCTCATCCTTTACAAATTTGGCACATGTCTTCTTCACCACTAAGAGAGGTCCAGAGCGAAATTAAACATGATTTGGTGAATTTTTGGCGAATTTTAGTATTTTGGACTTAATCGGGCTAAAATATCTATTCTAACTTTCCTCAAAAGCTACATCTGTGTTCTTGTTGCTTTTCCTTTCTTATATTTCCACCTGTTATACTTTGGAAAAAGTTCAATTTTCTTTTCTATCAGTCTTACAGTGCTGTATATTCTCACTGTGCTTACAGTTCCAGTTGTTTCAACTCACTCGAATGAATCATTATGAATGTTGTGTTATATTCCAACTTATGGTTGAACTGTTTTCTATTTCGAATGGAAAATAAGGAAATATAATTGATTTAAACAGTGTTACTTAATTACTTCGGTCAATCACTTGTACATTGTGTGAGCTATGTACAAGTGTATGTGCATTTCAATAACAAGCCAGCCAAAGAAAAACGGCAATGTTTTCGAACTCTGAATATGAAAGGAAAATAAAAAGAAACTAAACCCGTGCTCAAAAGAAAGTATACAAAGAAACAATTTGAATATGTTGTTAATACCTAGATTATATATATAAAATAATTATTAAACATGTCGCAGGAACACAACACAAAGTTTTCATTTACAATAAGTGGAGCATTGTGAGAATTTTCATGCAAAACGTGATTTTACCGAAAACGACGTTAAGTCTCATCCCATGTAATGCACTTGCAAAATCACTCGATGAAACACATGCCACTGCACATCAAGAAGCCAGCAACATAAGACACATAAACGAAATGCCAGATTAACGGTGGTGGCACGTGGTCCTGTGCATAGCTCAGTCGACCGCTATCAGTGAAGTTCAGCATCAACGGGCGTGACTCGCTAGATGGGTGGGTTACCCGCCTCATTGCCGAATGAAAACTGTGAGTTTGAAGGGTGATTCCTTGCCCCACACTGAGACATGAGTTGGGAGGCACCTTGGGTAAGGGACTATGTTCGAAATGTGCCTCTTTTCACTCAGCAGTACAGCAGCAGTACAGCAGTACAATTGAGTACCTGGTTTGGAAGTGCAGGCAATGTTTTCACTCAGCAGTACAATTGAGTACCTGGTTTGGAAGTGCAGGCAGTGTGACAGATAACCTTCGAGCGCCTTAATTGGTAGCCCAGGTTGCATACTCTAAGGGGAGTTGAGAATGAAACAGGAACGATGTTGGTCCTTATACCAGGGTAATAATGTGTGTAGCGCTTTGAGCAGTGGAGTTCAGCGCGATATAAGTATCCTCATTGTTTTTTATTATTATAACGGCAATATAGAGAGAAAATTCCATTGGCATAGTCCAGCAAGTACCCACGCATGACGCCATTGCCAGAACGTTTGGCTGCACGTGTGTTTGCATTTCCCTGTTAAAGGCGCTGTAGCACGTTTTTTGCAAAATTTATTTTTTCAAATTTCCCATTTATAATGATAGTTTATGTCATTTAAATTAACTTTAGAGGGTAAAACATCTTATTACACAAACAAATTATCTGTAGTGGTAAAAACTATGTTACGTATAAAGCAAAAATTGCATGGCGGCCATTTTATTGTGAACACAATTTATTATTTTGTATTACAAAAACGATCCCATGGCTTAACCAAAACATGTACACTCATTTTAAACTTTATTTTCCGAGGAGAAAAGGATGTTTTACTATTGGTGAAATTATTTTTCAAATACATTTCATCAACTTATTTGAGTGAAAAAACGTGCTACAGCGCCTGCATCGATTTCGTCAGACAGGTCAGAAGTTAGACATGCCTAGAAGTGGTAGACTCCGGGTCACCACGCCTGTGGAAGACCGTCACAACCGGGTTATTCGACGGAAACGGCAGCGACGGCATTGGGAAATCGGATCAGTAGACACACAGTGTACCGCAGATTGTGTCAGCATGGTATTCGAGCATGTCGACCCTACCGTGTAGTGACGTTGAAGCGCCAACATCGATTTAACAGAATTATATGGGCCCAACGAGTTCGACGTTGACAAGTGCGAAATTAGAGCCGTGTTCGGGTGAGAAAACTTGTTGGACCACCTTGACCTTCAAGTCAAGAGACGACCAGCACAACCGGACAACCTTCAAGCCTTAGAACATTGTCGAAATGACGAATGCCAGCGACTGACTCACAACGTCATCCGGCGTTTGACGTCATCGATGCAGCGGCGGGCTCTGGCATGCATTGGTGCCCAAGGTGGACATACTCGGTATTGAACACGCGTCCAAAGACTTTTCCATTACCTACGATCTCATTTTCAGCATATACAGCTGTTGAGAATTATCAATTGTTGACCCCATGTGTCTCTGTACCTGTTGGGCATTCAGTTTCTCTGTTATGTGTGCATACATTATGTTAAAACGCCACTCTACTGATATATACAGATGTACAGAAGTCTCTATCTTCATCTGTTTTTCTTACATGATTATTCAAATCCTTTGTATACTTTCTTTTGAGGATGGGTTTATGATGTAAAGACAATCTGTAAACAACCGCATGGTGTCCTTGAACGCTGGCTCTAACAAGAAAACATCACTTGTGAAACTTTAAAGTAGTTTTTCCTGTTTGGTGGGTTTGATGATTGGTTCCATTATACAGCTGCTCCTGAACCTCATGTAACCCTGACAGGAACTCTCAGGAGTGACATCTTTAATTTCTAGAGGTAAGTGTGATGACGAGAAAATTTCCACAAGTAGACGCTATTCAACTCTTTCTATCAAGATAAATAGAATTACACGTATTTCAAAGATGTACTTCAGCACACTTAACATATGTTAACTAATTGAACACTACTATCAGATGCTAAGTATATCTACTATATTCAGTATATGTAATCTACAGCTGCTGAAAAGCATAGTGAACGTTCATTCATGTTTGTTACGTTCATTACATCCTACATAGACTAACCCGTGGCAACCATTCATGAAAGAGTCCGGTTCATTATCAATATCAGGACTTTTTTCTCCCAAAGATATTAAATAAAAAAAATTTACAACAAAGACATCAACAATAAGCTTAATGTTTAATCGAGATCACGACATAAGAAAACGAATTTTAGTGCTTCATTTCCTGACAATATTGAACGATGAACTGTTTTAATCAAACATTGCATTTGGCAGAAAATAAGCTGGAAATAACTGAATCGACTATTAAACATAGTTTATGATAAACATTGCAACACAACAAGTCTAGGAATGCTAGTGTAGAAATGAATGAATAAACATCGTAATAAATGAATAATAGTGGTTAATATGAACTAAGAAATTTGTATAATACACCTCACTATTGGAAGTCTGAGGGAATATGTTCGAAAAATAAGGTGTCACAAATTATCCCATGGCAACATGCTGCATGAAGCGCATGATATCCGAAAATGTGTTTATGATACAGAGACTCACATGCTAAATTCGCTCAGGCTTATCCATAGTACTCCACATTTCATTCATATAACAGTGAAGGGGTTACAAAAAGGTTTTATTATTTCAATTTCTTTCACTCGGGTTAAGTGAGATGGAAGTCACTGCCTTAGGTTCCTCCTTGCATCAGGACACTATGTCTGTGAGGTGCCGTCATCGTCCTGTCTATTTCCAGATACATCGTAGTTTACTATTTCTAGAATTATGAAGACATAATTCCTCTTTAAGTTATGGTACACTTCTGACAATAATTTATTTTGGGCATAGGTGCTGTTAATGTTTTTGTTGATTAATATCAATATAAGTCAAACATAATTAAGTGTACATCATCATGTATTGGTAACGAGGAGAGGGTAATTGATCTGTTAATGCAGAGACACAGCTCTCTAAAGTGTTTTCTGTTGGATGCGTTGTAAAGTGAAAGGTAGCAGTGCTGTACAGTAACATAGTTTATTTTAAGGTTATACTTGTCTGAACATAAAGTGACTAAATTTTAACATCTCAATAAGGTCTTTAAATAATTGTTCGTTAATAAGTAGACAATAAATAACGTTTAACATGCCATTGTCAAGTTCAGATTTGCCATATACTTTCAATGTTACCCATAATTTCTGATTACCACTTTGAGACAGATCACATGACTAATTGCAATAAACTGTTAGCACAATTAAGTTAGTTTAATCATTGTAATCCATGATTTTGGTGTCATTCGACATTTGTAGTCTACTCTGTCAGGCGAATGCTATCATCATAAACAGACTGGAAAAAGTACATGGTTATCTTATCTTATGCCAGTATGTTATCTTCCTTTTCTTAACACAGGGACTAGAACAACATTTTAAATGCCATGGGTGATTTAACCTGGATAGTGGTGGTTGCGTTCTCGTCTCAAGGTACATCTTTGAATTTCTTTCGAGATTCGAACCACTGTTTTCAGAACGTACAAACAGACACTTCCTCCAATTTGCTATATTTTACATGTATTCCAATTAAATTTAGTGCACAGACTATGTAAAATTGTATTCATTCAAGTTTGTTACAATTAAGCATAATTATAATTTTGTTACTAATTTGCCATTGAATGTACACACAAATTACATTCCTAATCGTCATCATTGACACTGATTGTTAGATATTGATATTACTTATAATTTAATATTCCTTTTTGTTTCCGCCAGAATAGTATGCTTAGCAGTCCACATTTGGTATTTGTGTGTCATATATAGAATACTAAACGATGTCCCGTTTGATAACATGTTTATGAAATGAGTGAATGGTTTGGTATTTTAACGAGCGAAAGCGAGTTAAATACCGATGCCATTCACGAGTTTCATAAACATGTTATCAAACGGGACCGATGATCAATGATATAAATAGCACTGAATTGCAAGAAAATCGTTGTTAGTGACACACACTTGCAAATGAGTCATCCGCTATTGCAGTGGTGCGGCTAACATTGTGACGTCAACCAAAAAGGATTATGACGTCACCCGCCGATTATGACGTTACGGCAGCACGCGATGGTTTCACACATGTGTGTAACCAACTCATTGTTATCTAATGAGTGATCTCACCACGGTTGAGTAATAAACACATGTACAAGTACTATAAACCATTGAAATTTCAAGATATTTATTTTAGAAAGGAAATTTAACATAGTAGAGAAAGAATAGTATAGCATGCTTAACAGATACTGCGTTGTCTATATACATGTATGTCAATCTGATATTTTGGTTGAACAGTAAATGTAGATCAATGGCGTTCATATTATCAGCACTCGGTTTATTGACACCAAGACTTGGACCTCCACTTCTCACAAATGATGGCAAGGATTTCACCCAGACCTGCAGCTTGGATTACCATGGTTCTCTCCCTGCTCCCGTCTTTACTCTCACCTGGATGTTTGACAGTCAGGTCTATAAGACTGTCACCCTGTCTAAGGGAATCTACACTGATAGCATCACTTCTGCCGACTGGACTGGTCATCTCGGACAGAAAGTAAAATTATATTGACACAACGTTTTCTCCAAAGATGTATATCAGTTTGGCGAGAACACTATATCATTACATTAATATATAATTTTTAAAAATTCAAATTCTAGTAAAACAATATAATAACAAAGTATGTACATTCATATTGGAAATAACTATGTGAAATTAATTTTGTTTCTTTTCATAGTTGTCATGTTCAGTTGAAGAACTAGGAAAACCATCAACTCAAGAACTAAGCAGGTTATATGCTGGTTCAGTCATTGTAAGTTAACATGTTAATTATGTCTTTTAATTACATTCATTTAACTTTGGTGGAATTCAAATAAACAAAATTTATTAACATAAACGGTAAAAAATAATTTCACTGAAACGATAACAAACACTGCTGCAACAAAGAAGTATGATTGGACGAAACAACCATTTAGATTTGATTGATTACAGATAACTCCGACAAATATGAGCCTTAACGAGGGGGAGGAGGTTGTCCTCAACATCACCTCCACACTGCCCATTGTGTGTCCTCATCTTCCTCTCGTCCTCTGTAATATGGACCTCAACATGGACGTCGTGGGAGGATTCTCTGGTAATGTTGAAAACAAAGCAACAGCTAAGTACTTATTAACCATAAATACTTTATTGTTATCATAAATCTAACATGTACCATTTCAACACTATAATGTCAAGGAGGATACGTTGGAAATCAGAACAATTCACGAATGGTTTGGGTCACAATGTTATGTTATGAAAGAATATTTTGCATAGATTTCTATTTGAAGATATAGAGCTTTCCATTTAATTGTAAAGGATGCCCACTGCATTTTATAGTTTGATTTAATAATTTACTTAACATTTTCAGTGCTATGCTAAACATCTTCTCATTAGTTGTATATATTTAACATATAGTGCCTAGTATTTTAACCACCTCACCCAGGTAACATTCTGAGTCTTTTATTGAAATATATAGTTTTCAATATATTATTGAACTATTGAAGCCTGTTGTGGTCATCCAGGTGATCTCCTGAGTGTTGACACCTGCAGCATCTCTCTCAAGGGGACAGACTGGGATCCATCCTCTGGTACTGTGTCAACAACAGGAACCATCGCCTCCGTCATCGACCCGGTAGTGAAGCCTGATGCTCTTCATCACGTGTCCTACACAGTGGAATCTAACATTCTGCTGCATCCCATGTGGATCAACTACACATCTGACATGGCAGAGGTGAGGTTTATATTATGCAGATGCTTAACAGACGAGTTGTCCTATTCTCCGGAATGAAATCTATAATAAAATATTTAACGTGAACATATTTTCATCTGATCTGAATGCCTTTTTTGAAGGGCGTTTATTTGTGAAGAAATATAAACTTCTTCGTTAGGTGAAATAGCAAGGGGCATGGTTTCAATAGTTTATAACTAAAACTCATGTTGAATAATCATTAAGATTCCTGCCGTTCTTAAACATGTTGTGCTTTAATGTATGTCTAGATGATTATGATGATTATTGTATTAACTATGAATTATTATTATTATTACTACTACTACTACTACTACTACTACTACTACTACTATTACTACTACTACTTCTATTATGAAATATCTACTTCGAAACGGCATTTTCTTCACTACAAAGAAGTTTTATTCCAAACATTGATTGTTACCATAGTTGATGCTCAAAGACGAACCTTTCACAACATGTATGGTGACTGGAGACTCGCATGTGATCACTGTTGACGGCAACAGGTGATTTTCATCATTCATTAAACATTCAATATTCCCGTTGACGATACTGCAGATAGGGGTAGGACAACACAGTGCAATACCTTTGCATGCATTTATATTTCTTACATCACAATGCTGGTGCCGTCCTCATAAAGACATTTGGCCTAGTTTGGAGAATGTGGGAGATACCCATTGTACATAGGGTCAAATATAAAAATAAGGTTGACGTTATTAAAAATTTATGAATATAGCATATCAAGACAATGATGATACTAAATGGTAACCATAGTAAAACTAACTGGATAACACACAGAAAACACGTGTTGTCATCTATCGGCTTCCGTAATGCTTGGCATGATCAATTTGTATAATCCCATTCTCATGTTGTCTTCTTAGTAAAACAAAGACTTAAAGATATATTTGTTCCAAATTGGTGAACTAGTTTCTCATTGTCGAAAATTTGTTTCAACTACAAAATGTTAAACGAGTCCTTGCATGCAGAACATTACCTTTCGATCTTAACAATGAGGAAATATAAATCTTGACTGGCAAGATAAAGAGATTAAAAAAGAAAATAGAATAGGTCAACTGTGCATGTAAATTATGTCGAAGATGAGTATCATTTTGCGTGTATTTGCCCAGCAGAAATACTATTAGGAACACCCTGGAACTTATAAGTTTATATCATTGATGAAAACGTCTAGTTAAATTCAACTAGAAAATGTGCTCATTTAAATTCAATTTATAGACAAAGTGTGTTATTACCAACAAATGTATCACTGTACTATGTACTACAGGCCTGTCAATAAAGATTGATTGACTATCGAAAATGTACATGTAGGTGGTTTTGCACTAGTCGCTATAACAAGTTGAATAAATAACTTCTGTATGGAGTAATGGAATACTGCACTGTTACTAACTTAAATAAATTAATTAAGTTTCAGAGTTGTCCCCAGTAAACAAAGTCAGACAATCATTATTGTTGTCAAATCAGAGCATGATATCTAAAACTGATAGTATCATACTTACTTCATCATTTTTGTACACCTTAACATTACAAAATACTCCAAAATTGCAGTATGTATACACTTGACACGAAAGAAGGGTAGGCAGTTCTGTATTACCCATATGAAGTATTTTGTATAAAACTAGCTTTTGGTTCGTTGATACAAATTCATCACAAGGAACACCGTTCAGTACTTTTCATATTCATTCATCATATTTCATCGTTCTTTAAAATCATTTGAGTTAACGTCAACAAAAGCACACTGAAGTTTCACAACTACATTCACAAAATGGACATCAGACTTTGCCTGACTTCTTAAACCTTTTGATTCCAGTTTGATTTCCCATCGTTATCCTGGTGACTTCATTGCTTTAAATGCAACAACACAGAGCGGAACGAATTTCCAGGTTAGTACAGAAAGCATAGCTACAGGGCTCGATGTGAACACTGCATTTAGGTTATGTTGTGTTCACACATTATACTTGGATGGAAATGCATTAGACATTATTATCTATGCACAAAACTAAATTCTGCAAATCCGAACTAGATAAAATGAAAAATGATATGTGATACCGCTTGTTTCATATTTTCATAAAAGTCTATTTGCACTTGCTGTATTGAATTATCCTCAAGACATGAAGGAAGTTCTACGGATCGGAGAGTCAACTTTCTTATTGCAATCAATGCAACGTTTCGTTGGAGATACTAACACCATAACCAAACACTTAGCGATAAATATACAAGAGAATTATTGAACACACATGTCAAACGACAGATAGATCGTAGCATAACGCCAACTTTGTAGAACGATATATAGATCGTAGCACCATTCCAACTTTAAGAACGATAGATTGATCATAGCCTCAAGCCAAATTTGTAGAACGATAGATAGATCGTAGCATCAAGCCAAATTTGAAGAACGACAGATGGATCGTAGCATCAAACCAACTTTGTAGAATGATATATAGATCGTAGCACCAAGCCAACTTTGAAGAACGATAGATAGATCGTAGCACCAAGCCAACTTTGTAGAATGATATATAGATCGTAGCACCAAGCCAACTTTGTAGAACGATATATAGATCGTAGCACCAAGCCAACTTTGTAGAACGATATATAGATCGTAGCATCAAGCCGACTTTGTAGAACGATAGATAGATCGTAGCACCAAGCCAACTTTGTAGAACGATATATCAAGCCAACTTTGTAGAACGATATATAGATCGTAGCATCAAGCCAACTTTGAAGAACGATAGATAGATCGTAGCACCAAGCCAACTTTGTAGAACGATATATAGATCGTAGCATCAAGCCAACTTTGCAGAACGACAATAAATAGGAAAAACAGAAACATTAAAATGCGTCACGACAATTCAGATGGCGTCTCTTGCAGGCTGCTTCGCCTGCAAATTTGGTACTGTAATTACGGTTTCGGAAACATAGATTGAACATTATTTTCTCTATTGTACGTTTTACTGATGTGTGACTTCAAATAGGTTTGTTCGAAATTATGTATCTATTTCATTTAGCTAAAACATTGCAGCTAGGCAATTCATGAATGAGTGTAAAGACGTTCCGTCAACCAATCAAAATGCAAGTTATATTTAGAATAACTGAAACATACATGCCTATTATGAAAATTTTAATACCCGGTATATCTTTGCCCGCTTGGGTAAAAATATACTTTCAACAACCCAGGCAACGGTAACCACATGAATTGCAAACAGATAACATACAGTATGCATGAACGAACTACTTTGATGATGCGTCCTCCTCAAACAGCTGTAGTTGAGCCAAAGGATCTAAAGAGATATTGACAACCAGTGGTTAAGGGCAAACACATGGCCCGTGACCAGCAGGTGTATGATAGTTGTCGCTTTGTTAATGTCGTATAAGTGTCATTATATTGTTTCTGACTGTCAGGTTCACCTACGATCCTACACATCGGACCAGAGAATCTGTGGATTAGCAGTCAAGTGGAATTCGTCTCTTATAATATTGAACAGCTGTTGGAAAAACGGTTTAACTTTGCCCCTTTTGATACAAGGGACAGACCGCCCTGATAGTTTGAATATTTACAGTTGTGGCAACGATTATCGGGTGAGACTTTGCTTGCTTTTAAGACACTATGTAGGGGTTTTACCGTTTTGTTTGAAAAGTTAATGAAAGTAGTCTGCTTGACAAGGAAATCCGAATTTATTACATATGTGTTCTGAATATCTTTATGAGATAATTTTGGTTATTTGAAACAAGTGTTGTGTAACCATTTGAAAGTTATTCAATGAGTTTTGTGTAACCAAAACAAGTTATTCATCGATAGTGACGTCATCATGCCGTACTATTTTCGCCATCAGCTGATCGCGTACAGCCGAACCCTCTCGCCAATTTTTCAATTCATCATATAGTTTGCCTGTACAAAGTTTTTTAATCAATTAACTTGCATGTGCAAAATAAAAAGTAGAGAATTTGTGTTCCGATCCCGAATATTTTATAATTAAATCACAATAATATTTTTGCTTCAATTTAGTCTAGGTAGAGTTGTCTCCCTTTTGTTGACAACGGCCGTGTTTTTGTCAACACGAATTCCGTGTTTTAGGAGTAAGGCCTACATAATAAAATAAATGTTTCTGGTCATTACAGGCTGACAAAAACGATTCGATAACGCGATTTTTTATTTTATTTACGAATTTCTTTTCTTTTCGAATGAAGAGGTAAATTCCACTTTAAACAAATTATTTATATAAATAAAGCACAAAGTCTCTTATATATTTGTTACTATACTCTTCAAAAAAAGAAACTTGACATCTGTGTTAAACAAAATATTTCCTCAAAATAATTGAAAGTATGATGTAAAATAGACCTTGAATTAAGCAAAGAGAAGGATGGTGTTCTCAGATTCACAATAACACATCAAACTAACGTAGCGTTTGGAGAACAATTAAAAAATTCCCCAAAATGCAACTGGCTGTCCAAATCTGCATCACACGATCCTGCATTTATGCATGCCGGAACTCTTGCTCAAAGGGTATGAAACGCCACATCAACGGATTTTCACACAGACCTATAACGGCAGTAGACGCAATTTCAGACTGCCAAGACTGAATAGAGCTCAAAGTAACAAGTTTGCAAGTAGTGCAACTCAGCAATATGTGGCCAGGCATTTAGACGAATCCAGACAGACAATCTCTTCATTTTGGACGATACTACCATATCAACAGTGTTGAAGACAGACCAAGGTCAGGGAAACCAAAGGTGACAACTGCAGCACAAAATCAACAGATCAGACTGCTCCGCCACCGAGACCGCACTACCACTGCGGCGTCTACAAGAACGCAGATCCCTGGGCTACGCAGAATTTAAGATCAAACAGTATGTAAGAGACTGACATTTCCGATACCCCTGTGAAGTTAACTCTATAGTATTTGTTTACCTGGCTGGGTGACACGAGTATTGTTTGCAGCAATGTGTGATTGGATCCTCAAACGCGGTTTCGGTGATGATTTTCGTGTACTCTCCAAAAAAAAATTAAAATTATTTAATTTTCAGTCAGTGTCAAGTTTCTTTTTCTGAATTATATATTTCAAATGGTCAATAGGCTCACCCCTTCACTCCATCTCAATGTAACGAGTGACATTTCCAATGTCCAATGTTTTCTGAGACTAAAGAATTAAAGGTATCTACCCCTTCTTTTTTTAAAACCTAGAAAAAAATAACTGAGGCGTGGGTTTGAAACTGACAAGGGTGAAAAGCAGAAACTAAGTCTCTTTTTTTTTGCCTAAAAGCAGATAGTTTGTACATGATTGTGTTTGGTAGTACCATGCATAATCAGTTTTTGGTATGATCACCATCAAGATATACACGTATGAAGTTCAAAATAAGAAGTTTGCGTGTAGAAACCTTCAGCAAGGACGGTTGTATGAAAACAACCGGTCATGGTCAGCGTCAGTGTTTACTGTTAAAGTGATTCCTGATATCTTGATTTAGGACATTGATGACGACAAACATTGTGATAATGATTTTGTAAATGTGATATTTTATGTAGATGCGAACAAGAGCATCACGGAAAACAGGACTACATTGTTAATGTTTTACAACTTGACTCCACCTAGATAATAATTGGTCGTGTTTAACGAAACTGTTAACTAGGCTGATTCTTGAAATATGTGCAATAAACATTGGTGTTTCTTGTGTTTCAGATCAGAACAGGAGATGGTATTCTAGTCGTTGCTGCATTAGCGGTCAATGCTTACGACTTAAAGATCTTTCTTCCTCCAATGTATAATCCCAGCTCTAACTCTTTGTTTACTTACAATGGTGGACTAAAGACAATGCAAAGAAAAGATTCCGAAATGTTCAGGTAATTGTCAGTTCTTTCACGTTGCATTGGTATATCAGTTTTACGCAATCCAGGTAATTCAGGCTTATCATTCGATTATCAGCAGACTATGTCTGATTTCTGTCATCAATCAAAACTCACTAATGCTAAAGGCAATCAAATCATAACGAATAGTAGACGTCTGATAGTTTTATTAACTTACTTTCATCAATTATTGAATACAATATACAACGAATATATCGATTTGACTTTTTTCTCCAAATGATATAAATTGACAAAACTTGACATATTTTTAACACTAGCATACTCGATTGCTCTGTGGGAGCTCATTGATATCACCGCCATTTTCGAAACAAATACTAATGTTTCATTATGAAATACCATTTTTGTATTTTCATCAATTAAACTTTCATTCATCTGTAGGTTAACACAACATGAAAGTCTACTCGATAAAGGCCGAATACCATTTTTCAACTCACAAACAACATCAACTCCAAAGTCAAGTTTCTGTAACTGTCAGAAGGAAAATGTAACGTGTGATGTCTTCCAGAGATCAAGGAACCCGGTACTGCATCGATTTGAACTCATCCTTAGTCCAAACAGTTGTGATCTGCTATTTCATTTCCATTGTCAGAGAAGAAACATAAGACCTATGCACTATCAATAGTGTTAATACGTACTAGGTTTAAACATTGAATTAAAGAGATTGTTTCATTAATATAATACAATAAGAAGAATACTTTCCTATACCGAAACCCAGCCCTTTTCCCGAGATAAAACATCCAATATTGTCAAAAGAACATTTTTCTATTCAGTGCAAAAGCCTGAGGAGCATGTACAATTGCTTTAAACCATATTAACATTAATACCCAGCTCATTACCTCCCTTGCCACATTTGTTTTCTAAGTACGCCTGAATCGTTCACCTCCTCTTGCAAACAGGAGCATTCTCAGTTTGGTTATTTAATCTGCTCATGCATATTCAACTTCTCTTCGAACGAGTAGAGCACTTACAAACTAGAACTTTTGCTGGTCACTAAGGTAAAAGCTATGTTTGAAACGATTATAAACTAATTCCTATGTTTAATTTGAAAAATATGTTTAATTCTAGTAATGAAAGACTTATACAGATAGTTTTATGTTGCAGGTTTATGAAAGAAACGCATGTCAACTTTTGCAACCTTTACACGAGGACCCCTTGCTTGACACGGTCACTTTTCTTCATTTACCAGGTAAAATTTATTTTAAATGGGGCGTATTAGATAACATCAATTTTAGATTGATGAACTCTAACGACAAAATGTCAAAGACCACCATTTAAATAGAAATGAAATGAAATGGGCTTGTGGTTTAATTGTATTTCTTAAAATGTATGTAATCTATTTGAATTATTACTAATATGATAATGTTCGAGGTCTGGTGGTAATGGTATATGATTTTAGTTTTTGGATAATTTGTTTTACTGTAAGGGATCAATTTAGTTAAATAGACCATTGAATGTGATGGTCATTGGACATAATTATTCATATTTTGATTCGATTATAAATACAGCCATTAATACATAAAAGAACATACTTTTGGTACATCAGACGCCTTGAGACATTTGACATAAGGTTGTACACGGCACATCACATCAATGATTCGCATCTCACCGTATTGTTCCATGCATACATTGTACGAAGCATCAATTACTTCGATGTCCAAAACAGTTTAAGGATTATTCATATTTTGATTCAATTATAAATACAGCCATAAAGTCATAAAAGAAAATAATCTTTCTGCATCAGACGCCTTGCTACATTTGACATAAGATTTGTACACGGCACATCACATCAATGATTCGCATCTCACCATATTGTTCCATGCATACATTGTACGACAAGTACGGTTATCTCCAAAACAGTTTCTTATTATGTCAAATGGGACTTACATGCCTAACCAAACTATGCACAATCGTTTTAAAACTCTTTTTATTGGATTGAGGAGTATTAATTAGCCATTGGTTTTACTTATATATCTTTTTGTAAGAGCACTTTATTTCAGTAAGAACGGCGTCAGTTTTAAAAGTTTGCAAAATCAAGTGGCTACGTTCAACTGTATTGCAGTTTACTATGTTCCACATTTATTTAAATGAAGATAGTCAAATCTAGGAATAAGGGGTGCGTGTATTACATTTACATTAACCTATGATATACTCAGCATATCAGAAAGATATTTTGCATGTTTAAAGCATGTAATGCGTGTTCTTTATAGTTATTAGTTTTTTCTTATTTATCTTATACAAAGATGTCCATAATACCGCTACTCCAAAGAATTCCACCACACGTTGTCACGAAAAATACCTTCATAGCATCCCAGACATCTGCCAATTATTAGATCTGGACATTGCCCACACTTTCATAGAAGAGTGTTCGGTGGAACTTGAAACTAAGGTAACATTAATAAGAGGTTAATAAGGGGTTCATACTACTGTATCTGTTAATATGGTAATTATAACTGTGCAACATGTGCTTGTTCATAGACGATATTTATGATATTTCTCTATACTTTAGATATGTACACATACGTCAATAAAGTGTTTAATTGACTTTGTTTAATTGTGTTAAATTCTTCTCTTGTACGTTTCTTGTCAAAAGGTTAATGAATATTTATGCTTACAGAGACGTTAACTGGTATATAAAATATAATATATATTAGTATGTCTTTATTGTGTTCATCAAGAACATTGTACTGTGACAGTTCCACAAACCCGTGTGATTAATCATCATGAGTGTAACCGAATTTTAAAACTGTATATGCAGCATTCAATATTTTATCAAACATAGAAAAGACTGCATTTCCTAATGTTTGAAGTTTCTATTGAATGTGATGATATATATATATGAAATAGTTTGAGATACTTCGTAAACTAATTATTTCCATTATTTTATTAGTTTTTGTCCAGGGGTACTAAAGAGATTTTATGGGTCTGCGAGGACAGCTTATTTGGAAACTTCAGCAACTACCGACAAGATTTTTCTGGTGAACTGAAACCTTTGGAAGAGCTGGAATCAATGACTTGTCCAAGTGAATGCTACACGTCGGGGACGTTGGGGAAATGTGTTGCAGGGGAATGTGTGTGTTCTTCCGATTATACTATAGGAAACACTTGCGTGTCTTCAATCAACTTTTTGAATGGCCCACTGAAGATAAGAGGGTAATAATATAAGGATAACCCATGATACCGAGGATATGGTAAGGTTGTGGACGCTGATAGGAAGGAAAAACCCGAGAATGCGAAGGCTTTTTACTTGTTATCGCGTTATATTGAGGATACCTGGCGTTATATTGAGGATCCCTGGGTGATGTCAGCCTGTTAACAGCCGCGCTATATGAGTTTCTTTTGTACAGTGAAATTTCGTCTGCCCCCTTAGTCTAAGGCGTTGACTCAGTAAATACAGATGATAGCGGATACCGGTTCGAGACGCACTTTCTGCATATATGCTGTACATATTCTGTCGTAAATTTAAGAAATTTTTCAAAATTAGTCTAAGTTAATTCCTTCAGATCTTTACTTTCAAGCCGTCATCTTAACAAATATATCAGAGTTTACAATCATTATAATTCCTTATAACAGGGTTTACAACTGTCTGTGTAAACCCTCCTGGAGGGAATTACAATGTTGTAAGTCCCTCGTACCGGACGATACGGTTTAGAAAGGTCGTTTCAAGTATCACGTTATATGGCTGGTAGGTTGATAAATATACATAATACATTCTTAATAAAGAAAGAATTTTGAAAACCATACCATATTCTTTTGAAATACCCAAATTCCTTTTTGACTTGTTCATTGTTTTTAAATTCTTTATTTCAGTATTTGGGGCCTTAGGCCCAGGATACAAACATCATACATTCTTCAAAGGTGAAAAGTTGTACAGGAATATACTTAATGTTGACAATGATTAAAATAGTATATTTATAATGCGCAAATAACCATGCACAATGAATGCTCTAGGCGCTACACAATTATTACCCTGAAGGAATAGGTCCATACATTCCCATGTCCAGGTAGTGGTTAGCATGTCTGCCTCTCAATGTAGTGGTTAGCATGTCTCAGGTGAACTGAGTGCAATGTGGATGAAGTGCCTTGCCCAAGGACACAACACAGTGTAAAACCCAGGTCACAAATGTTTGGTGTCTCCACCGGGATTCGAACCCGGGCCGTTGGCGTGAGAGGCAGACATGCTGACCACTACAGCTGTACAGCTGGGTGAACTGAGTGCAGTGTGGATGAATGGCCTTGCCCAAGGACACAACACAGTGTAAGACCCAGGTCACAAATGTTTGGCGTGAGAGGCAGACATGCTAACCACTACACCACTGTGCTCCACATTTACTTCATTGATAATATACAAAGCAGTAGATTTGTAGATAATGATTCCAATTGACAATTCAAAGACAGACAGACAGACAGACAGATAGTTTATTTAAGTCTCCCCTCATTACATTAAAAACAAAATTACAGACCATGTGTACATAAAATATGTTTTAAAAATGCAGTGAGCCATTCTATATAAAGAGTTATGAGAGACTGTTAAAAATACAGAACTCATAAAATACATAATTTAAAAATTAGATATACACATATATAGATGTAATCAAGTTGTAAACTGTTATATAAGCTACATGTATGAATAAAATACAAAAAGGTATCACAAAATGTAAGCTCTATATAAATACTTCAGTGTATTAAAAAAACAATAAAAAAACTAAACGTTGTGAAGGAAACATTTTCTTCGTTTTAAAATAGAAGTGCAGCTTTGGCAGCTAAATGACATATTACAGGGTTTGATAGAATAAAATCACTAAACACAAGTGTTAAACATTCAAACAACGCAGGGTCAACTCAGTTATCTTCTTTTAATCCGATGATTAGGTAGTTTTGCATAACTGCACAGGCCTTAAATAAAAATGTTGCTAGTCATGAACTTGAAGTATTCTCTGTATTTTTCTATGTTCTAAATAGCGCCCCTTCAACATAACTTTGTAATGTTCATTTTAACTTCATATCCGATTTATATTTAGATCGACTGTTCTATAATATGTTAATACAGTCGATCTAACAGTGGCCTGTATGAAGGGTCGTCGAAGTTCGAATTGACCAATCATGTTTGGAGTCACAAACAGAACTTAAACCGCTTGAGGCGTATAGCTTCCAGTCCAGTTTTCAAAAATAGTATGTCTATAGACACATTTTAAAAATAAACCAAATGATTTATGGATAAAGAACATGGTTATAGGGTTGTATGAAATTTATTTTGATTTATGATGAAAATGTGTAACCTTAGATAACAATGAAAAATTCACATGACATGAATTTGACAGTGAAGAGTTATCACCTCTTACAAACAGTCTACCACAGAACTCCAGTATCAAATAATTAAGCTCGTGACATCTATTTGTTCATTCTAATTATTCTTGAGCAATATTTTCTTCACTTTTTATAATGTTTTATTTATTTTTCAGTTATGCTCATTTGCGAGTAGGACATTCTAAGTTTGGTCCCTCAGTACTTTCCAAATGCAAGTTATTATTACTCCTTTCACTTACATCGGCTAAACAATGTTTGGAGTTTTAAGATGAGGCCTCTTTTGGAATGTCACAATTGAACGGAACAGCCCTGTGCATGGTCGATGTAAGATCAGCATGGTATAACCTAATATAACGAATGTTGATCTACATTTATTTAGATTGATTAATTTATTACTTATTTATTATGCCTTTGAGTAGCTTTTCCTTGAAATTATTACATAACAGTTTAATCCATGTTCGAATCTGTTATATAAACTTATTTTTCCTAGGAATAACTAGGACTAATTAGGATTTATAACAAGATATAATTGTTACTCAATTGTGAAATATAAGAACTTGTTACAAAAGATATATAATAATGTTAACAGTACTACAGGCTATTTAGTGATCAATGTAATGTAAGTTATCTCTCATCGAGTGACGTAGTAATGACCATATTATAAGAGTGAAAATGTGACTCTACCCAGTACCCACACAATAAATAACAAACTCCGATGTTCATTATTTTTTTTGTGTGTGGAATATTTGGTGTTTTCTGCGCCAACCACGGGCCCACTTGAATGGTATCTTGCAATGTCATACCATTGTTGCACCATCATCTATAGGGGCATTCAGTGTTCTTTTTAATACTTTATTATATCCCCGACCAAATGTTGGCGTATCTAGTAATACCAACGATTCCGTCCGTCTGAAGACATGTTTTTGTCCGATCAAAGACAGAAAAACTATTCATCTCATCCTTTTCAAATTTTGCACATGCCTTCTTCACCACTAGGAGAAATGCACTGCAAACTTTAACCGAAATTGGTGAATTTTCTCATTTTTGGCGAATTTTTATATTTGTTTTAACTTAGCCATATTCTGAGCATTTGTTTTTCGATCGATTAAAGAAAAACTATTCATCATTTTCATCACTAGGAGAGGGGTAGTGCGGAATTTAATACGACTTGGTGAATTTTTTTTATTTTACTTGGTCATATTCGGAGCTAGAATGTCCGATCGATTACAGAATACTATTTATCTCAACCTTTTCAAATTTGGCACATCTATTCTTCACCACTAGGAGAGATGCGAGCGAAATTAAACACGATATGGTGAATTTTATTTTAGTATTTTTGACTTACTGACAGGCTAACATTTATCATGTAACTTTCATTAAAAGCTACATATGTGTTGTCCTTTGTTGACTTTATCATTTTCTTTTCATGTAACTTTCATCAAAACTACTTCGGTTTTCATGTTGATTTTACTTTTTTATATTACCACTTGTTATATTTTGGAAAAAGTTAAATGTTCTTTTCTTTCAGTCTTACACTGCTGTATATTCTCACTGTGCTTACATGAGTGTTCTTCCATGTTCCAGTTGTTTCAAGTCACTCGAATGAATCATTATGATGAATTGATTTCAAAATAAAGTTGAAATCGTTGGCAATGGCAGTAGTGTATTAGTACCTTTTCAAGTTTTTCTTACAACCTTTTTAACATGAAAAGATTTGTCCTTCCCTTTCCACACACACTTTAATCTTAGCACTTATATTTCATAGCGTAACCTTAAGTGTGCAGGCACCTCTATCTATAAGTTAAATAAAAATGTCAAAGATTAACAGTCGGGGGTATTAGAGAGCCATGCTCACTTCTTTGCTTGTTTGGAATTCGATTCGTGCCGAAACTGTGCTGATTGCAAAACCAACATTCATGTCTATCCCATGTCGCCTAATATATTATGACAAGAATTTGTTTCCAATAAAACTCAGTCAACAGCATTAGACATCATACCGAAACTGCACGTCACATTTCCATGCACACTAGTCATATAACCAACTTATAACATTACTGTCTCATTCTTTACTCTATGTCTGTGTGTAGATAAGTTTACAAAATTACGTTTGACTAATTGACGCGGGGCATTTTCCATAACTTTCCAGAAATCATAACTTTAACATTTATTTTGACACTATACGGAGTCGACTAGCATTAAAATAGTAATTTAATTAAAACAGTTGGCATATGTGACTCTAACAAGACCCTGGATTCCCTTAATGAACAGCGATAGCTACAGTTTTAATATTTTCACAGTAATGGGAAATGTAATATCTGAGCAGCTATTGTTGGAAACAAGGCGCTATATACATTCATTATTATTATTATTATTATCTCTCTGATGAAATGAAAACGTCACTCTATTATAGTTGCCTTTCACCGTTTTATATGTAATGACAATAACGAGAATTAAATTATTATTTTATTGTGTTCATCAAGAGGATCATACTGTGACAGCTCCACAAACCCGTGTGATGAAGTCATCATGAGTGTGACCAATTTCGTCAACTACACAGCATCAGTCAAACTGTCTTTGCTACAAGTATGTAAAATATTGTCTATGTTCATTCTTCTAAATGTAAAACTATACCAGTCAAATAAACATTCAAATTGTTATTGTGATTTTACCATAATTACGTCATAATCACATCAGACTGATCAGATTGCATCCTATATGAAGAGATTTTAATGAATCATACGGAATCAATTAAATGTCACAATTAAATGTCATGGAGGCATATAAATGTCACGGTGGAAAAACATTGTCTTTAAAACTATGGGAGATTGTTGTATCTCCCACGTATTTCGTAGTGAGACATAATTAGATCTCCTCTGCAGTATATAACATTTTCTTAGCAGGAGTTATAGTAACTAATAAGTAGGAGATAACTTATATAAAGTATTGATTCCTTTTGAACGGACACTATAAGGACGTTAGCTGTGTAACAAACTTTCACCGTCAGGGGTTCGTGCGAGAGTAGTGAAATATCACCAATATGTAACAAAGGTTACGAAAGAAAATCTGAAGGGAATGACCTTTGCAATATTAATAGAGACAATGACACTATATATTTTGGTAATATATATTGATGTAAGTTCTTGTTTAAATGATAAAACTTATCAAACGATAGTTATCTTGGATATTTCGATTGTGTTATTCCTGGTGTATGAACAATTGTTTTCAGTATGTAATGTGTAATAACATATTTATTATTTTAACATTTTGTTTTGAAATTTTGGTGAAAGGGCACTATAGGTCATGATCTGATTGCTCGTGTTATAGTTTCAGGGTGGCCAATTTCAACCTGGTCCTCTCATATTCCACTTGAAAGCTAAATATGAAACTCACGGTACACTGCTCATCCCACTGAAAGAAATCCTGAAAACTCTACCAGGTAGTGAACGGAGAGTGACGGTAACGTTACATTGAATATGATGATGAATGTAGCCTTAGCATTAGTCTAACGACTAACATATACTACTACATCATTATAGAATAATTCATTGATTTAACCAATAACTGTTATGGAAGATTCATTGTTTTATTTGGCTCGTTTGTAAAATTTGCATGTAATGATTAATTATTCAATCCGTGATTAGATAATGTATTGTTGTCATTGCAACCATTTCTATAGTATTCATGCCTCATAACTATTCACAACATGATGGTATATTATTTCCTTATGCATCAAAGTCTTTGGTTTACTGAAGTCTCCATCTTCCCTTATCAATTCCTCCTGCAACGTCCATGATTTAATTTGGTCAGGTATTATTTTAACAGTATACTTTACCCAAGTTGTCCACTGTACCACAGCATGAAATTTTTGTAGGGGACCAAAATCGAGAAATTTTACAAAAAATACAAAATAACATGCCTAATCCAAGGTTAGATGTCGGCATATACTTTGCATTCCCTGTCAGATCAGACGGTGACAGGATTCAAGATGTCCCTGACAGTGGATGGGCTTAATTTTGTCCATCCTGCTTGGTATTACATCTATGATGGGACATGTCAGATGTGTTTCCAGGATCATCATACTTTTCGAGCAACGTGTCTCAGACGAGTAAGACATAATCTTAGTCTTATGTTATCATTCGAATAATATTCAAGAAGGCAATCACCTCATACATTAAATAGTCTGTAATAGTATTAGATAGTTTAAAAAGTAAGAAGTGTCATATGTTACCACATACATTATAATTAGTCGCCCTTATTAGGTAAAAGAATCCAAAGCAAGTCCATCAAAGGTATATGGTTGAAATGAGAAAAAATAGCACCCTATTCAATGGGTGTAATTGTATCTGCTAGCCTTCTACAATACAAATATATTAATGGCAAAAGAATTTGATGGGCATTCATATATGATATGATGAAGAATGAAGGACTACTTTATGGATATACAACTTCTTTAGTCTGTGTAGGCGACGTTTCGACAGAGATACTGATGTCGTTGTGTAGCTGCATACCAAAAATGTGTTCACCTACTTGTGTATCTTAAGTAGTACAACGACCATGTTAATCGACGTTCATTGTAACGTCTATAAAATTGCATCACATACAATGACAATGAATCACTATATATCCATGAGTAAAACAATCATTTTTAAAGTATCCTGTATTCGACAAGGTGAGAGATCAGACAAATATATTGTCAAACAAGGTGTTGGTCAAGGAAGTGTTATTTCTGCTTGGTTTTTCCTAGTTTTTATAAATGATGTACATATATGTATAAACTCCAATTTGTAAAGTGAACATTTTCACCTATTAATGTATTTGTATAGTTGTTGCTGATCTTGGTGTAAACTGGGGGAAATAAAGATTCTATCTCCCTCATGTTTCTGAAATTTGGCATAATGAAATAGACAGAAGAATATCGACTATATGAGAACAATTTCATCACAAATACATTGAATGGGTATAAGAGGAAATATGTTCGTATGTTTGACCCAGTTGGTCACTTATTAAATATTTCACGGAAGAAATTTTTTAAAAATTGCAGTTTTGAAAAGATGGACCTCTGGTAGCTTCAAAGAGCTGCCAAAATTATAACTGTTTACAATGAGGCATCAAATCATATTTTGTTATGGAACACTCAATTGTCTTCTCACAATGCAAAAATACAAAGTGATCAGTTTAGTTTTCGCGTTGATACGATGCTTCAAAAACATGGCAAATTACAAGATATTTGCACTGATATACACAAGTAGGTGAACAAACTTTCGGTATGCAGCTGTATGTCGAAATGTCAGAATAAAGAGGCTGTATATCTATAAATAGTTCTTCATTCTTGTATACATTAGTGATAAATTTCACACATTAGTACAAAATATAGCATTTTGGAGAATACAAACCTACAACGTTATCAATATTTTTCAGTTATGTTGTTGTTGATACTTCAGGAAGACGCGTGCATGATCAACAACAGATGTTATCATGCTACAGAAATCAACCCAGGAGACAAGGGTCAGATGTGTGATCCAGACAAGGAACTCCTCCAGTGGTCTCCTGGTAGTTGTTTGGAAATACCTTAAATAATTCTCAAATGAACAAATTTGTTTAGGCATAATATTATTTCATGGAACACTGTGAGTTGAATTAATTAAACAATAATGCTGAAGTGGTTTTCTAGTTGGCAGGTGTGCGTGAAAATAATTTGAGTATTGAGAATGATGTTAGAAATTGGCTTTCAGAGTGAGTAAATTGTAATCTATGCATGTAAATGAGTTTCAGATCTTTCGTAATGTGGCGATGGTTTCTTTACAGAAATAAAACCTCTCTGATAATATGTATGGAGTTGCGAACTCAAAACTCTCTAATATTTACACTGGTATTAACTTTGTTTCAGTGCACTGACAACCGGGAAAAACAAAGCAAAGTCTGGCAACTGTGAAGGCTAATTTATCCGTAATATCTTACTATGCTGGAATTATCTGCACTCTTGTAATAAAAACGAGTGACTGAATTGCTTTTGTAGTATCTTTATATACACGAAGAAAACAGTTAAGCACCCCCTGATATTTTCATATAGCTGAATGTCAGAAACAAGTAGGCTCTGCTATGACCCTAAATTATTCAGAGATTATTGCTTTTTTCAGATAGAACAGCCATCTGGCAAGACAGAAAGGCAACAATATGTAGCTGTTATCATTATTTTGATAGCGATGACGTCATGTTTACATAGGTACTGTTTTTAACATGAAACAATGTCCACAAAAGTATGGAGCTGCAAGTGAAACAAAACACATTCGCATTAGTATTGTCACTTCTAAATGCTCTTTGTAGACCCTAGTCTACATGTTCAATAAGAATGATCAGGATCTGAGAGGACCGCCACGTACCCGAATGACACAAGGCACCTTACGTCTCATGCCTCCAGTCAGACGTCAGATCTGTTTTGAGTCAATAACATCCACTCAGCGTGCAGAGCTATCTCCAACTCATGTAAATTATGTACTGGAGGGTTTCGAGCCTGGAGTCGCCGCCCTAGAATATCCAACACATACTCCAGAGGGTTCACATCTGGGGTTACTGCCGGCCAGGGTAAAGTTGTCACTGCGTTTGCTCACATGTAATCGGTGAGGCCGGGCGTTGTCGCCCATGTACTGTGGTCGTGTAGTAAGTGCATGGTTCTCAAAATGAGGAACAACGGCCGGCTGTAGCACGTTCCAGGTGTATTGAGCTCCCGTTAAGTTGCCCCTGATGGTGACAAAATCCAGCTTGCAGTCATGAGACCGGCATCCCCATACCATAACAGAGCCACCTCCATACGAAAACAGTTAGCTGGATGTTCCTGGGGGTATAAGCTGTATGTCTCCAAACACTTGCACGCCCATCAGTAACATGGATCGAGAATCGACTCTCGTGAGACCAATGGATTTTCCGCCAGGTCCTCAGATTCCAGTGTTGTCTGTCCAAACACCATGCCCAACGTGCACGTTTATGGTGGTCTCTCAACAAGGGGCGTTTACCCTTCTTGCCTTTAGTCCTGCCACATGGTTCTATTTTTAACAATTACATTTACAGTGTATTTAATTTGTCTGTTTCAACCATGTGTACATTTTTTTATGAAAATCCATATGTTTGAGCTCACCAACATTAATTCTACGAGGAAAGAACTTTGAATGAATTAAATAATTCATAGATGGCTAATTTATCCTTATCATATGCTATACGTTTAATTAACGACCATTTTAAGCAAAATGTCCGTGATAGTGCTTAATTGGTCATTTCATTTGTTTCTTTTAGGTACAACCACCATTTTACAATTTACAAAGAGTAACCGAATTGAAACCAAGACTTATACCCAGACGATAGTATATTCAAGTTTGTTATTCATCTTGCGAATACTAGTACATAAAGACACTAGATAACAATAAAACAGAATCTGATTTTTATAAATTCGAGATAGTTTTTTACTTAACTTCTTGCATGTTTTGATGAAGCATTCTCCGTCAGTCAGTGCACATACTCAGATTGAATTTAGATAAATCTGTTTTGGGTGCACAATTTACATTGTGGCCCCTATAATATATATTCATGTTCAAATATATAAGTTTATGATTCAAAACTTATTAGCATATTTTAAAGAACAGGGTGAGTTTGGATAACAACTTCTTTAATGTGAAAACTATTCCTGTTCTTATGTATGTCATAGAAGTCGTCTTGCCAAGGCAAAGACGCTGAAGATAAATGATTTTTTTTAAATATGATTGAGTTGTTTTGTAAAACTTTACTGTTGATTTATCTGAGAGTGGTTGGGGAGTTGTTATTTGGTACATGTGGTCTGGCTGTAGTTGAGGTGGTTCTGTCTCTCAAAGTACTTGACTGGAAGAGAAAGAACGACGTGCGTGAACTGGGATTTGCTTGCAGTGAACTGCGATTTGCTTGGAGTATTCAAAGTTACAAGTTTCTTCAGATATTGAAGATGTTGGTTCCATTAATACAGTGGTGTGACGAAAGGTGTCACATATTGATAGAAGCGCACATAAAATAACCATGAGTCAACTGTCACCAGCCTTATTGTATGAAGCGCCACCTATATGATGTTTTTATGTTTGACATAAGCGACACACAATAAAGGTCATCCGGTCCCGCCATGCTTGTCTTGGAATAGTTGATTCTCTGATTTAGTTTCCCTACGTTCAAAGTTGAACAAATTTAAATACTGAACATTAGTGTATTAATTTCGTGTATCAGAATACTGGAAGCTATCAGTCTGTATGAATTCCGTACAGGTTGTTGCGTTTAGTATCATGATAAACATGAATTCATTCACCTTTGTCGTTCAGATTTTCAAAACGTAAATAAAACAGTTTAGGGTAGCTACCACAACGTTCCATTTTATTATTACAGATTTATTTGATAACATTGCAGTGTGCACTCTTTGTCCTTTAATTTAAATTTGAAAATAATTTCTAGCTGTGTTTTATTCACTGTCACAACATTAAACAAGAACGATTTATGTGGCCATGCAGTTCAATTATTTGCGGTGTACTGTTTCTGTATAAACCTTGATTGTATATTGGCTCACGGCTGCCTTGGGGATAGCATCAGGTGGTGAATGTGAACAGCTAGTATTTCACCATTGAGCAGAGAAGCACATTGTGTTTGATTTACAAAACACTAAGTGAAGCTAACAATCGACCTGTAGCGTATTCCACACAGAACCAGAGGGGAAATTGTTTGGATTTAAAGGCAGCGGAACACAGTTTTGGATTGTTTTCGTTTGCAATTAGACAGAAAATGTATTTTTTGCGAAACTTCGTCTAGATAAATAACGAATTTTGCAATGAAATGGCATATTTATTAAGGATCCAGCCATAAGGCTGAATCCTTATTATTATTGGCGTGATTTCTTTTCTTTGCACCGATCTTGCGATCAACTTTCAGCAAAAACGGTTGCAGATAATTCAAACAAACTTTACAGTCTGACAGCCCTTACTGAGCACTCGCCAGGAGAAGCTTTTGGGCTCAATCGGTCAGGCCATTAAAGGTCCACTTCGAATCGAAATTTTGATTATTAACATGGGCCAAGTTTCCAAAATGCACTTAGAGACTTGAAACTTTTTGCAAAAGATGTGTTATGACCATGCAAGCAAAAAAATAATCATATGCCGCCATTTCGATTTTAGACACATTTCACAATAATTTTCCGACCCCATGCACCTTTGACAATCTTCTTTATACTAGCATCTAAGAGCTCAAACTTGCATATATGAGCAGCTAAAGGATTGGTGATTGAAAATCGCGATATTTCAGAGGAGATAATTCAAAAACCTACCCACCGAATTGAAAGATTTTTTCAGGGAAGTAAGACAGGACTATGGCCTTTTTGAATCAATAATTAAATTTCCCGGCATAATAAAGAAAATCTTTAACATGGGGAAAAGTTTTAAACCTTTTGCAAAAGGATGCGCAAGGACAACACGAGCAAAGAATTAAATCATGACAAAGTTGTAGCTCTCGTTGTTTAGCCGCAATTTTGATTTTCGTTAAATTATTGTGATTTTGTCATCTCAAATTTGGGTCTAAATAATCCCAGAGACATACTAGAGACTCGCAACTTGTTTAAGAACATTCGTAATAACTAGACAAGCAAAATATGTTACCATGGTGAAGTCGTAGATCAGCTGGTTTTGACGCCATATCTAAATTTTCATGTTTTCAAATGTTTGGACCCATGCACTTTTGCGGAAACACCACGCCGAAAATATTTGCATCTGAGAGCTGAAACTTAGATTTATAAGCGGCTGAAGCATTGGGGAACAACAAGTTTCATTTCTTATTCTTATTTCTTAACTCCTATTAATTTTTTCACAATTACCTTTCAGAGTATGATAATTTTGAATATTTTACCTAGGTTCTTAAAAAATTCAAATTTTCTTATTTCTCCATACATAAACACTTTACTAAGCTAAAATCTATTCAACGCGTAATGAGAGGTAAAACCTGCGAAATTCATATGATATGTATACAATAGTCGATTTAGAAGGTTTTGAAAGTTCTTATTTCTCCAAAGATACACATATTATTAAGCTTTAAGTCATGCCTATTCGAGTGGAAATGTATTTTACGCTAACTGAGAGATACTTAATGGAAGGAATTCATATGATATGTTCACAATAGTTGCATTAGATGATTTTCAAGTGTAAAGACTCATGCTTAAACTCGAATAATCGGACAACAGTATCGACAAAAATTCTAATTTCTCCACCGAAATACATACTAGGAAGAACTAAGTCATACCAGTTCGAGTTAAAAGCTATTCTGAGAGATACATCCTGGAAAAAATGCATACGATATGTACACTGTAGTCGATTTTATAGATGCACCAAGTCACAAGTCAAGCTCAGAAAGCGGCTCCAAATCCCACCTTTTCTGTAAAGCTAAACTCTGACGTCAGTGAAACGACTCGAGACATCAAAAGTTGAAATTGTTCATTTTGGGTCCGCTTTTGGAGGTTTGTTTGAAGTAAATCCCAGTTAGGAAAAGAAGACATGAATGAGACTCTATATGGAAATATCATAATTATTTCGATAATATACTTAAATAAATCGTTTCAAGCATTTTATGTAGGACAACTTTTCCTTTCATTTATAACTACCAACAAAATGTAAAAATCTAAGTTTGGCGTAGAGATAAATGAGAGTAACCTCCCTTAGACCACTCACAGGCACTATGAGTTCAAAATAACAAAACGATGATTTGAGTTACTGCTTGGGTAACTGATTTAAAACATATTTCAAGTGTCATTCCTCATAGTAAGATAATTGTTTGATTGTTCCATGGTGCATGTCCTTATACTTCATGTGAGTGGTTCAGGGTTTTATTTTAGTATAAAATGTTTTTTGACAATCACGAATTGCCTCCCCTAGACCAGCTGAGACATTATTGCAAACAAGAGTTACTTCCCTTGATGGCGACCACCAGGTGGCGTTTTGCAGTCTTGCCGCAATGCCCGCATGGCGTCTTTGTTTTGCTCGCAGCAAATAATCTTTTTTATTACGAGATTATTAAGTTTTCTCAAGGTAAAAGAAGATGGAAGAAGGTAGACCTAAACGAAAATCAGCGGGTAACCGCATGGAGGAAGTGATGGCAGCCATCAAATTGCCACTGTGTCCCACACAAGTCGATCCAGTCCTAGGTGATGAACACTTTGACCGTGATACGCTGTCCAGAAAACACGTCAATGAGTTAGAACAAGAGTGCAACGAACTTTCAGCAGAAATCACAAGACTTCGCCTGGAAAAGAAACGTGCAGAGATGAGAAGAGAGTTAGCTGATCTACAAGCCCAACCCTGCTCCCCGGTCAGCCAGAACACTTCCAACGCACGTGTAAAATGGCGGTCCCCAAGATGGCGCCATTGGCGGTACTACTCGGCTAAAGATTATTTCAAATATCTATGGATTGATTCCTTAGAAGATAGGGACCAAACGGTGGAGTTGGGCGAGGGCATCTGAATTAACATCGGTTTTAAAAGATCAAAACTGTCAGACATATCCCCAGAGATGTGGGTCTACGCTAACATAGGTTTACTGTGTGAGATGATTAGGGACGATGAAATGTCCAGAAGTCATATAGACGATTTTCTGAAATATATTCAAGATGTCACCCGTCTTTCTACTCGATATCTGTGGTCAAGCGTCTTGTTATATGATCAAGAGTATCGTGTAAAACGTCAGAAGGAGGGACTAAGATGGGGTACCCCGTTTCAAGATGTAAGGGACTACCAACTCGTGACAAAATCTGAGCAGTTTCACTTGGGACCACGCAACACCTCCCCAAATGACCGATAAGAAGCACTCAATTGTGAGTTGATAGAGGGGGCCCTTTACACCGAATGGGCAGAAAGTTTGTCGGCGTTACAACAATGGCTTCTGTCTTGAAGACACCTGTAGAATGCGACATGTGTGTTCCATTTGTTTCGTTCAAGGTCACAGCGCAAAACACCACCGCGAGGAGGACCCAGTGAGCCAAAAGGCTTCCAAATGCACTAAATCCCGACGCTTGGGATCAACTTTTGCCAGAAGACAACCCGGAGAGAGAGTGTCTAATGGATGGAATTCGTAATGGTTTCCGGTTAGTAGATAATGTGGATCAGCCAGTGAAACAATGTTTAACAACAAATCACAGATCAGCCTATATAAACAGATCACTTACAGAAGAACAAATTCAGCAGGAATTCAGTTTAGTATTCCCGATAGTGTGAGCTATACCAAAATCTGCTAAGAAAATTAGACTCATTCATGATGGTAGTTTGCCGGAAAATCAAGGTATGAACTCCTATATGTCGGATTGTGAATGTTCTTATATGGATTTGCGTGATGCAGTGAAAGTGATTACGAAGAATAGTTACCTGGAAAAAGTTGATTTAAAGAGCGCCTATAGATCAGTGCGAATCCATCCGACCAGCTATACACTAAACGCCAAAAGAAACGTTACCTCATTTCTTTTTTTAATAACTTTTTAAGTATCAAAGATATTTGAGAAATGAATGGTTCAAAAGAAAGCTGAATAACGTAGCTTTATAGTAATAACACGTTTAAAAATTCTGATTGATTCATATTGTGGAAAAATGCAGCTTGTTTAAGAAGTTTAAAATTGTCCGGTTTTCGACCAGGCTGGTAGTAACCAATAAATGTGATTTAGATGTCAAGAAGAAGTTGAAAGTAAACTTTTACGTTTGTGACTATACAAAAGGTTGTATGCTTTACATCATAACCCCTAAACAATGAAAATACTGTTATTGAGTAAGTTTAAGTGTGAAAATTATGAAATATATTTTTCTAGTCATTAAAGATCTTTTCTCGTAATTTACCTTAGTGAAAACGAGTTTACTGTGTTGCCAAATGACTTAATAGTATTTAGGAACAAACACGATTATTTATGTGAACATTTTCGCTTGAAAATTAAAACTTTTAGTTTTTTGTCTATCACCAAAACGCATTATCACTCAAATGTAGCAAAATTCAAGCAGTATTTGCATGAACTGAATGCTTCTACAGGGTATAAAAGGTGCATACTTTGCATGATATGGCACACATGTACGAAATGGTGGTGTTATTTCCTTGTGAGTTTCAATAGAACAAATCAATTTATTGATGAGAAGACGATTACAACACTACAGACAGACGCCTGTGACACTGGTGGTGGTGCTTCTTATGGTGGTGATTTCATGTATGTTAACTGGCACTTAGACTTGCCAGCATTGGAAAATGAACACATAAACTGCTTTACTTTACTTGGTCCATCTACCTAGCTCCAGTTATTGTCGAAACCTACGGACATACATGAAATCACATATTTCAGGTTCCATTCCTCATAGTAAGATAATTGTTTGATTGTTCCATGGTGCATGTCCTTATACTTGATGTGAGTGGTTCAGGGTTTTATTATGTGCAATAGAGAATAGGTCCCATTCAATCCCAAACAAACAAAAAGTATATTTCCAGGAAATACACAAATCACTTCAAAGTTTTAATTGCAAGCCCAACATATGCACTATGATTACCTAATAGCTTAAATTCGAAACTGGAAGTAATAAAGCAGTGCATCGTTTGTCTTGACAATACATGAACATTTAATTGCATGTAATCGGAACAGCTAGAGGTGCATGCACTGTGTGGAATATATGAAATCTCCCAGCTCACAAAGTAGACTTCAAACATGTTATATGATTCGCATTGAGTGTAATGCACACAGGCATTGGTATGCAATTTTTTTCTTAACATAATAGAGAATGATTAAGGAACGCAGCACGAGTCAATGAATTTACACTTCATTCATTCATAAACAAGATTTTACTACGTCACAGTACGCTACTTCCATATAAGGCAACATGCTTTTTCCTGCGCTAAAAGAGTTCATCATTCATACATTACGCATGTGACAATTTACCAACAAACTCATCAATGAAACTACGCTCCTTTTAAGCCAGTCTTTCTCACAGTATACCTATTGTAACCATTGAATGCTTATTTTAAAACCAGCTAAGGATAACAGATTTGAGTTATCATTATCTCATATCCACAAACATTTATTCTACCGGTTCTAACACTTTAATGCCCTGCTCTACATCTTCATTGTCCTTGCATTTCTAAACTATTTCAATTACAATCGCTCTCTAATCCTTTTATTCGAACAGTATTATTAAATCGAATGCTACCTAACAAATACTCAAGATGATCCCTTCTGAAAGTGGATCTGACACAACCACTTCCGGTCTATTCATTTAAATACCTTTTTAACAAAACAAAACAAGTACACGTGCATACCAATGTATATATAGTAACACAATTGTTCGATTTTAACGAAATGAAAAGAGGGCTATTTAGCTCATCAGGGTTTGTATTGTTTGATATTGAAGACTGACATTTTCTACAGAGCACAATCACTTGACATTGCCTTGTAATTCCCATGATCACCAACATTTTCCAGTGTAAGTAAATAACTTCTACACAATTTCTGCATGGATCTTGAAGAGAAGGTGGCTCTTCCAATTCAAATAGTGTAGACATAATCTCAATATCATGACACAAAATGATAAAACATTTGGTTGTCATTTTCTCTTCTTCTATAGTTACTAGTCTTAAAGGTATTTTGCCAACATGTAGAGAACTATAACACACACTCCTTCCCTCTAAAATTCGTCTTTAAGTCAACCAAGTCTCCCAACTCCGACCCCATGGCCATCTTCTGCTAGTCAATCCCTCAAGTTAACTGAACTAATTTACCTCTCACTCACTACTACTTGCTGCCTACCTGTGCAGTGACACAACTGACACACGATACCATAGATTAGAAGGTCAATACGCATATCCAGGCTTGCTTGGGCCAAGGCAACTGTTCACTGAGAAACTGAGGGGGGTGGCGTAGATTTCATAATAGCTTTTTTAGGTCGTGACCCCAGATACTCATATTTCTCACTTGCTAATAAGTGTGCACACAACATTACAGCTTTTGGGGCCACTGGGTCACACATTCTACAATTTACAATCTCCATTGGCCAAGGAGTCTGCAAACAACTTTTCAGCTCCGTAGACCTTTCGGAATTAGAGAAGAAGATGAAAATAGGTTTTTAAGGTCGTGATCCCTATGACCCTATTTGGGGTCACGGACTCACGAAACCTACAATTTAGAATCCCCATTGGACAAGGAGTCTGTACAACACTTGAACCGGAGAAGAAGGTGAAAATAGGTTTTAATGGTTGTGGCCATTGTGACCCTATTTGGGATCACGGGGTCACAACATGGACAATTTAGAATTCGCTTTGGACAAGGAGTCTGTGACCCTATTTGCAGTTATGGGGTCACGGAATCTACAATTTAAAAAACCCATTGGCCAAGGAGTCTGCACCTAAATTTTCGGCACTCGAGAGGCAGTGGTTCTGGAGAAGAAGTCGAAAAAGCGAAAAGTTTATGGACGGATGGATGGATGGACGGACGGAAGGAAGGAAGGAAGGACGGATGGACGGACGGACGGACGCCGAACGCTATGGCATGCCATAGGCTAAAAATGGTACTTAAACTCTTATGTATGTGTGTTTAGCAGTTTCCCGGCTCTACCACACATTTAATTGTTTGTGCGGCATTCTAGAGGTTGGTATTATTGAGAAGACAAAGATATTTCTAGATGAAGATAGCATGACATGACATTATTAAACAAGTAAGGTTATGTTAACATGGATAAACTCTGCGGGGTAACCATAACTAAGTTGCTTAATGCTGTGATAAAGAAGAATAAGTTTAAACGGATTAATTATTTGTGGATTAGGTGGATGAAAGATGATCATTATTCGGGATTATGCCTACTTCAATGTTTCCGCTAATCGGCGCTGGGTGTAATTATGCTTGCTTGTGAGTGTTTGACAGTGTTTGGTGATTTGATGCCTGCCTTTATTGTGGATGTCTGGTGTTCTTTAATGAGTATGTTGATTAGTATTTATGTTTCCCCAATGTTTATGCCTCACCAGACTGTTGTTACCCACGTTGTCTGTATATCGGATGGTCTAAAGAAAAATGTAACCATTCCCTGTTTATCAGTGCAAGTCTAAAACATTAAATACATACGTAGACAAGTGTTTGCTTTCCTGATATGACCATGGTAATGATATCGCACCATGTATACATGTTGTTTTCTTCGTAAAGTGTTAGTTTACGCAGGGTATATAGATAGTTAACAGAACTTGTAATGGTATGCGGTACGCCCGTCGGCCTTGTGGAGCGTATAGCATTGCAGCTAGTGTTTTCTTGATTGGATGTGGGTTAAACATCGAACCTTCTTGACTATACAATGACACAGGAAGAGACATGTCAACTTGATTAGTTCCTGTAAGCGGGGCTTAGTTCAATGGTGCTTCCATTACCATCGTGCTATTGGGAGCTGTGTTCATTACTGTGTATCCTCGCGAGTTTCCTGTTAGCTCTAATGAAGATAAATGGACATCAATCTACGGATACGTGATACTGAAATAGATTGTCCATCTTATATCGGATGTAAGTGCAATAAGTCCTTGCTAAAGAGGATGTTCAATGCACCATTTCATCACGCTTTGTACTTCAATTTTACTGTTTGAACTTAGGGACTAATGAAAGTAATCCTCCTTTTCGAAACTTTTAACCGACCAGGAAACGTATTCCAGGTATTTACGGTATGTGCTAATTAAATATTGCAAACGAGAAGGAAACGAAAGACAGTGAAATGGAAGATATGGATTAGATTTCAGACATTTCCCTGTACTGAAAGCTGTGTGTATTTTCTTACCCATGCCGGTGTCACGAAATAAAATCGCCCCCGGTATAAAATCTCCCCCCGGAGATTTTGTACCGGTATAAATCCTCCCCCCTCAGAATAAAATCTCCCCCCGCCACGAAATAAAATCTCCCCCTGGAACAGAATCGCCCCCTCCAAAATAAATGAAAAATACCGTTAAATTTGTGAAATAAAATGAAAAATATTGAAATAATTACAACAGATTGTATAAATATTAGTTTGCAAGCATGTTTGTAAACTATTTCCGTCAATTAATTGGTAAAAATAATAACATTCTTATAAACGGTTAATGCATACTGGGTGGGTTGAACAAAGGTTGAGACAGTTCAAGTGGGAATATCTCAGTGAGATTTGGTGTACACATATCTCTGTACACAAACCTCTGAGATGTAGAGTGGAGGATCTATACTGGTTGTGAGCTATATACTTATATACATGTAGAGGGGAGGATCTATACTGGTTGTGAACTACATACTTATATACATGTAGAGGGGAGAATCTATACTGGTTGTGAACTATATACTTATATACATGTAGAGGGGAGGATCTATACTGGTTGTGAACTATATACTTATATACATGCAGAGGGGAAGGATCTATAATGGTTGTGAACTATATACTTATATACATGTAGAGGGGAGGATCTATACTGGTTGTGAACTACATACTTATATACATGTAGAGGGGAGAATCTATACTGGTTGTGAACTATATACTTATATACATGTAGAGGGGAGGATCTATACTGGTTGTGAACTATATACTTATATACATGTAGAGGGGAGGATCTATACTGGTTGTGAACTACATACTTATATACATGTAGAGGGGGAGGATCTATAATGGTTGTGAACTACATACTTATATACACATGTAAAGGGGAGGATCTATACTGGTTGTGAACTACATACTTATATACATGTAGAGGGGGAGGATCTATACTGGTTGTGGAATTTTATACTTATATACATGTAGAGGGGGAGGATCTATACTGGTTGTGAACTATATACTTATATACATGTAGAGGGGGAGGATCTATAATGGTTGTGAACTACATACTTATATACACATGTAAAGGGGAGGATCTATACTGGTTGTGAACTATATACTTATATACATGTAGAGGGGGAGGATCTATACTGGTTGTGAACTATATACTTATATACATGTAGAGGGGGAGGATCTATACTGGTTGTGAACGATTATTAGTTGCGTATGATACCAGTCACAGAGGAATGATGGAGGTAGAATGCTGGATCAGCAGTATATATATTGGTCAGTGGCATCTGCCATGTAAGGTCCACCTATGCCCCTCAAGATTCTGCTCCGACCGGGGTCAAAGTGACACAGTGACACTGTCGGGTCAACTGTCTCACCCGTCGTCATTACAGTATATGGCGTTAACCTTGGCGTTGAACACAATACATTCTTTTGATATAAGAAATAACTAAAATATTGTTGGTTTAAACATATCTTATTTAGAGTAAGAAAATGACTTTGAATGATGATAGATGAATGTTGATAATCTTGTCATTAAAGAATATTATAAACCATTTTTAGTCATCGATACAGAATAGATGTCATTAGTACTACTAAAGCTAAAATACTTAAACATAAGTTAATCACAAAATAAACTGGTTATCTGTAAATAGAAGTTGGTAGATATTCAAATGTGGATAGAGCATTACGTTTATGTGATTTTTGTCTTAAGCAAGGTATTTATGTTATTGAAGACGAATATCATTTCTTTTGTGTTTGTCAAAAGTATCATGTAAATAGAGTTAAATATATTGATAGAATTTATTGGGAATGTCCATCACAATATAAATTATTTCAGTTGTTACAATCTCAGAATAAAATCACTCAGTTGTATTTAGCTAAGTTCATAAAACAGAGTTATATTCAATATCATTTTGAAATGTCCCGCCTCCATACTCTGATTGTAAATTTTGTAATGTTGACGAGGGGTTCTGTGAGCTCAAGTCACTTAATTGAATAAACTTGTGTTATGTTCTATAAAAATGTGTATTAAAACAGAATAAATATATATTTTGCATACAAATTTAACTAAGACTAATGTTAGATTTAGTTGCCAAGTACTGTTTGCCAATTTAAATGTGATTTTAGCAATATGCCCCAGAATGTAGTTTGCAGTGTTTACCCATTGACATGTGTTTTTAGCGGAGTAGGTATATCCTAGCATTTAGGTATTTACCAAATGGAATATGATTTTAGCAGAGTGGGTATATCCCAGTGTTTACCAATTGGAATATGATTCTAACAGATGGACATATACATTTACAATGATATATTCCTCTGAATAATACCTGTCCATATTGAAGTGAATAAATGTGATATTTGCAGGAGGATAAATGATTTTAAAAAAAACAAAGATTAAGATCATATTACTTAGTCAAATACATTGTTATATCTATGTATTGTCTATTACATTGTTATATGCCAATAAAAGAATGAAAATAAAACTTTTTTCCGAACATCTATCTGAATGATTAGCTGTCACAATAAATTTACAAAATCTATCATTTGTACAAGACAAATACATATTAAATTAGAAATACATATTAAATACAAATTGTTATAACTCTAAAATAATTAAGTTGAACTATTGAATAAAGGCGAAAGAGAGGAACACAACAGGAACATTTGTGTAAAGTGGCAATGACCAAACAATGTAGACAAAAGTCACTTTCAGGTGACTTAAACCTTCTTGTAACCTTATCTATCAAATAATTTTAATGGATTTTGAATGAACCACCATTGTTTCCTCTCAAAGCATTATCAAATAGAACTGCAAGTGAAGTACCTTGATGAGAAGCTGAAGCAACATCTGTAAATCAATTTATGACACTATAGTTTTTTTTAAGAAAGTTAAAAACAAATAAAATGTAAATGCTGAAATCTATAAAAGTTAGGTATTAATAATAACTAAGATAATATCAGATATTCCGTCGTCGTATACACTTGACCATGTAAATTGTATGTTAGGCGTCAGGACGTCTGGCCAAGTAATTCGTGTAAAAACATCCTGTTGGCGAATTGTGTTCGTATCCGTGCCCAATGCACAAAGTCTTCCATCAAATCTAATAAATCACCCTGGTTCATAGTAATGAGCATACGTGTAATTAACATGAAGGTGACAGAGAGAAAGATTGGTTATTGTGGTATTCAAATATATAGGTGCTTATGTATAATGAGTATGACGGTGACGGGAAAAGACTGAGCCAATTTTGTTGTGATTTCACCATAGTAAATGTACCCAGTATGTATACACTATAGATATGTACTAACTATGTAAGTAAATATCCCCCCCCCCCCTCTACAGTAAGACTATATTTACATACACTGGTATAAACTCTCCCCCCTAGATATGTATATAGATATGTACACACTATGTCCGTATAGATCCTCCCACTCTACAGTAAGACTATATTTACATACACTGGTATAAACTCTCCCCCCTAGATATGTATATAGATATGTACACTCTATGTCCGTATAGATCCTCCCACTCTACAGTAAGACTATATTTACATACACTGGTATAAACTCTCCCCCCTAGAGATGTATATAGATATGTACACACTATGTCAGTATAGATCCTCCCACTCTACAGTAAGACTATATTTACATACACTGGTATAAACTCTCCCCCCTAGATATGTATATAGATATGTACACTCTATGTCCGTATAGATCCTCCCACTCTACAGTAAGACTATATTTACATACACTGGTATAAACTCTCCCCCCTAGAGATGTATATAGATATGTACACACTATGTCAGTATAGATCCTCCCACTCTACAGTAAGACTATATTTACATACACTGGTATAAACTCTCCCCCCTAGATATGTATATAGATATGTACACTCTATGTCCGTATAGATCCTCCCACTCTACAGTAAGACTATATTTACATACACTGGTATAAACTCTCCCCCCTAGAGATGTATATAGATATGTACACACTATGTCAGTATAGATCCTCCCCCTCTACAGTAAGACTATATTAACATACACTGGTATAAACTCTCCCCCCTAGAGATGTATATAGATATGTACACACTATGTCAGTATAGATCCTCCCCCTCTACAGTAAGACTATATTAACATGCACTGGTGTAAACTCTCCCCCTAGATATGTATATAGATATGTACACACTATGTCCGTATAGATCCTCCCCCTCTACAGTAAGACTATATTTACATACACTGGTATAACCTCTCCCCCTAGATATGTATATAGATATGTACACACTATGTCAGTATAGATCCTCCCCCTCTACAGTAAGACTATATTAACATACACCGGTATAAACTCTCCCCCTAGAGATGTATATAGATATGTACACACTATGTCAGTATAGATCCTCCCCCTCTACAGTAAGACTATATTAACATACACTGGTATAAACTCTCCCCCCTAGAGATGTATATAGATATGTACACACAATGTCAGTATAGATCCTCCCCCACTACAGTAAGTCAGTATTAACATGCCCCGGTATAAACTCTCTCTCTAGCGATGTATATAGATGTATACAAACTAAGTCGCGTATTGTTATCGTTAAATAATTACCTCAAAGGAGGAACATGTATAGGAAAGAATAATTCAAGTGAATTAACACATTTTACAAGTTTTTTGGTTGCAAATTAAAGTCATTATTTCAGTATAACATTGGACAATAAATAAGTGCCAAAAAATATTAATCAAACTGAAAATTAAAAAGAAACAAGGGGGGAGATTTTATTCTGAGGGGGGCGAGAAATAATTCCGCCGGGGGGCGATTTTATACCGGTATAAAATCTCCGGGGGAGGATTTGTACCGGTATAAAATCGCCGGGGGGAGATTTTATACGGGGGAGAATTTATACTGGGACACCGGCACAGATATGCCGGGTATTAAAGTTTGCATAATGGTCATGGGAATTACAGTTTTTCTAAATACAACTTGCGTTTTGATTGGTTGACGGAATTACTTTGCGCTCATTCTTGAATTGCTTAGCTATCCTGTTTAAGCGTAATCACATAATTGAACAATTTCGAGCATACCTAATTAAAATCACACGTCAGTAAAACATATTAAATATAAAATCATGTTCAACCTAAGTTTCCGAGACCGTAATGACAGTATTAAACTTGCAAGGCGAAGCAGCATGCAAGAGTCGCCGGCTGCACTGCCGTGACGTCATTGTTTTGTGACGTCATTAACCATGACGTCATTTGATGACGTAATTACACTCAGGACTATCTTGCATTCCAACAGTGCGATTGTTGTTCACGTTTTCACTAATTTTCTCTCATTCTGCGACATAGTTTACAATATAAACGAGTTGTTTACCATGTCAGTAAACCGTTTTGGCAATAAATTCAACAGTTACTTTAGAATAGTTCTGAAAAAAATAGAGCAAGTTGCAAACTATTTAGATATGCGCATCTTGAAGGTGTGAAAGAGTTTATGAATGGCGTATGACTACAATTTGTATTTTACAGTCTTATAAAAGATAGTGATTTGGGGTCTTGTTTTTCGATTTTTACGCATTAAAATTATCTTGGGTAAGAAAAATGATATTTCCTTCGGTTGAAGGATGAATTAGAAGGAAACTGCTTTCTCCAGGGTATGTAACTCTAGACAGGTAGTCGTCCACGCTCATAGGTGGCGTGGATAGATGGTATTTAAGGGTGTTGTGAGTTGTATTAGGTCATTCTCGCTTCACGTGCAGCTACGGCCAGTTCGTTACATAATTAACGTTTATGAATGTCAGGTTTGTTGCCTGTGAGACGGCTGAAGAGCCATGAGAATACTGGTCACCTATCATGGTGTGTTATCGTGCTGAAGAGCCGTTAAAATACTGCATGTAAATATAATTATATAGCTGTTATGGCTAATTGTACTTCATGTTAAGTTGTATAATTTGACTGAAGAGCCATTATAATACAGTGTTGATAACGAATGCAACGTTATTTCAGAGACTAACTTTCACGTATATCGCAAGCTGAGCTTGATGTTGTGTTGAGGCTGGATGAACCTCACGTGTATTCTGGGCTGAAGAGCCGTTATAATACTACGCCTTGAATGAATGGCTTGTTTGTAGGCTGAAGAGCCGTTATAATACTACGCCTTGAATGAATGGCTTGTTTGTAGGCTGAAGAGCCGTTATAATACTACGCCTTGAATGAATGGCTTGTTTGTAGGCTGAAGAGCCGTTATAATACTACGCCTGAGCGTATGGCTTGTTTGTAGGCTGAAGAGCCTTTTATAATACTTGTCGCTAAATAGTGCGTATCTGTGTTACCAGTATTTTTAAATCGTTGTACATTTCTTACTGTTCAACAACATGTTCTGCATTTGTGTTTGATTTAATACATTGGGAGTTTTGTATGTTTGAAAGCTGTAAACCCTCCAGTTTATGCTGCTGCATCGTTGAGGGAACACGGTTCCAGAGTTTTTCTTTAAAAAGTTTATCTCTGGTTTTACGTGTCGGGCTTCAGCATTGTGCGAGTTGAATCCTTACTGTTTGTATATTGTATAAAGTGTAAATATGCAAATCTGATTGTAGCAATGATGATGATGATGATGAATTGAAATAAATCGGCCGTGTAGTGCACCAGCGTGCCCTATGTGATATGTGACAATGTGTTTTGTTGCCTGTAAGAGTGGAATGTGGGGTTGGAGAAAGAATAACCAACTCTGTGCTCGGAATTACGAATTATCTGTCCCTCGTGAATTATTATGTCAAACTCCTCGCTAAAGCTCGGAGTTTATCACAATAATTATCCGTACTTCCTCGCAACTCGTTGATTATTCTTATAGTATTGAATTTCCTATTCAGCTGTAGATTAATCGTTTTAACCAATGAGAACATTACAAAAAAATGACACTTTTTCTCAACAATATTATCACATCTTACTACGTTTGTGTTATAGAAACGATAAAATTTACTTAGCTTTAATGCATGCCAGCATTCCATATGTTCTGATTTCAGTTCAAACAATTTCCTTCAATTGCTTATGCATCCCTCACTATAAGTCCCATTTACATGCATAACAGTAAGATGACCTATTAAACATAACCAACCAAAATCTGACCTTTTGTCTGTTGTAAACAAATTCCCAAAATTACGTTTGACGAATTGTCGCGCGTCAGTCCGCGGTGCATTGTCCGGTTTTCGATCATATATCACAACTTTTACGCTTATATCGTCACTATACTGAGTCGACTATCATGTAAATGGTGATTTTCGGCCAGTACTTCTCGATAAGATAACTCCATGGATAACGTTTGGCATGTGTTACCTTTACAGCACAATGGGGGCAAGCTTACGTTGCGAAAATGACCATGCAGGAGCTAGTCGTTGTTCTTTATCCATGGTCTGATCCATAATTCTTTTGGTAGACGTTACCTCCTACGTGGAAGGGGTGAAATGCCAATTAGATAATGTTGATTTTGCAGAGGATCAGTATGTTTAGGAGCATCCATCTTTGTTGATGACTCCACCACAAATGTTGTCAAGCCCATGAGGAATATTATGTAGAGGTCCCTTAAATATCACATAGCACGGGAAACATAAGCTTTCTATAAGTTAAAACAGTCTGATTAAAATCGACGGTTTTCCGTGGAAAAAAATTTGCAAAATAGTGCATCTACGAACTCATATCGGTCGTAGGTTCCACGCCAAACCGTCTGATAACAGCCCGTAGACTCGCGTGTTCGAGCGCAATTCAGGTAGCCAATCAAAAGACGCCCAACAAATGCTTTCGGTGCGAGAAGCTAGGGGCAGATAACTCCAAACAGCTATCCTTTGGTCTGTTCCGAATGCTTTCAAAACAGTGACCGTTTAAATACTACGTTGTGATTGGTCAGCTTTTTGACTGGGCTTTGGCTGTGCTAAACTGGTTCGGAACATTAGCTTATACGGGGTGTTCTCAGACCTTGTGGAGAGGAATCTACAGAACCTGTTCGTATCCCGGTAGATGCATAATTTTGCAAATTTTATTCCTCGAAACAAGGTCGATTTTAATCAGACTGTAAGTTAAAACACATAAGGTTTTGTAAGTAGAATACATAACTGTCCATGCACATACAGTACGATACATGAACGATATAATCATTATTGCAAGTTTACAGTACGTCGTTGTTTGGTAGACACAACAAATGCATATGAACTACACATATGTGTAAACTACCGATTACTTATATCTTATATTTCATATGTTTTCATTGAGATTGTGTTTGCATATTAATAATCAGTAAAGCAGCACGGAGTGAATTCTTGTGTTAACGTTATCGAGGAGTTCGACACAATAAAATATATTCACGATCGGACTTATATTTCGTAATTCTCAGTACGGAGTTGATAATTAATGTTCTTGTTCCAGGTATGTTCATGCATGAAAAATTAAAAATACACGAATGCCAAAACTGGGTTTATGTCGTGTAAAATAAAAATAGTATGCATATGCCAGACATGTAAAAAGTCTTTGACTGATGTAGTGCTTCAGGATATTCTTCTCTTAATTATCCGCTACTTAAGCTCTACTTTCACTGACACTTTCCCTGCCCCCTTGGGTAATAAATTGTTTTGTTGGTGGAGGAAAAGGAGGAAAAGTTTGAGGTTGCAGTGACACTTATAAATTATCAACGGGAAAATGTCAGCCGATTTAAACATAAATGTAAATTCGTCACAATGAGTGACGGCTGTGTAATAGTTTGAGAGTTATATTAAACTTTATGGGCTAACTATCAAAATCTGACATTATGAGATACAATACAAAATAAACGGTTAGAAAGAAATCATTGATACACGTTTTGACTATAAACATATGCCATTTGTCATACCATGCCCAAATGTGAGAGATGAGATCACCATACCCGATGACGGCAGTCCATAGGGTTGATATACTGGTAACGGGTTAATTTAACAGGAACGTGAAATATTGTCACCTTTCTAGAAACATCATGCTTGTTTTCAAAACTCAAAATATAGGTTTTAGATATAACACATAATATGAGTATTTGTATGCGAAGACCTATTCGTTCTTGACGAATTGCTTTGTAAAGAAATACTTTTGTAATTAAGCCCATCATTTTAGTAATTTATAGAAGATTGCATCACGTTTATAAATCAAAGGATGTTACAAGCGTCAACTACATCAATGATAGTATAACAAAATGAATCACCCAAACTCCATATCTCAGCCCAGCCGTCCGTTCCATAACAGTGAGCGATTATAATCGCTCAATTGAGCGCTCATTCCCTCCTGAACGACACGGAGCGATGCCTCGAGGCTTGCTCCTTTTGTTACATAGCGCTACATTGAGCCATCGCGTTCAAGAGAGGTTTAAAAGTAAATCGTTCTCTTGAAAATGGCCCAGTTGTCACATCTCTGAGTAGTGAATCTTTTAACCTAGCTATAATAGAAAGGCCTGATGCACCACCTCCAATTCCGCGTATGAACGTTCTGCAAACTATGTATCACTCATGTAGTGTAGAGAATGAGAAACATTTTGTGTTATATGTTGCCCACTACAGTGACATGAACTAAGTATTCTCACAAGTACCAACTGTAGTACCTGAAATGGATGATTTGAACTCAAATAGCACATTAATTTGGTACATTTGATGCGAAATATGGATTTTAATTCAACAAAAACCATTCTGAAAATGTTTTTAATAATTTTAAAATTGAATCTTTAATGCAATTTAATTACAACTTGTTTTCATTGCGATTATTTTAAATCTATGTAGAACATGTGCCTGGCTGAATATGTGTCATTGTACAGTTTAAGTACAGTGCACATGCATGTACAGTGTTCTATGTACAGAGTGGTTTAGCATGTTTGAAGTATATGATATGATTTGGGCGTTGTAATATCATAGGTCTTTGAATCTAGAGTTCTGAATGTACAGATGCCATAACTATCCACTTGGCTATGCAGAATTCTGGAATCAAGAAACTGTTTGATATATGTTCTGTGTGCTTTGTATGGTTGTACGTTGTGTATATGATGAATATTTGTTTTCATGTGTGTACAATTTGTATTTCTTATCAATGTATTTGTTGTAATTGAAGCTTTTGCCTGTCTGTGTCTCTCTCTTTCTCTCTCTGTCTGTCTCTCTCTGTATGTTTGTCTGTCTGTCTCTGTCTGTATGTCTGTCTGTCTGTATGTCTCTCTGTCTGTCTGTCTGTCTGTGTCTGTCTGTCTGTCTGTCTCCCTCTCTCTCTCTCTCCAGTGTGTCTGTAAGTAAAGGGAAGTAACTCTACATTCATTGCTGTCACAATATGCTGAAAACTAAAAAAATCTGCAATTACGGTTGAGTTCTGTGGGCGAGTAAAACAACAGGGTCATTGCACAAAACAACCTTCATAAGGACATGAAGTACAATATATAACCAACGGTATGTTATGTAACAATGAATTTGCATAGAAAATAAAATCTAGTAACGTATGACTTCCATGTAAGATCTATTCTCAACTGAAAGAACTAAACTTGAAGTTGCAAAATCAAGGTTTGTTGCTGTTATGACATTTACATCTTTGCCCACTCACTAGTTATCATAAAATTGTCTGAAATATACTCATGTTAAGGAGTGGATGCCTCAGAAAACTACAAGTCACTAGGGACGGCTAGTGTACTCATAAATCTCTGCCATACAATTTTTAAGAGGACTAACAGTCAGTAGATCTATGTGTGTCCACTCACGCTTGACGTAGGACCTCCACACACATGTATCTGGTAACGCCTCCACGCGTCCTGTATTCATCTCTGAATAAAACATTTTCAAACCGTTTGAAAACACTAAGCTCAGTAAAGATTTCACTTTACATATAATTTTTCACAGATGTCGACCATGAATATTACTCCAACTCGGCCATAGTTCTAACATTTTGTAACGTGTTTCATGGTCGATTTGATTTAAATGAATTTATGCTTTAAAGAATGTGCTATAATAGACAGTACAGTACTGGTTTTGATGTGGTAAATGCTTAGGGAGAAATTTTGAATCATAATCAATAACGTACGGAACCGTAGAGGGGACATTTCCCGAGAATTATTTTTTCAAAATTAAGTCGTGGCCACGAGTTAATATGTCGTTGCCACGAGATAATAAGTCGTGGCCACGAGATAATAAGTCATGGCCACGAGATAAGATGTCGTGGCTACGAGATAATAAGTTGTGGCCACAAGATAATATTTCGTGGCCACGAGATAATAAGTCATGGCCACGAGATAAGATGTCGTGGCCACGAGATAATATGTCGTGGCCACGACTTAATATTGAAAAAATAATTCTCGGGAAATGTCCCCTCTACGGTTCCGTAATAACGTGACCAATGCGAAGAAAGAGGCAATGAAGCACTAATAAAATCTCCAATCAGGTTTGCGATAACTGTATCATACTTGACAAAATAAGAAAGGGATGTTTGATTTTTCTCTGATTGATAAAGTATCAGCGTGTCAATGTAGACATATATCATCATTCACAATTTCAGAATTTGCATATTTTTCTAACTAATTTTGTCCAGTATATATTGCGAAGGAAGCATATGTTTGGATAATCAACTTCTTTATTGAACAATGGCGATGTTTCTCTATAACACCAACTTCTAGAATACCTCTCAAACAAGTGTATATAATAGCTTTCATAAACAAAACGCACTGGGTATAATTTGCTGAAATATTCATCATGTTCTTTATTTTGAAATATACATTTACATATCTTAAAATATTATATAATAATTGGTTTATTGCATTGATTATTGTTGAGTTATAGTACAAGGTGATCTCACCGAACATAGAAAACGTTCCAAATAAAACTCGTTCCCCTGCACCATTTCATTTCACGAATACTACAGTAGGAATGTACGGAAGCATGTTAGTGCCATGATGACAAAAGATTCTGTCCAACAATCTCCTGTGTAGGAGATACTAAGTCCGACGTATTCATACGCTATTTAGTTGTTAAACAAATAGAAACGGGCATTCAAATGGCGCACATGTTTCAAATCAATCAAAGCTCTTATTCACTTTACCAAAACGATTTCACTTGCATTTCATGATACACCACCCGCAATACCAGTGTAGATAACTCCCAAAATTCAAGCCTGACAGCCGGACAAGTAACTGAAATAAATTAGCAGTGAGGTTTTCAACACTCACACGTAACGCTCTTACTTTAGTTTTAAAATGGAGTTTTCGCTGTGAATTGTCAACTGTAATATGTCTCGTTCGATGAGAAAGTCACCAGTGTGGAGTAGCGCCGCTTAAGATCGAAACTTGTCGTTACATCGTGTGTACTTTGTCTGAAAGAACATGGTTTTATTGTACATATTTTATTGTAAATGAATGCCGAGTTTTATTCCATTGTCCTTTGTATATCGATGAGCGCTCTAAATTTTTATCTAAATGTAAAAATCTTTTAGAGGTTTTTCTTAATGATTTAGGGATGCTGAAAAAGTTGGTTTTTATAACTCGGTTGTCACGATTGAACGTTTTTATCTGCCAGAACCTGTTTTTACAGTTAACAGATAGTTACAATTTATCCTTCATATCTTACTATATCTACTATACGTTATACTTTATATTTTATTTGTGCACATTTTATCCTGATATAATTTGTTCGCATAATTTCTTTTGGAATGGCTCAAGGAACTTTTTACTTTGATGTTTTATCTATATGTATATATTCTATTTTTGTAACATGTAGAGGTGAGACCTGAATGAAAACATTTCTGTCTGTCTGTCATTCTGTCAATAACTTACTGCAAATACCAAACATGTATTATTATACATTATCTGGTTGTGCATGTTCCTCGTGTTTTCACTAACCAACAGCTGATCAATTTACCAAATGTCAGTCCAATTTTCATTTGATCATACATGTGCGTTAAATTATCAGTCTGTAATGTAAACATTGTACTGCGTATTACTTTGGCTTACATAACTAGACATCAGGTCGACAATTAATTGAATTTCATATTACATACCAATAAATGGCTATCAACGGAATATATATATATATATATATATATATATATATATATATATATATATATATATATATATATATATATATATATATATATATATACATGTGAAGAGTGATTTGTATCGTGATATAAATTACAAATGATAATCTGCTGATACATCCAAATTTAACTTATATTTATTTTTCGTCACGTTGACGTAAAACGAACAGACAAACATGATGATGAAGTGTATTGTTTATGTTTGCAAAACAATGGGAGATCGGCCCACATTACGGCATATGAGAATGTAAGAAATGATAGGTCTTCTTTGGTCGTTTTTGATGCTGAGATTTATATTGATGATGGCAATTACAGCTGCGTACCGAAAATTTGTTCACCTACTTGTTTATTTTAGTGCAAATATCATATAATTTGGCATGCCTTTGAAGCGTCGTATCAATGCGAACACTAGGTCAATCATCTTGCAGCTTTGCATTATAAGAAGACAGTTTAGTGTTCCATAACATAATCTGATTTGGTGTCTCATAGTAAACAGTTTTAGTTTCGGCAGCTCTTTGAAGTGACCAGGGGTCAATCTTTTCAAAACTGTAGTTTTTATTTTCTTCTATGAAATATACAGTAAGTGATCAATTGAGTATAACATACATCATATATGTCCTCTTATACTAATTCAAGGTAATTGTTTTGAATTTGTTCTCATTTAGTCAATATGAAAACTTTTATTTCAAAATTTTTGAAATTTGAATTTTCAAAATGTCACCGCTTCTGTCTATTTCTTTATGCCAAATTTCATAAACATGCACAACTGCCGTGATGATCACAAAATATGTGTGCGAATGATGTTCTACATATGTATAAACGATGATTCATTGTCATTGTTTGTTGTGTAATTTTATTGATGTCACAATGAAAGTCAATTTACATTATTTTTGCACTAAGATGCACATGCATGTGAAGAAACTTTCGGTACGCAGCTGTATGTATGACCACAATACATAACACATGATTGTCAGATGTAACTTATAAACCAGTTTCATAAATGCTAGTGAAACAACCACAAAAAACTGTCGACAAATACGACAAAGACGGTGATTCGTCAAGGCAATTATATCAATTATTTTTCTGGCCCTTTGTTGGGATACCAATCTAGGGAAATTGACTGTAATGGAACTGGGTCATCTTGAACAACATATTAATATTTTAATAACAGAATTGATGAACTGGATTGTGTTGAAATTGCAATTAACAAAGAACACATAACTACCAAACACGGAGTAAGTAAGATGCAAAGACTAAGATCTGTTTGGCATTTTATATAATGAGTAAATCAGATTATATACGTTAATTATTTCTAAGTAATTTCATACAACGATTTCTTACTACTTTCCTCGAATATTTTCAGTTGATAAGTCCATCTCACGTCCGATATGATAATTTCTCAGACCGGAAAAAATACAATAAAACAGGTTTTGGACAGCTACCTACAAACGTTTGATGGCATCCATATACTTTTGTTTTAATTTGGATAGTAAATACCTTTCATATGAAAACTACATGACCTGACTGCCCGCCCCTTGAAACATGTAGTCTGCTAGCTGTAGTGCCTCTGTATAGGAGCGTTAAGATATTTATCACCCAAAACTGTGTTCCACAGGAGATATCGCTTGTGTGAGATCTAGCCATATCTCCTAGGAGATATCCTTTTGGCAGTAGGTTTTGCACAATGCCCTGTCACCGTCAACAACATGACATCACAATGGTTTTACATCATCGAGTAATGACATCACAATCCTATGACGTCATAAACATGATGACGTCACAATGCTATGACCTCACTGCGCTGGACGTCAAATGACAGAGATGTGCTCGGGGATGTACACTATTTTCACTTAAACGTAATAAGAATGATTTTGGGTGATAAATAGAATGTCACCCTCATGTCTTCTGATATCAAATATATCACTACGAGTTGATAAAAGTTACAAATATACGAGGCTTGCCGAGGATATTTTTACTTTTATCAACGAGTGACACTTGGGAGAGACACTTGGGTGAGATTCTCTATGAATTACATATACATGGCCTAGACCGTTTGCTGTAAACATTAAGTCGTCAAAAATATGGTTCAACTTGATTGTGCAATAATCATGTTTATTAACATATGTGTAGGTTAGGTGTAATAACGCCAAATAATGGACAAATGTCTACGGGGATTAATAGCTAAAGTTTGACTATGTTTTTGATAAATTGTTCATGAATTTGTCAAGTCGTTTGTCCCCTCAGCTTGCCGTCACAAGAGAAGTGGACCGTTTCCTGACTAATTTTACGCGAATAAAATGGAATGTAATAGGTAATAAAGAAATGATTACACTCGAACGTGTGTCAGTTGTTGTATGATACATTTCCAAAATGATATTTATAACTTTGTCTTGTTCTTATATTGTACAGAAGAAACATCTTTCTGTTTGCATTCGATTCGTTTTGAAATGAAATAATACACTAAATGACGTTACTAGTTTGCCATGGTATGAACATCAATGGAAATCTAAAAGTACTTTGGGATTATATCATATGTCATCCTTTTTTCTAAGAAAGACAAAAATTTTATGGAAATAAAAGAACATGATCTGTCCATGCGAATATCCAGTTGTGTCTCTTATTTTCCTAATAGCATATTTATTTATGTCAGTAAAATTAAATAAGTTAAAAGCGTCAACAACATAATTATTTGGAGATTTTTCTGAAATGAACTAATCTGACATTGCTTCGCTTGTGACATTACTCTGGATTTGTAGGTACGTTATTATCACATGGTTATAATTTAGTCATTCTGAAACATGCAATAAATACTAGCAATGAAGTCATTCATCGGCGTTACAATTGTGAAGACTTTGCGAGAAGACTATAAAGACTAGTCTATTATCATGGATAGTAAATCTCACAATGTGTTTTTTGTTTTCAATATCTAGCACAACTGGTGAAAGTAAAACATTTCACATAGTACACAAGTTGCCTCCCCTGACAAATGACGATACACATTCCGCTTTTAAAAATATAATTCTGTGTTAATAAAAGGGAGATCACTCTAACCTAAAGTCGCCCGGGCTGACATTAATATGGATTTGCAGACCGCGTTGATATGGCTGATGCGGATTTTCGGACCGGGAAGCAATATGGGTGCGGTTTCCTAACCTCTGTCGCATATGCAAAACATCCCATATCATTGATAGGTATTTGATAACAATCTGTGCAGTCCTGTCCCCTGACTGTGTAAAACACAAAAGCTTTTCATACAATCTAGGCCCTTATTAACCAAGTCTAGACATTGTGAATGCATGAAACTGAATTGTTAAAGACATAAAAGTACACGAAAGAAGTAATGATTTCATAGGCTAAGGTTTAGTCAACTTATATATACTGTAAATTTATAAAAATTGTGAATACTGTTAAATATGAGAACTATATTTTACATACTAATTATTTTTTAAATAACATGTCATATCATGAAACTGTTCCATCAGTAAGGTCGAGATTTGTAAGGATATGTTTCATGTAAATATACACCAATGACGTTTATGATTAACCATGTCTAAAATAGGTCCAATCGGAACAAACGTCATCTTACATTTGGTCACACGGTCCGAACTCGTTACTTCTCGAGTTTTATGTTTAATCTGGCAATCTAAAATAACAGTTTCCTACTTTGGTTTAAACATATTTTATTGACAGAAAGGTCAAATGGATCAGGCACAAGTGGAGCCACTCACAAGGCCTTTTCCTATAAACAATTGATTATAATTGTGATGATGTACATATTTAACAATGCTATAATACAGATATATCATTAAGAATAAGTGAAGGTAATTTACAATGCAGAAATGTAACAATAAAATATAAATATATATGAAATAAATGTATTGTAATTTTCATTTAGATATGCATGTGCAGATAATATGCAGTGCAGTGTTGGGATATAAGAATAAAAATACATAGGTTTTGCATGATAAACATTGAAATAGGACTTGGATAATTGACACATGAAATGACAAAAATAATAAATACACATGGAACATTTCATGTAAATTGGTAGAAACAAATGTAAACATTATACTAAAAGCACAAACTGATTGCTTTCAAATCTTTCTTTTCTCCACTGGTGAACATGTACGAGCGATGAAGATTAATGTACAATATATTACATGGCACGAGTGAGATGACGCGAGCGTGTTAGCAACTTTGTCGTAGTCTTGAGTCAAAAGACCTCACATTTACTATTTTCTAAAAAAAATATTTTGTTTTCAGTGTTTGACCTGTTTCATTTTGACCAATACATAAAAAAGGATGTAATCCGGTAATAAATCAAAACCGTGGTGTTATATATATATATGTGATTTTTTGCAGGTGACTAAATTGCATCTGAATATAATGTTACACTTCTCCGAAGAGAAAAATTGAAATACATTTACATGAAACGTCTTATTTCATACACACGTTAAAAATGAGCGTTTAACGAAAAATATTTACATTAGAAACAAGCTGATACCTCTTACTAGTAGCAGAGTAGTTGTGAACAATTTAAGTCACTTTCAGCCAATTTGCTATGATGCGTGACCCATTGTCTTAATTAACAAAGGGAATTTATTTCCCTCCTTTAACTCAAGATATATATGTTATGACAGTTATCATGTAATTTATGTGCCAAGCAAACGGGGATTTTGAAGTATGTTACAGTGTAACCTTAAATACAAATATCGTATTTTCAGTTACAAAGTCAAGGCTTGGAGAGAAGGAGTATATTAATCTTTAAAATTAATGCTTTTGTAACTGTATTCTAAATGGAAGTGTTGACTTCCAATTAATGACGTGAACATACTTGTAAAATGCAAAGGTACATCCATTGTGTTGCTGAGGGTCAAATATGACAAACGTTATAAATGGTCTTATTTTATAGAGAAGTGCCAACTGTTACCGAAAACAACCATTTTAATGATACTCGACTTAGTATATTGACGAAATGAAGGTAAAAGTATCGATTTCTGATCGAAAACCGGACAATGCACCGCGTGTGGCGCGCGCCAATGAGTCAAACGTAATTTTGGAATCTTATTTACACCAGACAGAATAACCAATTTGGGTTGATAATGTTCAATAGGTCACATAACTACTGTGCATGAAAATAGGACGTGCACTTTCGGTTTCTGCACATGCATAATGATGTTACTTGATTTTAATTGGAAACTAGTAATTATGATATGTTTTGCGATTGGGGATGAATATGCAAGCTAAATGAATTTGTTTGTATTGTAAACAGCACATATGCTTTGTTGGAACGTATTAAAGCCAAATAAAATTTTATGAAACACAATGGATGCACCTTTAAGCAACATCATTAGAGGTCAAAGGTCATGACTATAAAATAATGTATTACAGACAGTAGAGAGAGAAATAATGTCAGTACTAAATCGAGACTTTATTGCTGTACTACCGCTGTTTGTATTTGGGTTGTTCAATATGTCTACTTCAAACTGTGATAAAGATGGATGGATTCATAGCCTTGCGTATCCAAACAACACATTGTAGCAATGTATGTACATACATAATATCCTTGTCTGTATAACCATTAACCAATGTATACTTGAGTGCTATATATCACGGAAGGGCTTCTCGTCGTTAATATGCACATCAAGTCTTCTCTTGCAATAAATTTCATATTTCACGCTAGTAATTCCAAATACGTGAGAACGTTTCCTGAATAACATATTTTGGCGTTTATGAGATTTGACTTTATTTGGTGTCTGAACTATGTACTGTGTAGAGTTACTTATCTACAGAATGAATTATATTGAACACAAAAAATATACATTTGATAATATACCTAATCACATACATGTAAAGTTATAAATATTTAATGTTTCGCATTTTGATGTATATGATGAATTAACAGATATATTATAACATGCTAGCTCATTATTGCACTTGTTATTAAATATGGTGTATGTACACTTTATGAATCAACGGACTGGATTCAATACAAGGGTAATTATTCAAACTATTTAAGCAATATTGAAGTATATATGAAAGTACTTATGGTGATAGTTTTGGCATGCTGAACTCAGTGTTCACGGTGCAATAAAGTCATTCGTCAACATTACGATTGCGAGAAGACTTTGTAGACTAACTGTTTGAGATGCATTCTAGAAGTTGGTGTGATGAAGAAGACACATATTGTTGGACGATCAACTTCTTTATTAACAATAGCGACGTTTCGGTATAGATATAGTCTGATATATATTACACTATTGATAGTAAATAGTTATATAGTTGGATATTGTTTACATTTCAAATAGTACACAAGTGGCCTCCACCGCCAAATGGCGGTACGCATTCCGCCTTTAACAATATAATTCGTTTATGTAATTAATGCAGTCCGAACAATATCTTGTTCAGATTGAGTAGTAAATAAATCATACATATATCAGTTGGTGGCTAATTGTTTCGATATAAACTGGAAATGAAAAGTCTAACCTCCATAGTTTTATTATTCAAACTAAATGATTGCAACATTATGAGTTATCAGTCTACAAGTCATTCTGCGTTCTTTCCTCAACGTCTTTTGTGTTCGAAGGCTGACAATCCAGTTCGCAATAGCTTTCACTTGACTGGTTTTCTATACCATACGCTCTACCCATATCTACCGTGGGCTCGAAGCGCTTGACTGCTTGTTCAAAAATAGACACGCTTTTCTAGTCTTATGATAAAACTGCAATACCGGCTCCAGTCACGTGACCGTAAGCAGTGACACGAAACCGGTAACTCCGATAGCATAGAGGGGCGTTTTCCTGCTCTACCCGTCAGCACCTGGCCTCCCAGGGAGAGAGAGTTACAGTCGCAGGGTCGGGCAGATATTTGTGTGTACGAGCGATCTCCGCTTACCTTTCAAGATGAGCTCCATGCCAACGTTTAAGCCAAGGTTGGTTTGCCTTCACAAGCAATCCGTAAACGACAAGTTTGGGTTCAACGTCACATCAACAACATCAGAGCCATGTCGGTATATTGGCGTTGTTATGGATAATTCTCTTGCAAAGGGAGCAGGACTCCGAAGTGGTGATCGCGTGCACGAAGTGAACAGGCAATGTGTGACCGGGATAGAGCTTAAACAAGTGCAGGATATGATAGCAAATGGCGGACCAGATGTGGAGTTACTGGTTGCCGACCCAATGACTGATCAGTTGTACAAAGAAAATCATGAAGAAATCAGAGATGGCCTTCCAGAAACTTTATGCATCCATTTTCCAGCACTCCCTGGTCAAGATCCTCAGCAGTTCGATGAGCAGGAGATTGAGACCGAGGTCGTTGACCCTGACGACTTCATGCAGAACGACGACGACGGGGAGATGTCTGTTCTACCAGTCCCTCCCCCAATAGACGACACCCCTGCAGGTCAGTCGGACTCACATACAGTGTTTTTATCTATACTCACATAATGTTCGATATATAAATGTGTCATGTGTCTTTGCGTGTTCTGTATTTGATACTCACTTATCAGTAAGTTTGAATGAGAAGAAAATCAATAGGTTTGATATCTATATTTTGAACGGGTGGAGCGGATAGCCTACTTGTGATATGCTCAGTGACAGGTATTTATTTGCTAGCGCAGTACAAGTAGGCAAACAGGTTATCAGCCCACTCTTTCATGATCCCTGGCGTATCCCTATTTTGTACATATAATAAAGCTCGTAAAATATACACGTTGGTCGGGACGCGATAGCCTGTCTCTCCGGGTGGATGCTTTAGGGTTTAGATGCTTCAAGAAGGACAAGAACTGAAGGAGGGGGTCGTCTGAATGGCGACCTTGACCGATGTTATGCTTCACTGACTGCAAATTACTGCGTTTGTTTCTCCAACTGCACAAGGAAGGACTAACTGCCTATTGTGTCTCACGGCTCTCATACCTGTTTGTCGACCTGACAAATCACACCTCGCGTGCCTCCAGGCGAGCTCTTTTGTTCTATCCACAAAGCAGTTTGATTTGCCGTCTTTATGATGAATGTGTTCAAGTAGGAGAGTCAACACCAGGAAATGTGTATTGAAACATGAACCAAAATACCTGTACTGTACCAATTTCCCAATGCAAGGCATAACTCTTACCAGGCTCAATTACTGGCTGATTTAGGCCTTGCAGTATTTCCTTACAAAATCTGTGTTTAGAAATCCAGGCCCGCTATGCATTTCTGGTGCAGCGATTCACTGTCTTGACACAACAAAGCGAGGGAAATACCGCAAGGGTTAAATCAGCCAGTAATGCAAACTGGCAATAGTTATGCCTTGCGTTTGGAAGTTGGTACTGTACCTGTACCCTAACTCAGAAAAAGACATGTGTAATAACAACAAATCTTTTTAATTTTAAGATGTGTTGCAATTAAATTAGTGTTTTAAATCTAATGATAATGTCAGTTTTTATTTATCAACTGTTCAAGCTGTAATATGAAACTAGCCTGATAGGCTAAAGTACGTATACACAAAAAAATGCATATTTTAATCAAGAAGTAATAAAAATGAATGAAAGTAGTTACATATTATCAATAGAAGACAACTAAAGTAAACGTTTAATCTTTGGGAAAACATTTTTTTTTCTTTTTTCTCATAATTACTCATGCCTATATTCTATAAGTGTTGTAATGACGTAAACTAGACGAGATAAGAGAGTGAAATAATACTTTTATGACGTCCTACATCAATGATACGTAAAACGAATTAAAGTCCCAGGGGAGTAATTATGTCGATAGTGTCTTGTATTAACGTACATAGTTTCAATAGTTTATCAATATTGAACTTGAATGTCAAACCTTAATTGTGTAAAAAGCTATGCCTAAAAGGTAATGTCAGATAAAGGTATAAAGCCCTGATGAATGAATTTGTGAATACGTCTTTACACTATACATGTATACGTTTATCATAAACATTCAAATCAACTTTATCCGACAACAGTATTTTGTTTCTTTTTCTGTTAAATAGTATGTATAGTTTCCTTTGTTTGTCAGCGTATGTCGTTCGCTAACCAGGATGTAAATAACGAACTCCACCTAGCGAGGGATTTGTTTAGCAAAAATGTGTCATATATTGAACGACGATCTCTTCCTCGTCTCAACCCTTGTATGGGTATTTTCAATGTGTGATCTTATCAATACAGATCATGACATACGTTCTACCTTTACTCACAAACCATGAAACATAATCTCTTAACCAAATATATTCACTTAACCAAATATCTCTATAACCGTTTTAATGATGATAGTGATCGATTTTATTGCGGTAAGGGGCGGTTGGCCCGTGTACAACAATACAAAATGAAATATATTTCAGACAAAATGGTTGAGACTAATCACACAAATGTAAGGTATACATAGTTATAACCGACTTACCTATAATGATGAAGGTTAAAGTTTGCCTCTCTGGAATTATATTCCAATAAGCTGAACATAGATCACCAATACGACATCTTCGTCAGTGCATTATATTCGACTCACAGTATATTCAACATGGTTTAAAGGTAGCCTAAAGAGCACTATGTTTTATCCATGGCCGATGCTCCTACTCCTTCTATCATCAAATGACATCAACTACGTTTTGTCCACGTTACTTATATTGACAACCGAGGAATCCTATGTATCAATACGATTACTTGAAGTGTAGTCACTGTATTTACATATCCTTTAAAATGAAAAGACGGATCCCTTTCTCATTCAAATTAGCACCTTTACTGTGGACACACGTACAACCGAACATCACCGAAACTATCTCTGGTTTCTCCGGTCAACACGTGAATACAATAAGAGAACAATACAAATCTCTACGTGCGTCATGTTAGGAGAGTGTCCCAACACTCGACCCACCTGGTATGACCCTTATGTTGGGCGCGCTGTTTGTCATGTATATCATTTACATATTCGCCTCCGCGTACCTGCCTTTACTGTGACTGGGCTGTCACAGCGTATTAGATTGTCTTACATCAGGACATTTAACGACTCCGATGGCAACTTTTTCTGATCCGCGTTCTTCAGAAATGCGTAGCGACTGTCGTGAGTAACCTTCCATAGATTAGATTTAATAACGACTCCATGTAGTCACCTATAACACACTCTCTATTGAGACTCCCTGCTTCTTGCGTTATATAATAACAGTTCACAAAAACGGTTTCTTTATTACTCCGTCAGTGTAATATGTACGACAACTGTTAAGACACGACGTTTATATATAACCATGAACGATTACATGTTCATGTATGGTTGTAGTTGTAAAATGTTTGCCATAAATGCGTGTGTACGATCAATGTCCGCAAAGAATAGGTACATAGTTAAATTATAAGCTAATCATATCAAATGTCACCTGTCGTTGGCTTTGCATCATGCGATAGTTCCTGCTTGAAAACACATGATCTTTCCAAATCTATCTGAATAACTATTACACAATACCCTGAGTGGAAAAAGAAAAGATACCATGTTTTCAACATAATCAAACACAGACTATTTCCGCCGGATAAAGTCGATTTTAATTATCTGTGGTGAATATGGATCTCGTAAAACGATAGAACAAATTCATTCATGAGAGCATACTATTTTATATCACACATTTTTTTTTGTTTCAATTCCAAAGGTTTTGTTTGGACATAATGTTTGGTATATAAGGTAAAATGTTATCAAATATGGAACATTATGTTAATGTGAGATGATGTCGGCACAATGTACCTTCTTCGACTTTAAATCGATGACGTTATCGAATGCCATAAAACAAGCCAGAAAACAATATTTAAGTCTCTTATCTCATCTGATTACATATATTGCAAAATTACGATATTGCAAAACGATGATTTATACAAATCTGTGTTTTAAAAAAATAACTGATAATGTTCAAAATTTAAAAATTAAGTTTGGTTGGCTTTAAGAGACAACTTTGTTTCATTAGTATCTATCCCTCGTGGATTAAAACATCTTGCATGTTTGTTGCTATCGTTTCTTTTGCCCCTGGGTGTACATGTTCCTTACTTTTTTGCCACAGTGACAAGTCCATTCAAAGCTCGCCTGTGTACAATAAAGAAATGGTCGGATTATCAAGGGTTTGGCTTCATTCTACATGGCGACAAGGAGGAGCCAGGACAGAACATCGGTAAAGTGGAGCCCGGATCCCCCTCAGAGGCTGCTGGTGTCCACCCCGGGGACAGACTGATCGAGGTGAATGGAGTGAATGTAGAGAACATGTTCCAGCAGGATGTGGTCCGACTGATCGCCGGGGGTCCAGTGAGGGACGAGACACAGATGCTCCTCGTGGACCCTGATGCGCTCCGCTTTTTCCGTGGCCACAGTATAACGTGTCACAGCTCAATGGTGGACATAGAGCGGATTGAAACTCCACCCAGGGCTTTAGTTCCAGGTAAGCAGATTTCGGTCGTGCGTTATGTTAGCCCTTTGTCTCTACAATTGCTTTCCCAGACTCCAACTTATTATGTCTCTGTAATGTCGTGACTTATCTACTTAGGATATCTTAAGCGGGTTTCGGATTAGCCGATAGATTTTACTTATGCTTTTCAATAATCGCTAATCATATTTAACAGTCAATTGACTTGAAATATTTGGCGTTAGAAATTCCCTTGGCATGGTTTTATTTTTGTCTAGATATAGCACCAATATTTGACACTGTTAAAATTAATGTCAGTCTTAGGAGGTAATAAATGTATAAAAAAAACTTACCTCAAAATGTAAGTGTAACCAATTTCGCGAAACATAAATAATATCTTTATAAATACGCCTACTAGGTCTCATATGTTAATCTCGTGTTTCTCTCATAGCAAATCTCCCAAGTTCCAACGTGCGGGTGCGACTCTGTCACGTCAAAAAGTACCACGATTTCCCTGGGTACGGGTTCGTTCTGCACGGCGAGAAGGGAACTCCAGGAACATTTCTGACCAACATCGACCCTGGCTCACCTGCCGAACTTGCTGGTATCAAGGATGGAGACAAGATAATTGAGATAAACGGCGTGAATGTGGAGACCGAGGAGCAGCCACAGGCCATACATAGGATCCAGATGGGTGTGGACGGGGACACGACACAGACGAGACTCCTGGTGGTGGACCCAGAGTCAGAGAGATACTTCAGAAGACAGAACGTCCACATCTCCGGCTCCATGTCTGACACCGTGTACATTACCAACCCTGACAGAGAGGCACCTATAGTTCTATCCGGTGAGCTTTAATATTCTGCACTTCACACTTTTTTGCACTGAAATTTTTCAGAGATCGTAAAATTCAGAAGGGTTATAAAATGTTTGGTCAATTTCTGCAGCAATTGTATGTGAGTGGTAGATACAGTTTAATCTTTTAACGAAATTGTATCCTTAAGATTGCTTTGACCATTTGAATAGTTACTGTAAATAGTAAATAGCTTTTTCGTTCAAGCATCATAACATTAAGAAAAGGTATGGCTAAGTATGTTCATAGGTGTTGTTGTAGATGTTGCAATGTGTTCAACTTACGATCACGATCACGGTGAGTAACGATTCTGTCATGTTTCGTTTGTTTGGCATCGGGACACATTTTTATTGCCCCATATTTCCCTATTATTAAAAAAAGTTCTCAGCATGACATTCAATACATCCGATGAATCAAAAGTATGCGATCCGGAACTAATCTTCACCTCAACATTTATTTACAGACCCTACACCAGAAGCTCCCGTCGTCAAAAACAACCGTTGTGCCCGACTCTGTCATGTGAAGAAGTGGAGTGACTATGACGGCTACGGCTTCTACTTACACAGCGACGACGACAACAACGTCATTATCGGAAACGTTGATGCCGGTTCCCCAGCAGAGGCGGCTCATCTGATGCGAGGGGACAGGATTATTGAGGTGAATGGCGAGAATGCCGAGAACTGTGACCAGAAAGATGTGGTTCAGCTGGTTGTTGCAGTTCCGGACGAGACGCGACTCCTCGTGGTCGACCCCATGACGTACTCTTACTTCCTCAACAACGGCATCCTCGTCAATGGAAATATGACTGACATCGACATCCATGAAACACCAAGCAGATAATCTGGTAATTTTCAGAGATTGTGAACAAGCGTTTGATCATGCACAACCTTAGCCGTATGTGTTATTTTCCGCACTGTTAACTTTACATTTAAAAAAAACATCAACCTGTAGTGTCGGGGATGATAGAATTTCAACCAATAAAACATTTCTGCTTGTGACGGTCAACTTCTAGTTCATATTCCATTGTGTTTTCAGGTCGAGGCTCACTGTGTGAACATTTTCATTCTACAATGAATTGACTGGATGACTCAAACCACATAACATCATGCACTTTTATGCGAATCCAGATCTCTTGTAGGTTTAATTCAAGAAAGAACAGAGAATGTTATTTCCTCCATCTATGCATCGTTTGAAGCTCAATATCATGATTTTTATAACATATTAGACTATTTGAAGGGTAATTCATAGAACGCAAAGCATTTTTGCTAAATGTATTTTGTGATACCTCCCTGTGTTATGGTCTGAACATCTTCATCACAATTACTTTGTTTTAAGACTCAATTCAACTTGAAAGCGACCATCATATGAACATGGTGGAATATATATTAGTGAATAGTATTCAATATCGTAGTTCAATAATCCGGACCTTTAACAACGAGTAAACCATTTTATTGAACTGTGTTTATAACAATATATCATGGGTAAATCCTAGGTGTTTTACATCAATAGAGGTGTGATTAAAAGGGTAAGAAAACTCAAGTATAAAGGATGTTTGGTTCACATAAAGTTACCAATTTACTGATACACTCAGACGTTCATATATAATGCTAATGCTTGTCCATTCAGTATTGGTTTTCAAATTATCTTGCTCACAAATGTTGTTGACATGTAACGGTTGCAAGTGACCCTTTTCATTTTATGTATCACCAAAATGATTATACCTGTTATGTATCTGTTGAGCCTGTCGATATTTTATTCTTTGTTTTCATTTGAACGTTGTCAGTGTTTATAGTTAAGAGTGGCTATGTCTGCCGTCTCATTTAAAAATGTTGACATCGTGAAAAAGTACAACCTTGATCATTTTGTTATAAACATATTGATTAAGACTATTGATCAAGTATTCATTATTGATTAACCGTGTATATCTCTGAATGCACATCGTGGTTTGCATTGGTAGTTGGAAGTAGTTTAGCATGTTTTATGCATTCTACAATTATTTGGAAGTGGCTATTTTAGCAAGCAAATATCATCTTTTTATGCCTTGAAATGTTTACGTTTGTTGGGAGTGAAATGTATCATATCCGAACTAAAGCGGTTTTACGTTCATTCAAAGAGGTATTACTTACAATTCATGTCCATGGCCCAATGTCAATATCAAATGTTTCAAACCATAGTTTAACCAGATTAATTTACACGTATAACGAAAATGCAGCATAAACATGTTTATATGATCCAGCTTTTTTGTTCACATTAACTGAGTGTATACTTGTTTCAAGCATTCAACTGAATTTTAAGTATGTTCAACCCTGTTTCATGCATGTTAAGCAGACGCACATTTAAATGTATGGTTCGGTATATACATGAATGTACTTGCTATTAACAACATATGAATTTAGTTTTATATATGTACAGAAATATATATATTTCCACAAATGGTGATGTAATAAACTTCATTGATTTATGATATTGTTTTTTTCTTCGCTGAAATGACATTTGTTTTGGTGACCGTCACGCGTCAGCTATATCAGGTTCTTAGTGATTCTTTATTTCATGATTACTGATTACAACCCATAAGATTATTTCCACCATACTAATTAGTAGCAGATTAGTTGCAAATGAATCCCAAAACTATGCTCATACCGGACGTTGGTATTTTAAAGCCAGAGACAACTGTTCACCTTGTAAATTAAAAGCTCATCAACCAAGTGTGTTCGTAAGATGTAATCTCCCCGTATCGATTTAATCTCTCATTCTTCACGAAATCCTTTCATTGCAAAAACATCAAGCTTAACTTCTTGTGAATTGGACAGATAAATGTAAATTTATGAACGCAATTGACCTTAACATGCACTTGTTGTTTTTGAAACAGGGAGAAAATGCTCATATTAAAAATGTATCATAAATCCATTATAAATGCATATGTGTTCCGGACATAAAGCCCCCGGACCATTGTACTTCACACGCTAATCAAACAATCAAACTAATCAACATCCGGCCTAAAAATCCGACGAAACACTAATTATGTATTAAAACATACATTGACACTGGATCACTAGATCACAAGATCTACAACTACTTATATCAAGTGGAAGTCGTGTGGACGAGGATGCCCTCTACGATCGCATGTCCATCTAAATCGGTCGTGGTACATTCACAGAGACATCGCCTTTGTTTTATTTGTCGCGGGAATACTCATGTTTGGTCGCATTAAAACATTAATAAAAACCGCAGTCACTGTGGGATCGCACTTGGAATTTTAGAGCGCTCGCCACCGATTGCTCTATTTGGTCGCCAGTGAAAAAAGTGCGAACACACTGCAGTTCATGCGACTGACATACGACCTTACCAAGACCCCATTAAGACCAATACGAGCGCATTGTGAGAGAAGTTAAGAGCAAGACATCAGTCGCATCCACTTTGTGCGATTATTTAAAACAGACAATCGAAATCGCAAACCCCTCTACGACAATTTATGACTCATGGCGAGTATGGGAGATACTTTTTGCGAGCATGGGGATCTTCCCAAGACCTCAGTGCGATGTCACTGGGAGTGAGTGTGCTCGGTGGAAGGGGGTATTAATAAATACATCTTGATCATTAAAGCTGCGAGCATTGCTCGACGGGTTTAGTTGGATTTAAACATATTTTATTCGTGTTGAAAAGGATTGGCAACTCCTCACCACTGATTAGTTATGGCTGGTACAAACCAATATCACCACTAACAGCACTATTTGGTACACACTTGCATAACCCAAGAAAAAAGCCCATGGCACGAGTTTGTACAGCTTCTATACATGAAAATGTATATTAGTATCCCATATTGATACACCGTAATTGATAGTAGGCTAAACCATGGAATAACATAACTTGGAATATGTATGATATGGCATATAATCTATACTTTGTTATTAACAAGTAAAACGTCTTGTCATAAAATGAGAACCTTTAACAACCCCCTAACTATCCCAAACCGAATAGACAACAACGTGTTGTTTGGCATCTCTAACTTATAACAGTATTATATTCTTTACCTCATAACTTTGATATGCCACACTTCCCAAATAGTACAAGATAGTGTGAACAATGCACGCCAATAGGAAGGCAGGGTCGCAAGAAAGTATTGTACAAATGTATTCCAATTTGATCAATTACGTAATTGTTTTATCACTTCTTGTTCACATCGTGTTGTAGATTGTTTGAAGGCAATGAATGTGTGATGGATTAGAAATTGGTAACTTCTAAAAATCTGTTTTTCATTAACTTTGTGATATTTTGCTGATGTGTCGTTGTGTTAACTTTTGCAATTATTTATTTAATTAGTCAATTAAATTAAATCTCTTGCCGCTAATGGCTATACATCATTATCCAGACCGCGTCAATTAGCTCATTTACTCACTCACCCAAGACAGATAAAGCAAGTTTGAACATTGCAAACGTGTAATTAATGTGGAGTAAAAGACATTAAGAAGGTAATGATACAATACTTGATTGCCAAATACACCATGATAAGGGTATTGAATGATCTTTAATTCCCTTTGAGATTCACGTAGAACTATTATATTCGTGCTTGAATTCAAACAAAAGAAATAATTGTCGCAAATATGTATTTTTATTGACTTATTAAATCCTTCAACCCTCTTGTGGGTTTTTAAACATTGTATAATCATACGGCATTAAATTGCATTAAATTTTTCATTCAAAATGCGTTTAAAATATGCACCTTGATGGTACAGAAAGGGCCTAAAAAATATTTAATTGTCGGCTTGCCTGGTCAAATGTCTGACCACACAAGGACTTCACATACACATTATATCAAATATAAACAGATGATTGTAGATGATTTGAAATGGTATTTAATTCTATGTAAGTTTCTAACAGAAAGGAAAGCATCAACGTGGTAGAATCTAGGGAACATGTCACAAATAAGCGTTTTTATGTCCCCCGAAAAAAATTTCGGGAGACATAATGTTTTCGCCTCCGTCCGTTATTCCGTTATTCCGTTATTCCGTCATTCCGTTATTCCGTTATGCTTTCTTTTCCGGGCCATATCTAAAAAAACGTTCAATATTTTTTCACGAAACTTGGTATGTGGTTAGACCTAGTGGTGGAGTGGTGCCTTTTGCTATTTTGGTTATTCTGAATTTTTTATTTTTTCTGGTTTCAATGGAAACAATTTGAACTTAGTGCATATTAGGGGTAGGGACCTTTTCCGGCCTCTATCTCCAAAACCGTTCAATATTTCTTCACCAAACTTTGTATTTGCTTAGACCTAGTGATAGAGTGGTGCCTTTTGCTACTTTTGATATTCTGAATTTGTTTTTCTGGTTTCCATGGAAACAATTTGAACTTAGTGCATATTGGGGGTAGGGACCTTTTCCGGCCTCCATTTCAAAATCTATCAAGTATTTCTTTACGAAACTTGGTATTTGCTTAGACCTAGTGATAGAGTGGTGCCTTTTGCTACTTTGGCTATTCTGAATTTTATATTTCTCGTTATTAATGCAGTATTGAACTTAGTGCTTAACATAAGTGAAAAATAAGGGTAATATGACTAGGTTGGATTGAAAGTTGGAGCGGGGGACATCACAGTGCATCACATGCACATATTTCTACTTTTTTAATGATTTAGTTCGTCAGGAAACGTTTGTAATCGCTGTCCAATACAAATGACGCTGTCTAACTTCCTATACGTAAAGACGATATATCAGTTCTATAACTACATATAAGCATTTCTTGTATGTAAAAAGTTATTGCATTAGCATTGTATTAGTTGAACAATGAACGCTTTTAAATAAACGCGTTTGATTGGTTAAAAAAAAAAGAACACCACATGAAATTCGGCGTGCTAGATAAATTATTGAGTCTTGAACAGCCAAACGAGATGGAATAATGATGAATACACGCGGCTGCTGCAAATAACTGCCAAAAGATGCTGATGACGGGCCACTTTTGAATCTACTCTTGAAATTTCAACAAATTTGGCGACCGAATAAGCTTGTGGCGTCGAACATTTTAAAACATAAGTCATTCATTAATATAGTATAGGACACGTATTTTGTCCATAAATATAATAATCACGATGTGACAATATCACATCTCTGTAATATTAAAGTTTTAAATATAGAAAAACATCGGTCTAAGTCACCTTCTGTTGACCTTGAATGTTATATTTACCAAGCCGTATGATAAGCATATATCCTAAACTTGCTAATACGTATAGATTGATTCCTTTGCTTACCGTTTCTCTAGGTAATAAAATACGACTATGTCTATATATAGACATTAGAAATAGACTGCGTTCGTTTCCTCGATCAATGGGTGACAATCCGTTTGGGTTCCATCCATCAGCCGTTCTTCACTCAAGACGACATAGTGGTTCTCAACAGTCACTGCAGTTTCTCTATTTTGTTCATGTAATAATGATCATGATAATAACACTTTATTGCCCTCATTTCAACGAAATCGGAAATTCTTGTTGTGGCTTTGTCACCCAGCATTCACAGATAAAATGCAGTACGCCAGCAAGGAAGCAACAACTTCTATCTTAACCAACTGAGATCCCCGGTAACCGTACCACTGTTAGTGAATGTTGAAGAGTAATCTAGATACAAAAGAACAAATTTCATGTTAGCTATAATTGGAGCAACGCTGTTTTTTCGGGGCAGTATCATTTGCAGAAGCACACAATCTTTTTAAGCTGCCCTCCTTCGAGGACAGTAACTTGAAGACTGAAATGCTGCTGCAAATGCTAATGGCCTGAAAAACAGTGTACGGTGTATGTTTAGTATAACTTCCTTCACATGCACGACATAGCAAATAAACATAGATCAGAAAGGATAAGAAATTATATCTCGAAACGTTCTAACAAAAAGACAATATAGCAAATGGACAATTCAGGAAAGGCATGTCGCAAATTGGCATTCTGTTTACAGACTCATAAGGGTGGCAAAAAGTGCAATACACGACAGTCGATTTGCCAGGGCGAATAACGTGTCTTATGACTCAAACCACTTATTACTCATCCGTTGAAAATATCACGGTTTAATAAATCTACAATGTTATTACACATTGTGTAATAACATCGAGTGCTTTCGATTGACGTGACGTCATAATGGTTAAAACATGACGTCAGAGCCGCGGTCGAAATGAAGTTTGTCCCATTTATTGTTTATGTGTTCGTGCAACTTAATCAGCGCGTAATAAATAAAATACTCAACTCGATTCCATTTAATAACATTTATGAAACTCGTGAATGGTATCGGTAGCTAACTCGCTTTCTCTCGTTAAATACCAAACCACTCACTCGTCTCATAAATATGTTATTAAACGGGATGTCGTTTAGTATTCTCTATATATAACACACATAAGATAACATACTTTCTTTTGCATAACCGAGTATAAGAAGTTCATTGAGGGTCCCGATGAGTGGAATGTTGATTCGATCAGACACTCGATATGAACTAAAATTTACCAGAAATCGCATCTGCAATGCCTCATGAATGTATTATCACATGTAGAAAGGTTTCAAATATAAAAACAGGTTGTTAATTGCCGAAGCGGCAGTAAAATGCTCACAAATGAATACAAAGAATAAATTAAATATTTACAATGCGTGTTCAATGCTAATAATTGTTTAGTACCATTATGTAAGTAATTGCGTTTCCTGTCACTGGCTTAACAATAGCTATTGCAATTGCAAGATGTCCTCTCAGGCAGTTTCAAAGAATTAGTTCAACAGTACGTCTATAAATAAAGTACAATTGCAGATATAGTTTACTGTATTATGAAGAACCAAACAGAACACGAAGAAAAGACGAAATATGATTCTAAACCTTATTATAAAACAGTCAAGTATAAAATATACAGCTGCGTACCTAAAATTTGGTCACCTACCTGTGTATTCCAGTGAGGTGAGGTGAGTTGGGGTTTAACGCCGCTTTCAAGAGTATTTCACTTACATCGCGGTTGCTAGTATTACGGCAGGGAGAAAGCCAGCAACGTCATGTGGCTATGTGGATATTGCGGTGAAACCTGCGACCTGTATTCCAGTGCAAATATCATGTAATTTGGTATGTCTTTGAATCGTCGTATCAACGCGAAAACTAAACCGATCACTTTTTTATGCAGTGTAAAACTACAGTTGAGTGTTCCATAACAGTATCTGATGTGATGCCTCATAATAAACAGTTTCAGTTTTGGCAGCTATTTAAATTGACCCGTGGTCAATTTTTCCAAAAATACAGTTTATATTTTCTTCTGTGAAATATTCGGTAATTGATCAACTCGATCAAACGTACATCATGTATTTCCCCTTATACCCATTCAGTGTATTTGTGATAAAAATTTTCTCAAATGGTGGAATAAAAGTATTCATATATTAATGAAATTTGAGTTTCTAAATTTGACACCTTCTGTCTATTTCATTATGCCAAGTTTCATTGACATGTACCACAGACGTGAAGTTCACAGCACTCGTATGATTATTTTACACAATCGTATAAAATGAATCGTTGTCATTGTATGCGACTTAATTTCATTGACGTTACAATTTATATGATATCTTCACTAAAATACACCTGGAAGTGAACAAACTTTCGGTATGCAGCTGTACATATCAAACTTAAAAGGATTATGTTTGATCGCAACTCAATACATATATAATGAAACAAGACTTTAAAATGAGATTGATAAATTAATCTGACAATGCCAATGCAATTATTCTAAATTCGTGAAATTCTGGCACGCCATAATCTTTTTAAAGACAAACACACACTGCAACTTCGGTGGATGTATAATACCAGATTCAAAAGACCTTATTTACATACCAACATCATTTCATGTGAACTTCACTTCTGCACTTTGTGAACGCGCATTAAGTTGAAACAAGGACTATTTCGCGGAACAACACGGTACAGTCATGCGGTTTTCTGAAAGCCATACACATTTATCGTTATCAACGGGGGCCAAAGAGTTCCCATC